>CM024794.1:18482862-19082862 GCA_014281875.1 Nibea albiflora | reverse complement strand
AGAGATGAGAGAGGTGAGGGGGTGGGAAAGGCCTGGGGGTTTGATGAAAACACCCCAGTGTAACTCCTGGAGGAGGAGGGGGGGGGATCTATGACCAGAATTACAATGAGCATGGGTCAATAAATTCTCCCACTGTTTTTAGCCGTGATGTCCGGCTGCGCAGAGCATAATCCACGCAGACCTCAGGCGGCCCGACAGAGGCACTCTTCTTTCCAAGATCTTTGAGAGAGCTGAAATAAAGGGCCGGAGCTGCGTGACTCTGTCCATGGTGCTAGACCTGGTCTGCTGGGCTGACCTGACAAACGATGAAGCAGCAGATTTCTGATGAATACGGTCAGCTTAGCTGATCTGTGTGCCTACAGCCATCCGAAATGTCTCCATACGGACAACATAATATAGATATTTGGAACTGCTGTAGACAGTTTTACAAGTATGGCCGTATAGATTCTTGTCTCTCTCCTCTGATGAGTTGTAATAGTTTAAAAACAGGAATGTTGAAACTTTCTGACCTTTTCCCAACATGCGTGTGAGCCTCGGTTACAAATAGAGAGGCGCATCTGTAGAGAAATTTACGGCTCACGCAGCAGCAGCAGCAGCAGAAGAAAGTCGGCCAGCAGTGTTTGTCAGTCAGCACCATGGACAGAGATACTTTGTCACAGAACAAATGGATCCACTTTCAGTGAAAAAGATGGGATATTAAAAAAAAAAAAATGTATTTCACATATGGCTTATAGCTTTACTTATACATCGATAACTGTTAAGTATCTGCATGTGACACCTCTGGAGACAGACACAGACAACAACAAAAAAAATGACCCAGGAACAAGTCCAATTCAGTGTTAACCTCTGGTGACAATTTAGTGGTCACTTTTGGACTTTGCCCACACACAGCACTCACCTTTCTAGATTCCTTCAAAATAAAAGAACACAGACCGCTTTACATGGCCTGAAACAGCCCGTACATAGACATCAGATGAGTGCCTGGGATCACTCAAATTTCCTGACTGCTGACGTCAGTCCCAGTCCTTACTCAGTTGAGCTTGCATAAGCCACCAATACAGCCTGTGCTCCCGTCAGTCCATATCCTGTGGCTGAGTCATAGATAATCGGCATGGAAATCAATACTACAAACACAACAAGTGAGCTATGTAACCAGATGTCTGGCCACACATAGCCTAAGGCCTCTGGCAAGGAAAGGCTATGATGCGTGCTCCTTTGAGCACTGTGTCATAATATATGATCTGATTTGGCTAACAGCCTGCGTAGTGAGCCACAGAGATATGCCAGGCGACTGTAAAGAGCACTATAGAGCTCTCTTCCCTTTGCACTTCACACCTTGATTTGTTTACGTAATGCAATTATGGATGACATTTAATTGCCCAACAAAGGGCAGCATCATGGTGTCTCTCTCACTCTTCACAGCCCACCTTCCCTTTTGCACACTGTTGCCAGCGTGTGTGCTTTCTTACTCTCTGCAGTCGGATCTCATTCTGTGCTACTACTCTGCTCTATCAGTCAGTGCATCAATACCTTGGCTCTAGACTGCTTACTGCTAAAACTCCTCCAAAGTACAGTAACAGTCTACAGTCATGGCTACTGACGTCTGGCAAACCTCTGCTCTGTGTGATAAAATTCACCTTTGTGACTGTAAGAGTTAAGCTGAGTGGGAAGATGCTGCTGTACTGTATGAAGTTTCCTCTCGGAGCCCAGCACTACTGAAGCCTGCATCACCAACATCATCAAACCACAGAGGACGTCAGCGGTTACCACAGCCAATCATATTTCTCCCACTGTCTCCATGGTGACCGTGGCATTAGATTGTTACTGTAGCAACAGCACCACTGGTAACAGTCTACAGCCATGGTCGCTAGGGGGCAAAACACACGTCTGAAGCAGAGTGGTGCAAAAGAGCTGGTGAGAAAGGCACGCTAGATTCAACACGAGAGGGGAAGTGAGCAAAGAAGTGTTAAAATAACCACAGCTGTGTTGTTTGCTGCTGCGTTTTACAGCACTTGATGTGGAGTGAATCATTTATGCTATTCAGTTTATCCAGACAAAGAAAAGAAGACAAAAGACTGAAGTGAATCCCAGTGGTAAGAAATATGTGATATACAATCCCAAATAAGTAATGCAAACCAAAGAGCCTGGATGCGTACAGCATATTCTGTATATATGTAATGGTAAATTCTGTAAATGAATTGCATGAAAGTCAAAATCCTTACATGTCAGATATGTTATCCAAAAGATAACATATCTGAACGCCGTTATCTGCTGTATATTTGAGATGCAGTATTGCAGTATGCCTGCATGCTGGAGGAGGGAAGCCTCCTTGACACGTAGATGAAAGTGTCAGACAGAAGCTGCCCGTCCAGCCTTGATTGAAACCAATCCACTCCTGCCAGGAAAGGAGCTCAGGGAACGTCCTGAAACTGCCGTGAATCCTGATCAGCAGTTATAGAGGCGTGTGAGGTTATTCAGGTTTACTTTCTTACAAAAGTTGTTGGATTTAATACTTCCTGAACTTTTTTTTTTCTTTTCACTGGCATGCATGTTTGAATTATACCCATATGATGTGTAATTTCCTTTCAATAAATGGATCAATCATGAGCACAGACTTTTCCCCTTTGTCAGTAATAATGATTTGAACTGCGTGAAGTCCTTTAAAAGTGAAAGCTGAGGGTTAGCCAGCTAGCAGTGACCTTGGACTTGGCAGGGATTCAGTGTCTTGCTCAAAAACACTCTTCTGCAGCCTGGCCAACATGTACAGGTGATTTAAGAATTTAATTAAATTGATCATAAGACATATTAAAATCTCACCCTCTGGACAAGGGTCTTCTATAAATGAGTGGCTCTTGAATCTGCACTGTAAGACTCTACCTACTGAACATCTTTCCAGCAGCACATAAACTCTTACTGCTCAGACACTCGGGTCATGAAACACCTCTGCTGATTATAATGAACCTGACTATACGAGATATCTGCAATTAACACAAGATTGAAGAGGTAAATGCTGATTAAAAGTATTAAGATGCAGCAGAGGAAGTAACATGTGCTGCAAAGCCTATGTCTGTGTCCACATGCTGAGACACTGGACAAGATAGACATTCAGCGTCAGAACAGGAAGGACCTAATATAACACTGTGACTCAATTTATAAATATTTTTTGTGAATTGTTCTCAAGTGGCCGGATACACAGAAAATTTTGCACAATGGTAAGTGCTCCACTTATTTTTTCGGCCTTCTTGGGGGAATACATATTTTTAGCCCAAGGATTTCATGGAACAAGAATTCTGTTAAGATAGGGGGTCTACAGTGCAGAAAGAGAAAGAAGCACTTGGCAATTAGGCCAAAATACGTATCGTCGGTGCCTGGGAATATCATAAATATGGTTCATCTACTTCCTCTTTTTTGTGCAAATGGATTTTTTTTTTTAGCATACTGAACACACTAAGATTTATTTTCATACAACATTCCTACCTCACAGTATGAATCTGTTTCCCACAGAGGTAACATGCACCATATTTACATAAACAAACCTTACCCAGTCGCAGTTGGTTTCCCTTTAACAATGTGTATTCAGTTGTTGGTGGGTATCCAAGTTTATTACAATAACAAAGAGAAAATCCTGAGGTGCTGAAGTTATGAGGTTCCTCTTCGCTTCCGTACCGGAGAACAGAGAGAGAAGAGGAATGACATTAGCCGTCACATTCAGTACTGCCGGGACACAAACAGTGTTTTTATTGTGTTTGTTAAACTGCTGCACCGCTGTCACATCAAAAAGCTTTAGTAACACCTTTAAAAAGAATTGTTAATAAGTATTTAACAATGGTGAATTCATGATTCATATTTAACACAAATGTATATCAATTATTATCTTTGATTTAACAAGTATAGAGTAAAAATTTATAACTGATTACGTTAATAATGGATGAAAAGGTTTGCTTAGGTATTATATGTTGAAACATTACCTGCTTTTGTCATGACAACAACTCTGTCACGAAACGTGTTTAATAAAATATGTCTTTAAGCATTCATCTCAGAGTAAACAAGGGATTTCTTTGAGCACTTACTGAACTCACAACGTGAGAAATCAGTCTAATAAGTATCAAAATTAATGAATAATTTAATAAAAGAGCCCACTAGATACTGTGTGTGATCACTGCTTTTGATTAAATCAAGTGGTAATGTCACAAAACACATATTAATCACACTAATCATTCTCGGAGTCACAGTCGTCTTACAAAGCACCAGCTCATGAATGACGCGAGGCTGACTGCGGGAGTCAGTGACAAAGAGAAACAAATTTAAATTCAGAGCACATTTACATTAATATTCACATCCTTGTGTCATGTTATTAGCTCACACAGTTACAGTAAGCTGCCATGGTAATCTCCATTTTGTGGAGAGCGATGAACCGTCACTCTCAAATGACTCATACTTCCTCCCTGATTTCACCAACTTTGTTTCTAACAGCTGCACAGTTATTCAGCTCAACAATGAGTCAGAGGCTGCTGCTCCAATCTGAAAAATTCTACAAAATGAATGCTATTAAATCCAATCATTTAGAAAGGGTCAGTATGCATATCCACAGACATCCAGGACCTCGTTATTAAATATTATTAGATACTGGCAGCATGATATGTTCAGTGTACAGTATTTAGGAGCTGATGTTCACAGAGTTTTGGCTAAAATAGACGGACCGGGGTGGCTCGGATATTTGTTTTTGCAGGTGTACATCATGCCGATGATAAAATATCTTTCTATTTGCAATACAACTGTACCATTATGACCTAAAGGATGCATGCACCTCCAACTATGATTACTTACTTCACCCTGACCTACCCTATCCCCATTACTATGTGTTATCTTAAAGAGCTGAACAAACAAATAATCACAAGAACCTAACAAATAGGTGGTCCACTTAGCCCCTTCCCTTTAGGCTGACCGCGAAACAGGCAAATTAATGAATAAGAACTGGCAGATCACAGCATGACAAAAAAAACCAAAAACGCTGACAATCCACGACAGGACAGAGTGGGTTGAGGGAAAAGGTGACTTTGTGACAGCCCTGTGCTGGGGTGGCTGTTGGCCGGATGATCAGGGACAGGCTGACCTCCCACGCAGAATTAGTCATCTCTTTACACCACTTATTTTTTTTCCCACTAAAGACTCTTATTCACCCTTCTAGCAACCTTCCTTCACATTGCTGTTTGGCCGCCCAGGCTTCTTCTCTCTCCCACACACACACACACACACACACACACACAGTCAGCAGCCTTTAGACATAATCATTTATTGTTCAAATTTCCACCGGGAGGCAGATCAAGGGGTTGTTAAATACATAGCTGCTAATTTCCACTGTTAAAGGGGTCAACTTGACCAAACTAAACCGAAGTTTTGTCACGATTAAACAGACTTTTAACTGATCCTTTCATTACAGGAACCTGTTGCCTTTGTTTTGATCTTTTGTGTGCAACTTCTCGTTCGCTTCTCTCCTTGTATTTATTGCAGACTTGATGCAAAATATGGAACCAGAACACAGCACGAGAGCTCCGTGGCACCTGAAACGCCCGGTTCACCCAAGAACACACTGCTTTTATGCTGTAAACTATGAGCAATGCACACAAAGCACATGCTTTCTGTTCCCATCAGTGTGTATGGCTCTTTAGAAATATCCAAATCATGCAGAAACAGTGTGTACATCTGACAACATGCAGTTTTTTTTCCCCCTAGACCCTTTGTCTGAAATTGAAATTGCACATGCACAGTCACATCAGACATCTATTATTGTTACCCAAGCACCCTCAAAAATTTTTTTTAGCATTCCTCCGCAGCCAAGCATCGATTCTTTTCCCTCTTCGTCCCTAAACTGTTTCTTACCCAAATACAGAGTCTTGACAGATGTAAAGACACTTGACTTGAGTCAAATCGGTCATTTCTTTTTCATCACTTCTGTTAAGCTCTAATGTAATCCAGGGGGGGACTGCTAAAAGAAACACGTGTAACTACAGAAGATGCACTGATATTCACTCAGTCTTGGGTCTTTTATACATGTCCTCTACTGCCACTCCTTCCCTAGCACAGCCCCAGTCACATGTGGCTTCCCGAAGCGGCACTGGTGGTGGGAATTAAAGCAAAAACTAACTTGCCAAACAAATCTCCTCCTCCTCTGTTTATTTTTGTTGTAGTACCATGAGTCATAAAAAGAAAAGTTCAGTCTCTTTTCCGCCCATGTCTGATTTCTCTTCTGGACAGAAAAAAAAAAGAAGTAATAATAAGAAACAGATGACAAGCGAATGTAGACTATGATAACAGCTTGTAATGATGTGGATTTACTTAGCGAAAGGGTAAATGTAAAGCAAGGTGAGGACGGCGAGGGACTGCTGTGACTCAGCCTTTCCCTGGTCAGAGAAAAAAACAACTAAATACATCACGGGTACTGACACGCTTTATCTGCTTGCAGATAAATCCACAGGAAGACACTGACAAAAGGCAAACAGTTCATATTTAGTAAAAAAAAAAAAAAGTGTTATTTCAGTCAATTCCTCTGGCATGCAAACACATGGGCACCAATGGCAACCAGCTGTCCACGCAGTCGATATCACCGTGAATAGTATGTGACCTGAGCACCTGCTGTGTTAAACACAGGGCTCCGCAGAGTCCTATCACACATAATAATCATGTCACAAATTCTCCACAGCATGCTGAGCCCCCTAGACAGGAAACGGAGAGAGGTGGAGGTGCAGGGGAGAAGGGAAGAAGATGGGATGCCAAGGTGGATGAAAGAGCATGGAGTCAAATTCCTAGCCCATCTGGAAAGAATCGCACGCAGCAGTTACAGAAGTACGCCGGGTACTTGCACTCTGCCAAGCAGTCTCACTCTCATGCAGCCGTGCCCAGCACAGCCTCTCCACAGTCAGACGTGTGTGACATGAATTGACTTAGAGGGCTGCAAGATAAGATATGCAAACAGTGCCACCTAGTGGGAGCTCGGCTGTCAGCAAGGCTGTTCATGAACCTGAGAGAACATGGCAGGCTGACTTTACTCACAAGGCCGTCCGTCTGCGACTGGCAGGGTTGAAACAGATCCGTGAATCAGAGCCTCATTACTTTACGGTGTAACTCCCTGATTCGTTTGTCACATTAGGTAACAACAATACGCTTTGAAAAAGGTCCATCTTCTCAGAAAGTCATATTTATTGAGTTTAGGAGGTTCAGTGCAGCTCGGCCATTTTCTTTTAACCAGACCATTTTCCCCCCGCTTACTGTGCGCCAAGGTAAAATGACTTCATTATTCATCATTAAAACAAGGACAAACTCTGCAGCACTGGATCACATTAGACATCAGCGTGAGACTATGCGGTGAAAAACAAAGAACCTTACATAAACATTCTTTACATCCCAGTGAAGTTATTTTACTCTTGGAGACTAGACTAGATTCTCTGACGTTCTTTGACTTATAGTTCAGAATTTCTTAATGTTTTTCATGTTTTGATGCAACTTTATCAGGGAGTTATGGTCATATTGTTACAAATGCTAGAGATTACTGGTATAACTCCATTATGTGGTGTGAAAGCAAACATTTGTTTGTTGCATTGTACATTTTTTTACTTGTTGCCAAGCTGGGGACCTGAATAAACAATAAACAAGATGTTGACAAGCAAACACTGAATATATTCTATCTGATCTTCATTACTTTAAAATGATTAAAGATCATCCACCAAAAAGAAATAAACCACAAATATATGTTAGAAGCTTTAATTCAGTTTCACACTTTTTCCAGACACACTGACAAGAGTACATAATTAGTTTTGATCGCTCTGCAGTTGTAATGCATCAAAGTATCTCCTCTGTTCTCTAATATTGTCGTATTGATGTAATAAGGGCCCCGTTTGACTTTAATTATGGTATTTACATACCCCATTAGTTCCATTTAGATTGGTTTATATTCTCACACCAAAACTGTGTCTCGCCAGCAAGGACATTTTTTGAAAGACATCCTCTTCAACTGATGTTAAATTCAGTGAGTAATTAATATTTAAAGCAAAACAAATATTTAGGCTGCGAGATTAAAAACTGCACAATTTTTCGATGGGAGCAAAAGAGGATTTATCAAACTTCTCTCTTTTCCCTCCTGATGGAGTGCGCCAAAATATAAATCAAACATCAGCTGAGAGTGAGCTATGCTGCCCAATAATTCATCTTTGACCACCGGGCTTCACACACACACACACTGTAATGTAGCAAGTACTCGGCCACTAGTGGGACACGTTAGACACATCATGAGAAAGATGGACATCTGGCAGGACGGGCTGCACCAGACTGGCCTCTGTTGCCAGGGAGATATGATGGTGGGAAGCAGAGGAAGGATCTGAGTAGAGAAGCCTAATAGTTGTAGGCAAATAACAAAACTCAGAACCGCCTGAGACATTGTGCAGCAACCTGGGGAAAGTTTACAGCTGGAGCCGCGGTGTGCTGCTGTCAGTCAGCTCCTGCTGTGGCAACCAAACGGCAATATTGTGTTTATTTATTTATTTACTTATTGACAGACTCCTCCATCAATAAATAATGAGGATGGAGAGCAGTCGTGACTAGCGCTGCACGCATCTGGAAACTCAAACCCCTCAGCCTTAAAAACAAACCCATCGCCTCAGCGTGGAGCCGCGTTCACCAGAAACTCTCATGAAGATGCGAGGTTCCATTTCTGATTTATTGTTTCGGGTTTTGAGTAGAAAATGCGAGGCAGAGAGAGAAGGCTACGTCGTAACGCATCCCATTTTTTTTTTGCTCTCCACATTGCGGGAGGATACTCCTGTGAAAAGTCACATACTGTACATCAAATAAAGTGCTTCATACAGCGTCGATGACTGTCTTTGATACACAGCATGAGCGGAAGCTCAGTTTCTTAGAGTCTGACAACATACACCGGTTTATCCAAGGACAACTGGATTGCATTTGACTAAAGCCACCCACATTAAGACACTTTAATTCCATACAATGCGCTCAAGGTCATCTTTTGCTTACAAAAGCCGTGTCTTCATTATAGAAAAGCCCACACATTTCCCCTGAGCAGGAAGAATTCCTTTCTTTGTGCTGCACAGAGCAGCTCCTTCATGGGAATTTAACACGTGAGCGTGCACGGGCTCAAACACACACATGCTGTTCTCTCAGTTGCACGTATTTCGAGCTCCCCACAAGCAGGGAATGTAAATGAGAGTAATGAATTTGGTTTGATCTGCTGTGCTGTAAAATGGCTGGTAATCCAGTTGAGGCGGGACTCGGGGCTCCTCTGGTTTTAGCTCTGCTCTGCTGACGGACTGTCTGGACAAATACCCACTCTGCTTCCTCTGCTCTGACCTCCCTTCAGTTGTTAGCAGAGCTAGAGCACGACTGGCAGGCGTGAAACCAGTCAAAGACAGCGCCGGTCACGACTCGTTATTCCCCTTGGCAGCCGCAGGGGGCGCACTCGTTCTGCCCACACTGCTTGGTAGGAAGAGCGGTCTCTGGGCCTTGTTTCTGCAGGCAGACAGTGGGATAGCGTTGTAACATTAGTGACAATACCTCAGACAGATTAGTGGTAATATCTGATTGTAATAAATGACAACGTTTATGATGCACGTCAAGGTCAAGGTCACAGCAACGTCTTTAAGAGAGACGTCCACGTGCGTGTCCTGCTTTCATTACGCCACTGGGTGTCAGTGTGGTGATAAAAGTCCTCAAACACAAGCTGAACACAGTGTGGAGTCACGCTACCATCCTCCCACTTCTCTCTCTCTCTCTCTCTTTTCTCTTTCCTCTGCCATTCATTCTTTTATCTCCCAACCCCGCTCACCTGTCTGCGAGTAGGCCGCACAGGTTGGTTGTCAGGGTGGTTGGGCGCCCATGGCCCCAGGCTCTGATTGGAGTAGAAGTCCATGGGGTAGACTTCCTTCCAGCCAACCTCCTGTAAAGCCACAGCTGCCTGAGAGATAGTGAGACAGATAATAATGGAAAAAAAAACCAAACGTGAACAAGAGGCTCGACAACCTAAAAGTACCGGCCAACGCGTACGAGGTGATACGGTACGCTATTCTGCACTTTTTTCCCCGCTCGTTATCGATAAGTGTATTTGCAGTTTTTGGGGCAAACCAGCTGCAGGGAACCAAAGAATGACGAGAAGACACAACAGACGAGACAGGTGTCATAATATTAAGCTTGGATAACAGGCAGAGTTGTCATGTTATCCCTATGCAGCTGCACTGCGTGACACAACAGCTGTTCGAGGAGAGCAGCAGCACTGGCATGAGTGTACTGTGACATAAGTGCAGACTGCTCCATATGGAAGAGAAGTGTCTGTGAATATTGATTATGAATGAATGACTGAAGAGATGAATAAACAAGAGCGCTGAATGAAAAAAACAAATGATTTGATTGTTCTTTTATTAACTCGTCCAACTACTACAGTACATTCATCTTTCAAACTAGTCTAGATGCCAAAATTGAACTTTGGCGTCACACAAATTGGAATCATTTAGACAAATTACACAGAAATGTGACGGGAAAACAAACCATGCTAATATCATACAACTCCAAACGCGGTTATTCGATCCATTAGAGGATTCAGTTCAAAGGGAACATGAGAAATGCGGCTCGAAAGTGACGAAATCTCTCTCTGTTGCCGGGACATAATTCATCACTGTGCCACAGCTTGTGTGTGTATTCTGTGTCGCAAAGCTGACAAGGTAGTGTTCTCTTACATACCGGGCTAACATCTTTAAATAGAAAGAAGAAAACCGACACTTCCCTTAAACATGTTTTTGCAAAATCTTCATATGAACTAGAAACAATAGAAGATAAAAGCAACAGCAGCAAGAGACATGTGGCTAATGGAGCCTTTCTATTTTTACATGTTTACACAGGTGCTATGCTGCACGATTTGCATTAATGCTTATATAAAAGATGTATCTAACGTGACTGTCTCCCTTCTTATACAGCTATTCAAAATAATGTGTGGGTCACCTAAAGTCCACAGTGTTTCCTCCTGAACTGACGAACAAACTGTGTACTTCCCCAAACAGCCCTCCACTAGACTCTTCCTCATTTCCTCCTCTCCTCTCCTCTGCCCTTATTCCACCCTCCTCTCTCATTTCTTTAGCTTTTACCCGCCGCTCTCCTCCTCTCTCACAAGCTGCCTCTCTCTCTCTCTCTCTCTCTCTGTGGATGCTAGCTTCTCCTGCTAATCCCTGCTCTGACAGGAGAGCCAAGTGTGTCTTATTGACTATAAATATAACATGAGACACACTGAAAATAAATGCTGCTGCCCCCCCCCACCCAACTCATCCTCTACCCTCCTCCTTGCTCACTCCTCCCTCCCATCTCATTCCTCTTCATCTTCAGTGTAAATGCCACAGTCAAAAGCACAGTGCACTGACACATATAACAGTCATAGGTATTAATTAGATGTGTGTGTGTGGAGAGAGGGGGGGGGTGAATTAAGACTTATCACAAACGCGCACAAGCACACGTATAGACGGGGCTGCAAATTATTTAAATGCTCAGACATTGTTCCCAAATAGCTAGCGGGGAGAGCAAAGTGAGCACACACACACACGCACACACGCACACACACACACACACACACACACACACACACACAAAAAGGACTTAAGAAAACAGATTGCTGCTTTCCTCATTACAGCGGGGTGAATTTCAGACTCCACATGCCCAATTAAAGACCAGAGTCCAAAACAATTCAAAATAATCATCACTTTTTCTTCTAAGGTGAACGCCATCATTATTCCTAATGACCTTGTTCTAAAGTGTGTGTGTGGCGCGGGGCGGCGCGCCGAGATGTGTAGTCGGAAGAAAAACAGCAACCATTTCAAATCACAAGCCGATATTCAAGACAGCAATTCCCCTCGCAGCCATTTCACAGGGATTCAAATCAGGAGCGTATCTCTCAGTGAAATCACTGAATGAATTAATAGTCGACATCAAATGCTAAACAGCCGAGTCACATAATCACACACAAAAAAAACTGCCGAGCCCATGGCAAAGTTGCGACGCCAGCTGGGGAGGCGCGCAAACAAACACTCGCTCTGAAATGGATCTTTATGGGTTGCTGTCCGATCCATTTCGCTCTCCCTTTAGAAAAATAAGACAGCTGCAAGGGGTGGGACTGTGTGGTCCTGTGAGCCGGCAGGGGGGGCTGGTCTTCTGCTAATCTTGTTTTATTATGTTTGTGTGTGTCTTATAGCAGGGATGGAGGGAGAGAAAGATGGAGGGAGAGGAGGAGGGGGAGTGGGCGCACTACTCCCCATCTCCTGCACAAGCAGGCCTTGATGAGTCCTTTACAAATTCACACACAGACCTTTGTTCAGTTGTGTGTGTGTGTGTGTGTGTGTGTGTGTGGTAAGTGAGTGACAGCTGTGCTCTTTCTTAGAGACTATAATGTGTGTGTTTACCTCATATGGGGACAACAGGGGTTTGGAGAAGGCCGTGCCCCAATCGATGGAAAGACGTGGACAAGCGATCTGGACCCACCTGTAGGAAAGAGAAGGCACACGCGTTTGTGCTCAGATGTGCGTTCCACGAGCGAGTGCAAATGTGTGCGTGAAAACTGAGGCAGTCAGAGAGGGCGAGAGACTAAGATCCTATTAGACAGGCAGGGCACATCTGCGGCTGCACGCTGCATGTGGATACGTGATGCAACGGGTTGTGCAGGGAGCCTCCCTCCACCTGATCTCCAGCATCTGTTGGAGAGATATGTCCTGATTTTCAACCACCCTAAAAGACAGCCACGCTACACTGTCTGAATACACAGCCAGCCAGTGAAAGAGGGAGGCTGAAAAGAGACGGCAGGAAGGTTTGTGGTGGAGGAGGAGGAGGAGGAGGAGGAAGAGGAGGAGGAGGAGGGTGGGACAGACTGGTTGCAGGAGGCATAAACAGAAAAACAGGGAGAGAAGTGAGCAGAGGTGAAAAGAGAAGAAGCGCAGTGGAAGAAAAGAGGGAGAGGTTAGGTGAGTGTGAATAAAAAACCTGCACCAGCCCGGTCTCCACGGAGGTAGCCTACATAGCTGGCAGACGGGGTGGTGGTGGGTGGAGAGGAGAGGGGTGGGGTGTGGGTTGTGGGTGGGTGGGGGGGGGGCGTGTATGCAAGAGATGGGAGGGAGGGGTGTGAGAAAAAAAAGTGCAAGAAGGACGCAGATATACACCGATGGGGAGAAAAAGCAATGAAGACGAAAACAGAGGTGGAGGGAGGAGGAGGAGGAGGAGGAGGAGACACGGGCGAGAAGTGAAGAAATAGAAGAGAGGAGGAAGATTGGCAGGGAGAAAAGTGTTTACTCTGGAAAATGCATGAAAGGGGGGATGAGAAGGGCGTGGATGTAAACAGCTGGAGGGAAAGGAAAAAAAAAAAACGAACAATGGGAGAATGGAGATGGAGAGAGAGGCGGCCGGGGCTACGGGGGTTAGCTTTCACAGATCAATGCTATCCGCAGCTCCATCTCCACTAAGGGAGCAGACCCTCCCGTCCCTAATCCTAACCGTGGAGCTCCATCAGAGATATTGGCAAATATGAATTGAGCTGCAGTGCATAGAAAAGCCCCGGAGATACCGTCAGATCTAGGTAAATGTCAATAAGTATACACCTGTTTGAGATTTAAGCAGAGGAGTGTAGCCGAGTATGGAGGCATGGATGGAAAACACATGAAAGAAAAGAAGAAATAAAGGTTGCGATCGCTTGAGTGCGTTCACGTCGACGTTAATGCGTCAAAGATCCCCATCTGTCTATTCTTCATTCTTCCAAGTCTCACACCAAATTTCTCAACTGCAGAACTGATTGCACCGTTGACTCTCGCTCCACTCTGCTTTCTGTCACAGAAATATTCCACTCCCTCCGGGCATGCGCTTGGCATTTTCTCATTTTCAAATAACACTTTTTTTTCCTTCTTTTTTTTAATGTCTCCCCCCAAAGAGTGAAGTCTTATTCATCCTCCTAATTTCCTGAGTCAGGGATATTTGCACCAAGCGCCAATTTCCTCAGACGTGCGTTTTCCGAGTTAAGATGGAGATGCAGAGTCAGAAATATGACCTTTAAGTCCATCAGCTGCTATTCATAACTGGGGTCCTTTACGAAAACAGCCTTAGCCCACACCGGAGGAAGGAATTTTTTTTTTTTGCATTTGTGTTTGCACGTGTATGTGAGTAGAAGTGTAAGATCTGCTTCTGCCGTATGTCAGTCTATGTGTATAATGAGCTGAAAGGAACCCTGGGAGTGGTTTAAAAGAAGGAGGGTGATTAATAAGCAAACCCAGACTCCTTGACTAAATCCTCGGGGCTAGGCATTGAGAGAAGGGTCTGAGAGGAAAGTAAGACAGAAAGCATGAAAGGGAAGGCAGAGAGGATCCCTCCTAAGGAGCAGATAGCTGATTGGCACACAGAGCCAGAAGGGACTTTTCTAATATTAGCACAGAGACGGACTGAATGGTGCACAGTTCAGTAGAAATGCACGCTGCCGTGCCAGGTATTGCCCCCAGAATGAGGCACAAATTGTGTTTCCAGCCCTTATCTGGCCTTCAATCTAGCCTGCACAGTAGAGATCCCACATCATGCGGTGCAGTGAGACAAAGAGCGCTGGAGGTAAAAAAAAAAAAAAAAGAAAAGGAAGAGATACAGAGACAGAGGAGAAATGTTGGCTTTCGTCTCAGGCAGTTGAGCAGTGCTCCTCAACTTATTCCCAAGCAAAGATTTACGGAAGTAAACAATGTATGAACACGAGTTTCTCTTCACTCCCATCTGTTTGCATTAACACAACAGGGTGAGAGGAGCGGGACGCAGGGCTGTAGGGCACCGTGCAGGCAGTAGGGCACTGTGCTGTGATATATAAAAGGTAAGGCTGGGTGACATTAGCGTTGTGTTCTCCAGCCCTGGCCTTGCTGCATTACCTGCTGTGGACCATTACACCCTGACACTGTTAGGAAGACTTCCAACTGCATGGCTTCGTTTCAATTACACTCAGTCTTGACCCGCCAAAAAAAAAAAAAGAAGGAAGAAGAACAATTAACCTTTCAGCGCTGCAGGAAAAATGAAAAGTGTTCACCTATAGCGGCAGGACCTAATTGAATTAAGACAAACAGATTTTTATTTCGGTGGAGTCAAAAATTAAAATTCAAACAGAAAGATTAACGGCTGGTGCTGGGTGGCATTTTCGGTCTACTTGAGATAAGTGTGTGCCGTGTACAGGTATCTGTACAATAGCCTAAAACCTGCTTGGGGACAGCCTAATCACACTTAGAAGCATATGCTAATGGTGTCTCTCTCTGTACATGAGTGAGCATGTGTGTAATGATGTAGAAAGCCTGGCGGTGGGCTCTGTACAGTGTGTATGTTGACTAATGCCGGGCACTACAGCGTCCTTTACCACCTCTCCACCGTATATCTCACAATCTCCCTCTCCCTTTCTCTTTTATACCTCCTTCACGGCTTCAAAGACTTGGTGGGTTATCTATCGTAGCCTCATGCAGGGTGACTACACGCTTACAAACTATTCTGAGCTGCGAGAGAGGAGCAAAAAATAAAATGGTTGATAAATAAAGAAGCAGAAGAGATCCGCGGCGTTGTACAATCCCACTCTGAATAAACATGACTAATGATGTAAACAATGCTGTCAGGGAAGTCAGATCTTCCTAAATGAACCTTTCAATTATCGCTTTCATCTCTTACTTAGGCTCATTAAAGAACATTAAAAAACGGCCGTTTTTCCTCAGCCAGACAAAGGCACAATTTTGATGAACTAATTGTTTCCAATAGAGTGTGTGAAATGAACTTGGACTGAAAAGAGTCTGCATCAAACTGCTTAGTCAGAGCCTTTGATGAGTCAGTTTCTGATTTAACTAATAATTTTGTCAATTTTTAGACTACTTTTTTGTACAAAGTCCTGGGACGGCTGCTTTGTGTTTAGAGGGCTTTCTCTCCTTTTGTTAAATGAAGAAAAGAGTTTTTGTTTTTTTTTAATCATGCTTTTACTCCTCAAAGAAAGTTTTTGGAGAAAAAAAAAACAGTATTTCTTTAGGGAAATAAACCCATCGTGTGAAAACTACAAAACATTAAAAACACAAAATGATTGTTCCGTTACATTCCGATGTTTCCTCCGAGCCAAAAACTGATCCAATCCTGCTAACTTCATGAATGTTACGACGCTCACATTTTATTGACTGTTGACGAGGTGCTGATTAAAATCCACGGTCATTCTGGAGGCTGTAGTGTGCGGTGTTATTAAATTATATTGAGTCAAACTGAGAGAAGTATTTCTATTATATTATAGTTTGTTTACCCCATTTGTAGAAATAAAGGTAGATGAGATATTAAAAGCATCTCTCACTATATATGATTTATCACAGGGCAGTTAGCTAGGTGCAGCTAATAAACTATGAAAACATACAGTGCATTGCTATTTGATATGCATGCATAAATCACCCCCTTGATTTTGTATTCAAACACATTTGTTTTTGCCTTGTTGAAAGGCTTTTTGTCTGTAATGAGGGTTTGTTTTGGTTCGGTGAATCGTGCCTGACTTACATAATTTCGGAGTTGCACTCATACGTCAGTCTGAGGAGGAGAGCCAAAAAAACAAAAGGAAAAAAAAGAGAAAAGAAGGCTTTTACCGTGATCGCTCGCTTTCCAAAACAGCCCCCTCAACTATCTCTGCATCTCTCCATCTCTCTCCCTCTCTCTCCAACTCACTCTCAATCTCTCTCAGACCTTCTGTCCTTCTCTCACCCACTCCTCCCTCACACATCACACCTCTCATTACTCCACAGCGAGAGGCAAGTATGAGGGAGTGTGAGCAGAATGTGTGTTTTGTGCGTGCGTGCCTGTGCGAGCGTGATCGGAGCTGTTGCACATCAGTGTCTCACCAATCCCTTGTCCGTCTTCACCTCTGTTCTTCTCGTTGGAAGTCAGATAAATCGGAATAAACGGCGGCTCGGAACCCGAGCACTTCATATTTCATTGAATAAACTTGAAGAGTTTTTTTTTTGTACACAGGCATGAGTGTTGCTGGGAAGGATAATGTATAAATAACAAGACCAATGTGCGTCAATAATGTCACGCTTGTGGAAGTTTCCTTGGGTTCAAGTAAGGCGACATATTTGAGACTCAAGTAAAGATAATTAAAATCAAGGTTGGTGCCTAAGGGTAAAAAAGCCTACCTTAGCAGAGGGTGATATATATTTCTAGCTTGTTGTTTTTTTAATTCTCTGACCTTATCGAAAAGAACAAGTAAGTGCTTTAATTGATTATTCAAGTATAAAACCCCCATTTCTATGCCCCTTGTGTCAAAGCTGAGGAAATTGTACCAAGCGTCCAAGTTCATTAAGCCGGACAATTTGTTTTTGCAACAAAGGCAAAACTATAGAACCACACCAAGACGTGAATGCCAATTTTGTTTATGAAGCTATACACTCTGGAGTACTGTTTGTCAGCTCCTTGTTATAGTCTACACTTGCAAATTATGCTGACTCCCCAGTCATGAGTGCAATGATGCTTACAGAATACATTTCCAATGTTGCAACTTTTTTGAGGTGACTACTTGCTGTTGATAATAAATAGGCCTGCAGGGGTCCATGATATGAAAGATAAATTACCCGTTCTTTATGACAGCGAGACGCAGTGGTGATTAAGAAAGTGTTTAAGCTGTGCGTGGAAGGCGGTGAAAGCAATCTCAAGTGCGATGTTGCACGTGCACAAGCAAAAACTACCAAACGCACGGTGTAACAGGCTCTAGAAGTCTTTGCAGGAAAAAAAATGTAATAAAATGGCAACCGCCGTGTATGCGTTGTGGTATCGTCAGGGGGAATCAAACAAAATTACTTTGCAAGCGATTGGATCAGCGCTAAACGCCAGAAAAGGCGTTTGGTTTGTTCTTCTACTCTTATGTTCTACAAAGTCATGAAAATACGGAGCCGTCTTTTTAATTCATCTGCATCATGGCATGTGTCCTAATGTAGGCGTACTGTATGTTCATCTTAATACTCACGCATCGACGTCTGACATCAGATCCAGCTTGCTGGGGAAAATCTCAGACAGGAGCACTCGAGTGAAAGGCTTGCCCAGTGTTTGAAGTCTCGACTCCACGTGCTAGGAAGAGAAAGAAGTAAAATGAAAACGAGCAATGGAACGGTTTGCAATGCACACATCAAACACAATCCTCTCTAGGGTTGTGAAACCACTATATCAGATGATAAGTTAGAAATCCCATTGGCCATTACTTCCACCCACAAAGGCACAATCCTGTAAGCATTCCAATCTAAGGTCGTCCAAAAGTTTTTCCTCCACTGTTAACAATCTCAGCAGGAAGATTATTTTATCCAGCTCTCAGTCTCTGAAGCCTCATATCCATCCAACCCTTTTTTTCAGCTCTATACTCTAGTCTACAGGGTGGTGACAGCAAGTTAAGTAAGGTAGCAGACAGACTGTTCTCCTCAGGCAAGTCCTCCAGCTCCTCCTGGCATTCAGACTGAGCACTGTTCATGAATTTCCAGCACATTTCCAGCATTACTGCTGACAATGAACCAATCCACCTGTCAAGCTCATTCTACATCTTACACTCACTAATAAACAAGACCGTTGTGATACTTGAACTCCTTCACTTGGAGCGGCAATTCATTCCCAATCCTGAGGGGGGAAACCGGCGGTTTCATACCCAAAGAATGCTGATGCTTCACTAAAATCACTAAAATGAGTACTGTAGGCCACGGCCTGATGAAGCCAACAGGACTACATCGTCAGCAAAGATGCAAACCATAAGGTCACCAAACTGGTGTCTCTCCATTCCTTGGGTGCAAGGGCCACAGAATTGGTGACAAAGCAAAACATACATATCTCTCACTGGATTCAAGAAGTACCAGAAACATCATCCTGAGGGGCAAAACATATGTGACAACACACGTGAACTTCAGGGAGAACCGTTCCAGGACAGTGAAAGGACCGGTGCATTGTTTGACAAACAGGAGGGAATGTGCTTTCTGAAACCGAGGTTCAAACACAGCCTCCATGACGCACAGTCATATAGACTTTCTTTTTCTACGGGGAAAACTTCAACCCAGCAGTGCTCAGCATGGGAATTATATATATATGTCCCCATAGCCATATGGTATCTTTCACCTTAGACAACTCTGGAGAAAGCGCTCACATCAAAGAGCAAATCCAGGAGTTTGGCACCAGAGTTGAATGCTGTGTAGAGGTGAATCCAACTATGGTTTTGTAAAAAAAAAAAAGTGCACACCTTTGCCTTACATTTCACCCTAGAGGCTAGTGCACCCACACAGAACTTGCCCACATTAGCTCCTCAGATGGAGCTGGATCGGGCCCCTGGGGTAGAAGCCCAGACACCAGGCTTCATATAACATATCAATAAATGAAACTGTTTAGCTAGTTCAAGGAACTCTGCTCCCTTGCTGATTCTGCCTTTGAAGTTTTGGGCATTGGTACTTGGACTGAGGTGTTATTCAGGGATGTAAAAGGCCAAACCAAGTGAAAAAAAAGAAATCCCATAAATGTTCCTTTGGTGAGATAAAGGTAGGAGTGCTGCTGATATCCACTGTCCTATCATGAGACATTTCAACAACTGTGTTCTTATCAGAGATAGTTCTGTATCCTTACTTGAGAGGTTATCTGACATGTACTTCTTAATCTTGACAGATCGCTCTGGGAGAGCTGGTGGATCTTTTTATTCAAATCCTCTTTTTTTAATCCATCCTCTCCTGCCACCCCGAAAATGAAACTTTTCACTACGGATGACATTTTTGCATCAATGCCAACTTCATCTTTTCAGGTCTGGATATTTACAAACAGACGACATGCACCAACATATACTGACTGACCACACCTTAGCAATCAAATGTGGGTCCACACATCCTATCATGCTGCAATGTATAGAAATTACAGACGTAATAAAGTGAACAAAGAAAAAGCTGGAATATAAAACATATATAAGAAGAAAAAAAACAAAGTAAGCACTATGGAAGGGGCATTGGAGGGGGAAGCAGCAGGAGGAGCAGCTGTGGGTTAGAAGTGACCAGAGAGGGCTTCTCGGTCGATCGATTAGTACCCCCAGACTTGTGTGCATGCTAATGCATAATAGCTTGTGCGTGAAAAGACTTGCAAAGTTTCTCACTAAAGTGTCTGCATCTAATGGAGCAGCATGAGTGTGAACACACACACACACACACACACACACACACACACACACACACACACACACACACACACACAGCATTCATGACTAAGCTTCCCAGGGATTATTTTGTTTTTAATCTTTTGAATTGTGTCTGGCAATTTGCTGAATAACAGCATGAGTGGCAATAATTTAATTTACTGGTATTGTGTTGTGGAAAAAGCCACTGCCAATTGTTAGAAAAAAAAAAAAACTCATTGAAGAAAAGCAAACATTAGTAAGCTTTTCAATAATTAATTTTATTATTCCTCGTTTGCGTTGCCAAGTCGACAAAATAACTTAAAATGTACACTCGTGGTTATAGCATACAGTAAATACAGCCAACCTTGAAGCCAACAGAGATACAACTTTCTATAGCAGTTTGGCTGCATCATCCTAAATGTGAAATAACAAGCTCTCAGTGTCCTACATCAGTGCAGCATGTCACCAAACCACTTGTCAGAGAAACTCACGCTGATAAATATTACAAGCCATTGCACAATTGGCCTCCGGACATGTAGAGAAATGAGGATGCAGACTCTTACCTCCAGGACTTTGGGACTGCCCTGCCTGCCCAGCGTGCCCAAGATCAGGCCCCATCTCTGGGCTGATCGAGCCTTGTCAATAGCCTGGAGCCTTAAGGCACGCATGGCCTCGTGGTCATAGTACTCCCTGGTGAACACCTTACTGTAGGGGTCATATCTATGAACAAACACAAAGTGAGGAAAAAAAAAAAGGAAATGCACACAGATATGGATAAAAGAAACATAAATACGCCGACCATATTAGACACATTAACACGTATTGTTCAGGTGTCAGAAATGCAAGAAAAGATGAAAAAATCCAATCATGGAAACTCATCAAGTATGACAGGAGTTAGTGTATCTTAGGAAAAATGGAGGCATTTCTGAGCGTCTAATCTCCTTCTCTCCGGTACAAGGGGCTCACTTGAGATTAGAATCTTGTTTATGAGAGAGACCTGTGATCTGCGCGGCAGTGTGAGGCTATAACAACACAATTTCATTTTGCATACAAACAAGGCCTCATCAAAATAGAACTTCATCCCTCACAAAACGTTATCATGACACCGCATTAAGGGGAGTGATTACGACTGCAGGGGGGTCTTAAATTTGAATAATAACGCCAGAAAATACATTTTCTATGCAGAAATCATTTTTTTCTGAGCACCTTTAAAGGAGATCAAGTATGTTTTAAGTATATACGCGGGAAAATATTCCATTTACATGTTACTCTCAAATTGTGTAAAAAAAACATTAGAGCTGTAATGCTAATTTCCGACAGTGAACATTTTGTAGATGATGTAAAAATGACAAAAAAAGACAAATGTTGTTGTACGATACCTGTAGGCAGGGATATCTGGGTTTGCAATCATGATTGACTCCAGGTGAAATCTTCCATCTCCCAGATAACTACAGAAAAACACCAATCAATTCATTGTTAGAGGTAAAGAAAAAAAAAGGGAACTGGAGAAAGCTAATTAGTGTGAAGGAAACACCCTCTAGTAGTAAAATTCAGTGTGTAACAATAACTACTAATCTATTACTGTCTAATCCTCTCCACCAGCTTTCTTCCTAGCTCTCTTGTTTCTAAATCCATTCCTCTCTGCAGCCTTTTAGTTCTGGACACCAGGCAGGAGACCCTGTGGCTGGGGTTGGGAGGGTCTGCCCGTCTTTCCTGTCCTGGAATGTGACCCTAACGATTGGATCATGTTGTTTACAGAGAATTCAAGCCCTTCCAATTAACCCAGGGTCTGGTGCTGGGGATTCACTGGAGCCAGAGCGGTGGGAGAGTTCACAAATGATAAGTACTTCGGAGACACGGAGGTGCCTGACAACACAAGCTCGGGCAGAACTGCAGTCTTACGTAAACCCCCCCTCTCTCTCTCAGGTTCAGGCTGAGAAGGATCCTGCTGTTAGTGTGAGGGGGCTCGGGTCAGAACCTCTACTCATTACTGTACAGTCTCGGTAGGCCTACTGTGCCGGGACATGCAATTAAACCCTCTAATTGGCCAGCTTTTAAAGCAGCTTGGAACAGGATGTGGGTGTTTGCCATATAGGCTACCTGGAGACATGTCTAGCCAAGACTTTATTTATAGGTGTGTGCGTGTGCATGTGCGTTAAAGATGCATATGTCCATGCGCCTATTTGTTCCACAAATGATGCTGAACAACACACAATGAACTCAAGCAGCACACCTCTGTTTCACAACTTCTCTTCGCTTAGCAACATCCAAGGCTCTCATATAATTATGTTCCCAACAACAAGTCTGCTGCCCTTCAGCCGCGGTTGCGCTCCGTGGCTTTCAGTGCTCGACTCTCCTTATGATCACAGTCCTGCCATCCATAATCTATTGTTCTCGGCAAATGTGCTCCCACTCTAATGGTGGTGCTGCACGTCTTTGCGTTATGCAACGCCGTATCTTTACATTCCCGTCTTCACATTGCTCTATAACGAGTGAGAGCCAGGGCAGAGGCAGCAGATAGAAATGGTCGACTGATCACTTCTCATTGCTCTTTTCAAAGCGCTTTTCAGCTTTTAAGAATACTTCTCTTCATTGTAGAAAAGGAAATAAGACAGAGCAGACCCTTTCTAAAGCTTCAATATGGGCCTCAAGGACTAATAGACCACTACTCATTCTCCTAATGCCCAAGCAGCTCAAAGCTCAGGTACAATGCAATTACAAGTATCCCTTATTGCAGCACTGACTCATTCCTAATTAATGTAAGATAACCCAATGTTAAATATCAATTCATTGCACCATCAAAAGTGAGGAACAAATCCATGCACTATTAAAAAGAGCTTGTTCTGTGCATATAGTGGATAGTCAATACTTTAATAAACTATTGAGGCAACAGGAAGCTTGTTAATAGGCGGCAACTATAACTCAGAAGATTAGGAGACAGCTTTCACAACAAAATAAAGATTTTCTTTCCCGTTCAGGTGAAATTAGGGATGATCGATTAACTGTCAACTAATCTAAGTCAAAGTCCCCGTAAACACACAAACTCCAGGATTCACAAGTTAGCGTGTTAAGTTAGTTACCCCGGTATATCCTGTTACAACACGCATCTGATGCCGTCTGGGTCCACTTAAAGACTTGAACAACAAAACAGCTAAAAGATCAGGAGAGATAATGTTACCTTAGCTCACTCAACAAGTATTTTAGAAGGATAACATTTTAATTAATTATTATTTTATAATTGCTAGATTCTCACTGATTAATGTCATTGTAACTGTCCCTTTCCCTAGGACAGTGTCATCTCAAACCAATTTGTTGTGTCCAGTTTAATGGGTAGAAACTGACAGAGAGATCCGAAAGCAGACCACTTAAAACGCATGACAGGGATGACATCTGCTGCGACCAGTGAGAGAGGGAGGACGGGCAGTTAACCAGCAGGGTATATTAATAAAATCATTAATGATAAATGTAATCAACTCGTATTTCTCGTGTCAATTAGCAATGGTAGTAAACGTTCCTTATTAAAATTGGATACAGCTTGGAGGAATGGGCTTTGCTATACCACAGAGGGAGAGAGATACAGGCCACTTTAGATCATGTCTGTGTGTTGCACATGTGTATTGGACGTGTGTGTGTGTGTGTGTGTGAGAGAGAGAGAGAGAGAGAGGTGTGTGTGTCAACTCTCAGGCAGCTTAATCGATTTTCCCCCATCACACCCTTACACACCCCGACTCACACATCAAAGACAACGTGCATTGGATTAGTAGGTGAAGCACACCCTAACCCTTCCACTTTCACGTCTTTTACATGTACAAAGGCGCACACACACACACATGCACACACACACACAGCTTTCCCTCCCATAGGGCGCAGCTTATGCATATAGCAAAGCTTGTCCTGGTGTAGCCATTTTAATCCCATGCACTGGAAGGTTTTAATCACATGAACTAACACAAGATGCGCGCGGATCAGACATACCGGGCGATGCACCCAGACATAATTATACTTGGAGAATTTCTTCAACTCGCTGTGCGCGCCCGCAAAGCATAGAATTCTCCCCTGCTGCAGAGCCGCATGAGATGTATAGACACACAAAGTGGCTGCGGAGGTGTTTGTTGCCTGATCTGTTACTTTGCCAGAGCACTCTCCTCCCTGCAGCACGGGGAGGATAAGCATCACTTTGACAAGTCTCGCGCGCGCAGCGTTTATGCTGATGTAAAAAAAACGCTGAAGAGATACTGTTTTAGGACGCACGCAGCTCGATTCATCATCTTTCACCCCCCCCCCATTTAGAGGAAATGAAGGAGAAAATAAGAACACAAGCTGAAACAAAAACGTAAAGACAAACGACAAAATGTCGCACAGTTTAACAATTCCCGCCATGAAAAGTGCCACAGTGGGTGTCAGACTTTATGGAAAGGTTTCTTTTAAATGTTGGCGAGCGTCTGGATGTATTGTGGATGTTTTGGAAACAGCCGAAAGCGCCCGTCTCTGTCTGCTTTTGCACAATTCAGTGCTTTGCACAGTGTGAAGGTATTTTTAGCCTCGCCATTCTGGATCAGCATCTGGCTTTTTCTGCTGGATGTACCAGAGGCCTGATCGGTAGCACACAGACAAACCTAGCTGTCACAGCTAGCTACATCTGGTGTGACTGGTGTGATGTCACCCTGATTATTCCTCATGTAACAAGGCCGAGCTTGGCGATGGCAGGGGTAATTATGGTTGCTTGTGAGAGGGAGGTGCGGCGTGTCTGAGTCGAGGCTGGATGTCTTTTGTTAGCTGAATATCTCTACTAATTTAGAGGGAGAAAATACAGGCTGAAACCATCAGGTGGGAGAAAAGAGGGAGAAGGTTTCTTACAGGATGGCGTTGACATTGCGCTCCAAGCGAGGAGAGGTACAGCCCAAAATTTCTCCTGGTGACAGAGGTCGACACTGTGGGACCAGCACATCATACTCTGGTTTGAGGGCTGCGCTCACAGCCTGCAGCATGAAGGGAAGGAGAAGGAAAGTTAGTTAGAGATTCACATGTTTTCACCAGTGTGCCCTTTACCCTTTGGAATGATTCTCCAAAGTGGGAGCTATGAGGCAAAGTCTGAAACTAACTCTTTGGTGTCCTTCGTGACTTATACACATTATTAGAGGTTAAATGGCAAAATGGAAACTGCGTGCTGAGAAAATTAGAAGAAACAAGAGTAAGAGTAGAGAGCCACAGGAAACGGAGGAAAAGGCTTTTCAAACACTATCAATGGTAATACAAATTAAAAAACAGGGAAGCATCAAATACGGGAAAATTTAAAAAATAAATATGCTAAATATGAGCACAAACACAGGCACTAAATGGCATGAAAAATCAGTTTAATGAGGAATTAGTTGTTTCGTCTAAACCACACATGTAACCTATTTCCAATATATTTGTACACAGTGTATTTTCACCTGCTCAGTCCTTATTGCTTTCATTTCATATTCACGCGCAATGATTGGATTATAAAGTGGGCTGCGCTGTGTTTCAGCATGACTTCCCTTGAAAATATTGTTTTAATATGTCGTCATGTTGGCGGCTCGCATGTAACACGCGCTTTATCAATAGCGAAAGCATCCCACTTTTGCATTTAAGGTTTATGTTATGACTTATTTATGCTGCCACTTCCTGCTTTTTCATAAACATTGTGATGCGCCAAGCTTGAAATGAATCCAGAGAAGCTGCTGATCCAAGCCGCTTTTTATTTCCATGTTTGTGCTGCCACGGAGGGCCGTGTGTATTTGTGAGAAATGAAAAGGAAAAAGCAAGAAATACTTCTATGCTAAACGTGTGTATTTAAGGAGGCTCCCCTCATTTCTTCTTTGTATTAATGAATACATAACAGCAGAGACGGAGGGCACGGAACAAGGAAGGAACTGAGACAAGTTGTGGAATATGTATGCAGAGGGGGGGAAAAAGGGGGGGGGAGAAGCAGTCGTCGAAAGATGAAGGGCCGACAAAGAGCAACGACGCAAAGAATGAGAGAGGGCGGAAAAGATTACACTGAAAATGTGCCCTAATGCCTCGGTCACACTTCATGACTTTCAAAGTTATCAGATCCGCTCCTCGGTCCACACTACACAACTTTCTGTCTTGTAACTGGGAATCTTGAAGTCATCGCGGTTTGCACACCACATGACTGATCAGCCAAGGGAGGGGGGGGGGGGGCACAAATTACAAAGTTCTTCAATAGAGGAGAATCCCTCAAGAGTGTGGGTGATGAAAACACACATGAGGAGCGTCACGGGAAAGGACGCAACAGCATGCGTCTGTGCACGAAGGATATGGGTAAGAAGATAAACTGGGACACGTGCTTGTTTAGTCAATTTGCCTCTGATCACATGTCACGCATGAAACCACTTCGTCTGTTGATTTAACTCCCGATGTGGACGGATTCAGGATTTGCAAAGTGCCAAGCAGAAGTCGGCCACATGGCACACCATATTAAAAAATAATAACAATAAAAAAAATGTAGATAAGAAGAACATCAACACACTGACAAGGGAAATGAGTGTTTTCTGAAAGGAGGGCTCGAATACTCAAGAACAATCAACTCTTCCAAACACCTACACTCATTTGAGCAAAGTGATCAAATGAGAGAGCAAACAATTACAAAAAAAAAAAAGAGCTACTCTGCCTGGAGGGGAGAACGATAAATTGAACGATTTAAGGCTAATTTAAGAGACTCCGCGGGGAATGCGAGTGAACTCCGAGCTTCTCCCGCCCATGCCGCGTGAACTCGACGATTCTGCAGGTCTTAAGACGGAGGCGGAGGCACACATGCATACAATACACAATTACAGGCAAAGAGACATAGGCGCGCGCATGTACACACGGATGCTTTCAAACACCCCGACATAAAATGTGACCCACACGGAGCGGAGCGTGGTTTAAAAATAACGGTGGTTACATTAGTGAAGAGTGGTGTTGGCCCAACACAGCAAATGAAAGCAGAATGCATTATAGAACAGAGAGGCAGCTATCCTAAAAAAAAAAAAAAAAGAAGGATGTTCAAGCTTAATACTATATAGCTGCTGCTGCCACTGCTTATGTAAAGAGCAGGGATGAGCACAACGCTGAACTGAGAGGCCTTCCAAGTTCATTCCACCTTTCAAAAACCTAAAATAACTGCTGCCGGGTTTCTCAAACCCACACTTGAACTGAGCTTAAGTGTGGACTGAGAGTTTGTTCATGAAAGCCAGGAGCCAGAAAAAGTACACCGTGCGAACGCACGGGAGTGTGTGTGTGTACTGTACGGACAAAAATACTGGAGTAGTAACAGAAAAACACACAGCAGTGATTATTCAGGTAAAGACACGCAATCGCTCTTGTAGCGCGTCAGCTCTCTCCCTGACACAAAAATGGACTCGCCCACGTACGCACCAAATCAGACAGACCCCGGCGCTTAATCACCTGCAGTGCTGCAACAAACTGAATTGTGCTGACGAGTGCCAGGGATTGTCCAGGAGGGAAGTTGAGCTTGACCGTTTCCAGGAAGTGTGCATTGTCCATCTGGATATCCACAAACACGTACAGCATCTTAATGCCTGCTGTGGAGTCTATGGGGACTGCAGAGAGACAAAGACAAAAGAAAGACAGATGAATAATTTACTCTGTTATGTCAGGTAAGGCTGCAGTCTATACACTATTGATGGTGCCTCAAACATTAACACACAGTGCATGTTCAGCGATATAACTATATGGAAACATAGTACATCCACACACACACACACACACACACACACACACACACACACACGCGGCTCACAGTAGGTGCCCGCGTGATATAACCGAAACTCACTCTGTGTGAATCTCTAGCACATTGCAGGAACCGATGCGAAGACCTCAATTATTTAGGGAAGGCGAGGGACACATGCGATTACTATTAATGCCATTAATTTCACAGGCCATTTACTACGCAGCCGGGCCTGGGAGAGGTAGCTCGAGACGTGCTGAGTTAGACGCTGAAAAAGTGAGCGAGAGTCCAAGAAAACAGAGGGGTGAGGGCACGGGTAAGGAAGGAGAATTATCGCTCGCACTGATCATCGTAATTATTCTTCCTCCCGTGTTACATTTAATTTTGCAGATCAAGACCGAGGGGAATTTTCTTTTCTTTTTTTTTTTGTTATGATTAAGCAAATGGCCCATTATGATGCAAATGTTTTATGAGTGAGTGCGGCTCACTTCATGGCCTAGATAAAAGGAATATTGAGAGAGAGGGAGAGAGAGAGGTAAAGCGGGGGCATAAAACGGAGGGTGAACAGGTCTGCGAGATACATATCTTTACAAAGGACTGAAGGCAGATGGGATGGAAAACAGGAGTGAGGAATGAGAAATTCTTATGAAAGTCGGCTGGGAAACACTGGAATTCAATAGGGGGGGTGTGGGTACGTGATTTAATAATCTACTCTATAAATTACAAGAGATGGGGCAGGGAAGAGAGGAATGGAAAAAGTAACAGGATACTGTGAGCGTGCATGGGTGAGAGTGTACGTATGTGGATGTGTGTTCGGGGTCGGTTGTCAATTAACCGGCAACACAAGTGATGAATGGGCTCACGTCTGAGCGTGAGGGAAGGCAAGGGGACGGATAAGGGATATAAAGAGGCGAGCTTTGCTGCAGGCCACATGTTGAGCGAGAAGCCAAGGAGTTAAATATATCATGAGGTTAAAATGGGTTGGAGGAGTTGAGTTAAAAAAAAAAAAAAAGAAAAAGACTGAGGCTAACAGCTGTCTGTTGCTTGTTTATAGGCACTTCCAAAACATAAAGGGCAAAGAAAAGTGACATCGATCTGTGTCCACGTTAACATGGCGGCCTGAGAGCACTTAGACGCCGCTGCAATTAGAGACACAGTCAATGAGACGGACAGGACTCACTTGACCCATCAGTGGTTTTAACCATCTATGTGTTAAAGCAATAAGGTCGCTCGGCGCGGATGCTCATCGGCGGCCGGGTAAACAAATATGTGCACATTCAGAAAAGCTGCGACTAAGAATAGGCGGGACGCGACGGCTACCGGGTTGTTTTCAAATCGATACGCACCAACTGGTTCCATTCCACGTCGTGCACGCAGGACGGCGCGCACCTTTATTTGACACCTCTAACGCACGCTGTGACTTTTACATCACTCTAATGCGACGTTAGATGGAAGTCTGAGTTGGTGCTTGAACAAAAAAAACAGCAGTGGAGTGGAGTACAGCGGTAATGGAGGTTCTGTGGATGAATCATTGTCATCGTCCATGCAATTTTTAGATGTGTACGTCAGAGTACATTGCACATTTTTTTTTGAATTTCTTATTCAATTTAAATGAATAAAAAGCAGAAACCAACACAGACAACTCAAAAACAAAACAAAAGTTGGAGAAGGAGAGAGGACGCTGGGACTGGGGAGAGGAAATGAACAGTCCTGAGCTACAGTGAAGTATATGATATTTCATGACTTCTGTCTTTGTGTGATCTCTAATTGTAAGGGTTTATTTTTTGTATCAATCGTTGATGTACCATGAATTCAGATGTTTTCTCCGCCTCTTCCCAAAATGGCATCCCGATCTTGTGAAAGAAACACGCTCGCTCGCACGCACGCTGAAGTTCACAAACACAGCGCTGAAACAAGTGTTGTCACATGTCAGTGTGTCCTGATATACGATGATTTGCTGTTGTTGTTTTTCATCATCGCTATACGATAACAGAAAGCAATTAGCAATGGTCGATGAACTGTGAATGCACTCCACCTGAATTTTAAAATAAGAGCAGGAGAGAAGGGCTGAACTTCATCTGTGCCCAATGCATTCTGAGCAGATCTTTAAATGTTCAAACGTGCAGAGATTCGATGTATCAAGGAAAAAAAAATCTTCCTGATGATTCAGATGAGCCATTAAACTTATTTTAGCAAATTAGCGACAGTTACATCACACCGTGCTGCAACGGGCACAATGTGTTCAGAGCGGAGCAGAAGGCGGTCTTAAAAAATAATAACAATCTGAGCAGTAAATTAGAAATGTGACTCGCAGGCTCGCAGTGTGAATGTAGCTACAGTGTGTTCATTGGGCGTAATGTGCATTCTGGGATAATAGAAGTCATAAATATCCAGTAAAACACATCCACGGATGGGAATTGTTAACTGGCCTGTTATTTAAACCCAAGTGTCATGCTGCCCCACATAAAGAAAACTAGCTCAAACTAGGCTTGGTGCCTTGGGTAGGTTTTTGCTTTACAAAGCTCTTCTAAAATGAGTCATACCACCAAAATAGTGAGAGCTTCCTTGAGATGTGAAGAAGGTCCAGTAATACTTTTGACTGTGGCAGCTGGCCTGGCATTATCTGAGTGAGGCTGACATGTCTTGCCAGTTTTTTTTTTTTACATTTTGGTAAATTGACCACAATGAAAGACGTGGTAAATAAAAATAAGTTGAATTTTGTTTACTCTCTCACTCTCTCGCCCACTCCTTTTTCCCTTTTCATCTTGCTGGTGTTCAAACTCGGGAGCTATTCAGCCACAGAAATGTTTGGACCTCACCTCCGAGACTGAATAAAACCCCCATCTGTTATACCAGCGGACATTATTATGAGTTTAAACACGCAAAAACATGCTTTTATTATGTCGCCCATAGTGTCCTGTTTTGCAGTGACAAAAGACGAGGTGGCGCCATTATTCAGAAGCAGATAAGGCAGATGAAATGAAAGGGGAATAAAAAAGGAGCACAGGACGGACTGTTTCTCTATGAGTCAGTCAGACGCTGCGTTTTTTTTTTTGTTTAATCTCCCACGGATATCTGCCGTCGTGAGATGATGTCCTCGTGATTGAGTGATGAAGGTCAGGAACATACGTGCTGCTGCTGCCTTTATACTAAGACTCGTCCAATTTCTATGAAAATGTCTTCCGTCAATTAACAATGATCTGCCTTCACGACCCACAAAGAATCTTAGGTGTCTTTACCTTTGCTTTTATTAGATTCCTTGAAGCGTGAATGGGAACGTACACATCTCATCCCTTCGGGAAACACACACGCATGCACTCACATAATTGCTCTACGACACACACACACATACCACGCACACAGACACACACAAAAAAAAACAAAAAAAACACACAGACCGACACAGGTAGAGCTTTTCTGTGTATTAAAATTCTGTTGGCTATTTCTGGTATTTGGAAGAGTTGAGGTTGTTCTGGCAGGGATATATCAAAACTATTGATTTAGCATTTCCTCCCATGTTCTGCAAGAGACAGCGGGCGTGAGGGTGAAGGTCCTCAGGAGCTGCATGAGGTTTTCAAAGGACGGCTCTAATGCATGTTCCCCATTGATCCGCCGGGGTAAATGTGATGTCCAGGCTCCAAAGGTCTGATGTGCCTTCCGTGCTAGAGCTGGGCAGGCTGCACTAACTAGTTATGCTTTCCGCTGATCGATAGCTCCGTCTGTCGGCCCGCGCTCTGACTCTTTCATGCAGCACGTCCTCTTTAGGTGGAGTCCTTGATGCCTTGCTCACCTCCTCTGTGCGTGTGTAACCTGTATGCAGAGTGACAAGGGAGACGTACAAACGCGCACACAGACAAGACACTCACTGAGACAACTGTGGCCGTAGTGCACCATGAAATCGGCTCCCAGGGCTCGGGCGGTGAAGTCATCCACGCAGCAGGCCCCGTACGTCACGTCGCCCATCACTATGGTATCTGCCTCTGTGAACCTGTCATACACACACACGGAGACACTAATCAGCGCAGTCGCGGACCATATGCACGCCCTGTCAATCTTTACCGTGCCGCGATCAATACACAAAGTATGCCAGGCATGGTGTGATTATGTGAGAGCTAAATCCGATCAATCCCAGTTGCTGGCGACAGAGTACACTATATTGTATCTGACAGCGGTGTCAGTCAATGACTGAGTCTCAGCATATCAGGGTGACACACTGTTATTCTTTTGCTCCTCGTGTCCAGCAGCAAAAAGGCCCAACTGTGACGCAAGCTGTCTGGTAGTCAAAGCCCTGCCAGATGAGGGTTAATAGGTCATCAGTCAGCCTGGCCGCAGACAGGCGGGTACACAAAGAGGAGAAGAAGTAGGAGATGAGGGCTAGGACTGGTACACATAAGCAGATTAGACTTTGAAGGGGCCTTGGCCAGACTATCTATGACCTGGATTTCACAGCACATCTGCCTGCAACAGGAGTAAAAAGCCTTAGCAACAGTTCGTATTTACGGCAATGGAATAAACTATTCAGACGAGATGCTCTGTGCCACAAGTAGGTTGCGAGAACGTAGCACAGTGCACGTGGGCCTGACGTTCCACTTTAAAGTTGTAACAGAGGGAAAAAAGAAAAACCCCAAAACACGCTCTTCGTGACAGGAAAAGTGCCAAATGACACGGACATCTGCGGACCCGGCTCTGTTAGAATGAATTGCTGAGCGCGCTACAGGAAAACAAGCTCCCTCTTTTATCGCTCTTTATGGGCGAATAAAATGCTAAGTAAACCCATAAAGGCTAAGTAAAATGAATAAAGGGCGAGTTAGCAGGGAGGACGCCCCAAATCAGCGGAAGCTGGAGGCATTGTCGGAGAGGAAGATGGGTAGACGGCGGGAGTGGTTGCAAATGGTAGTTGTCGCCAGGTATTTGTGGCTGTATTCTGACAGATTTAGGCTAGACAGAAGGGGTTGAATAGAGATGAGAAGGAGGGCTCGGGGAGAAGAGAGGAGTGATAAACAGACATGGCTGCACACCTGCACAGCAACCAACAGACTCTTAGTAATGTGTCTCCTGCTGCCCAATCTTTCAACCCACATCCACTCTCTGTTTATTCCTCGCTCTGCTCCTCGAGAGGGGCTTCAGACAAAGTTTCTATTTAGCCTTTCCTCCCTCATTTTCTCTGATGTAATCTCTGGTTTGCGCTCTCTCCGGGCTCCTCATCATCTTCCCCTGGTTTTCTATGTTGTTGTCTCTCTCTCTCTCTCTCTCTCTCTCTCTCTCGCTTCCTATTTCCGTGTCCCTTCTCCTCTAATGGTTGCTCTCGAGTGAAGGGCAGTGCAGGCCAGCTGAGCCCAGGAAAACACGGAGAGCGCAGCTCATCTGGTGAATAAATATTTGCCTACGAAGATTTGAATCAATTACCCTGCCTCTTGTCAAGGTGTCGATTGTGTCGGCGCTGCGTCTCTTTGTGTTGTCGCGCACGCGCGGCCGACAGCGGGGAGGTAATTATGGGTTACTAAAAATCATATAATCACACGGACAGTTTGAGGTTCGTGGACTAGTTTGCTCATTCACTGCAGCCCATTGTTCTTTCATCGCAGTTCGTTGACTCTGTTCGGAGTTGCATAAACGTGCATCAACCTTTCGGCTAAAAATACACAGCCTGCCCACCAGAATAAAAAAAAAAAAAAAAGACACTATATCCCGCAGTCCACTGCAGACCATGCAGAGCAGCTACGATACAAAAACAAAGCACTGCAGAAGATTATTGTATCTAATCAGCCATCTATCTTCTAAAAATATCATTATCATGTTATCTCTATTGGCAGTTGCAGTGAGCATCTAGTTATTTCCAGGGCACACACTGAAATTTCATGGTAATAAATGCTAAGGATCTGATTAAGAGGCCCATCAGAGACGGTGGCGCTCCTGGGATATCGGCAGAGTAATTACTGGGTCGACGTATAGTCCCAAATCCCACTGGAAGAAGGGAAAAGAGGGAAGACAGATTGAAAGAAGTGAATGAGAGAACGGCGGAGTGAAAGGAGTTTAATCAAATCCCATGCCTAACACACGATATCTCACACTGGACATGCTCATACGACCGGTAGATACATATATAAAGCACAGACGTCCTCCGATGCCTCCTCATTACCATTTATTCCTCTCCGTTTCCGTCTGTATATCAGCGCTGGTTTTGCCTCATCTTAGCGTACTCGGTTCAGCCATTCCAACTGAAATGTCATTAAGATCTAATTAAGATGTCAGAGAAGCTTCTGAAACTCCATAACAGCCCTTGTTAATTAGCTCTTTAGCATACGGCTCAATATGTGTGAGAAATTGCCAACTGATTTGAATCTTTTGTCATAAAAACCACCGAGCTGTGGGGGGGGAGCTGAATGCAACATACATACGCATACAGAATGACTGCACGCACTTAACGCACTGATTGCATCAGTGTTCATCAGCAGGTTAAGGAGCTGATATGTTTTTTATATAAATAGCATCTCCGTTATTGTCCTAGTGTGGCAGCATAGGCATGAAAGCAGATTCATCTTCCTGCTCCTGTCCTCTGGAGACGATACACTTTTCTTGACTCTGACAGGAATTTCTTCTGATGCCGGCATAAAAGAGGAACTTGTTGGCACCAGAGCCTTACAGCTCGGAGATGTTGCAGCAGACAAAGAGAATGGGAGAAACTTCTGCTGTCTGCGCACAATCCCATTAGCACACGCAAAGCCTTTATGTCTCCAATTACACTCGTCTGGTTGATGAAAATTACAAGAGCGACTTCAACTAACTGGCTGTGGCTTTCGCCATCTGTTTAAATAGCGGTTCGTTTAAGTGTTTGGCGTTTGGAGATGTGAAAAGTTTCAGGTAATTTTCACTCTGACGCCAAGCTCTACTCTTGGGTACGAAGGATAGATGATGCTTTTTACTGTATTTACATTTTTGCCTGAAATTTTCTGCAGGCAAATTTCTGCTTGGGTGTTTGAAGGAGTGTTCAAAGGAGGGCTCTTTATTTATTCAGGGAAAGTGGACTGACTGGGTTCGGAGCAACAGCGCTTCACGCATTCACATATTTCAAACATTCATACCTGGAGGGTGCCAAACACAATATCAGTCCTCCGCTTCAACAATTGCGTTTCAGATGTTCCCGAGGTCACGCAGATGGAGCCCCGTCAAAGTTTTGAAGCTTTACCCTGATGCAGGACAACTCAACATGTCAACAAATCAATAATGCCATCCATAATAAGGTTGTAAAATACTTTAAAGATATAGAGAATATGTAGAATAGCCGGTCGTTGTTTGTTTCACTAGCTAGCTTCTGTAATAAGAAATGGGTGTTGATCAAAGCCACTCAAAACTCTTGCAGTTTAACTCGCCGTCGAGCGATCTTTAATTATTCTGCGGCTTGATTTCCCTCTAAATACCTGTCACTTCACTCTGTGCTCATTTGTTTGAACAGTTAATCAGTCTACCTGCTTCACTACGTCGTATCAACAAATGCTGTTTTCTTCAGCTTCAGCCCTAATTTAGATTAAATGCTGTGGGAAAACACAAACAACTAAAAGTTGTGTTCAAAACCCTGAAGCGCATTAATATTAAAAGTACCGAGTCAGACATGTTCCGATATTTGATTTTTTGACAGTATTGAACAGCACTTCAGTGGCCATTATGCTTCGGCTTAGGTTCTCAAATTCTTGTGTTTTCATATCTCCCACTCCATCTCCACCGGAGCAGAAAGGGGGTTAAGTGCCTCAAGTGCATCGCAGGATGGAAAACAAAAAGGAAAACGTTCCTGCTTGACTCTGCAACCTCCATGTTTTCCTGCCGCGCTGCGAATGCAAGGGAGGCAGCCGTAATAACAAAACCTCTTATGACCGTTATGACGCTTCATTGTCCTGATGTGCAGAGTGCAATCAGTCCCATTTAAGAGGAATAACGAGCACTCGTGAGCTGCATTAGTGCTGCTTGTCATGGATTTATGCATTTGCTTAGCGAGTGTGTGGCTAGTCAACAAGCCTGAGAGACAAAGAAAAAAAATAAAACGTTTCACAGTCATCTGCCATCATCAGGTGGGCTAATCCTTTTTGCCAATTTGCATGTTTCCTTATTTCCCAACTGATGTGATTTAATTTGCCGAGCAGTAACTTTGCGAGTGCAACATGGGAGAGGAAATGATCAGAGCTTTTTTCCCAGATTTGAAAGTTTTGCATCTGTCGGGGTGAACGCCAAACATCACAGTACTTTTATTTAAATTTTTATGGCACCCAATGAGCATTTGAGCCATTAACATTATGTAAGTTATCACAGGGAATACCAGCAACCAAACACGTGTTACTCTGGCAGCAGAACCGCTTTTGTAGCAAAAAAGAAAAGAGCTCTGGTTTTTTAATCTTCAGCCAAAGCTCTCTCTTTATTTGAAGTTTGCCATGTAGTCCCGGTGGGTGTGTGGGTTTCCACCGGGGGCTCTCACTTTCCTCTCCAACTCCAAACACATGCAAATGGTTTTGTGGCTCTAAAGAGCAGAGCGGGGTTGTGAATATTTTGACCCTGATAGATTGGAAATCTATCCAAACGGTTTCCCTGCATTTCACTTGTGGGGCCGACTATCTCAGCATCTTCAAGATTGAACTCTCACAACGCACCGTGTTGCCATGTTTCTTTACATCACATCTTTACGTCAGGTCCAACTATATGGTCTTATTTGAATTCTGTGGTAGCTCCACTAAAATGTATCGATATACAGCGAATGACTGCACAATGTGATGACCGAGCTTCCATTTTACATGCTAACATGTTGCTTTTCTGAACAATGGCAGGCTTACTTTTCAATTTGAGTTGATATTATTTAAGATTCTTTATAATTAATTATGAGCCGATACCAATCAGTGCCTAATTGATCGGATCATCTTTATAATTAATGTGATAGCTTCTCTGTTTTCCGACGAGTTGATGAATTAGTAATTTGGCTACTTAATAACCAAATAGGAATTTGTTGTTGCAATAGCTAAATGTAGTGTGACTACAGACAACTTTAACTGACATGTTACGGAGCACTTCTGCTTTCCCTCTTTGCCTCATCGCGGTATGAAGATGTAATCTCCTCAAATAAAGAGAATCTGATGTGCCAAACCTGTGTGGGCACAGCTAGATTATCCCTTTAGCTGCTCGTGCACCTATTTGTGATATAATGAGGAGCGTCAGAAGTTTCCAAAAGATTCACAGAGCTAACTCTGATCCAGTTGGCTCTTCTTCAAAGAATCTTTTTCTGCCATTGCTTGGAGCTTGGAGCTCGTAATAAAATAGATTTCTCAGTAAAATTGCATTTAACTGTGCAATGGTAAATAGGGCATAAACTGTTTAAAGTTTTTTTTTTTTTTTTAAAGTGAGATAATTTAATTCGGTCCTTACCTAACCTCCGAGACCTAAGAAGTGGTTAGTGTGGTGAGAGAACAAGTCAAAGAACTGTCACACGTAGGCAGCTCTTGCATGGCTAAGAGTCTGTCCGGTGTTGGCTCATAACGTAGCATTAACTTGGAGAGCGACAGGATTTAACAGAGAGTTTCAGCACAGCTCAAACATGTTGATATATGTAGCTGCTGTGAGCCAGCACACGCAGGCACGGCTAGGCTTACACTTACACTTGTGCAGGTTTGTGTGCACAGGTTCGAATGAATGAATCATTGCGAAGAAAGAGAATATAAATGAGCAGTAGGTTGTTTTTTTCCTGTGCTTAAGAATCAACCGCTGTGCATTCGAAATGAACGTTTCAAACCAATATTGTCTAGTGTGATATAGTGTACCTTGACTGACCCTAGTGGACAAGAAAGATTAGAATAGACCAGAGACACTATTCTTATTCCAGAAAGGACAGTCTGTATTGTCACTGTCTCTCCTGGCATAAGGAAGGTTGCAGTACACTCTACAGTAGGTTCTGTCCATATGACTGTGCTGCCAGTGAGATTTTTCCATCTGAAGTCTAATAATAGCAGAGGTAGCAGACCGGTCTCACAGGAAACAAAGTGACAAGCAGGTCAGTGAGGTGGGTACAGGTGCAGCAGCACTGCTCTTGCACAGTTGCCACTGATACACTGTGGGCAGACAGCTCAAATGAGCATATGTGGTTTGTTTGCATACTAAGTCAAGTGATACACAAACACACACACGGGCGCGCGCCCGCTCTCACACTCGCAGAGCTCACCTTTCCCTGTTTCGCAAACACGTGAATTATTCCTCACATCTGGCAATAGCTCATATTTAACCACATTACATTGCAGCCCCCATCAGCCCATTGTGCGTCTGTGAGTGGGCTTTGGCGTGGAAAAAGAGGCTTCTCCCAGAAGTGGCAGCAGAGATGAGCAGTCATTATTTCCTCCTTAAACGAGTTCAGTTTAGGTAAATGAGGAGGAAAGACAGGAATGAGTAAAATTAACATGGAGAGAAAGAGATGATACAGAGGGAAAAACAGTGTTTCCTACATAGGACCAAGAGAGAAAAATGGAAGGAGATCGGTACCGAGAGAGGGGAGAGGGGTGATGACGACAACAAGGAGAGGACAGGCTGCGTGAGACAGATGAGCCATTTGCTGCCAGGTTTGTAATATTGTCAAATCTGATATCTATAATCTGCTTTCTCCAAATGTAACGCAGAATATATCCTGACAAAGTGCTCCCCTCCAAAAAAAAAGAAGAAAATTTGGCACGGGGCACCGGGCAGGAGGATTAAATGGTCTCCACTCCTTCTCTTCTCTGCGTACATCTTCCACTTGACGTCTCTCCCTGCCTATTTCACTATATTTCATTGTCATATTGACACAGGAATCCGGGGCTGTCTGTCTTCCAGAGGGAAAATCTGGAGACAAAACCCCCTGTAAAATATGACAGTCTAACAGCAGTCATTGAACATCTGCCAGAAATGAGTAAACAGGGAGACGTGAGGCAGCGAGGACGGGCTGATGCTTAAACAGATGTTTTCGGTAATGCCATTAGATAATCCTTTAACTCCCTGAAAAACAAGATCATTACTGCTATTTCTGTGAGTGTATCTCATCTATTTGTCATGGCATTTATTCAAAATGCCTGAGCCATGGGTCATTATAGAAAAGCCTACAGCTTTATCAAGATAGAGCCGCAAACTACGCAGCACAGCGGCGCGCGCTTAAAAGAGCGGCAATCCAATTTGCTAAACAAAACAACATGATGACATGGCAACAGTTATTACGAGAGACTGCAGTTGGGCTGATACTGCTCCGAGAGGTGAAAACTCAGGCATAGGCCTATAACCAGGAACAGATCTAATCTTTAAGGATCGCTTTAAAAAAATAATAATAATGCAGAAAACGAAATCTAATTCGGCACAGATGTTATCAGATCTGTGAGAGTATGAAGACAAGAATCGGGATGGGGGAGCAGAGAGGACACATAATGGGGGCATTAAGTGCTATTGTGCCTCTACAAGAATGAACACTAAAGCTTCCTTGAAGCTGCGTTGCTGGCTGAAATAATTTATGCGCCTCTTGTGTAGGCAAATTACACACCATTAAAGGGTCACGGAAAGGCCACATGAACTGTATGTCTCAGCGACATCGTCTAACTTTTTGACCATAAAATAGGAGATTTTAAATTTTGATGCTACATTGACTTGAAATAGGGGTGAATGGCGCTTCTATCATTCTTGCTCTGTAACCAACTTCTCCCCCAGGATGAGAGAAGTGCGTAATGCTTTATGGACACCACCTACGACTATTTGACTGACTGACTTTGATGAAAGTGGATCATATTTTATAAACGGAAATGTTTTCTGGTTTTCCCGCTGGTGTCCTCCAGCTGCTCTGCCTCAACACTCAGTGATCTACAAAGATTCTTGAAAGATGGAAAGCTTTAATTGTTTCTACAGTAAGATAACTGCTCAGCTACTGCCTGGCCTGGGAGGAGGAGGAGGTTTTCAGGGCACAGGGGAATGCTGACAGGGAGGGGAGCTGGTGTTGTGCCAGAACGGGAGCCGGGCAAGTGAGCCTCTAGTGAAATAGATGTGACGGAGTGACTGAATGCTGCATTTCCGACCGGCTTTTAGTTTGTAGTATTAACATGTTGTGTTTACAGCATGTATTCCCTGACCACAACTGGCCTTTAAAATCTGTTATTGCAGGTTTAAGGGTGTAATACTCAAAAACTCAGCCAATCTGCTTCACCGGGAGAGAGCGTGTGTGGTTAGATCAGCATGAGTGACACCGCTGATGAAACTAACAACCCAACATCTGTCATCACACGTTGATTCCAGTCTTGCTAAGAAGTACGAGATGTCATCTCTTTCCAAACTCAGCATTTCTCATCTCAAAGCTGCGTGAAACAAAAACTGACAAAACTGTTCAAACCTTTGCACAGAAACTGTATGGTTATGTTTATGCATGCTCAAAGTATCAAGCTGATAAATAAAATATGTTTCAAAGGCCTTCAAATGTACTTCCAGGATCAAATCCAAAAAAAAGAACAATGCAAATAGAAAACAATATTTATCCGACACAAGTATATCACTGTTTCTTTAGCCGCAATCCTCATGACATAAAAGTCAGCTCTGAAAAATAACAATTATAAAAAAAAACTCTTTCTTGTATTGATGATGGGTCACATCCATCTAATTCCTCCTTCATTCATCCCTAAGGCTTCCCTCCATCGTCTGTCACACGGCTCCCTCAAGTCATTTCACAGTTTCTCTCCGCACTCTTTATTCTCTCAAGCTTTTTGACTGCTTCCTCTCTTCTCATGCTCCATGTCACAATTTCTCCGAGCTTCCGTCCGTCATTACATACCTCATTTAATTTTTGGGAACACCTACTCATTAATTTTTCACAGTGCTCTAGAATTCGAGGCAGGTCCCGGTGACCCGGCAGGTCCTTCATGTATCCTCTGATGTAAAAGGCATCTTTAAACCAGCGGCTGATCTCGCTCCCCTAGCCTTAACACGACGTGTAGTTAACGTTAATCCTCAATAATCGTTCTGAAAAGAAAAGGGCCAAGTATGAAACACATATGATACATATGACAAAAGACAGGCCCATGGTTGTCAAACAGTGAACAGTGGTCGGTTTCAGTTTCGATTAGTTAACAACGTATTTTTACCATACATTGCTCTGGGCACACAACACTCAATGATGCCTCATAAAAGACTGTGAAACAACTAAATTGCTGTCCTCAGTGTTCATATAAAGCAGAACCTCATTACGCTTTCATACATTTTTTTTTCGTTTTGTTTTTATTCTTTCCAATTTGTGCACTGTGCAACCCCAATTTGTGTCCTTCAACTGCCAGTGCAATGTCAGCCGCGTTGCTGTGAAAGGACATTTTAAAAGCATATGTAATATTCTTCCAACACATTTTTTCCAGGCTGTGCATAATATTACACGACTCTCTGCGAGTGCAATTACATGGACATGTGCCTGGGACTGTGCCATCCAAAATGAGAGCGATTATGGCCAGTCTGAGTGGTTGTGTTGGAGGCAGAACAGAGGGGAAAACAGGGACTGTAACCTTCAGCACTAAGCATTGCTTATCTCCTCCACACACTGCTGAGAAGAGGGAAAAATGTGCTTATATTGTTACTTGATAAATTAAAAGTATTCAGTCTGCACCAGTGGATTCAGCATCGACTGCATTCCCCTCAAGTGCTCTCATTAACATCTTCACATTTCATTTAGAAGTCAAAAGGCCAGGCATTAAGAATACACACTCACAGCCTCCATCTGGCCCAGTCTTGTCCAAGTCACAGCCAAAGTGACCTTTTTTTTTTTATTCTTACTGTATCTCTGGAGGGAATCAATTGTATTTTCATGACAGCTCAGGCAATTTCCAAGGTGCTATCTGGCAGGGTATCGTATTACACAGTGTCAGCACCTATCAGGATTTCCAGTCTGTCTGGACATGATGTCCCCCGTAGAAGAGATGTGATTAGCAAAGATAGAACCAGCAGGTATCTCTGTGGTCCTCCGGGCCTTTGTCTGTGAGGTGCAAAGGGACATAGGTGTGGCTGATTCACTTTACAGCCTCCTGTAGCACTACCTGATACTACAATCAAATTCACCTGAGAAAGCGTCAGTGTCAAGTCGTCGCCAGGAGGTGACCAATACTCACTCTGACAAAACTGCACTGTGTAGTGAGTAAGGACAGTCTTGAGTTTGCCTTCTTCTTTTTTTTTTTCCAGCTCTCAACTCTGATGTATGAATCATCTATAAAAGATAAGGATGACACGGAGAAGATTAAGCGTGAAAGACAGATAAGCCGGTTTGCTGCTAGGTTTGCCCTGTAAGCAAATGCAATACCTATAAGCTCGCTTTGCACAAATATAAGAAAAGAAAATATACAGAGAAATGGTCCAAATACAAATTTGGCAACGGGTGCTGGGCAGGAAGTTGAATCTTCCTCTTTCCATCTGGGTAGACCGTAGATGACGAGAAAAACGTGACCGATACTGACAGGTTTCAACAGGGTTTGCAGGTGGTCGTAAGCTTCGACGTCGGCTTCAGGTGGGCGCTAAGGGTGTGCCTGGCAGGAGAGCTAATTAGACAGCGCACTCCTCTATGGGTGAGCTGGGAGCCCATATATGAATACCCCGTATACGAGGATGCCATATAACCAGAAAGCAGACAGAAGTAAGAGGCGGCGCAGGCACAAGACCGCGGTGCACATATGCACAAAAAACGCACGGCACATTCATTCACTCACTTGTGCCAAGATCTGTCACTACAGCTCAGCTGGGCTGTGGGCGCTGTGAAGACTGTGACGATGTGGAGGGCAAGGAGGCGTTGGAGGCTCCCACCAAGCTCTTTCCTAATGGCAGAGTTGACATTTACCCTAGGAGGCTGTGGGCTGTGGCTGCTGCTCCCACAGAAATGATTCAAGCTGCCATGCAGCATATAGAGGACTCTATTCTGATGGATGATAAGGGCTATGGTGAAGGACCTGGAGATGTCTGGGAGCTGTGTGTGTGTGTATATACTGTACAGGACTTTAATTTACCAACACACCGAATCTGACATGACTGCAACTTGAGCCATCTAAGGGTTATGTTGACAGTTTTCTTGGATAGTACATGATGGAAAGAGACAGAAAACAGGCACAGTATGTCAGTGGGATCACCGAGTGAGTGTCTTCCATCACATGTTTTGCTGAATCATACATGCAAGGACACAACTCCTCCAGAACGCTCAACAATGAACATTTTGAAACCAACTGCCTCCACACCAGCTTTCTCTCCTCAGCAGATCTGACTGAATCCTGCTCTTGCTCTGGCAGTCATGTTACTGCTGGGCACATATTCTTTCAGACATTTGTCTTAACGTGATTTTACAATTTCAGAGCTCTACAGAGAGAGGTCAGCACCTGCATCACTGTCTCCCAGTCACGATAAACCTACAAGAGTTTCGATACAGCTTGTTAAAAAACACTCATGGTGATGCTACAGGAAACGTCAGAGGATCTCCAAAGTCATTAGGGTTCCTCTTCTGTGAATATCTGTACTGTATCTGTAGGTTTTGTGTCAGTCCATGGAGCTGAAATATTTCTTGGGGCAAGGAAAAACCTTGGCCTCCTTCTGGTGCTATATGATAAATAAGGGCATGATCAAAGTCATTAGGATTCATCCTCAGCCATCGTTAGTCTGTATCAGATTTTATAGAAATCCATTCAACAGTTGAGAGGTAGGAGGTAGGATTCATCCTCTTAGGACTATCGTAATCTATAATCTATAATACAATTCTTAGCAATCCATCTAATAGTTCTTCCTTCCGCTCAATCTTCACCAAAGTGGCAGACGGACTGACAAGAAGATATTACTGTCTCTCCAGCCACTCCCCGAGTGCGGCTAAAATGACTCCAAGTTGTTTTTTCCCCCACTCATTTTCATATGATTATGGTGATTTGTTGTGACGCCATCAGCTCAGTGTCTCTGGATGTTCAGAAACCATTTATGATGGTGCTTTGAGCACTTGATACAAATTGCAAATCCCCTGACTCATCACCGAGATGGCTGGTCCCGGTTGGCCATCTCTGGCAATGCGTAGGCTTAGTCACTCGTCTATCTTTATTTATAAGACCATTTTTGGGAAAGCTTCCTTCCTACTCTTGTTTCTATATTAATCAGAAATGTGGGCCTCATTATACTGTAATCTGAAGACCTGGGATATTTTTTGCTGATTGTTATTCAGCAGAAAATCTTGAAACTAAAGGAATTGGTAACTCATGAATGGGTTTCAGGCAACTGCCAGATCTAGGGGAAATTAATATTCTGGTGACTGTCAATGCTTCCAGTATATTACTCATACATCTAAATGCAACCATTCCCTACCTCTCCCCTCTTCTTTTTTTCTGCTCGTTATTTTGTAATAGAATTTACTTTATTCATTGTAGTGTTACTCCTGGCTTTTTGAGATGTTTTCGTATACACTTCACATATCCAGATTAATATATTGTGAGATTTTCAGTTAAAGAAAACATATACATAAGATCTGAATGGTCAGAACTTAAGTCTCACCCAATCGTTTGTGAGCGTGCAACACTTGAGCCTTTCTAATTTGGAATAACCCACCAAGCAGCCATAAATCACTCGCCATCATTAGTTAAAGACTAAAAGGGCAGGTGCCTGTTCAACAGTTAGGAACCTCGGTCGCGTGAACAAACTCTGACCAAAGAAATACAATGACCTTTGCATTGACTTGTGGCCACAGCAGTACATCAATCTAACAGCAGTTAAAATATGCAAAGCAAGATTTACTTTCGGGCAGCTTCCTTGCTCAATCGGAAACGGTGAAGAGTCAATGCAGGCACACTTAATATGTGTTGTTCACTGTTATCAGTATATATATGATAATATATAAATATATATTAATCTGTGTTGTGTTTCGTAGTTTCTGAACCTAGATAGAATTGAATAAGCAATAACCTAAATTGTAAAAGGTGATGATGTGACATGTAGTGTAAAGTTTGTCTGTGCTCCATAATAAAAAAAACTATTCACTCAGTATATACATTGCTTTACAGGGTGCATGTATAAGAAGCAAACAATAAAACAATAGCACAATTAAAATGTGTGTATTGTCTTGTTACGATCTATGATACATAGTCAGGGGACTCTTTTTCACTCAGAGAAAGAACAGTTTCATTTTTCACTATTGTTTTTCTGCCTCAGAAAAACAAAACAACAAAAAAAACAGGAGCCCTTTGGCCTTGTGTGCTCAGCAAATTTGTCATTCAACCACCAAACATCAGAGTACAAGACCACGGATTAGGTTACAGGCCACCATCTCGATGAAGAGGCCCGGGGTATTTCGTGCCACAAGAACAGAGACAGAACATTAAATGCTAGTGCTGTCCTCAGGATTAGGACACAGCACTTTTTGCGGCTCTCTTTATATTCCTCCAATGTCACAAAAGCAGCAGCAGTAAATACTGAAGTAAGTTCATAAAAGTATCTTTCAAAGCAAGAACGAGACAGCTGGCATAGCATCAAAAGCAATAAAACATATGGTACAGTGACAGCACATGCATCATCGCCTGCCTGCACAAGTTACCAATTCCTTCTTTTATTCTTCTTTGTTTACTTGTGAAAGCAGAGTTCATAAGTTTTTGAATTCATGTGACAATGTCAACACTGGGGGAGTAAAGAGAGGAATGAAATGGCACAGAGCGAATCAGATAAAGGAGAATGGCACTGTGATAATGGACTGCTGCTTTACATATGAAGACATGGTTATAAATACTGGAGACACCAACCTATTTTAACATACCAAGAGGGCCTCCTACTACAGGGGATACGGGGGTGGTTGGTATGTCATGCATCTCTATACATTTATACCATCTTGTGAACAACAAATCATCATAATATTGGCTTCTGTGCTTCCCATAATGATGGTAATATACAGAATAATGTAGTAATGTAGTGCAGTAATGCTATGACTGTCTATATTTTCCTTGATATAGGCCTGCAAAATAATACCTACTATTCCTAACATTAACATTTCCCCATGCTCTCCCTGGTAACTCCATAAAAACCTGAGTGCAGTCTATGATTCTTTGGGTCTTTGTTAATAGTTCCCAGGTCAAGGCTAAAAAGCCAGATGACTCATCATGTCCCCGCTGTAGGTTTCAGTCAGTAAATGTTACTTTAACTTATTTACTTTTAATGTATTCACTTTGTTACTGACTCTGATTTGTACATTTTCTATTTTTCTATCTTTTTATTATCTTTTATTTATCTATTGGCAAAAATATGTCAGAAATTGAATGTATTATTATATTTATGTATAAAAACCTGAACACATCTTTAGATCTACAGAAGGATGGGCCAGAAAGGACACAACCAACACTGGCTCTCAGGCCTTTTGTGGTTTTTGGTTTTCTGGCCACTACACACTTGGAAGGGTGAGGCGAGAGGTCTTCAGTTAGATGCAATATGGAGCTTCACCACTAGATCTCCATTTCCTTTTTAAAGCACTCTGAAGTCAGACATGTGTTTTGTGATCTTGTATTTGTGCTACTGTTTTATTGTAATTGCCTAAATATAAGTCTACATGCATGTCTTTCCCCCGGTTGTGTTCAGATGGACAAGCAAACGGAGAGAGATAATGTTTCTGAGAAATGTTGAGCCTATCATATTAAGCATGGTGCACTGTAACTGTATATGTAAAGGGTGTGTGTATTAACTGCAGCGTGGCCATAATTCAGAGCAGCTTGTCCTCATTAAGACTTAGCAGTCCCTCCCACTGAAGCTCCTTACTCTGAAGCCAGCTTAGCCCTTTCATCCCCATTTTGATATGGACCTCAGCCCTGTCTCCCGAGTATGAGGGGCTGTGGTAGTGAGGGTGATGGCACAGCCACCCAGCTCCTGGGACCTCTAGTAACCCTCAACATAAGCTGGGTGACACGAGGTCAGCTGCCTGCTGCGCTGTCATCCAAAGGTTACTGTCATTCACTCTCTCCACAAATCAACCTCTAATCCTGTGCTCATATCCATCTTGGGATGGATATGCCCTTCTGCCACATTTTCATCAATGCAACAGCGGGCTAGGTTATTGCCACAATAAAGTGCACTGAAATGGCAGCTACTGCAAAGTCTGATTTACATATTCATCTCAGTGATCATTAAGTTAAGTTTTACACGAGATACTGGAGTTATTTCATGTTCCAGTTGATAGAAGTGTTCCTGGTTTCTCCTGAACAAGCAGTTTCATCTGGGGGGGGATTAAACATCCAGAAACAGGCAGCTTTCACCTTCAGGTTAAGCCTTTGAAGGGATCTGCCAAATTCTGAGCTCTTGTGTAGAGATTTTTATCAAGACCACTGCGACTTCTATGGCACTATCTATCCAGTTACAGTATGAAGCAGCGACAGACTTCGACAAAGGCCTCCGGTTCCTTTAGTTCCTCTTTACAAAGGCTGCAATCTCATCCCCACATCAGGATCACAGATCAACTGGTGAGGGGTCACCAGGTGGTGCTGACCTTAGGTCTACCATTTGTAAGCCCTCACGTGTGATGTGGCTGTCGACTTAAACTGCCATTTTTGTGGCCCTCACAAGATATCGTCATAATATCTACACAGATTAAGTCGAAGGCAAATGCTGTCTTGGGTGGGATTAAATGCAGGTTTTGAGGCTTTGCCATGCATTGCACATCCCCATCCTAATTAGTTAAATTAGTACAGTTCTAACCATCCAATCAGGGCGAACCAAGGCTTATTTTAATTGATCGTTATTGGCTAAAATAAATCAGATTAAAATCCAAATATTCCTTTATTGTACACATCTATTTGATCACCTGACCACTCTATTCTTGCCTTGTGTGACTGTTTCCAGATTTCAGCAATAAGTTTTGTCACTAAATGTTAAGTGTTAACCCAAATTGCTAAAAATTTAAAAAATGTCTTATAAGTTATATAATCCTGGATGACCAACACATTTGTCCATCACTGAGTTTGTCAAGAAATGTGTTACTCCATAGAACAGTCTAAAAACGTAGCTGATATCATTCACATTATATGCTCGGCCTGTCTGTGTACAGGATAGAAGATATTCAGTACTTCTCAGAGGCTCTGATGTTCATCCAGGATTCAAAGAACCCATCTGTTAAATCTGGAAAGACTTGAACTGCAAAGAAAGTTCTTACACTGTAAGACAGCACAGGCAGTGGTAAAACAGCTTCAGGGAAGCTATATAGCAGGAGCTAATGAAGGGAAACCGTGAGAACCATCTCCTCTGCGGCAGACTGGGGAAGATATTCTGTGGATGGTGAAGAGACAGTGAAAAATATGGAGAGAAGAGCGATAGAGGTGTGTGTATGAAGACAGCGAGCAAAAGCAATTAGCTTCCGCTAATTGCCCTCATTAGGAGAGATGGGGCAGATTTAGCAGAGTCCATGATGGACAGTGACAATTCAGACATATAAATGTGGGCTGCATGGGTGTGCGGTTTAAAAGCCATGCAGCAAACGGTGGTAGCTCTCAGTCTGATAGCAGCAGGGACTGATAAGAGCAGACTCTATCATCAAAACGTCACTCTATCATCTTTCCTGCGATAAAAAGGTAGAAATAACTGCTAAGAGAGTGATAGAAAGATAAAGTGATAGAGGTCTGATACAGCTGGAGAAAAGATGAGCAAAATATTGGAGTAAAAAGAGAAGATAAAGATTAATTAAATAGTTTGGGCGAGGGAAAAAGACAACCCCCTGTCTTTGAGCAAGACCAAACTTTTATCATTTATATGTTTTTTTTTAATGGTAAAGAAATGTGTCCTGGCATGTAAAGAGCACAGTAGTACAGTCAAACTGATGTGATAAAGTTTCCCGTGTGAAATAAAATATCCGCCCAGCTTGAAAAGCTCATGGTAACTGCAGCCACTCTATTCCTCATCGCGTCCATCTCGTTATCGGGTTAGTATTGACGAAACACCTTTGAAAAGAACCCACTCTGGGTGTTTAATGATAGCAGACATTTTCTTTTGAGAAAACACTTGGCAGGCAGTGTTCTGAGAAACAGAGGCCAACTGAAGGTGAAATGAGACGACAGAGACAACAACAAGAGAGAAAAATGGAAAAACAAGAAAGCTGTTTTGTTGTTCGTCTCGTCAGTCTCGTCTCGTCGTAGTGGCCCTAACACGAGAGGGCTTTTTTTTTTTTTTTTCCAGAATGGGTTTCGATAACATTTTCTATGAAAACCACATCTGCGGTGCGTTATGGGAGCATTCATAATGTTTCATGACTAGACTCATAAAGATGCACAATTCTTTCTAGGGCATAATATTCACATCGTCATAAAACATAGATGTCTTTTATAATGAATTAAGTTCAAGGGCCTAATGGATGCTGTTGACTGGTTATAACCTAGAGGTTGACGGAAGGGGCTTATAATACATGATGATGACCTATATTCCCATGCACACGCCTCAATAACGAAGACTAGTAAGTACTTATAGTATGCTCACACTCGATAACCACACTCCAACATTAACACATCAACAATTAGCAACACCCATGAGGCAACATGAGAGTTAGGTGGCAATGGAAAATCAATCAGTCTTCTGTGTGTTTGATTAAAGCGGGATGTAATGGGTGCAACAGTGGCTGAGTACAGTGAAAATAAAGCTGTATTTTCTCTTTTTAGGACTTAGACGACGCTCTCATTTCTAAAGAAGACAAAAAAATTAATTTTCTGCATTTTATGATTGAGCCTAGATTCTTTAAAATGCATGAAAATACATTACACTTTACTTGCAACTAATGATGACGTGCTATGTTAAAGCACGCATACTATATGTGGACTGTAGATGCATCAATATGTGCTTCATTTTACTTAACACATGAAATGATGTGACACCATATGGACCTATTATAGCTGCAGTTGATTATTGTTCAGTATCAATCACATCAATGCGACAATGTTATATGACTGCGTATATAACGCAGCAGAAAGCATTATGTGTGTTTGTGAGTGTAGTCATAAAGCATTATAATACACTACGAATGCCCCCATAACGCACTTTATATGTGTTCTTCAGAGAACGTTACCTGTGTTTTTGGCTACCAAGCACTGAAGTACACATTTTAGCACGGTGTAGTGTCAAAGACAAACCTATTAGATCTGGAGTACATTAATTCTGCGGCACTTCTCACTGCAGGATGAATTAAAAAAGAAAAAAACAACTTGTGTTCGAGTGTTGGTGTGCAGCAGGGCATATGCAGACTGAAACAAGATGTAATTAACAAGAATGATATCTCTTCCCTTCCCTAACTGTGAGCAAGGGAGGCTGTGATATCTGCTCTGTCATAAAACAGTGTAATTGCGTCTCATTTTCTGCTGAATCCCTGATTGAGTCAAAGGCCGGGAATTACAATAAAGCTCGCGCTCTCCTAATGAGTACCAAGTGGCCACGGCGGTAAAAGTTTGTACACTGCTGGCTTGACTTCTACACCTGGTGCTCACTCAAAGACCGGAACAACTTCAGTAGGAAAGTCTTTATTTCTCCAGCTTACCTCTCAATGATGTCAGCAATGACACAGGCAAACATCTGTAGGCCCTCTGGAAGCTGCAAGGCCACTGGAGTGAGTAGGAAAAAAAAAAGCAAACATACTTGTGTTAGAGTGACAGCAACATGTTATTTAATAAATCCTGGACAGCAGTGCTATACATAGCCTCCGCTGCTGGTTCAGAGTGCTCCACTGACAGCAAATAGTGACATTTCAGGGCAATTTCCCCTCTGCCATGGTAGTACTGTTGGTTTATTTTAGCAAGTGACGGGCTGTTGGAAATATAGTCCAAAGCAATCACCACAGGTCTGGCTATACAGCTCATGGCTTGTACAGAACCATTAAACTCTCTTTTTCCTGTCCATCTCTGTGCCTGCCACTGGCTCTGCGAGCCACACTTTCACTGTATTTGTTACTGGAACACTAAAAAAAAAAAAAAAAACACCCTCCTTCCCCAGCTTCACACAACTTTATGTCAAAGCTGTAATTTAATATGACTGATGGGGCTGCTATGAAATTGAAATCAAGCAACCAATTTACAGGCATTGGTCGTGCTTATGGTGTTGCGCGTTGACAACAGGAGGCTCACTGATGTGCTGATGTGTCACATCAACTGGGATGAACCAACGGAGGGGGAGAAAAAAAAGGAAACTTGTTTAGGGCAGGATTTGCTAAGTGGTCTGTGCCTCGTTTCAGACTCAGGCCTGCTTCAAGAAACGAGCATGTTTTTTTTATCAAACGGGGAAAAAGGGCCTGGAAGCACAGTTTGCCTGTCATCTGGAGTGCACCATGCCTGCAGTCAGTGGAGTGCAGCTCTTTCCTTTATGCATATTCCTTTAAAGGAAAATCATGCAAATGATGACTACAGAATGTAGTGGCTGCACATCCTGCCGGACTTGGCTGCTAATGTCAAAGCGGGGGATCAGTGCTGCATGAGAGATTCTCCACCTCTAAAAAGCAGCTGCAGGTATAATGGAGGAGCGGGCAAAGAACATTCAATACTGCTTCCTATGGAAGTCTCAATAATCATAAGTGTGAGTGTCAAGCATGCACTTTATTTATATTACTCAGTTCAAGTTTGTATTTGTGGATTTGATCATTTAAAAAAAAAGGGAACAATGTGGGTGAGATAGCGCCATCTAAAAGTGAGGTTGTAGATTGCAACCAACTGAATACACCTCACGCTCAAGTGTGTAGGAGGAAATACAGTGGCTGTGATCAAGATTTAAAAAGCTCATCCATCCTCCTAAATGTTGTATTTGTGAATTCAATTAAAATAGTTATTTTTATTTACTGTTAATCTGCGTTTCCTGTGAAAACGACTTGCTTACTCCTGGGTGTCTGTATATTCTCCCATTAGCCCCTCGCAGTGCTGTGCCATTTTATTGTTTCCTCCTGAAATTGTAACATTTGGTGCATACTGTCGATACTGTTTCGCTACCGAGCTGCATTGAACTGTTAATAGGTATTTTTCATTTTACTTTCTGGCATTAGTATTACAGTGGGCTTCCCTGCATTATGTGATCAGCGTAGTGCTGCAGAGATCTTAGTATCTATTTCCTTGTGTAAATTATTTTGCATTTTTGGGGGGCAGGGGTGCAGAGAAAATGACAAGAAGGCATTTAATGTGTTATACTGTTAAGCTGTTGTGTTCCTGCTGTTACATGTTATTTTTTGTTGTCTCTGTTTAGTCGTGCCCTGCAATGAGCTGAAGACTTGTCCAGGCTGTACAGCATCTCTCGCCCAAAGTCAGCTGGGATAGACCCCAGCCCCACCGTGACCCTGATGAAGACAAACGGTTTCAGATAAAGGATGGGTGGATGTTGTCATCTTTTTACTTTGCCCACTAGGTGCAACTATTTTATTTTATTAGATCTGCACATCTAAACAATGAAAACTGTTTTTTGTGTTGCTGAGGAAGCGAAGGTGCCGAGGAAAAAGACCAGAAAGCAATTGATGTTATGTTGTTTCTGCAGGAGCAAATAAATGCTGAAAAACAATCTCTCGAGTCATCCCTTTTCATACTCCACATCCATAGAGCTCACTGCAATTATGTGCGAGGGGAATTTAAAATAAATTAGCTCAAATGAAAAAAAAAGCTTCTAAAAAACAAGATCTAATTAAGCTTCTGTAGAACAAAAAGAATAAGTCATCATAATCAACACAATGTCTAAAACACCACAGAGCAAACACAGAGTTGTGGTTATGTGGCTTGTAATAATCATCTAGTCGATTCTCCCACTGGAGTCCTTAAAAGTTGTGTGATTCTAATGGCTTTTGCTAAACTGTTAATTATTATTTCATTTATTTCAGACACAAATATCAGAATTTTCCGTTTTAACATTTTGTTTTAATCGTGTTGCAATCTCTTCTTTTTTTTCTTCATGACTTAACATGACTTCAGCTGCTTTGATTCTACATTTCTATAAATAAAAGATAATTGCATGGGTTTTACATGGCCGGAGATTTTTACAGAGACTTCGACACCAATCAAAGTGTTTTATCCTTCTCATCTCAGGCAAACTGAACTGCAACTTTTAAGCTCTCCTTTCAAGAATATCATCATGTTTTCTTGGAACTCAAAGCGGATGAAAATCTGAACGTCGTCTGGGCATTTCTTAAAAGATACGTCTCGTGCTGTTAGTATTGAAGATCCTAAAGAATCTGTGATTTAATAATCCTGTCATGTCGTCATCAAATAAACATGATGACACCTTGGTATCGGGACTCCTTAGACACTGACGATGAACCCCGCAAGGAATAACAGAGCAGGAACCAGAGCATCAAGTGGATGTGAAGAACAGAGTGACAGCAAGGATGTTAGGAAGGAAAGCTGGTAAAATATGACAATTTCAAAAGTGCAGAGAATGAATGTTTATTTCATTATTAATCAATCTGCCAATATCTTTAATTAATTGATTACTCATTTGATTTATAAAATGTCAGAAAATGTTTCAATTCAGTTTCATTTTATTTAAATTTCTGTCCAAAACCAGAAGAGTTTTTTTTTTTTTTTTTTTAGTGTAAAACAGAGAAGAGCAGGAATTACCACATTAGAGAAGAGCCAGATAAGTTTGGCTGTTTAATAAATCAATGAAACCTTTTTGATCACTTATCAAATTTCAGTTTTCTGACCAGTGTCAACCAAATAAATCAAAAAGTTAGGAGAAATATGAACATACATTTGATATCAAGACTCCATGTTGCATCTTTTGAGGCAAAAATCTGTTTTCAATGCAGGTAAACATGTTTTTGGTGTGTGTTTCGGCTTGCAGTTTGAAGTCTGGGATTATATTTGTGATTATATACTCTTTGTGCACTGGCTCCTGCCAACCTCTCTCTCTCTCTTTTTTGCCATTTCTGACTTCTGAAGCAGTACATCTGAGTTGATCACAAGCATGCACTCACAAAGTGTCAGTGTGAAGTCCAAACCACCAAGTCAGACACAGGGAGCAAGCACCTGGAGACAAAGGCTCTCTTTCAATCATCCATGACATTTTCTCCCAGTCAAACTTCGTCACACCTTACTTCAATAAATCCATCAACGTCTCAGTGGGCACTTACAATTCGAAGACGCTGAATTCAGCGCGTGCCGTGTTTTCACATGACTAGGCCTCGAGCCATTTCAAGGCTTCAGTGCCAGACAGCATTAAACAATAAAAGCTGGGACAGACAAAAGGCCGAGGAGGTGGAGGGAGGATGATCATGGGATGGAGTGATAGATGGGCCAGTGCGAAGAGGAGGAGCGCGAGCATTTCTTACTGATGAAAGGTTAAGGGATCACTGAGCGCTCATGCAGACAGTGAGAGACAGGTCATTACCTGGAAAAGGGCAAGTTTATTAACAGAGAAAGGTTTCAGAGCACCTCTCTGCCACGGCTGACAGAAGCAAAGAGCTTCCTCCATCTGCTGCCCTCGGTGAAAGGTGAGTCAGATGCTGAAGGTGGGACTGGCTGTTTTGAATGGATGTTTGAGTTTGCGCGCAAGGATGACAAGCTGCTTCTACCGTCGAAAGTGCACCCCTGCCCCATAACACACGGACACCCAGACCATGCGGACGTGAAGAGAGACAAGACGAGTTCATTCCAGGGCTTTGGACGTCACGCGCGGAAGGTTTTCGTGCTCATGTTGAACCCATTCGAACATTTATACGCACTCAAAGAGCCATTGACGGCGCCTTCATTTACAATGATGCTGAGTTACAGCTAAATTAAATTGAATCTATCCGTCATCGTCTGACAACAACTTAGCCTCTGGGGGCAACGGCCAATTATTCAGGGCTACCAGCAGTGCCAGCGGATATCCGGAAAACGGATAACCGATATCTGGGGCAAGGCTTCCTCTGCAGTCTAATTAGCAACTTGACATGCAAGAATGACGAGGAGGACACATTTCTGTTCATCTCTATGAGGAGAAAAGCTGTTAAAAGCTAATAAGAAGCAACTGTGCCGTCCAACGAAAGACAATAGGTGCTGAGATTGCTTACGATCCCAAACTCCTGGTCCCTGCCTGTGGATATATGTATTTATATGCAGATATCTGTTAAAGGTGATTGATTGGACATGTAGCACGTTGAAGCAGGGAGGTTCACGGTTCTATATTGTTCATAGGTTGGCAGAGTATTGATTTTTTAGTGTGTGTTGACTTTGGGGCAATCATCTCATGATGTTGTTATGTGACATACCTATTGTTGTAACACAGAGGGCAGTGCGGCTAACAAGAACGCTCCACGTGGGATTATGTCAACAATCAAAGAGCCGGTAAGGCCAATTTATCAGTGAACAGCAGACTGAACAGGCAAAGCCAAGGGATTACTCAAAATTTTACAAACAGGGGTGTTGTTCAGCTCAGTTGGTAGAGCGTCCGCCCTGTGTAGGAAAGGCTCAGTCCTTGCTGCAGCGGCCCAGGGTTCGAATCCGAATCCTGTCATTCCCCCGTCTCTCTCTTTCCCAACATTCCTGTCACTCTTCAGCTGTCTGTCCAATAAAAATCTTGAAAAGGCCAAACAAATATCTAAAATTTTGAACACTAAGATTATGGCTAGGAAGACCAGAACAAGGCTATACATGGGCTTGTAGTAGATTAAACTGGGTGTGAGTATGCATCACATTTGAGGCTAAATCACATTTGACGCAGAAAACCTAGTTAAAGGAGAGCTTTGGAGAGGTCCTGATTCAACTGTATGGTAATTTCAGAGGCAAGAGGTAATAACTTTTTTTTTACAAAGGTACATTGATAAGGCCCTATTCAGAAAACACATACATCCACGTGTGCACGTCCAGCCTGTGGATACAATTGAATGTGATCAGCTTGAACTTTACACTGGCAGCCCGTGCTCTCGCCCCGTCACGCTGCTCAGACAGAGGTGAAAAGGCCATCTCGGACTGCTTACTGGGGAGTCGTTTCGCATTTGAGGATAAAAGAAAACAGCGGTTCTACAGCGTTACTGGAGGATGCACAAAGAGACCAGGCAGCGAGGCGACCCTCAATTAAAAAAGTAATTTAATAATATAAGGATTTTGTGATAACATCATCGTGAGAACAATTCTCTTATTTTTCCTCATCCTGCCGTCTCATAAAAGTAACTGCGACATGGGGGGAAAAAAAATTAAAAGAAAGAATTAAATGCTTCACATGTTGCTTTTGGTCTTGACGCTCAAGGAAACATCTAAAGAGGAACAGTCAACTGTGCTAATCTTTTGATTGTCTGTAGTTTAGTTATGAGAAGACCATGGAAAACAGAACAACTCCCTGGGTATTTCACAAACCCAGCACGGAAAACACTTTCATGAATTCAAGGTCCCCAAAGAAACTCAAGGCTGCGCCGCTTTGGCTTTATCTCGACGTCTTGTCTAATTTCTCTGTTTTAACTCATGGGACTCTGTAGCTATGTGCAAGGCTGAGCAACTGCTGTAAGCAAAAAGGCTATAACAAAATGGTAAGATTATAAGATTAGAAGAAAATATTACCTGGACACTGATAGTTTCAATTGAAGCTGGCTGATGAATAGGCTGGTTTGGCACCAACTGGGTGTTGGACAATTCTTCATTTTGTATGTAAAAAGATAACCTCAAATATCTTCTTCTTTCACGCATCTTCCAAAGAACTGCTATGGATCAACTCAAGTCAGCCAGTTATTATCACCTAATTAAATTGGTGTTCACTTGTTGACTTTATCTGCACTGAATGTGTGACCATGATCATGACAGCGGTTAAGAAGACCTTTAAAGAAGTCAGCTGCTCTTGTAAAGAGCAGACGTGCGCAACAGATTATATCAAAACACCACGCGACTCAATTAAAATGAGAACGAAATGGGGAAAAAATGAAAACAATAATTTCATTAATAAACGCTTCAATTCTTGTGCGTGTTCGTCACTCACACACTATTTTAAAAGCACGGTGCATGGGATTCAGGAGCAGTTCAAAGGCTGACAAAGGAACAGATGGACACAAAGAGGAACAGAGAGAGACAGGGGTGATGAGGTGAGTTATGCTCTTTGAGTTCAGAGAGAGACGACGAGCTCTGATATAAAAAAAATAAAATAAAAAAAAGGAAAAAACGTTGCACAACAAAAAAGCAAAGCCAGCATGCTGTGGTAAACCACGCGCTCCCTACAGGGACAGCATGATTCAATCCTTTTGGCATGCCATCTGCATATTTCTACTTCAAGGCAGGACTGACCGGATGACTACATTTTTTGACATTTGCATCAGTGAAGGACGTTTTTTTATCCTAAGCTGGAGGCCGGCACTGTAACGTGACCCTATGAACCTGTTACACAGGGACACCACACACCATGAAAACGTCAAAATATACACGTAACAATGCATGAGGGCACAAACCGAACCGCATGTATTAAATCCAAGAATACGGTGACATTTACTGAAGTCTGTCTGTAAACCAATGTTCACAACTCCATGTATGTTCTCACCGCAAAAACATCCCTCCTCAGATGAATGTAAGTGACGGGCGGCCGCGGTTACCTCTTTGTGTTTCTATCACAAAGGATGACTCAGCAGGTAAATGCTGTCTGCGGAGGCACAAAGAGGGAATTTTATACTCAAAACAACATGACATACTTATTTGGTTTGTATAACACACACTGTTTCAGTTAATGCATTTTTTACACAGGAAGAGGACGCCCATCGCTTACACTGAAATTGCTTTAGGAAATTGACTCTTTGTGTCCAGTATGGACAGCGACCAGTAACCCTTGCAGTTCAAATATTGACGTGTTAGTACTATTTTAGGATAGTCTTTAAAATATGAGAACCTATAGTCAAAAAAGACTAACTTATAGGTTATGTAAAACTATTTTGAGTAGTGAGAAGATATTGATTATTTGAAATATAATCAAAATGCTATATGGTTAAATGAATATCCAAATCACAAGAGCTGCATGTCACATGCTGCAGAGACGCGTATCGATAAGTCTAAGTTCTGACATGTGTATATCTTTTATTATAAGACTATCATGCTTTTAATACCGTTAATTTGGTCTTGTTACTATGCAAAAAAAAGCAGCCATGCCTGAGTGTGTGTGTGTGTGTGCGTGTGTGTGTGGTGCGTTTCTCTTGATAAGATTCATAACACATAGCCTAACTCTCATTACAAGGATCCACACCATCTGATTAGTCCTGAGTGTATTTTCATAATTTTAGACCAGGACTGTCAGCGGGAGCCAATTTATGAAAACACTGCAAATGATATATCAGATCGCGGACGTGAAGTACTGTATGTGTCATTAACACTGATTCCCATTTCTTTGCTTCTTCATTTCCCTACAGATGGAGTCATTTTGAAATATAGCTCCGTCTTAATAGTGCAAAATTGAAGGGGGACCGACTGCACCTCTTCAGAGCTTCTTGGTGGTATTTACAATTTAGTTTTGTCTTCTGTTTTTTTTTATTATCACCTCATAAAAGGTATAAAGAGCTACTGAAATAATGTAACATATCATCAAATGTTACAAAAGGTAGTTCTAGAGCAGTGTTTCTCAAATATAAAGTACTGCAGGGGTCCTAAAATAATTATCATAGGTTCAATAAAAACTGTAAATGCTGTCAAAGCTCACAGAAAATGAAGTAAACAGATGTGACAGCAAACAATCACATTCACGATAATGTCAGCTCCTGTGAGTGGCAATGACTGATCAAAACAACAGCAAAAAAACAGACGGTGTGCCTGGAGTTTGATCTCTGCAGTTGCCTGTCTGCCACCAAGATTGACAAAGATCTTCACTGAAGAGTTTAGTGATGGATTTTAAACATTTGAAATGCAGCATTTATGTGTTTTCCAGTTCAGGGTTGTTGTTTTGTCTTTTTCTTTCTTTATCTCGACATCTTGTGCTGATCAGGGGCTACTTGGCTGAAAACGTATTTCAAAGCCGGTGGGAAAAAGAAGTTTGAAAACCAACAAAACGTGATTTAAGATCGTCAGCGAGCCATATCCTGTATCCATTAAAACAACGCCAGGCAAACAAACAAGAGATATCACATAAAAAGATAAGACATCAACAGAAATTATGACCGAGGTTTGATAAATAGAATCTTTTTGCTTCCTTTACTTAGAGACAGCGTTTGAAACGGTTCTTGTTTATGAGGCCAAGTTCTGTTTTCAATAGAGGTCAAACAACTTTTCAGCTACACTGCACATCTGTCTTGCACGGATGGCGAGATGAAATCTGAGTTGGAGCAATACCAGCTGCAGCGTGAGTGCAGCTTTCCAGGTCTGTCAATAACACATAAGCACAATTCCTGGACGAATTGTCCCTCCACCCCCAAAGATCAAGGATGGCTGACACATCCACCTCAGAAACTCAGCGTTAACCGACTCTAAAACATGCTGGACATGGAAGGGCATGTGAAAAACACACATCCCGCTTCACTTTTGGCACCATGCTGTCCACAGAGGCACAGGTATCTCGTCCCAAACACACTCTTGTTTATGTATTAATTGCTCTTGATGTGCAGGGTTTAATATTTATTTGGTGATGTCAGAGTTTCACGGCACAGTCATTGTGAGGTGACCTACATGGCCTTTTGAAAACCAGGTCTGCTTTTGATTTGTCGCAACGCTGGATAAACCTGTGTGTACCTCGCGGGTTACTGACAGTACAATAAAACTGTCAAAGTAGGTCAAAGCACAGATGCACTCATGGATGGCAGTTTGAATGAGCGCCGGCGCATGCTGTCGATTCTTAATCCTGTTCATCTTGTGTGTTCGCGCGCTGACTCTGTCCTGCTGATATTCTCTGAATATTCCAAGCAGCTGTTTAGAAGATGTGCTCATACGAGCGAATATTAGTTGTATCTCCTCTTATGTAAACACAGACTTGTGTAAAAGAAGCCTCTGCTCCAATTCTGTTCAACTCTGGTCAGTTGTGCAATTTAAAAGCCTCTGGCACAAGCACTTGAGACAGAGCAGGCTTAGCCATTCTCAGACTGTGACCTCGTAGATACAAGGTTGGCCGGGCTTTTATAAAAATGGCCATGTTGTGTTAAACCTCCAGTTCTCTTGGTGAGGATCCTCCAGACCCTGATTTTACCTTTGCAATAAAACATGTTCTATGGCTGCTCTTCTATCACTTGAAAGCTAAGGTAAACACAGCGACTGTCTCTGGTAAAAGAGTAAACAGAGATTCAGAAACACGTGCGGAATTCATCTCACCTCTCTTCGAATTTGCTTGTCTCACCCGCCAAACCGTCTTGTGGATCTCAAAGTTGTAATTCGCAGGCAGGGCTTTGATTGCCTCCTGTAACTCGGGGTCTTGCAGGATTTCATTTGGAATCTGATTGGCTACCCGCCGTGGTCCTCGCACTGCAAGAAGAAGTCAAATGATAGAGCTGTTAGCAATGCGGTGAACGCAGGTTGAAGTAAGGACGCCGTATCTAATGGACTGAGGTTTGCGTACGTTCTACAGACAGACCGAGCTGTTCACACGTGAAAGGCTGTCACTTAAATGTCATGGTCAGATAATAAGCGATCAGTGAAGTTACTCAGCGGGTGCCATCTGTACACTCTGCACCACAGACTTAATTAATGCTTTCAAACAGGCCTCAGACATATTCAGACCGGTACTCGGAGTGTCGAGGGCAGCAACGCAGTTCAGGAAAGTTGTTTTAAACATCCAAATCGTCCAAATGTGACTCCCACCTCGACGGTGATAGGCCATTTTTTAAAGAGGTATGAAAGTGGTGGTTTTCATAAGCTACTGGAAAACTAGGACGGGAAAGATTTGGCTCAGGTTTCACTGACGTAACCTCACTTGTTCTCAAGCACATTGCAGAATCATTCTGATCACAATCTACGATCCTGGGGACAAACCAGAGGACTGAGTCCAGTCTCCATTCAGCAGATCTCCAAAATTTGAGACACCTCAAGGTCTAATCTTTATTAATAAACAGTCTGAACCTTGTCACGTGTCTACATGAAGATGTAGAGGTCGCAGTGACCCTCTTTGGGTTGTACAATAGGGCTTTAGCCATCATTTAGCAGCTTATAAACACATTTTATTATTTATTTCTTCCACTTCACAGACACATTTTATTCATCTGCCCTTTTTTAAGAATAGCATTATCATTTTTATGTGCTTAGATGTAGGCGCTATTTAACTTTGACTTTTAAAGGGTACTGTTTGAAAGATTTAGAAGCTCTATTTACAGTATATAGAAGATCTGCATAACTATCCTTTTATTAGTGTATACACCCCCAGAAATAAGACGCATTATGTCTTGTTACCTTAGAATGAACCTTTTATATCTACAGACAGTGGCAGCATGTGGAATCACCATGTTTCTACAGTAGACCAGAGCGGACAAACTAAACACACACACACACACACACACACACACACACACACACACACACACACATCTACACACTCCACAGCCACTTTAGTTTCTCCTTTATTGTACCACGTTTTATTTGACTTGGTTGGCTCTGTGTTGAGTCCAATAAATAACTCAGACATTCAGTGTTTCATTTGAAAGATTACCTGCTCTCCAAAAATGTAAATGTATAACTTGTTAAACAGTCACACGCTGCAGTTGTCATAAGTCATGAAGGCACAGAACTACGCTCTGTATTTATCACCAGACGCTGATGACAGAAACTGCTCTCGCTGTAAAAAGCTGACTTCAGCTGGTTTTCAAAGTCAAATTAAAGTATTTGAACCATAAAGTTTAATTAAAAACGCAGGTAAAATATCCATCCATCGATTTTCTGTAACCGCTTATCCTCCTCAGGGTCACGGAGGGGGCTTGGAGCCTATCCCAGCTGACTTTGAGCGAGAGGCGACAAGTTAAATATTTGAAACCAAAATGAAATAAAAACAATCGAAAAGGAAAATCTTAAGGAGAACTTCTATTTAGAGTCTTGAAGCTACATTTCAGGTTCTTTCCTAAAAGGCCTTCTGTAGGCCCTTGTTAGAAACGAGCCACAGAGATCATCACCTCTTTATCAACTATCTCCTGAAGTCTGAATGCAATGCCCTCAGTCAAAGCAATATATTTGTATAATATGTATTTGTACACCTTTAAAAACTTTATTATTTATTTTTGTCAGCCTCTACATTTTATTAGGGGAATTTCACATTAATAAATGTAAATTTCAAGATTCATCACCATCATTTGAGCTGTTTTTAATCAGAGTTGATTATTGTTTTATTATTCTAAGTCTCTTAAGTTAATTACTAATAAGAAATGTATATCTATAATGTAATAATAATAATAATAATAATAATAATATCCGTGCAGATATTTTCAACCAATAACCAAAGTTTTATGTTTGCTTTTCTGTTTCCTCTCTCTTTTTTCTCCTTTGACCTTTATTAAACTATCATATGTAACTGTGCTGTGTTGCTATTGCACAATGTGAAGTGGTATGACTGAATTCTTTGTTTGTACCCAGTCCCAACGATGCCACCTCTGATGCCATGTCTGTGTCAGTCTGCACTGAAGGGGCCTCTTTGGTGAGAGGTCAGCCAAGCCCACTTCCCTCACATTTAACCCTTCACGTAGAGAGATGACCCGGATGACTGAGAGCCTTCACAGACGCGCGAAACTGTGTCAAGTCATGCTCATGCTCAGAGAGGGACAGTGACGTGACTTCACCGTTAGCATCCACAGGTAATCACACTCTGAACCACTTCCTTTACAGCACACATGTACAATTCAAGTCAAACAACAGCAGTTGCATCATCTGAGATGCTGTGCTGCCTAAACCAGCTAAATGTGAGTGACTTACAGCTGCGAGCTAACCGAGCTCGCCTCCTCTATGCGGTCAGAAAGCCGCTCATCTCTCTGTTACGCCACGCGTTTCATATCCTGCGTTAATATTTACCTGCGGGCTTTTTGGCAGGAACAACCTGCACTTCACTCGAGGGCGCTGCCATCTTTATCTCTCCCAAACACGACACATGTGAGCGGCGGAAAAGGCGGAACCAATCGACGCCAGAACCGAGTGCAGAGAAGTCGAACACCGATGCAACCGATGTCGCTGAAGCGGGGCAAAGGTGTGAGCTCAGCGGGGAGACTACGACGCCCCGTCATGATGGCACAGCCTGCGTTTGTTTGGGTTCAGGTGTGGTCATAATGCAATAGAACAACAATTAATAAGACATTAAGGATTGTGTAGCTCATTTCACTCATTTCACAGGCATACATTAAGGTGGTTTCAAAGTTTTTTAGTCTATATATCAAGTAAATAAAATAAAGCATATATATACAAAAGTAAATTAAAAAATATGAAAGTAAAACATGAAACCGATGAAATAAACTATTGTGCAGCCCAATTTATAGGTAATAATAACACTCACACTTATACATAATTACAATGTATAAAATTTAGCAAAATAAAAACATAATGAATTAATTGAAATAAGCAATATATATATATATATATATACACATAACAGCACTGTTATATATATATATATATATATATATATATATATATATATATATATATATATATATATATATATATATATATATAACAGTGCTTCACTTCACAGTGCTACAACACAATTTTAAATAAATGAAAAGTAAAATATATTATATAATTAAATTAAAATCTTTTTTTTAAATGTACCTAATTTGTAAATCTTCCTGTGTGTGCGTGTGCACGTGTCTGAGAGAGTGAGAGACAGTGTGAGAGAGAGAGACACTCCGTTATCTAATCCATTAGTCGATCATCTATAAGTTATTGATTTGGGTGGAGGCTATGTGATCAGCAGATCAGATGTTTGCACGGAAGCTGTTTGTCACTGCATACACGAGGAACCCCCCCCCCCCCCCCCCCCCGATGTTTTGGCTCTTGTCAGGTCTTGTCCTGTTGTGTGTATCATATTCATTATGAAGAGCCCTGGTGTCAGGGAGCAGTGTGTCTCAGGCTGGCGCAGACAGGGACGGAGGCAGTGAGAGGGAGAGATGGAGCAGGATGCTGCCCGGTGGAGAGGCTGAGGCAGTACAACATACCTTCTCCCTCCTTGAGCGCATCAGCGAGCTGTGATCCATAGGTGGAGAAAGCAGAGAGATCTTCACAGTCAAGATCACAGAAATGTAACAATTACGAGTGGAGAGGAGAGCTGAAAAAAAAGGGGGGGGGAGAGGAAACCGAAGGCATCAAAGTCTACATTATTAAGGAGGATTTGAGGAGTCTGCGTTTATAATCCGACATCAGAGGCGGAATGTGAATCCAAATAACTTATGTTAATTAGAGATTTTAACGAATATGATGCGATTTGAACGGCTCTGAAGCACCGAGAGGAGAATTTTAGATTGGCCACTTGAATTTAAATATTTGTGATATATATATTTTTTTTCATTTTGGAGAGGGGAGGGCTGCTGCTTATGTTCACCGTCGACTTGCCCCCCCAGAAACTGATTTGCAGCCTCCGCGGTCATTTGCGCCTAAAAAGCAGTTGGCTATCACAGATTGTATCGGACTACTGCGCGTTTGTGCTCGTCACACACATTGGAGTTGTTATTTGGGACTGAAGTGTGGGGGGATGATTTTAGTGCATCTGTCTCGCAATGATTGCCGCCTAATTTCCGAGGTCCGACTGAGGTCTGCCAGACTTTGTGGAAAAGGAGATTTCTGTTTGTTGTCAGTGTTTATCAAATCCACGGAGGTCTGCGGAGCAACTCAACACGGTGGATCGCAAGAAAATCTCGAGGAGTGACAAGTGACATTCACACGACGAGCCACGAAAGCTCCGGATCAACTTCAAAACTAAAGTTTTTTTTAAGTCTGGAATATAAGAATAGATGATTCTCAGAGGACAGAAGACGAAATACACCTAGGCCTACAAAATGTTCAAACGGGGTGAGTAAAACTCAACTTTAACACAGATTCATCGCGCGATTCTGCTGTTTTATTAGAATTACGCAGCCGATATGGCGAATCCTGCTTCGTCCTTGTAACGCGTACGAACCGAGAGCTGCTACTTTTCTCTTTTACGCTCATGAAACAGATGTTAAAATATGACACATTCATAATGCACCACGTTGCCCCGCAAAATGTGTTATCGCCGACGATGCGCCATTTGAAGCGCGTCTTTAATTTGCACAACGCGCACCGAAGGTTTTTCTGGCAATGAAATATTCATCTGTGTAAGGAAACATGGGGACGACTATGTGATATTAATACAGCCGATGCCGCACTGCAGTTTATGAGTTGTACCCGGGTCACAGGGCTATCTCTCCGAGCATTGCACTCTGCTGAAGCATTGCTATGTGTCAGTACATCTCGATGTGATGGATCAAGCCGCAGTTCACAAGGTTATTCTCCGCTGGCTACACACTATATGAACACTCAAGACCTTTAGCACCTCATATAAAAGGGGAGAGCTTCTCAAACTTTTAATATCAAGATCCCCCAGAGAGAAACGCATCAGACCACAGGCTCTTATTTGATAATCTTTTGTCCCATGGAGCAGTTTCTTTCTTGCCTGGCTTTAATTGGCCATACAGCTGCACCTGCCTGCACTGGATGTCTGACAACAGCACTGAGAGTTAAACCTCTAATGAGAATAGATTACAGTAATGCACGCTCCCATTCTGCTTTTATCAAGGGAGTGAAATAATAGTGAAATGAAACTGTTCCTCATTTTGCTGGGGCCCCTAGAGCCCCCTCTGGGACCCCTTGGAGGTCCCTAGACCCCACTTTGTGAACCACTGCTTTAGACGTAGCTTTGCACATCACTTTGTCATGAGTTAGAAAAAGCCTGCTCCTTTGTCGGGTCATTTTATGCAATTTATATGAAGCAAAAGTAACTCAAGAGATACTCGAAGCGTCAACAGAAGCCTCGCACGTGCACGCACACACACAATACATACTTAACGAGGCTCACCTGCTGCTGTTATATTTGTATATATTTAGTCTGTCTCGTGAAAAGCCATCTGTTTAGAGTGTCTGTGTGTGTGTGTGTGTGTGTGTGTGTGTTTCTGCTGTGTGCCTCAGGGGCAGAGAAAAACAACATGTCTCTCTTGCTGCCATCAGATCGATTATTGCTGTTCCAACGGTCGAGATGAAACACACAATGGTGATGAGTGCTTATAGCTGTAACGGCTAAGGCCTGTTGACTAAACCTGCATCCTGACAGCATCTCGTAACCGTATCTTCATATCGTTTATGAGAAGTGATACGTCTTGAATTTTTTGAGGGAGAACTAGCCTGAGTCACGACGTGCATTCCAGAAGAGGCTCCTTTATTGTAATGTACTGGCAACCATGTCTGTGTCTGTTTGGTGTCAAACTAATGGACATGCTGGTAAATGCAGTTACTCTTGATAATGTATCATTATCATCAACAGATCCTTAAGGAGATGATATCCCACAGCACACATTCATTTCCCTTTTATGTTGAGGTTTAAATGGAAAGCTGAAACCGGAGGTGATTGGCGTTTGAGGATTCTCTTCCTCTGACGTGCTCTAGCCCTGCTCTGTCCACGTGAAGCAGCTTTCTTACTATTTGCACAGTGCCCGGACAGAAAAATCACTTAATTCAAGACAAACGATTTCAAAATACAGATTTCACCGGTCTGCCAAAAGTGCTCAGCATGCCAGCATGTCTCAGTCTACAATAGTGAGGCGGAGATGCGTCAGCGTTGGCAGGAACAGCGCAGAAGTTCTCTGGTGAATTTGAATTTTTTTGCACCTAAAATAACACATTCCAGGCAGCCTGGCTGATGCATCAGGCACGGCATTTACTGTGACAGATCCACCATTCACAAACGCATAGGAGGAGAGCGTCTTAGCTGACACACTGGCAGCACCTCTCAGGTTGACTTCATGTTGTGGCTAGCTGTGCCTAATTACTATGCTAATAGGATGGACATGTGTCACAGTGACTTTGTCTTACGTTCTGCGGCCACTGATCTCTTCATCTGTGATGGCCATGAGCTTGTGCAGGTTGATCATTGCTGCAACAGGATAAGATCGTGTCCATAGCAGCCACAAATCTGTCTCGACATGTGCAGCACTGGCTGTGGCGTGTATTCACCTGCAGGCGGGACAACATAGTCATCATACCTCCTTGTGTGTCTTTTCTACGGCTGCGTGCGTGTGTGTGTCTTTATGTAGCCGCGCAACCACACATGTCACTCCATCTCTGTCCTGGCTTTTCTGTCCATCTCTCCGTCTCGCTTTCACAATCGCTCTTTTTCTAGAAAGCAGTCAGCCATAGAGTGGGCACATGGGATGATCTGTCAGAACAGCTCTGAAATGGAAAGGACGAGATGTCCACTGAATATACCATCCTGTGATGTGCGGTAATTGCTGTTACATGTTATTCGGGATTATTGGAGGTCTTTTTCAGCTTGGCGTCACCTTCCGAATTGGACGTGCCAGGCACATAACAACTGATCCACGCAGATGGGAGCAGACAGATATGCAACTCACAAACTCGCTGAAAAGGAAGTGAGATAAAGATTTGTTTCGCGCTCTCTAACAGTCTGGATGTTTTTGCTCATTTGCTATAAATATGTTGCTGACCTGGATGTCAAAGATTTTCTCACTCCCATGGGCAGCCACAGTTTTTTGTTCACTTCAGAGCAGCATGGAAATCAATTTGCAAAGACTGGAAACATGCTTGAGAATATCACACACAACACAAATTCATTGCTATTTCTTAATCCCTTTACATCATTGTTGCATGGGCGATGCTGTTGCAGGCAGAAACTATTTTTAAAATCCCTTCTGCTGGTGCATGTCAGCGTGTACATGACATTTGAGAGTGTTTCAAGCTGCTTTCTCGATGCGAAACTAAACTTGCTGTATCTACATTCACCACAGCGAGACAGTGTAACCTGTAACAGAAATGCAGGCAACTAGATGTACATTGTGATGGATTACTTGTCTCAAGTAAGTCTCTTCAAATAGCTCTTCATAATATACAGGCACGAACTGAAAGTGATGACTGCGTGGGAGCTAGGAAATCACTCACAACCTATGCCGCGCTCTGGAAAAACCGGTATGCTTTGGCTGTAATATAACACACAGATCATTTGTACTTCACCAGCTAAAACATGCAAAACCACTGATAAGCAGCTTCAAGCACGAGCACTACCTCAACTATTATACCTGAACTTTATGATAATCCATCATCATCCATAAATCTAGTTTCTAAATAGGACTCTGAAGGGCTCACGACACACGTACAGCATGTGCAAACACAAACATGATGGGGTTTGCATTTTATAAGAGTCAGACTTCCAAGATAAGACTAATTAGGGAATGGATTTGCATTGATGTAAGGTGATGAGCATTTTTTAATGGAATCTGGCTCTGAGCGAACAAAAGGGGCTGCAGGAACACCAGAGATCACGCAAGCTTTTTGGGTTGTGCACACTGGCAATCACATCAGCAGTTGCATGAAGACTAATTAATTGAAATTTTGAACAATCTGTCACAAACATATCATCTAAGGAAAAAAAAAACCCACAACAGTCTGTTCCTTAATCCCATCTCCAGTGATTGACAATATGCAGAGATAATTACTTGTAGCAATTATGAAATCCTGTAGCATTTACTAATCATATTTTGTAAATCAACCTCACTTACAAGCGTTGACTTTAAAGTAGCACATTGCTCATGTTGTTTTCAGTATCAGGCAGGCAGGCGGGCAGGGTTGGAGGATTTGCCATTAATGAGTTCAGCACAATGAATGCAGCACAAGGGAAACACCTGTGGCCCCTGCGCTTCACCTTCCCAGCTCTGCTTACTTGTGCGGGTCATATCTCATGGACATGTGCCGTTGGCGCCGGAGCGGGCTCTTCAACCAACACGGCTCCAATTCTGCTCTCCACAATATCTCACAACCACGGACGTCAAGTGGCTCCTCTCTTCGCTCAGGGAGATGTTTTTCACCAAAAGGATGATATGACTCAGACATCAAGAGCCGTGTTGATGATTATGAAGCAAAATATTGAAGCCATAAAAGCAAATGGTCTCTCATTGCTAGCAAAGGACAAACAGAGGTTTTAGGAGACGCCCGCAGCTCCCTGACGTGAACGCCGTACAAGTGATCTGATGTGACGACGTGAATTTGCACAAGAGCAATAAATGCACCATCTGTCACCGAAATATGTTTCGAACTTTCAACTGTCGCCAAGGCCCAAAGCGAAGAATAGATTGCCCCGCTCATATTATCGTCTCCCTAATCCTCTCACAGTGTCAGCCTTCTGCTATCACTCAACTCTGCATTGTTGTACTTTTCAGGCCGGGCTTGTGTTTCCATGCGGTGTTCAGAGGCAATGTGGACAGACGATTGAGGGTTTGGGAGACAGGATGTTTGAAGAGAAGTGAAGAGGATAATGTGGAGGGGAGCAAAAATATAAACCTCAAACTGATCCCCTAAGTCTTTCTAAGCCGCCTGAAAAATAGAAAGTAAATCTGAGAAGGGGACCACGTTCCCTCTCCTGTCTGACGCTCGTTTAAGAATGCAAATTATAAGACTATCTGTTCCTCTTCTGTTTAAAATGGCTGAATCAGCGCGTCGACATGTCAAGTAGATGCGATGAAAATGGAATCCACACGCGTGACCTCTGATGTGATAGGACGAGGCAACCAAAAACATACAAATTGACCCATCGGTAGTCCGTCGGTCCAGCCCAGAAAACCCAGCGTCAAGAGTAATTGACAGAGGAACATTACCAATTATCGGATGGCTGAGTCACATTTATTATACTGCCGCACAATACACCTCTGGCTCTGTCAGTGCATTCCAAACGTCTTATTTAGCCAAAGGAGATTGTTCAAAATCCAAAAGCCATTTATTTAGAGGCCAATACTCAGGAGTGTTTCCATGGAAGCCTCTGGCATTGTTTACCACGTGACACCTTTACAGAAGATGGCAAATAATTAACAAGTGTGTGTGTGTGTGTGTGTGTGTATTCATGTGTGGAGAAGACAACGCTGACTTGGTGTGCATGTCACTTTTTTGCTGTGAATTGTTTTTTTTTTTGTTTTTGTTTTTCCAGGAGCCATTTTTCACACTTTCCTGTCAACCATTTCACACCGAATTAGGGCATCGGGGCTCTGAGTTCAGAAGTGGATGCAGTGCTCTTGTGCAGCTGAGGACTCTCTTATTAATGCAGTCTGAAGAGACATCTGAATGATTAAATCCACAGCACATTCCAACTTGGAAGAGGAGGTGAAAGAGGTGAAATTTTCAGTGCATGCATGGAAAAATCCGTCCATCTCTTTGCCCTTTAAAAAAAAAAAGAGAGAGAGAGAGAGAGAAAATCACCCGATTCTTGTGCAAACGCCATCTCCTCAGCCTTTGTTGTGGAAATGAGATGCAAGGATGGTCATTAGTGGATGATAATGAGGTGAAAGAGACAAACAACCTAAGCCCTGTTGGTTTTTCTAATATTAATAATTAATTTCTGATTAAGTGGCTAATTGGAGTTTAAAGGTCAATGTCAATGAGAATGCCATGGATCTTAGAAGACAGGAGGGAGGTAGGGGAGGGGAGGCATAGGGAGACAGTCCAGGAGACTGTTGACAGTAATCCCAGGTGCTCTCCTGTTACTCTGACAGCTCTCCCCCTTCCTGAGCCATCCTCCCCAGGCGACGTTGCCTTTGTGTGCTGAGGACAGCAATTCAGCTATGCCAGCACCTGGGCATATGCCCTTTTGGCATTGAGAGTTAGCAAGTCCTGAAGATGGAGTGGCATATCATAGCAGGATAGAGCAAAGGTGAAGAAAAGACAAGAATAGAGAGCGTCTGTCATGTATGTTCAAGCTCCTTATTATCAAGGAAGGAGAGAGACGGTTTGTAATTTGATTTGGATGTCAGCTCTCGAGCCCAGGCATGTATTGGGCGTTCACCTGCTGACGTGCATCCTCTCCTGTGTGACATTAAGTCTGAACTGATCTGATTTCTGGCATTGATTCATCTTGTTTATTATGCCTCGGGTTAATCTCAGACACCATCTATGTCACAGTCAGAATTCATTCATTTCAAGATGTTTGACGTGAAAACAAAGGCTTATTCCATCTGTATGCAGGTTTAAAGATGAGCCCAAATGAAAGTTTCTGCTCTGGCTTGCTGATTGAAATTAAGAGACTCGGTGGGTAATGTGGTGAGGAAAAAAGGAACAACAATCATCTTTCCATTTTCCAGGGCTGCTGTCTTTGGCTCTGTCTCTCGACTCACCTCCTGCCCCACAGCTCCATGAGAGCCGGCCTCCTCGTCCCTGGCTTTAATGAGACAGGCTACTGTCAGAGTCACATCTGAGCTTAGTGCTTGTAATATCTGCCGTGTCTGTGTTTTGGCAAATGTTATCTGTGCTCATGTGTCTGTCACGGCTCAGACTGACTTTTTAGGAACAGGCAGAGCTCAGGTAATTGCCTGCAGCCTGTTTGGTTTAATTTTGCCCTAGCAATGTTAATGCACGCTGTGGCCTGTGATATTACAACCGCAGAGCCACTTAAAGCTCAGTCCCACTCTAACCTACTGCAGGGTAATTAGACTAATTATGCAATGCTATTGCAATCTTGTTGGGCTTGGGTGCAGATCAGGAAAAACCTCATCTGAAACAACGCTGGCTTGGCTATTACATTCGTCTAATTTTAGAAGGATTGTCATATATTCAGCTATTCCTTGAAAGCGGCACGATTTAATTGTATTAAATATTTCAAGGGAGGAAATATGGGCTGGCACCAGATGCTGTTATGGCTGAAGGAGGACAAGAGGGTTTACTCGGGAATCTAAAACACAGTTGAAGAGGGGAAACGACGAGTATTGTTTAAAAGGCAAGACTGAGAGACAGATGGAGTTGTAGCAATTATAGAATATAGGCCAAGGTCTTTTCCACAATCGCACATCTTTTTATATGCAAATCCTACACAATTGTCTTAGAATGGTCTTAACTTCAGTCATTTTCAGCAGCAGGACCATGTTCTGACCTTATTATGGCTCATACAATGGGGATAAGAATGGAGTGGAATTAGCAGTTTCAATTTTCCCCCCATTTTTCCCACATCCGGAGTCAAAAACGTCCTGCTGTGTTCCAGGCTCCACCCTCATCAAATTGAAAACTATTTCTGGCACCGAAAGGACGTCTCTCCCACTCTTTCCTGAAGTATTTCACTCCTCCGAATGACAGCGGACTCCTTGACATTTGTCTGTTTTCCATCTCTAACAAGCATCGCTCTCCAGCATTGGCCTTCACTCATAGAAACCATTCGAAGCCATTAAGACCTTGCATCATAAACACTGGGCGTCCAACTCACAATAGAGGTGCAAGGTGCTGTTTTGTGTGCCGGAGATAAGCCTGTTAATTATTGCAGTACTTTGTAAAGAGTACGTAGGCTCAAATAACGCACAGTGGTGGATTGTGACACATGGTGCATGCAGTAAGGCTGTTTAAAGTATGTTGGTGCCGCATCACATCCCGGTCCTCCTTAACAGATGTTGCTGTGCCTTTTTTTGGCAAAAGGTGTGGCCATGGTGACCATGCTTTAGGACGGATGGGTAGTATAGGTGTAGAGAAACACGTTTTCAGTTATGAAGCGCTTTGCTTTGCATGTTTCTCAGGTTAAAATTCAGGTGCCTTTCTGTTTAAGATGAAGGTAGCCTGTCTCATTAAAGCCAGGGCAAGCAAACTACCCTCAGAACATTTTGTCATCTTGTTCTTGGCTGTCACTTTGGAACAACAAAAGGTGCAGATGTGACAATAGCCGTGGTCTAAAGGTGAGTCAGATATGGATTTTCTTCCGTTGGCGGTGTATGAGTAGTTTTTTTTTTTTTTTTTTTTTTTTGGGATTGTAATGGTGAGCAAAAGGGGAAAGCTCAGTGCCGTTTTTATTCCGAAGAGAGGTTTCCACCCATCTGCTGTGTTTGGCAAGGGACCTTGAAGAGAAAGCTGCATCCTGCCTCGCCTGCAGTTAAAAAAGAAAAAGAGAGAGAGAGAGAGAGAGAGAGAGAAAAGAAGCAAGAAAAAAAAACTGTCAGGCTAATAGATAGTCACTACCATGTTTGCTGCATCTCGTAGCTGCTGCTCCCAGTCAAGGCCTCAATCACACACTGCTCAATTCCCATGAGAGTCCGGAGAACACAGAGATGCCACAGTCTGACAGTGAACACTGCCACGGCTCTGCCCCAACACCCCAGTATAAGATCACTGTCTTAGCCATGTGTGCACCCCTGACAGCTCCAACTCTTACAAAAACTACAAGTCTCTTTATTCCCCAGATGGCCGGGAACAGCCTACAGTTTGCCCTCAGCAATCACGCTAATATGTCCCCAGTCCCAATGCAGAGACCTGCCCGACGTTAAAGTGTTGTTTGGAAATGGAATGTAATCTAGAGGGTAAATATAGCAGATGTCATCCGCTGCCAGCTCTCCAGCGAAACAATAAACAGAACATGCTGGTGTAATATTGACTTGTTATATAGCTGAGCTGGGGTTACATAAGATTTATGAACTGCCATGGCGGTAACAATTCTATGTAGGGGGGATTGATAGCGTTTGGTGCTAAAACTCCTCTGGCTGGGACATTAACTCAGCAGATTTGTCCCTGTCTTCGCAGGCACAGCCTTGTCAATTATTTAAAAGAGCAAAACAACAGGCCAGAAAAGACAGCACTTGGGTGTGCGGAGCTCATTTACACATCTCTATTCCCAGAAGTGTGCTCATGCGTTTAGGCCATGGTAAGAGCTGGTCTTTCATCCTTATGTGTCTGTGTGCTAATTCACACCATCGCCAACGTGAGTGTCTTCATCCCTCAAAGACGAGGGCATCAAGGGAAAACAAAGAGGCACTGAGGAGAAGGTAACAAAAACAGAATTATTAAAGACTTGTTTAGTTGCTCACTTCATAGGAGCAGGAGGCAGAGGACTTCATTATAAGAGAGATGCAGGGCCAAAGAAAGAGGGAGCAAGCACAAGGACGGGCATTAGGCACCGCCAGAGCTCTAATGGAAGAAGCAGGTTTTTTGTGTCACGGTTGCTCTCTCCACTGATGGATGGGGAGGTTAACAGTCGCTGTGAGTTAGGTAGCTGAGTGCACAAAATCCTCTGGAGCCTCTTTTCAGACAGAGCCCTCCTGTAGTTGTTGATCAGTCAGTCAACCAATCTGACAATTTAACTTTTAACCCAGCTGTCCTACATTGTGATAACAAACTAAATCCTGGCCGTGATGTCCCCCAATAGCATGCTTTGACATGCTTTATGTGGCTGCATTTGGCAGGTTGCGTTGTTTACTCTGCTTACATCCCTTTACACGTTCGCTTCGCACTCTCTGGGGAGCGTAAGACATTCTCTTTGAGAGACCACAAAGTATGCCAAAGAAGTATAAGGTAGATGTCTGCACGCATGTGGCAGTGGCAGAAAACTGGATCTCTTTCTAAACACATTCACAGATTGCGTTACAGAGGGAGAGCCTGCGCCGCGCTGGTCAAAGGGAAGTTAATAGATTCAGTGACATTGTCAACAATGAAAAAGTACAAAGAGTTGTTGAAATGGAGAGGGGGCAAAAGGAGAGCGTGAAACAGGAGGAGGGGAGAGTGGGGAGACAGGGGAAGGGAGATTAAGTGGGCTGTAATGATGTCTGGGGGAATATACTGTATGCGTGACTGAGATGGTGTCATTGACATGAAAAGCCCATTGACCCTGAAGATGGATGCCCATTTCCATGGACCGGTGCTGATGAGGCTATTCTACATTTTCAAGGAACGAGCAGACATTTATTGTGTGCTTGTACTTTTATATGTACAAGCCAGAGTTGAGACGACACGGCGAGGCAGAAGATTGATGGAAAGGCTTTCCAGCCTGACATATTGTCTTGAAATGACCTTTTTCTCTAGTTATGTTCTCTAGCTTGAATTACATTCTCCATTTTAGAACTGACTGGTTGTTTGAGAGTAAAATAATATATGGTTAACCACCTCAGTCATCTGTGTCTGCCTTATAAACACTGCCTACTCGGCCACGGTCTCTTAAAATCTTACACAGAACATCTTAAAATGCCGAACAAGTATAACGCACGAGAAACAAATGCAAACCGAGCCATTTAATGCTTTCTTCTAGTGCCTGAAAAGGTAATTATATTTACAGTTTCCAAATTATATTGTTGCAAAAAGTGCAAGATGAGGCTTGAAGCACTCATGGTGCAGTACAATTGCTTTGAATGTCTGCTGTTTGCGGCTGTAATATCTGTTTCTAGCTGAGTAAAACATAATGATTCGCCCAAAATGGGAAAATGGTTGGAAGAATGAGAGAAAAAAAATTTTTAAATATGGAAGAGCTGAAAAGAACCCCTGTCAGTGTCTCCTCCCATTCCTCAAAAGGAGTGTTTCAGCGAGCGGTGTTTATTTCCAGATTTCACACCTTGTTTATGATGTAAACACCATCCTTGTCCCAAAGTCTCCACGCAGTACAAGCTTCATGATGTGGCGGTGAGAAGACGTGCCCACATCCCAATCTGTCAGGGCCCCTCACAGCAGGACCTCACCACACACACACACACACACACACCGCACGGGTTTGCAGCTGTCTGTTAAAATGCATACATTTAGTCGGTTTCTCATCTCTGCACGGAGTACCTCGGCTTATGAAACCATGTGATGATGGCACTATTATCCTGCTGATCGGAATAGCTCTTGGCGCTGTGTGGGAGCAGCTGGGGCGATCTGGCTGCAGGTGTACACACACACACACACACACACACACACACACACAAACATACACACTCTATGTCTCTCTCCCACAGTTGGAGATTCGCACTATTGTTGCTACATCGATGTACGTATGAGCCCTCTTCAGCTCTCTGCCTCCCACCTAGCAGGTGCAGGCACTTCTATAGAATTTAAAGGCTTCAGCTTTCTCTCCACATACTCATCTACTCATTGTGGCCCACATAGTCCTCGTGAAGAATGTGATATTGTCATCACATATGTGAGAAACAAAACAGTTTGTGCTCTACAGTTTGGTTTTGTTTGTGGTGACACCAAACTGTTGTGTTAAATAATGAACTTCGACTGCGAAAGCGCAACTTTCGGGGGAAACTTTGTTCCTGTTCACAAGATGACTCACGTTGCTGTTTGTCGGTTTGCCGACCCGACAGCCGTGATTTCACGTGTTCAAAGTTCCGATCTGTGATGCATTGTTGCGCGTCTTCGCAATACAACACAAAGGTCATCTTTTGAGCGGAAATTGTGCTGAGTGCAGTAAGATGGCGAGTCACGTTAAGATCGAAGTACCCTTCAGCGCTCGGCCATGTCACTGCGGTTCGTGTCACACCAGACAATATGCACGTCTGTAGAAAACCTCTGTCAGAGTGGATCCTTGATTATTGCGTGATATGCCTGGAAGGTGTAGCCGTGTTCGGTACCTCTCTCTTCACAAAATCTTCAACTCCAAAATAAAACAAGTTGAAGTTGACACGGCGGAAAAACGAGAGGCAAAGCAGATGTCAAAGTCTATAGATAGGCCTTGATAAAAGTCAGCTCTGAACACCAAACAAGCTTTGTACTGTACAGTGAGTGTTGCAGTATTGTACTTTTGTAGAGTTTGTAGAGTAGCAACAGTCTATACAGGATGAAGATGGTAAGGGACTGTGACGAATCCACAAGTAGAAGGCTTTAGAATTTTTCAGTCTGCCTCTGATAGTAATCCATGTCAATACATCACTTGCTTATTATAATTTAAAAACATGTCAGACCAAGTCTTGCTTGAGAAACAGAACAAACAGGGCCTTCATCTGTCAGACGAATTTCAAAGTTGATATCCCGCAAAATCTCATTTCTCAGTGTTCTTTTGATTAGAGCAACTTTATTAACTCTAATTATCTAACTGGATTTCTTCCGTCCCTGTTTGCGCAAATTAGTCTCCTGTCTGGAGAAGCAACACGTATACAACATCTGCCCGGGTTGGTGCCGATTCACAGCCAGGTCCGGCTCCTTCAGCCGGCAGTCAAGCTCAGTCTCGCTGTGTGTATTCCACTTCTCTCCCTCGTATTTGGCTTATGATTAATAAGAAATGTGTGTGTGTGTGCGTGTGAGCATTTGCGTTTAGACTTTCGCTGGGCAAAAAGTGGTTTTCCCTGAAGAGTGTGTCTGAACATAAAGGCCGTGGCCTCTCAGCACTAGTCCTGTGACCCTGCAGCTCTGAATGCTCAACCTCTGCAGCCCAGTAAACACTCACAGAGCTCCAGCATATCTCCAGTCACAACAACAACAAAAAAAAAACAAGGCATTGTTGAAAGGATATAGACGTATGAACAATGAGCCAAGGTGTGGTCTGTCTGGTTCGCCGCTTCTTGCTGAGACTGCAGGACGACTGCCACTGTTTCATTTTGAATGCAGATTTATTAGAAGAGACTAACCAGGCAACAAAGGTCACCGAAAAATATTAGTCCAAGAAGCGCCTGGTAAACACATTTTGCAGACGGATCGGGGCTATTTCCACAGACATTATGCCCCCATTTGAGCCAAGAAAACACATTATACATTTCAACACAACATTCATAAAACACATCTCCAAAAATAATCAGACCGCACACTAAGTGGAGCTTTTTGAAACACAAATCATTAGATCTCACCGCAACACCTCTCTGTCAAGCCCTTCTGGCAGGAACAACATTGCATGTGTGACCTCAGAATGAATAATTAATGTAAATTGGAATTGTTAGCAAGAGTGGCAAAATCACAAGGGCTCAGACTAATTGGCAAATGTTTTTTTTTTTTTTTGTTTTTTTTTTCCAATCCACCTTGTTGCCAGTGGTAAGAAATTAAGAATAGCGGAACATAATGAGATGTGGTTTGGGCCAGGGTCGGGGGGGAAGTAGAACAACCAAGTGAACAGATTCATTTGAGACAAAATTAATTAGAGTTTAACTCTACGCTAAAAGGAAGGTATTGTCTCCGAGACGGTGCAGGTGCAGCAAATTGAAAAATCAAACTTTTTGTTTGGTAGCTGAAATGTGTCCTCAGGTGCAGGCAGAGCGTAGTCTACTAACCGCAAAGAGTAAATTAATTCGACACGTTTAAGTCAGTTTAAGCCATTAATGACTAATGAACGTATTCAGTATGTTTTTTTTTCTTAGAGGTGGAAACGCAAAACTTGTTGTGGACACTGCCAAAACGTGACTGCACATGACAAAATCAGAATTTTGGATTTCACATAATGTCATAAACACAAAAATAATCTAATCAAAGCTGTTTTGAATCCAATCGTACCAACTGTTTGATATGAATCCTTGTAGCTTTTGTGATCATCCCACAGGAATACTTAAATTTCTGTTAGGTCTGAAAAATGTCTCTCTACTGGACCGAGAATAAAAACAACATTTTTCTTTCTGAATCTATATTGTAACAGTCCAGAATATGTGTATCAAATGATACAAATCTAACCTAGTGTTTAGAGGTGTTTTCCAGGAAAATCAAAAATAGCACCCTTTGTGACTAACAACTAAAAAAAGGAAGTTGAGAGAAGCTTGTGCTGTAGCCTCATGACCGATTTGAAAGATGTCAATCGATTTGTCTTTAGTAAATGAAATTATAAAGTCCTACTGTGGGCACTGAATCTTTGGGAATTCCCTAATTAAGATGCATAGCCGTACATGAAACGAAGACATCACGGCGAGGTAGACTGATGCTCCAGAATGTGTGCGTGAGTCAAGGTCATAAATAACAAGTAGCGCGGTGATTCTTTATGCTACAAGAGGTCTATATATACTGTTGTATAGCATAACCCTATAGCACGTCTCCAGAGTGTGAAATTTTGTAGAGAGAGTATTGTTGGATTCTTTTCCTCCCTGTCATTTCCTTGGCTTCCTTGCTTGCTGCAGAATTTTTTTTCTCCTCTATTCATCCTGAATTATTAAAAAGTGTTGTGATTCCCAGTATGATTGTGAATCTGGGGCTGCAGCTCTCAACTGCGCAGTCACAGTTGCTTGTTTTTCTCGTTCCTCGCAGTATTCACCCTGTCTTTTCTTGTGCTTTCTCACTTGGTTCACAAGCCAGAGTGTGATGCTACAGCCCTCACTCCCCAAAGTCTCACCTTGAAGGGGTAAGAGGAGGAGGAGGACGGGGAGGACGGGGGTTAGATGATGAATACTCAAAAAGTCGTGCCTGCCCTCGTCTACAAAGCAAGTATTATTCGGCTGAATCTATATTCAGGTCAGGGTGCTTCTCACATGGGAGGGAAAAGGGAGGGGGGGATATTTTTCTTTCCCATCATGCACCAGCAGCAGGGCCTAAATTGGCACAGAGGGTTGGGCAGTTTCTCCAGGGATAAGCATCCTGTCTCTTGCCTGACTCCCTCTAAGGGAAACCTGCCAGTGGCATCCATTCACCACGACACACATGCCCGTTGTCTTCTCAAACACAACCAAAGACCCGAGAGAGAAACACATTCGTCCCCCCGCAGCTGACCTGCCACCATGGCCAACGACCCCACCTCAACTGGTTTTTGCACTCCTTTAGATTCCCATGGCTGCCAAGCTTGACTTGCCAATGACTCTCTGGCACTGCAGAAATCAGCGGCTGCCCCGAGAAAAGGTTATGAAAACAGCTGCTGGCAGATGAAAAATTCATGCAGTGTTACCATATATTTGAGTATCCCCGCCTCATTGTCTCCCCTCTTTCACTCTCTCCCTATCTTTCCTTTTCCTCTTTCTGGATGATGCACAGATGACACACCAGTCACTACAGCACATGGGTCTGGGGCTCTTTTGTCTCTGATCTGTGGGAGAATATTAATGCAGTGTGCGGTCTGAGAAGAAGAATCAAACTATTCAGTAAAAAGAAGGATCTTTATCTGAGTCCACAAGCTCTGAGTTGTAAGGATTTTAGTGTAGCACTGGCTGGATGTACACTCTAATAGGCCAGTGCAGAAAACATGAGAGGGCTCCTCAGACAGCACAATGGAGGAAAGACATGGAGTCAAAGAGAGGAGAGAGGGAGATACGGATGGCTAAAGAAGCTCCTTCCATAGCGAGAAGACCCTTAGCCATAGCTGAGCTACTGTGGTTGCAGCTGTTTTTCTTTAGTCCTCGCTTGCCGAGTTACTTCCACTGCACATGTATCTCTTCGCAAATCTTCAATGCTGACCATTGTGCCTCCAAACTGATGTTTTTTTGCTGTTTTTATTTTTCTTGGCTTTACCGGCCTGTAGCAGGCTTGCAGTGTGGTGGGTATTCTCCGTTTAATGAGCTCAATAACTGAGTATCTGGGCAGATCTTGAAGCTCAAAGAGATCTTGAATACGTTGTCGTGCAACCATCAAAAACAAAGTATTAAAATAATGCTCAGCAGGATTGTTTTGTACTAAACTTATACATTGTGGTGAGTACTAGACTGAAAACTTCTATAACGCAGCAAAATGATTATGTTGCCCTGTTCCATGATGTGTTAGTCTTCGGGCAGATGCTTGAACTTCAATCATACAGGGATTTATTCATGAGGCTCGTTGCCCAGTCCTTCGAAATATGATGTTTCTTTGAAAGCACTGAAAGTTCAGAATGACAGCTTGATTCCTTGAATCAATTTTATTTTTCCAGTGCACTTCGGAGAACTATCTTTTTCCCCAAGGCACACAAAGCACAAATGAACAATGTTTATGCATACTGTGGCCGGATAACCTTAGTCAGACAAACAGTTTCGCTCATGAGAGTATCGGCAGTGCATAGAAATAGATATGGTAGGTATGCAAGGATCACAGTCTGCCAGATCTCGTCTAATGAGGCCATCAACCATAAATTTTAGAATAAAATCTCCAACCTCTAATGGGAAAAATAGAAATGGACGCACATATACCATAGTAACCACAGATTTATATACATAAACTCATGTTTCTAAATATAAAACATTCATATACAGATGATCACAATTTGGAAAGGCTTAATATTGATGTGTTTGCCTACAAGTGCATATTGTATAGCTATGTATATCTAGAGTATATCTTATCATTTTTCCCAGTATTTTGTAGTAAATGTTTACTGCTCCAGCAAATGAAGGTTTGCGTAGTTTCTTTACTCGTGTATAATTTGAAAATGCATGGCAGTACATAAATTTGTAGTATCTTGTAAGCCCACGCAGGCTTGGCATAGTTGTGATACTCTAATGAAAAGATCTTTCTTTTTTCTTTCAATATACACCCACACAAACTAAACACATGTTGACGAAGGACAAAACTATGGAATACTATCCCAAAGACATCAACATATCTTATCAGCCTCTAACCTGAGGGTCGTAGTTCAAGTCTCCATTCAGGGCAAAAAATTGAGTTTGGGGTTGTATTATTTGGTGATTTAATTGCCTTACAAAATGTTGTGAGTTTGCTCTTGCGCAATAGAGTGAAATGATGGAATCACGTTGCCATCCTGGACTTTCTTTTTCTAAAATTTTAAAAAAGTTCAAATAAGAAGCAGAAGCTCTCCAGAAAGCATGAGGATACACAGCATAGATCTTAATCAATGAGCTGATGCTCTGGCAGAAATATGTCTTCTCCAATACTTTCAGAATGGTTTACCATTGATGTCTTTATGTCTCACACGTCTGCCATAAACATGCAGCTTATGTCAAAGGAAATGCCGTCATTATATCCCCAGTTCGTAATTTTAAATCAAACTTGCTTTAAGTATTAACTTGTTCAAGTGTTCAGTAATGGGAGGTATTCTACCAAAAAAAAAACACACACAAAGGGGGGTGAATTTAGCATTAAAGGCCACAGGGATTATGAATAGTAGTTTAATGAGGCAGTAGGTGGATGTCGTGGGACTGTGCAGCCCAGAGCGACTCAGAGCGGAGTCGAGTCCTTTATTCCGATCAATGTATGGTAATGAGGGAGCAGCGGAGGTTGTAGAAGAGAAGGATTGGAAAATGAATACAGGGTTACAGGTTGTTAAGGCAGCTACAGTAAAGAACTGGCAACATAATGATTTTATGGTTTTGAACGAGCATCGAAAGACTCCCTGCAGTGCAAAATGAATCCACCTGTGCTATTACTCATGATGTAGTTGTAGGGGCTTGGCGACAGGATATAATAAAGGACAGTTTGGAGTGTTTCCTGTCATTAAACACTTCCATCTTGCTCTGGGGATAGCCTGTGGCTTCACTCTGAATGATAATCAACAGGGACCCCAGACACGGCCGTGCATCTACTAGAACTATAGTCTTTCAAAGCAATATCAGATAGCATCCATCCATGCTGGCTGCTAACAGCATGTTAATGCAAGTACAAGCGGTCTGTGTGCACCTAATCACACCCCGACAGGAGGGCCGAACACTGAGCTAGATCATCAGAGGACCGGCTAAATCAGAGCTCTGCAATGAAATCTAGAGGCCTTTTCTCCCCAGGGCATGCCTCCAGGGCTGGATGTGTGTCCACACTGAGGCAGTCTGTGATCAGCCTCAGTTCAGAGAAGACTACTGTACAGAGCTTACGCTGTAGTGGTCGGATGATGGTTTAGTGTGGTAGGATAGAAAGTTAATGGCGGAGACTGACCCTCAGTTTTTAGTGCTACGAAGCGTCTGTATTATGCTGCTCTGTCAGATGATTTAAATACTGCTTTGTCTTCCTTTTATCTCAGTTTGGTTATCATTCAAGCTTCTCTCCACCTCATAGATCACCGCTCTGGGCTCAGCTGAGCTCCCTCTTCTCCACTTATCCCCCCCCACCCTCCTCCTCCCCTCCTGTCCTCATCCCTTGTTTGTCTCCCACGCCATCACCTACTGCGCCTTGCAGAGAGGAGAAACGCTTGTTTTGACAGCTGTGATAACTGACTAAATGTCATATGTCTGGAAGAAAGGGATCTGCAGTGTAGTACTGGGATTCTTTGCACTCGCTTTCTTTCTCTGTCTCCCTCCTCTCTGCTGTTTTGTGTGTGTGTGTGTGTGTGTGAGTGAAACAACTAGTGGTAGGCCCCGCACAGGGCGATGTGTTGGCTCGCTGTATGTGTGTGCGTCTTTGTCCTCATGGTGTTTGCCTGTTTCTGTTTCTCAGACACAGCCGGTATATGAGCAATCATGCGTGCGTTTGAATTCGCACTTGTGTGCGTACATGCAGCTCAACTCCAAATGACATCTTCTAGAGAAAGATAAATGAGGGCCCCGCGTTTTGACTTCCGCCTTTGCTACTTACTTGTTTCGACTGTTTACATGCGAATGCCACGAAATAATACAAATAACACAATCAGAAAACACTCCATCACGAGTTGCCACAAACCCAGGCTTAATATGAGGATAATAGCTGTTTAAAATTCACACTGTTTGATGTCTTGTGAGAGACAAGTTTAAAAGGAAAGCCCGACTGGGGAGTATATGTGGAGGAAAGGAAAACACAGAACCTGCTGTTTTTGGCAGGACACAATGACCTGCCGGACGCACGGGGCACGCTTCTGGCAGGTCACACTGACATCTTGTTGAGCATCTTAGAGCCGCTGAATGCCAAGGACATGTTGGCTAAGAGGGACATTGGTATTCTGTTGATAAAAGTGTGAAGAGGTCCAGATGTGGAGGGAAATAGCGACGTGTGTCAGCATTAAACGGTCGGTGTGTCCGTATGAGTAATGGCTTCACAACAACAGTTATTCAGCATGTTATGAAGAGATGTTAGACGATATGTTTATCTGCTCAAGACTATTGACTGTTAGAGGTGATTTTTGCCTTTTGCCTAAGATGGCTCACCCTGAATGTTAATGGCGATGGTGTAAGAATAAAACCCAGACAGACATTTTCTCTGTTTGTGAGTCATTATTATGGAAATGATCCACAACAGAATGCATTATTTCACTTACATAAAATTACAGGCGCACAAACATGTCCTTCCTGTGATTTAAACCACTGTAGGATTTGTCAGTCACTGAGTACTCAAGAAGCAGCGGAGAAACGTATCCGCTAACACTTATGTAGAAATGATAATGCGGCATGCATGTTGGAAATTGCATCAACCCTATCAGATATTGATATGATAGAAAATGTGGTGCGATAGGAGGCATCTTGGAGTCAAAAGAGCCTTGGGTTATTGCCTGTGATGTCTTTTCTGCAGAGGCTCATCAGCCTCGAGGACACGTGAGAGAGGGTGGGGAGAGAGCTGTGCTATTAACTGGCATCTAAAAGAGGTTGCTAATGTATACTTAATGGCATCCTGGTGGTCAGAGATGCAGGAAAATTCACTCAATGCGGCACTAATTGCAGCGCCAAGTTCTGTTTTCATTCACTAACAATGTCCTAATACTATTTAGTTATACTTTATGGCTATTAATGATAATCCAAGACCACACAATGATCTTGCATCCAGGGATGAAAAACAAGCGGTCCTTGAAGAATCCACCCACCCTCCACCTCCCCACTCAAACACATCATTACACACTAGCTTTTGATATTTCCATGTTTTATTAATTTACATTCATTACCTGGATTCTTATTTATAAGCGTAACATGAACAGCTACATACATGATTCTTTGTCAGCACTGCACACCTTGCCAGTTGCTATGTGAAGTGGTAACGATTGTCAGATTGTTGAGAAAGTTTGTGGACCTCGAATACCTGTGTCCAACAGCTAGCTATGTGGGTGTTCTTGAACCATCCAGCATACCGAAGCATACTGATGCCTTTATACTTATTCTGAATGGCTACACTCGAAGGTGGGGAAAATTGCTGTGATCAATTCCTTCCTCTGTGTATGTCTTTTGCACCTTTATAGTCCCAACACGATGAATCATATAAATGAGGAATGCCTGGAAGGCATGGTGTACTCAGTTGTGCATTCAAAAAGTGATGGAAGCGTTTGTGTGATGAATGAATGAATGGAAAGCGAGCCAGAGAGAGAAGTTTACACCATACTTTTACAAATTTTGTTCATAAATGAGTCTGCGAATATACATTTATGTAACAATTTTTCACCCCAAACCACAATTTCACACGTGGGCACAGAGAGTCCCCACAATGTGAGTGATCTACCAGGGTCCCCACATCTGCATATACACATACACACAAAGACCCAAGCCTTACACTGTCTGATCCCTGAAGAAAAAAAACAACACACATTTTAACAGGTGTTGGAAGAATTCCAGCGAGGTGACATTGCGTTATCAGTGTGCAGAAACTCTTCTATTTTTGAATCTGGCGACGTCTTCTATTTTTAAAGTGTGCCTCTTTGCTAAACAGATAAAAAGCGAGGTGTTGCAAAACAAGATGATGGGGAGAGTTTCTCTGGAGAGGGAAACCAAGCATAACCATCGTCTTCAGTGTAGCACTGGGAAGGGATATTAAAAACATTCAGCTCTGTCAGATGAGTTGGGACTCTATCGTAACTGCTCTACAGCTTGCTGCCACAGGCAGAAAACTTTCTGCTCTTTTCATGACTCAACAGGGGTCGAAGTTCAAGCAGCTTTTCTGTGCCGTTCTCCAACTAAAATGGTTAATTACAGCTCCTTATTTTCTGCTTGAACTCAGAGTTTGACCCAGCTAGTCATGATGCCACACTAAGAGACCTCATGACATGATTACCCAGCTGTTATCTCAACGTGAAATGTGGCTGCAAAATGGAGAAGACAGAAATCTGTGTTACTAAAAACTGTGGATGTCCATGCAGGATCAAGTGGCCCCATGGCGTAGCCTCCCCAGATGGACCGGTCAGTTGTCTCTGTCTGTTGTGGGATATGTGAGACCAAGTGCCCGTTCACAGCCAAAGATATGACACTGGAGGTCTATACAAGAACCAAGGGAAGCTGTTGTCGATGAACGGAGGACTGGCACTAGCCCGTTACCATGACAACAAGTGCAGTGTCAGTTGCATGTCTGCAAAGTGAAATGCTGTGACTTCATAGTTTAGTGTCTTCAAGATGTTGCCATTAACAAGATAGAGGACAGTGAGTTTGGGAGACTTCTGTTCTGCCGGAGCTGCCGAGGTGATGGTTCAAGCGTCGCCATGGCAGCAACCACCTGAGGATGGGACTGCAGACCGCTGTCCAAAACTTAATGTGGACTGCAGTGATTGAAGAGCTCGTCTTGTGTGCAAAGATTTTACATTTTGGTGCAATATTGAACTTGACTTTCTGGTCTACATTTAGTGCCATATCTAGACTTCATTTTGAATGAATATATTTAATGACGTGGACATTAAAGATGAGAATGTGAAAAGTAGTTTAGAGGGGGAGGTGAAGCCATGATTAGTAAGTATATATACATATACACATATATATTTCTGCTTAACTTGTGCTGAGCTTCATTAGTTTTTGCTTTTAATTTGAACTTTTTTTTTAGTATTTGTTGTACTATTGAGGTCGACCTTTTGTTTACATTAGAGATGCTGCATTATCTTTTTCAGCTGGAGGAATTATTATTTTCATCTAGCGGATATATTTGCTTTTTATGAAATCTCATCGTGCTAATGCTTGCGTCCTAATAATAAATTAAATCAAGTATTTATTTTTATTGATATAACACAATGTTCCTCAAGGTGTTCCACAAAAAGAACACCCAATAGATCCTTGAATTGGATAAGGAAACAAAACACACACTAACAGATTAATTATCAGAAACATTACAAATTAGGTATACTCAAATTAGACAACAGACTCAGTGAGGTAGCTCTTGACAAAGCATTCCTGGGATATTTTTGGTCTCACTGGCATTGCCATGAGAAGAAACACGCAAAATCGGATGTCCTCTCTCCCCTGAAAAAGCCCAGTCACCCTCTCATAAAGATTCAAAGATTTGTAAGGTCTTTGGTGTCCTCCACATCTTTGACAGCCATTTCCCTCTTGTGAAGTCCGGCATTTTAAGAGATTCGTGTAAAAGGCCAAGTGTGTCAACAATATCAAAGCTACTGTCTGCTAGGACAATATTCCCTGATTGTAAGCCAGGCAATATATTTGTCAATAACCCTCCCTCCACATGATTTAGTTATGGAAGAAACAACTCCACCAGGAGTTTACCAGATCAACAAGTCAACAGTGTTGTGGTGCTTGTAATTCCTCCAGGTCATAGCCTTTGCAAGCAAACTACATTGTCTGATGATAAATACTTTAACAGCCACTCTAAATTCATAGCTTGTCCTCAGGCACATGGGCATTGTCTCTCTTAACTGTTGACTTCCTGGCCATACAACAAGGAAGATGTCAATTTGCATGTACTATAATATTCTGCAGTCTTTTGTAAGTCCTAAGTCAAATTTTAAACTATCCCCTACTCACTAGATTTTTGTATAAATTAACCTTTTACATGAGAGTTTACAAAGTAAAACAATGGGGGATGTTGAGGAAGAGTGTGAGAAGTTGCCCAAGTGCCCCCACCCCCACTGTGATTGTATGTGTAATAACTGACAAAATAAAAATGCCTCCCCACCAGCTGACATTGCTAGGCTCTATTGGACTACCTGGCTGACCCTGACCAGGCAGTCACTCTGTAGGACGTAAGAGACCAGATGGCATATGTGGCAGCCAACTCCATGTCTGGCTATAACGCCACAGGGCGCAATATGTGGCAGAAAACATAGGAGGATACCAGGAAGGAGAAAAGGACCCTAAATCCAAGCATGTCCAGACAACCCTTAAAGAGAAAGGATGGTGGGTGGTGGATATAAAATGTGGCAGCAGACGGATGAGGATATAGTTGCCTGAGACAGAACAAGACAGAAATTGTCTCCTTGTTGTTATCATGTCTCTCTACATTCTTAGTTTTAAGTACCTCAGGATCATGTTAACACAAAGATAAAGATAGATGCAGTGTAAGGTGACACAGACACGGCTATGTATAGCACAACCACTTATAGATTTTTCTGTGGAGAAGTTATGATGGATGCAAAGGCTATCGCGTAAAGGCAGAAGGGGAACGAGTGCTTGGACAGCCCTACTACTACTAATAACTGTTACTTCTAATATTACTAATCTTACAGACTTACTTTACTACTTGCATGCTGTGGCTGACAAGCAGGCGGGATGAGAAATCTTGCAGGCTTACCACAGCTTTTCCACAAGTTGCACAATTCACATATCGTCTTAGGCATTTACTTTATTGTCATTCTCTTCTATCCTTGTCCTTGCACTTCCTGCAGCCAAGCAGCATTCTTCTTCCTCAGCAGCTTGTATTATTTTGCAGTGAATTTGTACAGTAGAAACAATCAATATTTCATGAATTAGAGGTCAGACTCTCCACTATCTAAAATAGGTTGGACACCGGAGAGGCGCACAATTTTGCAGGTTAAAGTTCAATCAGAGTGAACTGAACACAACAATTTGTGTCTCACCCCTGCCTTCATTGAAATAAATAAGGAGCTAATTTAAGTCTGACCACACCTTAGATGTGCAGTAACAGGATACCTGTAGCCACTCTGTACTTCTTGCCTTCCCTAAAGGTACTTTTATTTTGGGATTCAATAAATATTTGGAATTGCTACCCCTGCACTGCGGACTGTGTGACAGTACAATCTGTTTATTGATACCGAATGGGAACCGTAATGAGGACGAGTTGAAACACGAAACCACAAAGTGCCGCTGTCCTCTTGTCTAATCAAGCATGCTTGTGTACTAATACACATCGAACACTGCCACTCACCCTTCCCTTTTATTCCCAGCATCCTCTCCTCCCATCTTCTCTCCGTTGCAAGATGACAGCACAGAAACAAAGAGAGAGACGGCCGAGCGAGCCCTGAACCTGCTTACCTCTCTGTCCTCCAGGACACTCCTACTGAGACCATAAAGTTTCTGCTGATGTATAGGTACATCCAAGCCATTCAGTGTAGAAATATTGCCACCGCACATGAAAGAAGTGTGGGCGATAAGAGACCCACAACGGCTTGTGTGAAAAGGCCATGCAAGCGGGGGTGATACATTTCAGCTTCATATCCTTTCCCCCCCTGGAGTCTGTGTATATGTGTGTCCACAATTGCGTGTTTGTCGGCGCATCTGTGTGATGGGCTTATGTGAGTTGTAGAGGCGGAAGGCTGGACCTAACTGCACAGAAGTGAAATAAACCTGTGGTAGCAGATTCAGTCTACTGTGGGGAAAGCGTGGCCTCTTGTGACTCTAGACTGACTAATAGGTTTTGAAGTATAAACAGGGTGAGGTTGTGAGCTGTTATGAGTGGTGGGATGTCAGGGCACAGACTGTCGAGAGGAAAGAAAAGCAATCATGACTGACACTAATAAGAAACGGCAGCATTGCAGCAACAACAAAATAAACGCAGAACTCCGGCGAACTTTGTAAGATACGTAATGAACACAGGACTCCTGAAGTAAATTCAGGATTTGCAGATGTAACAAAAGCATGAAATCTCAACCATTTAAAAACCCATGCTTTAAGAAAGTCGTTTTTATATTTGCAAACTTCTTTTTCATGTTTTTCTAACTAGCTGGATGTAATTTGAATCCATTACCAAAAGCATTCCTTACTGTACGCTCTTATGTGTTTAACTAACCGTACATATTCTAACATGTAATTCACAACCCACTTCAGAATCAGGCAGTAGTGACGCAGACTGCTAAAGCTGCTATGTGATGCCGTGGCCTTTACACAGTAATTTCCGTGCAATCACAGGTAATCGGTCAGGTGGAGTACACATAAAAGCTCTCCGTCATCGCTCTATTGACACAGGGATAACATCTTTCCATATCCCCTCTTTATTTTCACATCCTTTAGAAATATTATACACTGGAAAAACTATATCTACTGTGTTGACCCACACCTGAACACAGCTCACTCAACAAAATGTTTTCTGAATTTCTATTATTGTCTTACCTGAGCGCAACATATATTTTGAGATTTCCTACATTCCAGTAAGCAACTGGACTTAATTCAAGGTTGCTCAGTCATTAGATATTTATACGTCTCAACATCCACATTTGCTTATTTTTTGTCCTCTCGCCAACTTAAATAAAAAACTCTTTGGCAGTCTGCTCTGAAAAATCTGAATTTGGAGTGTCCTTGAATACACCACCACATGCGCATATCATCAAGTAAAATTGTAGCCAAAAAGAAAATATTTTCTTTCATTGTCCTGTTTGAGCTCAGTTAGGAATCCATTTTTTTTTCCAGCGATGGACTGATCAAAGTGTTGATCTGTATAAAAGCAACAATCAATACGCAGTAAAGACTTATGACAGTAATAGACAGACGTGGCAGTCACTAAACACACAGAACAAAAGGCAACAGATGGAGGTAAATTCGGCAGCAGTGAAGTTGAAGTCATTAATAACACTTTAACAAATATTTGCGACATTGATTAATGTAGCAGGAGAGTTTAAATTGTTGTCATGCAGCCAGTGATTTGGCTGAGACATACAAACCGGCTACGCACAAGACAATCACACACACACTTTCACAATCAAAGAATCGGTACAGGATTATTTTCCTGCGATCTTATCATGATAGATGCTTCTTTCGGTAAAGCCTCAAGCTGTGCAATACAGTGATAACAGTCTCAGATAGATGGCTCCTTTATTTGCCACTTGTTCCATTTTTTTTCATTGATACACCCTTTTTCGCTGGATATGTCATTGCTCTCTTAGAGCTGTGTATCCCTCGTGACGCTAAGTAGAATGAATGAACCTCATGTCCTTCTTGCCCTCACACTCATGTTCGCCGGCAACCTTTTTTTTTTTCTTTTGAAAATGGAAAAAGGAAACAAATTAATTCCAAGGACACAGGCTCACTCTGTTCTTGATCTGTGTCCATGTGATTGAAAGAATCTGCTCCCCTGCTGAGTTGACCTCAAGATACAGTCTTGCTCTTTCATAACAACAATGCTCACTCACATGCTCTTTACTCTCCAAATGGCTTCTCCATTTTTAAGCAAACTCTAGCTAGGGATTAAAAAAAAAAAAATACCGTGTCTGTTTTCATGAGATAAAGGCAAAAAAAAGGCAATGAAGTAAACATTCCCCACACTTGAAACAAATGCACAAAAGTGTGAATGAATATAAAAATAAAATAGTTGCCAATTAGTTCTCAGTTTGGAGTAATAAGCCTGTTTTCATCCTGAAGGGTGATAATGTAGGAATGCTTCACATTTATTCTTCTTTAATGCTCTTTATGAGTATTATATAACTGAATAACAGACACATCTTAAGCTTGTAGCTTGAATTTTAAGTCAAAGCAATGCTGAGCTGCTGCTGTCAGTGAATCACAATGTCCAGAGGGAATGCCTGGATTTTAAACCCTATTGTGCACATTGTTAAACCCACACAGGTTCGTTAAAATAGGCGTGCTATGGTAGAGACTGCCTTTAGGGGTTGAGGGTGTGGGATGAGGCTCAGCTCTTTGTAATAGTAAGATCTTTGGTTTGTAGACTGTGGATGGCTGCTTGCCCTGCAACAGGCATCCATGTCTGCTGCTTAGAAATAAAGTCATGTGGTGCAAGCTTTCCTTTTCTTTTCTCGTTTTTTTTTTCTCTCTCTCCTTACATTGCTAAGCTATTAATAGAGAGTTCAGCCTCCAGAGGATGCAAACTGGGGAACAGGGGACAGGAAGAGCGACACCATATAAGGGTGGAAGTGATGTAGATGGAGAGATCAGGGCAAAGAGAGAAACGAGGGAGGGGCTGATAAAGTGAGGATGCAGTAAAAGGGCAAAGATCTAGTGCAATGAGGCAAGGAAGAACAGCTGAGCAGTGCAGAACACATGGAGCAAAAAAAAAAACAAAAAACAATGCGGTGAAAAGGAAGCAAGAGGGACATAGATAAAATCAAGTTAAAGAGTGTCATATAGGAACGTAGCAGCAAAAGAAGGAGACTGAGATGCCTTAAGAACTCAGCAAAATCCATTTTCGGGGGTGTACTGGCAGGCGAGAAGGCAAAAACACTGAATTCAGGTGGAAGCTTAGGTAGGTGAAGACAGCAGTCAGCCTAGACAAGCAGTCTAGTGTTATTAGTCTAGTGTTTTTAAATCCCTAAAAAGTGTTGTATTCATGGCACTATGGTATTCACACTGGCAGTGATCAAAGCAAGCTGAAACACAAGATATTTTTCCATTCAAATGTTGCACAAACAATTCAGTGAACATTTTCCAAAAGTGGATGATCATGTTCGCATCAGCTACCAACTACTGTCACCCACTGGTTAGTGGACAACTTGACCTGTGTTTGTCATTACAGACGTTGCAGTCTTGGTTTTGCAAAACCAGAAATGACTACATTTGGATGGGTTAAGTTGAGCTTGTGGGTTGTGAGCTGAGCTACACGGATTTTCTGAAAATGATTGGTCAATCATAAGATTTCCATGCCCTAAAGCATACCCTGCTTTATCGTCTTTTTTATAATTTGTAAAATGAACATCATGCTGTTTGGAAAAGGACCTGAATCTAACGATTGAAACCACAAACTCACGATGAAACTGTTTACTTAAGCAATAAATCAGGTAAGAAATAGGTACAACATTTCCAACATTTCCCCCGTAAGACTCCATTCAATCACACTTTTCTTATTGCAACCAATTAAGCTGCCCCTGCTGGCCATTAGAAATAATGCATGTTTAAGACACTGCTTCTTCTTCACAGACCGCTCAGTCCACGAATTATACTGTCAATGGTTGCAATATGACATATAAGCAGGTGTAGTAAACCTGTTTCTATTCTTCTTGTCCACATCCTTTATATTTCGACATGTATTATCATTATTCCTGTTGTTTTTTTAAGCTTTAACCAGGTTGATGGAAACATACCTGGTTTTATGATTACCTATCTGAGAATTGTCAGTCTTTTTTGTCAGACATTTTCACTTGTGATAATACAGCCATCAGTACTAGAGGTCCATTTTCCAAATGAACAGATTTAAGCACATCGGCAGGTTTTTTGTTTTTTTTTCTAAACTCCTCCATTGCTCAATTTCATGGCGTCCGAACACTTGGGTCTGCAGGTAATTGAAAATAGCCTGTTGTTTGACAAGCTATAAAACCATTCACAGTCATTACCCAGCCAATGAAAAGCATGTTTTCCCAATTAGGCTGCAGATAATAAAGTCACCTGGCTGCAAGCTTAGATTTCTCTGTGGCACGCAGGAAAGCAAGGCAGGCCTCATGCGAAGGCAGTGATTGTAGTCTGACCTTAGAGACCTTGCTTCCCTCCAGCGACACAGCTCCCACTGAGCCTTAATTACAACCACACATTGGTCCTCAAACGCAGCCATATCTGATTCAAGATTAAACACACTAAATTGAAATAAGAATTCTCTGTGAAAATGAGCCCGGCTCAGGCCAACACTGGACGTGTTAATGCCAGAAAATCACAATGGATGTGTGGATGGAAGTGATGATTCCAGACCTGATAGGATGCTTACCCTAGCTGCCGCAGTAGCTTAACCAATTACCTGCTAAATGCGGGTTGGATCATAGCAGGATAACCTGCAGAGCCACGGATAGAGCCTGTGGGTATACAAGACAGGGAGGGGAGGGAGCGAAGACGCTGTCCCATTTTCTCTGTAAGAAAACACTGGCTATGTGTGGGTGCATCTGCGGCCAGTTAGCGGTGTTGTTGTTCTCCTCAGACTGGGTCACTACAGGGACAACTTATTGCACCTCCCTGGGCCTTTTCAGCCTTGTTGAGCCTTTTTTTTTGTTCGACGGATGGCTTCCTCCATCTTCCGCCTTTTATCCCGCAACGGGGTGACGTGACTCAGCTGTGTCACAGTCGGATCAGTAGGAGAAATCCTGCCTTGAATAAAACAAGACACAGAACATCAGCATGTGACAGGATACAAATTGTTTTACTACCAACATCTTTGCTCAGCTACAGGTGCAGAGTTAGAAACATGCATTTCACCTTGAGGTTATTGTGCGCTGTAATTCACCCCGGCACATGATTTCCCTTGATAATAGCTACAGCTCATGTTGTCTGGTTGAAATTTTTTATTTGCTCTTAAATAGTGGCAGCAGAAGAGATAATATATTCCCGCTCCACAAAGTGTATCTCTCCTCTGCTGTCATGCTTTAGCTTCTCGTCTTTTAAATGACCTTGAAGGGCTTTGGCCCCTTGGATCCACATGTAAGCCGTTCCGCAGTGAAACTTATTTTATATGCAACGCCAAACATTAAATATAAAATATTCTGTATGCCGAGCTCGTAAAGACCATTTCTGACAGTAATAAGAAATGCAGGCACTCTCACTAAACCTAGGCCACTGCAGCACCTGGGGAGATAGTTACATAGTATGTTTAAGCCTAATTTAATTTAATGAGAAAATTACACATTATGTGAAGCAACTTGGTTATGTCCTGCTGGCATGACTGCCTACGCAACAAATCAAATTAGGATTTGGTGCTTTAAAGTGGAGTCAGACTCTCCTGACACCTCCTCAACCTGTTTTTTTCTGTTTTTGTGTCTTTGGTTCGGTCGTCCTTCAGACTGAAATCATAATGCTACATTGTATCGTGCTCAGAAAAGCTCCTAAAATCTTTTTTTCTTCAAATGGAGAATTATTTAAGAATGCAGAATTTTCATAAAATCACATCCAGGGTCAGCGTTTGTCTTAGATTGTGTTCTCACATTTCACATTGTTCTCTCAACGCTCTCATTCCCCTTTCTCTTTGAGTTACGGTGGCTGACAAATAAGTGAACTAGTTAGGTAGATGAGAGATGTGAGTGGAGGATACATTGATATGCAAATCACTTTTAACCGTGCATGCTAAAATATCTTATGTTGCTGGTTGCTCAGTTCCACCGATCACTGGTTAAAAATGCAAAGTGAGATGGGGAGGAGAATGAACCAGAAATGAGAGTGTGTGCTGGATAATGGGTAAAGGCCAGGCTGTCTACACCAGGCAAATTAATCCTTAAATCAGTGAAACTGATCACTGCCTCACCCTTGATACATTAAGGTTATTTTGTGCTGCTGGGCAGGTAAACACTGAGTAAAAGCAAAAGAGGTTGTGACAGTATGTGTCGCCCAGCTAGGCAGAGAATACATTAAAGAATGGCTTTACAATGCAGAGTTTGTAGCAGTGGGTGTTTTTTGGCGCCGGCTTCCAATCTGTCTTCTCTGTGGACCTGAAAAAACTAATGAAATACTAAAATAAAATGGCCTACTCTCTCTGATTTAAGAAAAAGAACACAATGTGGTGGATGCTGATTCACAGAGCGAGGCAGCGCATTACAGAGGGTAAGAGCAAGAGATGACAACAACAAAGCGAATGAAATAGTCACTGCTCAAGCTAACACACGCACAGTCCGATAGTAATTAATCTCCTTTTGGGCTACAAATGGTTAGCCTGCTCCTGCATTAACCTACGTCAGGGTTGACACTGTGCTAATCTCTTCTCCTCTCTGACATTCACGCCGCCACTGCTGCTGCTGAATATAGGACAAGCGGCTAGGAGTTGGGCAGAGATTGAAGAGGAGGGCCCATCTCCAGCCCTTTACTCCTTCACCCTTGTTCCGTTGCCTCTTAACTGACAGAGTAATTGAATGGCTGAGTCTCATCTGTACTGGGAGAGTAGCTAGAGAGGACTTGTTGGCAGACCCCAGTGCATTGACCTAAATGCTAGGTAGCAGCATATTAAGCAGTCCAGTAACTCTGAGCTGTGCATGTCTAAAGGTTTGTTCAGACAGAGAGCAGAGTATTTAATTTTCACCCCCTGCTATTCGCACAAATGTGACCGCTGCAGTGTTTGTGTTCATTCGCAATGAATGAACAGTGTACTGACTCATTAGCTAGCGAACAATGTACGCATCCACCATGCGTGTGTGCTGTGGGTGTCTCTGGGCTGTGTTTGAGTGACAGCCAGCCTCTGACTGATCTCATAACTTACCAGGAGCTCCAGTTCTTTGTTATTTTGTTCAAAACTCTGCTTTTCTCTTCCAGTCTCTGTTTATGTATGCATTGGAGTCATAACGCCTCAGGATGAGCAACTTGTAAGATATATTTTCACCTTAATTTACACCCCCAAAAGGTGCCATATTTATTCGCTCGTGTCTTTGCGCGACTTTGACTTTATGCGATAATGCACCACAGTAATACAACCCAAAAAATACCCATGTAGCCCTCTTGATGTGGATTGTTTCAGGATTCAGCATTCAGGTACCGTTGCCTGTTGAAATCTCTGCCTAGCAAGTCCCATTGCACAACTCTCTGCTAGTTCAGCTCTGTATCCTGATATCACCCCATACATGAGTGCGATTGTGTTCTGCAGGAAGATTCACCAGACCGCATGTTTCAGGGATGGACACATGATGCAAACGAGCACACACAAGGCAACCTTCAGCCTAGTAGTGAAGAAAGGCAGCAATCAGCTGTTGTTAGGATGCATGTGGAGTGCAGGGAGCAGGATGGAGAGCTGAAAGATCAACTGCGTGTTTGTCGAGGGGGGTTTCGTCTCTTTATACCTGCTCTTAGGAAAGATCTATCCATTCGCAATCCCCATGAGACGTTCAACATGGCAAAAGTGCTTCACGACTCACTTCTGCAAAATCCATTTTCCTTTAAAGAAGAGGGTGGTGTGGCCTGTGCATGTCAATACGACAATGTGTGTGTGTGTGTGTGTGTGTGTGTGTGTGTGTGTGTGTGTGTGTGTGTGTGTGTGTGTGTGTGTGTGTGTGTATAGAGGAGGGGAAGGGGAGAGAGAGGTAGGCACGACGTTGGATTATGGGAGGGAGAGAAAGGTAGAAAGGGGTAACAGGATGGGGTGGGCATCAGTGAGAGAGAACCCTTTCATCTCTTTCTGACGTCTTCAAAGACAATGAGCCTCACCCACTGCTCTCCGTGTTGACATTAACACTCTGCACACACACACACACGCGCGCGCGCACACACTAAGCCAAACATCTAAAAGCACACACGCGGTGCAGACACACATGGATCTCCCCTCATGTGAGCCGCCTTGCCATTTTCCCTCAGCGTGGATGAATGTCAAGGAGGAAACTATTGATAGCCTAAAAAGGTATCCCCCCCCCCTCCTGCCGACGTCCCACCCTTTAACAGCGCATGTTTACACACGTACATGAGAGCAGTTGAGTGTATTTACAAGAAGAGGCGCCAGATTGCACGGGGAAGAGTCCCTCTTCATGTCTCCGTCACTGCATTGCCGACTTCACTGTTTGGGGAGTACATCAAAAGAAGAAATATTTTGACGCCGACACAGGATGTGGGCGGGAGCTAACACAAAAACCCGCTTGAGGATGATTTGACAGACATTGGTGTTATATTCCATATGCATGAAAACAACACCGTATTAGGCCCTCAGCTTTGTTGCCGTAGACAGTTGTTCAAACTGATCCGACATCAGCCTTACATCGCACTGCTACTCTGCCGGAGTCATCTGATCTCTGGTTGGGCTTTGACTTAAATGTGGGAGGAAATAATGAAACAGTAAAGTTTAAAGGAGCATTAACTGATTTATTCATTAGTGTAGCTTCGAGCTCTATTCACCAATCTGGCACCTTGCGTAGGTGTCGACTCAAACATGGATCAAAACCCTGCAGACAGCTTTGTCAGCGTGCGATTTACCTGCAATTCATAACCGCGCTCTCTTATGCGTTCTCATCTGCGAACAATGGAGTCACGTCTCTGTGGGACAACCCCCGCCGCAAACAGACCAATTAGAGCCCGAGGAATCACAGCATATGGAAAGAAATATGTCACATCAATATGCATATTACATATCTAAAGATGTGCTGCCATATCATTTAAACAATTATTGCGCTACATCTGCACTAAACAATGCACCGCGGTGTGTAGTTCACGTTCGAGCTCGGTGGGTTCTTGAATACTCGGGTGGAATTGTTTACAGATGCTTTCTAGTGGCTGCAGATGTGTGTGTGTAGTATGCATTTTAGTTGTGTTTATCTGTGCTGGAGGCTCTTTGCAGTTAGAAGTGCTCTGTGCTTGTTATTGTGAGCAAGACATCTTCTAGCTCTCTCTCTCTCTATCTTTCTCTTCTTTGTCTCTCTCTCTCTTTCTCCACTGCTGTGAAACTGCAGATTAAAATGCTGCAGGGTGCAGGGTTGGTATGTATTTGTGTGTCCATATGTTTGACTGGGTGTATGTACCTTTTGTGGGGAGGGGGGGGGGGGTTGCATTTTGACAGGGAGAGAGGAGGTAGAAGTGGCGTGATGGGCAGGGAGGAGGTGAGTGGGTGAACAGTTTGGATCTTGAGAAGGAAAAAAAGCATTAGCCGCTCGCTTGTGAGGATATTCTGCAGTAATGGCAAAACAGATACTTCACACCGCAGGCAGATGAGTGACTGCGAGGCAGTGCATTACACCACAAACAAGCAGAGGTAGTATTTTCACCTTTATGCATGTTTATACTCGTACCCTTTCATATTCACTGCCCACTGTGTCTAAATCAATGTGATTGATTTTGATAATCTTATCCAAAATGTCAGCCCTCTAACCTACGCTCCTCTATTTCCTGAAATGAATGGAACATTAAAGAATAAGTAATTAGTCAGAAAACAATATTTGAATGCATCTAGAGGAGTTTTATTCAATCCTTTATTTGAACAGGTAATCTCACTGAAGTCTCCTATTCGAGACAGATGTCTGCACAAAATATGAACAGTAGCTAAACAAACATGAAGAAATTCACCAACCCATGGCTTACATACACGAGATATAAATTATATTTGTAAGGGCTATAGTAGAACCGTTTTACAGGCTTAGTTTGGGCAGAGTTAATGTTTCTATTACTTTATAATTACTGTATTTGCTGAAATCTCATTATGTATTGAGGCGCAAGCATAGAGCAGAGTCTAAACTGGGAGCATAATAAACATAAACATAATATAACAATAATCAAACACTCGTCTTCATTGTACAACTGTCCAGTAACAAGCAAAAGATAATCCATAGTGCTTGTCATGTGTTCCATATTGGACTTAAACGTGATCTATGGTATACAATTAATGCCACATTTGCATTTGAAGCAGTTACGAGTGTATTGACCAAGACGCTTTCTCAAGTGAGTTCTTTAAGAGCTTCCCCAGCTGCACTGAGTTAGGCCCGGGGCTGTTGGGCACGCGCCAGCTTTTAGCCCTGTCAGTTGGCTATGTGACTAGTGCGTGTGAGATGGGGGTAACAAGGTGACAGCGATGGTACCTGGGTGAGCAATGAGCAGTGAGGCGCACGCAAGCCATCTGTAGTGAATACTGTGTTACCGCTCAGAGGTCAAACGCAGAGAGGGATGCAAACCACAGGGCTGCTTTTATTTCTTTGGCCTGAGTGACCTAAAGTATCTCCTCTCATGTAACTCTGCATATCCCATTGAGGGCAGGACCATTTGTCGATGTGATCCTGCATCTTATCGGCAGCTCTGGATCCACGGAGACTAACTAAATTCGACCTCTCAAAACGGTCTCAGAGAGAGTCTCAGCTTACATAAAAGGGCCCACGGCTTACAGTGTTTAGACCGAGGAGAGCTCAAAAATAAGGCAGCGTTTCCCAAAGTAAAGACGTAATCCGGTCCTCCTTTCCCGGATTGAAAATAAACTGTATTAGTGCCAGAGATGTGCAGATTTGATAGAAAGCACAATTTGAAATGGGTGTAAATACAAATTAATTCATAACAAACAATATTTTGTCCTCAGTCCATAATGTTGACACAAAGACACAAGACATGATTCTGATAAATGACTGCGATAACCGAGAGCCATTAATTCTCCAATTTCACCGTCATTGTATTCAATGCCGTGCAAGTTCTCTCCATCTCTGCTCCAGTGTAATAATCTCAAATATCTGTAATTGCTGATGGTAATGAACAGTGATGCTCGGGATCAGAAGGTTCACTGTATGTCGTACAAGGGAACAAGGGATTTGATACTTAGCCGAAGCAGTGGTAAATAACAAGGCTGCAGCTGACGTTACAGGGGGAGAGAGGCAGAGCGAGAGAGATGGAGAGATGGTGATTCTCTGCTTTGCAGGAATGCCAGGAGGTTAGCAGTATGGGGCAGGTGCTGAAGATAGGGTGTCGCCATCAAAGTAGAGATCTGTGACTGCTGTTGTCACAAGCAGGGTGCCAAAACCTTTCATCTGCCCATGCCCATGCGTGATCTCCCACATGTGCCCTACCCCGGCTAAGTCTATTTGCTGTGCAAGCCATCCGTACCAGCCGTGTCAGACAAGAGGGACTTCAAAAGGTAGAAACACAAATGCGGTTTTATCTGCCTCCAAAAGCCCACCACCGGTCCTACATTTGTCCCTGTGACCCCAAGCGGAACACCAGTATCTTACTGCTGATATATTTGTTCAGTAAATCAGAACAGAGCAAAACAAATAGCGTACAATGCAGCATAACAAAAGATTTGGCTGATAGCTCCAGGTCAGTTCTTGTGCCCACATACTTTTAGCTTTGCACCAGCCAGTGGCATAACAAAAACCTTGTCTGGATCTAATGGGAAATTCAGGTTGATTGCAAATTTGAAATCTTAGTCTGTGTGGCTGAGTGTGTGACATACTGCATATTTCCCATTACCACTAAGAATCCTGTAATTACTTTCTGGGCCTTCTGAGAGGCTGGCACAGAGGCGTGCGCACGCACCAGGCAGCCCGAGCATCCCCACTCAAGTGCACTTTCATTCTTGTCTGCCCTCTTTGGCATGCAGCATTGTTCATATTCCACGGAGAAGTCCAATATCTTAGTGCTACATGATTGCAGGGGTGCCTCCAGCAATTGTATCAGGGGGCCCCCCTACGGATCTCATATGCATAATATGTTTCTGAGTAATGAGTACTGCATGCATAATTTGCTCCCGTCCGATATTTTACATCAGGTAATATTCATTTAAATCAATCAGTTAAATTAAATCATGTATAATTCAATCAATAATGTACGCGTTTCATAATAGTTTGTGTAAAAGCAAATAAGACGTGTATAGACAGCCGGCCTCTTTTAATTGGCTGTCAAAATTCGTCCCACCACCGCCGCTGTCACGTAACCAGAATCCAGATTGGAAATCTTGCAGATGTCCTGAGAAAATCTCCGAACAAAATATGATAGTAAGAATCAACGTAATTCTGAGACATCTATTCGATTGGCCTTATGGCCATTAGCCTTGGGATATGACATGTTACCATGCAGGGCACAAACAAGTTCCCTGAATGATAATGTTGTTATATTTTAAACTTCCCGGTATGATTCTTAAGCACCGTGTGCTTGAATTTCTAAATGTCTTTGCAAGATTACATGGTAGTAACCTACAATCTTCTCTGCTGCTGTATCCAAATTCATGAACTCCATCCTTTCTATTGTATCTTCTTGTACTCACATCGTTCATCTTATAATAATAAACTGTTGCTGTTATTTTGAAAAGGCATATACAGTACTCGGCTCCTTTCAAAGCAACAGATTCACCACCCCCATCATTACTCCGCTAATGATATATCAGCTTTTAGCCCTCTCAATAAGCACAGTGGACCAACAGTCGAACAAGTCAGTGCCAAGAGGCTACACTAGTCCGCCTTAGACCCCATATGGCCATATTTGGAATCTGGTTTGTCCTGGAGGGGGGTAAATGGAGCGGAACTGACCCCAAAATGGACTTATCATAGGTGTGATGGCAACAGATGAGGGAGTTTAGTCCACATGGCCTCCCTTTGCTCATTAAACCGGCCTGCACCTGTGTTCCTGCTGCACAGCACATCTGCCAGCCATACCCCAGCTCCACCTTTACTTTTCCCTCTGCAGCCCTCTCACCGGGTGATGCACCATAATTCATGAATATAGACACGGATGTACTTTTAATCCTTTCTACGCTGCACTGCTGCACCAGCACCTCATCTGCATGTGTATAGTCCTAATTATACAATATTGTGTATGGAATGCGGTCGTACCTGCTAGAGGTGAGACAAACCTGTCTGGATCGAAAGTCTCTGTTCGTGAAGCAAAATGGTGTGACTACACCCCCAGAGAATGCTACTAAAGAGTGGGAGAGTTACTATTTGACTTCACGGTACATATGATCAAATGATGGCCATGTTCCGCGTTATGATTTAACCTGGCCCGCTGTGATATTGTGTCTTTATGTTCAAAGTGTCTGATCTGGTGTATGAACTCACACAGGTAAACTGTCTGACCCATCGCAGCCATTTGTTTGGAACATGCTGTGATTAACCGGTCTGTGCTTCCCAGACACAACTGCAGCTGCAGGCGAGAGCATTTTCACTTCGCAAGCAACCTGCAAGTTGTAACCTCATTTTGTATTTAGGGGATGAAGCCTTTTTAGTTGTGACGTGATGATTACTGAGGCTAGTTTGGTTTATATTTAGGTTGGGGAAGATGCACTGATTTAATGTGGAGAAATGTAAGGACTTATACAGTTAAAGCGAGCTTTGTTTGTGTTATGTGTTATGAAGGTTATGACAGTATTCTGTCAATTTGATGTCCAGTGTTTTTCAAGCCCGCTGTAGAGAGTGAGAGGCAAACGTTATTCAGTTAGTTGCAATCTCCATCTTCAGCTCTAGATGCCTCTAAATCTTACACACTGCTCCTTTAAATAATCAGTCTCTTTGAGGCTGTTATCATGTTAGCTGTGATTGTGCAGCCATACTTCAACATACCCCATTTCTGTCACACATGCCATACTTCTGCAAGAAATAATTTGAATATGGGGTCCAATGTTGAATAAAACAGCACTCCAGTGAGCGCTACCCTGTTCTTCTATGTTCTGATGTATTAATGTACTGTAAGCTGTAGGGACTGAGAATATATCTAAAAATAACATTCAATAATATTCAATCAGCCATTATTGTTTGGAAGCTCTTTGGTGTGGCCCAGTCTGCTCTCAGCCACTCATCTTCCTGCCTCTCTGAACTCAGCCCTTCTACTTCAGGAAGAAAGCCATGCCGAGCTTCAGAGCTTAAATTAAATGCATGTCCAATATGTTTTTCAAAGAATGGCACAGCAGTAGTCCAATGAGCTATTCACGTTTGCCTCGGCTTTCTGTGTATCAAAGAGAGTCTGCTGTCTGCAGTGGCCATGTCCTTGTTTAGTGTGTGAATATTTATATCTTTCATCTGTCCATATATACATATATATATGCGCACACACATACATTACAATACATTACATTACTTGGTGGTTAACCGTTAAGAAGACTCCTTCACTCATTCTGTATTTGTTTTTATTTTCTTTTGATAATTTCACAGTTTGCACTCAGGAAATGTCTCTCGGCCAACAGTGATGTGTTGTGTCCAACTGTTTACATGTTTCCACCTGGTGTGCAGACAGCGCCTGCCTTTTGTCTGTAATTGCGTTGCGCTCAGTGGCATCCGTCATATATCCCTCTGTGTTTGGGTGCACAGGATGGAGCTTTGCAGAGCCATACGTGCTACGTGCAGACAACTGCTTTTTGTGCTACAGAAGGCAAACAGCAATCTGCAATACAATACAGCTGCCACAATCGTGTCAAGAGGAGCTAATTTTCCTTTCTCTTCTTTTTTTTTCTTTTTCCCGTCGGGCATTGCAGTTGATGTCAGAACTGCACGAAGAAAGCCAGACGTGTTTATTTTTCATTTATGTTGGCACGCCTCATCAAGGGCACCAAAGAATATAAGGTCCGCATTCTTCGTCTTCTTTCTTTCACGTGGGCAGAGGAAGGAAGACACTAATGAGACGAGAAAAATGCTACATGAAGACTCTGGCTGTAGTTTGGCCTATTATAAATGTGCATTTTCTTAACATTATTAGGAGAAAGGCTGTCTGCCAGTGTGTATGTGTGTGGTGGTAGCCATGGTGACGGTAGCAGTATATGCAAAGGCATGTATGTGTGTGTCTGTGGGTGTTTGAGGGACAGATAATGCTATAGAGTGACACAAGAGCCACAGGAGTTGTAAGTTAGAGAAGAGAGAGCCAGTAGAGGATTATAGTACTAGCCGCTGCTGTAACACCACTGGCCTCTGTTGAAACGATGAACGATTATGCCATAACACGCCGTGACATGAAGCCGGACGTTTGGCTTATTTGTTCTCATTTTGGATATGAGTCTACCATGAGTATGAGAATGAAATTACTCTAAATGTGACGGCGTGGATAGGGACGGAGGAGAAAACAAGGCAGATAGGGAGAGAAAAATGCTAGAACAATCCGAGAGGACGTGATGTACATGGCTGCCTCTCAGACTCCATTAAGGCTGATGGCGCCCTCATAAGCTTCTCGATGCTTTTTCCTGCTTATACTTTATTCCTCACTCAATACACAGACGTTTGAACCTGACACATTCAGGCCACAGCTGGTTTAGGCTTTCATACGCTCATATTTCTGTCGTACACACTTGAAGACCGAAAGCATTGCACTTCTTATTCAGCAGCATGAATGGACAAGGCAGCAAATCTTCAGCAGAGCTGTCCGTGGTGCCGACAAAGACAATGCAGCTCCCCTGCATGACTTTAAGGCTTTCCTTACCCCTGCAGCCATCAGCACGCCATGTGTCCATAGTCGGCCTTGTCCAAGATGGCTGCTTATGCGGTGCTTGGATGTGATAACAAGAGAGATGTCAGGCAGGGCCGTGCTCTCTCACGTTCTGCCTCTCTCACTACCTGTCACTGTCTGTAAAGACTGTCCCGGCCTGACAGCAGAGTTTGCATAACACACACTGCAACACGTAGCATAATGACGTTAAGTCGATGTGGCCAAACGAGGTAACTTTTGCATAAGCAAGCACACATTTCGCAGTGGTTCTTGGACAGGAGAAGGGAGGCAAATGTGATCATACATACAGGCATCCATATGAATGAACATGAGAGGGAGAAATCAATGGTAGTTATTCAGCTGGGCTGGAGAAGAGGCGAGAGGTACCGCGCCGGGAGTCAAGTCGAGTTTATGTGTATACAGCAGTCCAATATCATATACAGTGTCTCAGAGGACTTCATGGACCTGCATCAGAAGTGGTTTTCAACACAGATCTCACGTGCATAAAATAGCTAGTCCTTGTCAGAACTTCTCACTGTTTTTCTAGGATAAAAAAAATTGAGAATATTAATAGAAATATATCAAGATTTTAAAACATTTTATTGATTAATGAAACATTTCCAATGCGCGTTTTGGAAGATCAATAGTCCAAAACAAAGAAAGATTCAATTTACAATGATATCAAGTAGGAAATCAGCACATTTGAAAAGTCAGTTCCTGGTAACTGACTTTAATGGTTCGATGGATTCATTGCTAACTGTCAAGTTCTCAGTGAAAGTCTAATTGTTTCAACAAGAATATCCCCAAAAACTGAACTGGATCCAGACAAAAGTTTTCTGTCCTACAGGAACAATTGTTGCTGATATAGACTGTGAAATCTGGACAATGAGTGAAGGCCAAAGAGAACAGCGGGCTCTTTCCTATAGGGGAGCACGGTGTTCAGCAGAACAGAAAAAAAGGACACAAGCAGGAAACAAAAGGATAAAAATACCCATCGCCCTTGAGGAGAATGAAAGAAATGGAGAAAAAAATGACAGATGGACAAGAAATTTCTTTTAAAGATATTAGGAAGGGACAGAGGCATGCAGTAAGTAAATGTCAGAGAGGAAAGGAGTGGTGGAGATGAGCAGTGGTCCAGCGGGACGTGTACCACATGGTAGGTCTTTATCGGGTACAGTCCTCTATCACTGTTGCAGTGGGCTTCATTTGCTGTTTTACTGCCAGCCCTGCAGCTCTGCTGTTATCCACATCAGGGGCAGGCAGGACCGCCCAGGCTAATCTTACGTGTTTATGCCACAGGACATAAAGCAGCTTTTGTTTATCTGAGAAGCCATAAAAATACTGCCAAATTCAAACTGTTTCTCAAGGACGCAAAAAGAAAAGCGTCAGTGTTGTTTTCGGTGAGAAATGTGTGAAATTGTTTAAAATCTTTGGGCTGCGTTCAATAGGAGGTTGTGATTGTTTGTCTGAGCCCCGGTACCTGTAATACCTCTCAGGATAAACACCATCACAGTCTCGCAGCAGAATGAGTGAGCCCCCATGACTGATGCCCATTATGCAGCCGAGTGCAGCCTTCTGCTCTCTGGGGGTAGCAGAAGAGTGGACAGGGAAGGACAAAAACATGTATCATGTCCCGGGGGGTTGATTCTCACTATATGGGCATGGACCGTAGAGTGGGGTGGGCACCGCTGACATTTATAGTGCTGTGTAGATGAGGCAATAGGGGCGAGAGATGCAGTGGTAGGTTGGTGCAGGGTGATGATGAAGTGACCCTGGTGCAAAGCGGCGCTTCTTCTCTTCCCTGCCCCTTTGCCACCCGCTGTAGCCAGGATTGATGAGTATGGGCCAGCGAGGAGACACTGGGCTAGATTACAAACATACCGCTTTGTCTTGTGTGCAGCACTTCTTCAAAGTGTAGCACCGCTCCCTTTAATTGGTTGCAATCCCTCCAAAGCTATCCTCTCTGCACAGCCAGCACGTGTTCTGTATTGTTCTGAGGGGGGCAACGGTCGGGAGAAAGGGGGAAGGAGAAACCTTGGGTAGGGAAATAAAGGAAGAGGCAGAAGAAGGAAGATCTGAAAAACTAACAGCTGCAAGAGTTGCCGGAGTGTCTTAATTTTCTTTATCGTATCCTCACTGCTGGGGATGTGCGTGCATGTGTTTTCCAAAAGCAGAATATGAAACATTCAAACTTTGCATGGCCTAGATTCAATGTTTTTTTCTTTTTTTTTCTTAACTCAGTCCAGAAACATGAAAGGTTTGAGAAAAACTGTTTAAACACAGCTTGTTCAGTAGCAGTGGGATTGATAGGACTGTTTTTTTTTTGTTGTTGTTGGAGAAGAAATAACTGTGAAGTATTTGAATTACTGAAAAGACTGAACCTGTTCTCATCCAATGAGGATGAATAGGAAAGAAAGATTAGAGGAGAAATGCTGGCATAGTTTTTAATAATTCCTCCCTTAGAGTAGCAGGTGCAAGTCATACACAGGTGCTCACTTTTATTAGATCCAAGTGTTGTTTCCAGGCAGGCTGGCTTTGGGAATAGGCTGCTGCCCCGCCCATGCCCCAGGGGCTTCTGGGATTGAGATTCTGATTAAAGCTTCAGGCCAGTGAGAGAGGGGATTGCAAATCATCAGTACTGCTCTTCAGAGTTGTGGGAACCTGGCAGCTTTTTGAGCCTTGAGGGTCCAAAATCGTGCCCAGCGACCATTTAAGAGAAACCTTGATGACTCAGCAGGCTACATCCTTCTAGCCTTGTGGCCTGATGGTGCTCTGAAGAGGATTCACAATGTCAGGAGAGAGAATTCAGAGCATGTTTGAGCATATTCTTACACGGCAGGGGGGTTTAATTGTGAGTCCGTGAACTTGAGTTTGTTGAAAAGCCTTTGAGCATGGGACTTGTTTGTATTTGTGTGTATTTCAGTGTGAAGCTGTGCGTGCGAGTGTGTACCCTCCTGTGAGCACTGCGCATTTATTATTTTTAATGTGATTCCTGAATCACAGTGGAAGGCTGCTAATGAAGCTCATTGGGCGTCTGAGCTGCAGCAGTCTACTCCTGCTGTTTACCGGCTACCTCCGCCCATTTTCCACTCCGTCTTGCTCACTCGCCCAGGCGGCGTGGAAACTACAGGGATGCAGCAAATATCGGGCGGCGACCGGGGGACAGCCGGGAGGAGAGTGACTGTAGTGAGAAGAAAAGGAATTACGCCGGTGTGCGGGAAGAGAGCCAAGTTTGAGGAAACAAAAGAGGCTAAATGGACATGGATGAGAGAAGGGAAAAAAAGCAAGAAACAGAGGCAGGATGTGAGATATGTAGTGAAACAGATGTCAGGCAGAGTCGGTGTTAGTGAAAGGGCTGCATGATGAGGACTGTCAGATAGTGACTGAGGGAAGGAGCAAAGTAGGGAGGGAGTAAAGAAGGGAGGTAGATAATATGCTGACCCACTTTGCAGACACCACACTGAGATCCTAACCAGTGCTGCAATAAATAACACACGGCAGGCCAGCAGAGCCTAACAGCTGCTTGGTGGCAGTCTGTCCCTCCACTGCCCCCCTCATCCCCTGACACCGCCTGCCCTGCAGCCTCCACCCATAACCTCATAACTCTACCCATCACTTCTGCTGCTCATATATTCATACACCCTAGAGCACTGGGTGTTTTTTTTGTGTATTTGCATGTGTATAATCCAAACATGCCTTCAGGCATGCGAATGGATGTGGGTTAAGTAGACAGTAGCATATCTGGGATTTGTCCGTGACATGTGCAGGCTTGGTCACGCAGATTGATGTAGATGTTTACATGGAGGCACAGGTACAGTGACAAGAATCCTCCCGTTTGTAAAAGCCGAGGTGATGAATGAAAGATGGAATCAAAAGAGGGGAGCAAGAGAGAGAGAGAGAGAGAGAGGGAGAGAGATAAAAATGATGAAGGACACACACAGGAGTCAAGGTCTTCCTGTTAAACTGATTTGTCCATTGTGGATAGGCCCGTATTTTCAGCAGGGAATAAATGCTACTTGACACTCCGAAAATTCATGCGATGCTAATGCAGTGTTATTTTGCCAAAAAATATGCTTTCAGTTGCCGTAGCTCAGCATTTTTGGAGAGCCTGTGGGCCAACTTAATTCTTGGGTCAACCTTGTTGCTCCTGGGAATCATTGATTTGTGCTGTTTTTCATGTACCTCAGTCATGTCCCTTGAGAACACAAAGGCACATTCATCAGCTCCTGTGACAGAAGAACACTTGTGGACTGAGGCAGGCTATTTGCTTGTATTTATGGCAACTATACTGCAGAAGTATGAGGACACTATGTGGACACCCAAATGTGATTCTTGGACATTTTGTTTCAAAACCATGGCCATCAATATACTGCTTTAACAGCCTGCACTCTTGTCTGAAGACTTTTTCACAAGATTTTGGAACCTCTCTGCCGCAATTTTATTCCCATCCAGCCACAAGAGCATTAGTGAGGTCGGCCATGAATTTTGTGTGATAACGCCTGTTTCGAGTGGTTGTGTTCATTCCAAAACTACTGGATGGGTTTGAGTCTAGTCTCAATTCTTCTGCACAAAGCTGTAAAAATAATTTCCACACATATTTTGGCTTTGTGCACAGGGAGTCACATGCGTGCAAGCGCATGCGAGTGCCTCGTATCACGCGCGAAGCTGTTGGCTTCGGGGAAAACGACTGAAATGGCTCTTTGTTTCCTCTTGGTGCTTGTTGAAATAGTGGAAAGACTAAGATAAGGTTAAGCGATAAAAAGCTTTGTGAGTTTTATTTTGAAAAGTTTAAATTAAGTTATAACGTAAAGTACCTTTTTTGTCGGTGAAATCTGGTGGCGAGCGATAATATAACAGCTGTTTCTAGTTAAACAGAGGGAATCTTACTCTTAAACAAAAAGGTCTGTCTCTGTAGGAATCTTTTCCATAATGTTGTTAGACACTTAGAGTAACATTCAGAGCCTGCCAGTGGCAAAAACAGCCATTTTTAGTAGATGCACTTTGATAGGCACCTTTGGTCTCAAGCATTACATTGCTGCCATCGCATCTTACTCAGCTGTTGATTGTTGGAACGATGGAAAGTCTAAGTTTTAGTGAGTTATCTGCGAGATAAAATTACTGGTTTTGTCAGTGGAGTCTGGTTGGCTTTTGGTCTGACATGCCGGTGGTCTTGTGTGACACACAGTGGCAGTGCATTTCATATAACTTTAAGATGTGCGTCCTCCAGCAGCAGGGGCCTCTGACTTTGTTGAGCATTCTTAGAGCATATAGGCAGACTTTGTGTTTGCAGCTGCTCCTGTACTGAATTTGTCATCAAACACAAAGGCGAGCACAGTGTACTTTAGAGACCTGTTCAAAATAAAAGCTGGAGTGTGTGCCTGTGTGTGTGTGTGTGTGGGTACTGGATGGGCGTGTGAAGCCACTTGTCCTTGGAAGAGGGTTTAGCCCTGGTACTGGCAATCAATCAATAAGCAGTGTTGTGTGAAGGGGTCATGGAGACATGGCCCTGTTTCTCTCGCTCTCTTTCTCTGCTGCCCTTTTTTTCCGGCACACAGAGGTGATTCTACCAACATGAGGACAACCAGCACTCTTCTTTGGTCTTCCACAGCACATGGGTTTTCACCACATGTTGGCTGAGGTACATTCGACAAAGCGAACCCCCGTGACCTGTCGATTCCGTACATGTTACAGGAAATTTCAAAATAAAAGTCCCCCAAAAGTGTTCTTTATTCTGATAGGACACAACAGTCTTATTTGACAATACATTCTTGTTACATGTACTGTATGTCTCCAACACAAGCTGTTGCAAACATCATTTCCTTTTTCCTTTAGTGTCACGAGCCTTTCACGAATGTGCCATATAAACCCCTCTGAAGGACAACATTCACACAATGTGTGCAATCGAACTGACTAACAGGATTTTCTGACAAAACACTCTGGCATCCATTTACTCAATGAGGTAATTACTAACCTTTGCGATTACAATAACAGAATGCACGGAAATAAAGTAGGCAATTTGAGACATTGTAATGCTGAACAGAAGTGCTGATCAACACACTCTCAACGTTATTAGAAACCGTCTATTGTTAGATTAGATAAAAGAAGACGTGAACAGAGAGATGAAGCTGAGGTTCTGGAGAAAGAAGAGAAAAAGATTAGTGCTTCTGTGAAATTCGAAGCACAACAAAGCTAGGTGGGTGTGTGCCTTTAATGAATCCACATTATGAGAAGAATGATTGTCACTAATCCACACAGAAGCGTCATCAAAACCAAATCCACTCCATGATGTTTGAATGCACTGATTAGGCCACCATCAATTAATACGCCGTGTCAGTTTGTTAATAACTTTGCTGTAACGCTGCTCACATAAAAGGCCTTAACTAGGCTAAAATAGTCTTAGCAGCTCAGGCTTGGATGCTTTTGCAGGCGCCACCCTTGCTGTGATAATATCTAATCACGCTGAATATTGTAAATATCTTCAGATCTCTTTTGTGTGTCAGAAACAAACTCGGCTATATGTAACGTTGCATTTATCTGTACCCTTCTAAACCCTCTAAATGTATATATAGAAAGATAGCACGGTTTATTATTTAAGGCCCCTAGCAGGGAGGATAAGAAGTGGCATGTCATACTCCTCTCTGCAGCGACATGTCCGACATGTCTACATCGCTGTGATGGATGGCCAGAAAAATGTGAGGCACTCGTTTTTGATCTGTACCTTCACACTCAATGTAAGAAGCTATATTTAGACATGACTCCAGTTCCCCTCCACTCTTACTATTCATTGAAGGAGATACTGTTTTTTTTGTGGCTGTATATGCATTCTGACATGCTGTTCTGATAGGCAGGCTCAGGGCTGGGGATGAAGTGGATACAGATGATATGGCTGACTGTGCTGGAGGTGAAATGCTGTCAGACAACCTAAAGTCATCAGACAACCATGGATCAGGAGAGTGATAAATGATGCCACGCCACCTGTGTAACGCACTATAGTGTTTTGGAGAGCCGTGCTTTGATTTATGTCCCGGTGTATTCCTTAAATGGCATTTTGTTTCTTTCATCACTATCATAAAGGTGTTTAATGAGGACAGTATGCATGCAGCAAGTGCTGACAGTGCATAAGGTCCTCTGGGGTGTGAAAATTGCAGCACTGGGAGAGTGTATGCAGAGAACGAGAAGCGACTTGGACAGGTTTATTGTTTACTCCAAACAGCAAGAAAATGATGTAGTCGCCCCCTTGGATCAATCAGTAAAAAGATGCCTCATCCGGTGAATTGTAAAATGTGAAATGTTGACCTTTTATTGTACCCATCAGGCCAATCAGTGTATTTCCTTCCTTAAATGCCAGAACATAGCGCCAAATCATCCCACCACTGTTTATCGAGAGTGAGCCAGAGGTGGGTGTTATGCCTGAGTGTGTGTTTTAACCAGCCATGCAGAGAATTAGAAATTTCTGACTTGAAAACACTAGAATCACAGTGGTCGTATTAAAAATATGTTTTGACTAGAATTGTCTCACTTTGAGTATTCATCCAACTTCTCCTCTTATTATTGACATATACACAGTATAACTTCAGTTTACTTAGATTATCTTAGACTAATTCAGGTATATTACTTACACTTTTTAAGCATATTAAAGAATATTTTTAAACATCTTAAATTCATATTAATAGTTGTAAGGTTTAAGTATACAAGTGCAATGTAAAGGGTTCATGATCAGCACAAATAAGTATTTTATATACACTTAATTACGACTTTATTATATAATTACGGTTTCCTTGCACAATTAAGTGTGTCCAAGTGCCGTCAATGTGTTCACAATGTATAATTAATACAACCTAACTTAATAAGGATACCTTAAAGGTCCTGTGTTTAGGATTTAGTGACATCCAGTGGCGATCCTCCAACTGAATATCATGAAAACATACTTCTACTGAATATTATATTCCTTTTCTGCCAATAGATCCATGTAAACATTACAAGCTGGACCTTTAACATATAATTTACCACACTACACAATGGCTGTAAACATGGAAGTATAATTTGCATAGACTAGTATAGTACAATTTGGTGTACTGTAGTGTCAGTGTGTACTTGGTCTATGGGCAAAACCGTATGTCTGTTTTTATTATGTTAACATTTGTTCATATTAGTTCAGCGTTTAATGGCTTTTCTTTGTGCATGGTGTAAAATCTTTGCACCACCAACCATTAGATGGCAACACAGAGGGATTATTCACAATAGCAGAGTAAATCCAACAGCTGGTTGAGACACTGCAGATACTAACTGCAGCTTTGCACTTAAGCATGACTGCAGAGATTACTTTTTCTGTTGTATAATCATGCTGAATGACGCTAACAGAAAAGCCAGCATGATCACATAATAATGTATATTTAGCATTGCTGATTGTGATGATGCACCTAATAGTTTTACAATTAATGAGCCTTGGCCCACCTGAAGAGAAGGAAATCATTGGTTGTTTCTGGCAGCTGGTTAAAGTCATTCTGGGGAATCACTGACTGAGGTAGAAGTTGATGAGGCAAGTTGCAACAAAGTGGGCGCAGCAAAAAATGAAAATTACCACATTTCATCACAAATTGAACATCACAAATTGATGATGTCTAAGAGTGCAAGAGCATCCGAGGATGGATTTTTCCCTTTACTTTAAGACGGTGTTGTAATGAAAGGAAGAAAGATGAGGCGGCAAGAGCGACGGAGACAAAGTATGTCCTTGTCAATCTCATTGCCACCAATGAAATAAAGCAAAACTCCCTCCTCTCACTTCATCTATACCAACCGCCACTGATTAAAACACAGCTGCTCTTTGCTATAAATAAATGATCTCCACTTTCTTTCTACCAACCACTGACCACGGCCAGCTTAAATAATTGAGATAGATACTCGAATAAACCTTTAACGCCTTGAAAACAGCATGAGGAGAAGGCGTATAGCTTTATACCACTATTTGTACTAAGTACTAAACAGTAAACAGTGAGCTGCGGTGCCAGAGAGTGATACAGAGGTGGTACTAGTGTTCTTTAGTTGGCGAGGCCATGCGCCCAGTGCCTGCAGGGGCTGCTGGATCAAGTTTGGTTTTTCCTCCTCATACTGGAGGCTATTCACCCTTTCACTGACTTTAGAGGTTACTTGTGCTGCATCAGTGTGGGTGGAGGTGTTTGGGAGAAAAATCGCAGCTTTTGGCTCTGAAAGGGAAAAAGGCTTTCATCAAGATTCTCTTTTAATATTACTGATACTGATTTTGATTAATTATGCTGGTCATGAAGGAGCTTTAAAATCTTAGTTCCTTTTTATAAATTTGAAATGCATGATTGTTCCGTGGACAAATCCATGTAAGACAAAACCTGAATATCAAAAATACTTTAATCACTTTAATATTTTGTATTATTTTTTCTAATATATCAGCAGAGTTACAATTTTCTGTCAGGATATCCTGCTGCATGCGTTTAAAAAGAGAACAAGACATAAGGAAGCTTGAATGTGCCAAACAGCTGCCGTGGCATGAAGCCTTTGCACAAGTGCCAAAAACTGCAGTTCCTCAAACATCCACTTGAGGCTGGCTGCAGAACAAGTCAGTCTCTGTAATGTTAAAATGTCCAACTTCACAGCAGAAACAAACATGTTTACAGCCTGGTACAAAAAACAGTTTTGGTCCCTATAATTAATTTCCCTGTTCATGACAACTGTAAATCAGTTTTTTTTTTCTCTCGCTCCTGTTCAAATTATATTAAGGCTTAAAGTTCTGCATAATTAATAGCGTGGCCGCTTTGATTGACAGGTGTGTGCTGTCGCAGATGGCTTGTTTGAGCACCCAGACGTGTTTAATCCTGCATCGGGTCCATCAACAATCCTCGCCTTTGGTCATTTTTAGATTAGCTGAGAGGAGGCAGAGGCAAGACTGTCAACATGGTGGCTGCCAGAGCCACCACTCTGAGCTTCACATCTTCAGAAACCTACAGGTGACATCACGGATATAACAATAACTTCCATGTTTTACATAAATACATAAACTTAGTCTATCATATAGTTTCATAAATGTGACATTACTACCAAAATCTAGATACAAAATCTAATACAGCATATAAGTCCTTTCAAGAATTAGTAGAAGACAAAAGTAAGTAAATCATAAGCAAAATTCAACAAAAACACCAGTATTAATTCAATGAACATTAATTTTCACTGTACATGTTGGTTCTTCCACATTATACTGACATGTACTGTATGTTCTATACATACAACAAAGCTTGAAGAATAATAGGATAATACACTTTTTTTCTCCCACCACCATTATTACTACCGAATGTAAATCCTCTTTACAGACATCACAGACTCTATTGTTGTCAAAAATCCATTAGAAGCAGCCTACAGAGACAAAGTGCTGCCTGAACTAATGCAATCTATAATAGAGAAAACACATGCGAGGCACAGTTTTTCTCTGCAAAGGTCTATAACTTGAAAAAACACTGCAGTTGTCTTGAAACCAGTCCTGCTCTGCCAGAGTCGAGCTGCGGCAGCTACACGTGCTTTTCAGCATGATAGGTTACATCAGTCTAAGCTGCAGTGTGTGTCTGTGTGCTGTTTCTAATTAATTTTTGACAACAATGGAAGGCTGTGACAGGCAGGACTGCAGTCGAAGGGAAAATAGCAGCTTCTGACCACAGAAAGTACAGCACATTAGTGACTTCCTCCATGAGCAACAATACAGGCTGGAAAAAACGACATGGATATTATCCCCTTATCAAAAAGAGAGTTTTACCTCTAGGTTGCTAGCCCTCAATCCATATACTGTGAACGTTTACTCCTTGAAATCTGCTCTGCAGTCATACAGTAAATAGTTTAAAGGGTCCTGTTTTGACATGACTTTACACAAGCATTGGTGGACTCTGTGGTCAGTGGCTTGTGAAGATCTTGAAAGTGTAAAGCTCTCTTCTGGGACCAGGAGTAAAAAGCCTGTGGTATCTGCAATGCCCCTTCTTCTTTTGTAATGGACTTGTGGGAGTGCAGCATCAGGCAGGCATATGAGGCAGAGGGTGGCAGAGTTTAAGACTCCTTGTAGACCACTTAATGGCCTTTCACCCCATGAGACCTCCCAGCAATTTTTATGGAGGATTTTTGCTTTCACAATGTGCAAGGTTAATGTAGCGGCTGGTGGTCTGAGAGTGAACTGAGAATGCATGATATGGCATGATACATAGTACACAGGGATAAGGGACAGAGAGGAAAGCCATTGGCAAGTGAGAGAGTAAAAGCTTGTGAAAGGTCTGAGATCTGTAGTCGCTGATGCTTTCCATTGTTTCAGCTGCATGATAGTGTTAATGCGAGTCTTAATGAGCAACATTAGGCAGATAACAAAAGCTGATTAATGTCTTAGGTGACCCAGAGCGGACTAAAACTCATCAGATGTGGAGACAATAATTTCAAGGAAACGTGCGGTTGGGAGGTAAAAACAATGACATTATACAATATCAGCGCACATGCTGTTAATTCAGAATTTGATGACTGAGCCATGAAGTGGCGAAGCAGCAAGAGGAGCCGGACTTGTCAACAGAGGAAGGTTAATGTCCCCTGATGAGCTGATAAAAGACTAAAGGGGACAGTGGTAAACAGAGAGCATTCTTCCCTGCTCTAACAGTCACCGTTAATGATCCTTTGAGAAAAGCAGTGAACCCACAATCGCCTCAAAGTGGCACAGTGACTAATAGCAGAGGTAGTCGCGCCATGCAGGTCCCAGGTGTAAATATGTGTAAGGGCAGTCAACTTTCTCTGGGTAAATGTTTTAAAATGGCAGAGGTAGAGCAACAGAGAAATAGAGCGCGTCAGTGCCTACAGCTCTAAATAATACATTAAATCACCTTGTAAGGAGGCCATCTTCAGACTTTCACCTTAGAGTTACACATAACTGAAACCCACAGTCTCCTTACATATATTTGTATATATGTTTTCAATTATAAAGTAAACTGTCATATTTTGTCCTTAAAAACAGAATTATTCATTGTTTGAAATGTTAATTTATGTCCGAATCTTTTCATGTGTCATTCAAATATCCAACTGTAAGGAGTCCATTTAAATAAAGAATGGCAGCGCAGGAGGCTCTGTGTGATATGAAAACAAATTTACAAAGTTGGCCAAATAAATATTAATTGATAAATAATAATTTCACAGATGAATCATCTCCTAAAGAGAACACAGTGAGATGCAACTGAAAAACTGGAAGAAGCTCAACTTTAGTAAACTGTTGAAAGTACTTCTACTTTCTAAGGTCAAGAAGAAACTTTAATACTTAATATTTATAATTCTTATTTTTTCCTACTGATGCCCTGCATTATAAATGATTCCTCAAAAGAGCACTCTAAAGATTTAGCATTGCACATTTGTACCATTGTCACCTTCACGTATTAAAATCTACGCAGCAGAATTGTGTATTTATTCCACTCGTTCATCTTCGTTGGAAAAAAACTGGTGCCTGAATTACCCACACTGCAACATGGCCACCAGCAAGGTGTGTTACGGTGCTAGCGGCTAATGTAGCGTCGAGCCAAACAGAGGTGAGGAGTGGGCTGCACAGGTCTGGTAAGCTCATATCTTTCTAACTCTGCGCCTTCAGCCCCAACCAATGCTGACTCAAGTGACATCACTAGAGTCATTTTTTCGGATGTCATACAGCTTCCCTCTGGAGCCACAAAAGGCCATATACAAGCTTTTTACACAGTACACTGTAAACAAAGGGAGTTGGGAGTTGTTAGAGTTCTCCTTTACATCCACTATGTGTAGAAATTAAACAAGCGCCCTCTTGTGGTTCTATCAGAACAGCGCTACAGTAGTGCTGTGCGGCGCGCGCCTCTGAACCCCCATTTCATACATACATACTGAGCAACGAAGGGGAGTTAACAGACTGATTCGTGCAACATGAAAAGGTATCATTTATTTGATATTGTAGATATTGTAAAAACATCTTTTATCCCTTTTTATGCATCTAAGTGCTAAACAGCTCCATTTCAGACCTGGAGACACTCGAGAGATTTGTTATCAGTCTCTGTGAATATGTTTTCCTGAACATCTCGCTCTGGAATCTTTAAGCCCGTGAGGGAAAAACCTCTTGTTTATGGTTCAGGTAATCACAGGTGATACATGTGCACGGCGTTCTCCGTGTACAGTTGACACTTGAGAAATGAAATGTTGAAGTTGTGGCAACTTGAGACATGGGATATGAGAATAAGCCAGAGTGGACCACCAGTGTATCTAAATGTAAATATTTCTATATCGCCTCCATGTGTTCATACATATATGTATGTATTCAAGGTCACTCGCAGGCCCGGCTTAAAGCTGTGTGACTGAGCAGAAGGAATTCTGACAGCAGTGTTTTGTAGCTTTAACTAATTCCAGCTCCACTGTCATGCTTAAATACCTTTTCCATGTACCTTCCCTTCATACTGGAAACACTTCAGAGGGAAGAACAGAGAGTCATAGAATACATTCAAATTCACCCTTTTTTTTTTTTTTTGCCTTTTCAGTCCACTAATCTGAAGTGTTACCCTCGTATAATGCAGAGTTTCTTCCTCCTCTTTGACTGTACAAGTGTAAAAATAATGAGTACTTGCCGAGCTGCATTTTAATGTGGCCCCTTGCGTGCTCTTCCCATTTGAGCCCTTTGCCTTTCCATACTGCTTTTTCCCGCCTTTTAGAATATGTTATTGAGTCATCAGTGAACAGTGAGGAAAATCAGTCATACAAAAAAAAGAAAAAAATCAATTTTAACCTTATTAAGTTCTCATAATGGGTATTTCTCTTGCAAATTGTGGCAGTTTGTTCACTTTAGCCGCTACTTGTCAACATATTTACTCTGCGTGCCCTGTAGGGCCATCAATTTTTCTTCGCTTCGGTCATATAAAATTCCCGTGTATGTTTTTGTATGTGGATAAAAACTGCCAAGGTCTCACTGTTAACCTCACATCAGTTTAATTTGTCCACGAAAAGTAATTTGCTTTCCCTTCTACACAGCAGCAAGCTGGCTTTGTTTACGCCGAGTGATAAGGATTCTTTCCTTGGTCACCGTATGAGCTCATTCAGGCGATACAGCCCTGCTTTGGGGATGCTGCCAAAGCTTGTCCACTCTTGCCCTCTCTTTTCTTGTTGTCTCCATGGAGTATGGATACTACAAACCTCTACATGCTGCCCTACTGCCCTCACAGCAGCATTTTGTAACAGCTTCAGTGCTGTTTGTGACAACGGTCAGACCAAAATTCAGGACCTCCATCAATGGCCCAAGACAGTTTCGAGTTTAGGAAATAAACCTGTGTGGCAGTGGAAAATGTCTTCCTTAGCTGTGAGCAAAAATCCTCTCGTTCTCATCAAGAGCTCACTCATCCAATTACCCAGCATTCATAGTTACTCTGTGCTGCTTATACTCTAACCATCCAGCTCTTTCTGTCTTGCTGCTATTTTTTTTCTACAGCTTGCCCACCCTTGTTGCTGCTTTATGGCTCAGAGGTAGTTGGCAGGGTGACCATCCATCTTTATCACGTCCCCATCAAACAGGACTCCCCCTGCAGGCCTAGCCTCTTTGTAGCTCGATGCCAAGCACTGTGCCTGTTTTAGCTGCCCTGATAGCCAAGTGGCCTTGCTGGAGCTGGACGTGCTGCCTCCCACCCTCTGAGCAGCCGCTGGCTCTGATGCACTGCTGTGGGTCTGGCTGAACACGGATCTTGGTAGTGGATTCCCTCTCTGATCTTTCTCACTGTAGTTGGAGTAGATACACACAAGTACATATTTATTCTTAAGCTCCTGGCCACGCCCAAACTTTTCAGAGCAGAGCATGGCTTGGACATACTTTATAGATCCCAATTGCAAGAACTATTTTTCTCCGAGGCAAATCATGGATGTATGCAAATGTTCTGAAAACAAGTTAGATTTCTTGTGAAAGTTCCTCTTTGCTCTCTGACCTCTGTCTGTCCTGGCATTTACTTTGCCCATATGCAGAGAAAGCAGCCAAAACACCGCGCCAGGGAGATGCTGAATTAATGATGCAAGAAACTCTGGCCGGAGCTACAAGCCTACCACAGTGGACGCCGCATGGACAGATTGTCACATGTAGACTCAGCCACCGTATCCATGCAGCTCAACAAACGCTGTCATATTTTGTACCTCAGCAGCGAAGCAGTATGGCTTATCTGGCAATGCAGGTTTTTCATTTCATTGAATTAATTCCTCCATTTTCCCTTTGTTTTGCAGTGTGCTCACATATTCATTTATTCACAATGGAATGTGTATCGTGGTAAGCGGATGCCTCGTCGTTGTCATTCAGCTGGAGACAGAGCACGTACTTAACAAGCAAAAGCTCGTTAGATTAATTTTGTTTTCTTTTTTTCAAGCACGCCGCTCTCTCCCCATCCAATTGTGCAATATGAACACAAAATGACTGTGTGATGCACCATATCATGGCTTTTGAGCTGACACCATGTCACCAATAATAATGGCATTACACTAAAGATTAGGGAGTTGAGCCATTTGTTGCCACTGCAAAGCCCTCATGTTGATGTTTTTCAGTCTTGCTGTAGCAATTGTGAAAGTGGCTGTGTGGATGTTTCCAGCTCATATTTCCTTTTTCCATTCTTGTACCCATTAATCCATCCATCCTTCTAGCCAGTAATCTTTTTAAGGTGCCAGTAGGGAGCAGTCCAGATGCTCATTTCACCAACAACTTCTATACTTCTTATTTGGTGCGTCCTCATTTCATCATGCAGAATTACGCCAGTCAACCTGCAGAGAAACCTGCTATTTAATTCTTCATCCCAAATCTCATAACCGTAGATGACCAATGCCATCCAACAGCAGAAGATTAAAATCCTTGATCTGTGGCCCACACTTTCTTTCATACCTATATCCCAGCGTAACACCTGCAAAAAGTGCGGCTGACACCCTCCATTAATCCCATGATCCTTCTTACTGTCACACATGAGTAAGACTTTGAAGACATGTTATCTCCCTTTTCATGTGGATGGAGGAACCAGAAAGCCTCCCACTATTAAGTGCCAATGCTCATCTTCACTCATCACGCTCGGCTACAAAATGGGCCGGTACACAGTGAAGATCAAAGTCCAGTTAAGCCAGAAGGATGGCATCATCTGCAAACAGCCGTCCCAGCTCAATCCAGATGATTAGCACATTCTGTAGGATGCGCTTTCAGCAAAAGCCGGTCCAATGTGTATGGCTTGTAGAAGCAGCTGAGGATCCCGAGGTGTACGAAGATGTGGCAATATTTAATCTACTTCAGTCTGATCTGGGCCTTTCCTAGGTCTCCTCCCAGTCAGTCTTTCCCCAGTCAGACATGCCCTCCAACCAAAGGCACCTGTTAGGACTTTTAATCAGATACCTGACCCACCTCAATTCGCACTTTTTTAATACTAAGGAGCAGCCGTTCTAGCCTGAGCCCCTCACCCTGTCCCTAAGGATCAATCTTATCCTCTCAGTCACTAACCAGAGCTTGTGGCGGCGGGTAAGGTGTAGAATATAGATCACCTGGCAGATTGAGAGCTTTGCCTTCAAGCTTTTCTTTTACTGCAAACATTGTCTGGGACAATGTGTGCACAACTGTGGGTTTTCAACAAATTATCCATTTTCCCTTCACTCATGAGCAAGACACCAAGATACAATGCCATGCTTTAAATAAAAAAGTGCGCAAGCCAAGGACACAGCTCAAACAATTCAAACATCATTTGCAGAGTTTGCAGTTTCCCATCTTCAGAGCTTTTCAATCTATTTTCTCTTCCTTTAATTGGTGTAGCTCTGTGCTGCTGATCTTGATTGCAGACGCACCTACCTTAACACAGTTATACTCCCTAATATAGTGGAGCTCTAAAAATTTCCCCAAAGAGGAAAGGGAGAGAGCTGAGGTGGATACTGATGTATGCTATAATTGAAATTAACAATCTCATACACATGGACCTGAATCACAATCTAATTGCTTCGCTCATTAAAAAACATGTGTTGCGTCTTGGTATTCTGCACCAGGATTCATATTAAACTGGATTATTGCTGCTGCCACATACAGTACCGTCATATTATTCTTTTTTTTTTTTTTGTCAGGTCGTTTGGCGACTACATGGGGAAAGTCAGATAGCACTTCTTGGTAGCATGCTATATGCTTTAAATGAATAAGCTTCATTATAGAGGTCTCGCTCCTCTGAACTTCAATTCCACTCAGTGGCCAATCCCCCTCTGTTATAGTGCCTCGATCGTTAGGAAATTTAATTAGAGCTCCTGAAAAAACTTGAATCAGATGGATTATCCACAGTGGCCATGAAGCTATGTTTCATAGTGGGGGGGGGGGGGGCTTCCAGGAAATTTCCAGAACAGTGTTAAGGCTTGCTGGCCTCCATTTAGAGACAGGATTCAGACAAAAACGCACCATTAAACAAGTCTGTTTAATGCTGTGCTGGTGTATGGCCTTCAATGCCATTCTAAAGCTATTGTAGGAAGCACGTGTCAGCATGGCAACCTAGTACTTACATGAAAGAAATACAAATATGAGTGTTGTGTGAGATTAGAGGGCTCACGCTTTATATTTTGTGCATGTCTGGAATGGGCTGGACAGCGACAGCATTATTATCTCTTTGTTGTCGTAGGTCTCACCTGGGTTTCACACGGGTCATCGAGTTCAGTCTTCATCTTTTCTTTTTCGTCGGCTCTTTCTCTTTGTTAAACAGACACTTCACACATGAATGTAGACGCACGCACCCGCAAGCTCAGGAAGTGAAGGATAAATGTTGTTAATAATGCACCTTTCGACTAAAGTGTTGAAACAGGTGTCAAAGGAAAGTGGGTCATCAGTGTTTGCAGGTTCAAATGTGTTGATGGATTATCTCACTTTCAAGCGTGCTGTTCTCAATCACAGCCCTGACAGTGGCATTTGAAATGCTGCTCAATATTTGATGAAGGCACCTCAGATCTCGGTAAGCGCCCATTGTACTAAGCTGCAAAATCTGTATGAGATCCTCTTCGTCATTAAAAATATACGAGTTGACCCGCTCTTTTTTCATTACGTGTATGGTTTGCCTTGTGATGATTCATATTGCTAGTATTAGTATTAAAACCTTTGATTTGAATATTGCTTTGATAGTGTTGAAGTGAAGGCAGGTTAAATTTATCAGTTTAGAAATCCTCTTCTCAGCACTCTAAAAAATTGCCCCGTCTTCGCCATTTTTTAAGAGCTCGGAGGAAGACATTTCAAATCCTGCAGAATGACAAATCTGGCCTATGACGTTGAGGCTGAGCTCGAGGTATATAATCCATTTGTTCCCCAAATATTCTGCGGAGATGCTTTTTCATACCTACTCCAGTTGTGCTGAAACCTGACACAGCTGACAGCAACATTTACAGGCTTGCTTTTGAAGAGCAGAGCAGGTTGTCACTCATTAAGAAGTTACAAAGGGCTCACATGTCTGAGGATTCAAAGGTTTATTTGTCACACACGCTGCTGATAGTACCGATACGGTATCTTCACATCTTTTATCTTAAGTCTTACATTGTCATTTTTAATAGTATCTATCTAGTTTATAGCATTACATAGATCAATATGTTTAAATTACAGATTCACCAATTAAATCAATGTTTTTTTTTTAAAATTTGACAATAAAGCAGAATTGCACTGAAGTGATTATAAGAACTGTAACACCAGATAATTCCATGTAAATATCGCCTGCATCGGTCGCTGTGTTATTGGCTTAATTTGGTCCAAGGTTATTTAATTACACTCCAGCATAGTAAGTCGTCCTGCCCTCCAGCTGCTCTAAAACAAAGAACTTTTAGAGAGTCTTCAAAATGGAGTATACTGCTAGTCAATTTGTGATATTGGCTTGTGTCTGTGTGTGTGTGGTTTTTCAAAAAGAAAAAGAAAAAAAGTCCACCGCAACCTGTCTCCAGTCTGCAAATTGAATTCTTACGCAACTAATTTGGAACTGAACATTATGTTCAACTGCAAAAGTGGCAGTAGAGGAAGTAGTGTGATGTTTACACAGTGTGAGAGTGTTTGAGGTGGATGAGTGTACAGCTGCATGACTCAAGCCCAGATTTGTCTCATATCTCACTTTGATTTCACATTTCATTTCACGTTACAGTACAGCAGTCTTTTCCTCAGTCAAATGGTTTAGTTACCTCACGTTCAACCACGCTTTAATCACAGGGTGGTTGAACCAGCGTTTTCAAGGTCTTCCGGTTGCCTAATCATGCTTCGAACCAATCCAAAATGGTAACAGGGAACATATGTGTTCATGATGCATCTTTATTATTTAATTTAACCTTTATTTAACCAGACAGGTCACTTCAGTCTTGTGTGAGTCAGCCACTCAGAAAAGACAAAATAGCAAAGAGTATCAAGGTCTTTGACAGTCCGACAGGGTGTGGAACCACTGCTTGCTGCACTCTGCAGCATCTCTCCTAATTTACCCTGTGTCTGCTATCACACACACACACACACGCACGTGCACACACACAGAAGTTCAGTGAGTTGTTTTTCCTTCTTATTTTTATTCTTTTTCACCCGGCATATCTCAACGTCCCCATCTGTCTGTTTTACATATGCCAAGTTTTTATCAACCCACCTTGCAGCACGAGACCATATTTGCCTTTGCAGCTTTCTTTATTGTGTAAGCTCAGGTTGGTGTCATGGTAAACCCTCCTCTATGCTTTTCATTCCTCCTCTCTACATCTGTTACTCCCTGCATCCTGCCATTGGGATTCAGCTCACACTGGCCTGTCTAATTAGAGCGAGGCAGAGAAAAAGAAAAACAAAAGGCCTCTCCTTTTTTTTCCTTTCCGCTTCCCTCCACATGTCCTCTCTCTCCTTCCAGCGCCTGTAGTTTCCCTCCCTTCCCTCTCACTCCTCAGTCAGCTGGATCACAGGGCGATAGTGCTAATTGATTTGTTAAAAGCCACTCAGTTTCTCGTGGTATTTTAAGGAGTACTCTGTGACAAGTTTCACAAATGACAGGAATGATGCAGCAACTCCTCCACATTTGTTTCCAACCTACACCTGCAGTGTGAATGTGTGCATGGTAGCTGGGATTGTGAGTTGATTGTGAGCTGAATAATTTATTTGTTTGGAGTAGCCAGACTAGCTGCTACATTTCCCTTTACAGCATTGTGGTTTGCTTACCCGTTTATTTATTTAAAGTTATACTACATATCAAAACCCCCTCCATATATGAGTTGTCAACACTGAATCAGTCAGAATAAATTATGCAACATCTATTGACAACCCAGCAGATATCAGTGCAGGGTTCAAAGTTTAGGAAAGAAAGCATGTTTATATAATGCCGAGTGCCGCCAGAAGGTTTTGTTGAGAAACCTATTCCCTCATATCTGCATTACTCTGTTTCATCTATCTATCTTTGTGTCTGTCTGTACTCTGTGCATTCTCCCTCTGCTGCGGAGGATGATCAATATTTCAGTGAAGTGTCATTTCAGTTCCAGGCCTGTTTATTCCCCCTGTCTACATCAAGGATTTCAGATGAGCTGCCCCTGCTTCTGTTCTTGCAGAAGTATGTGCAAACATGCACAGCAGCGGACATGTATGTGTGTATACACACACACACACACTCCATCATGCGACCCAAACCCATTTTACCACCCCAACTAACACAGCTGGGCCAACAAACCGCTTTCCACAACTCTCCAAATTACCCAGCTGCCCCATGCTCGGTCCATCTGCCCCGGCGAGCCACGCTCATTTATAATGGAGCCTATGTGACAATCTCCGGCATTAGCACACTCCGCTGTCTAAACACACACCGAAATTTCACTCCACGGGAAAGAACACATTCCTCCATATGTGTGTCTGTCCTGCTGGTGACTTCGCAGCAGCGAGGCTGTCTCAGCTGGGCTGGTTCTCCCTCAAAGCCTGCCGCCTGCTGTCACATCCCCATCCCGATCAGTCACTGTTAATCAGAAAATTCAATCAGCAGCTCATCACACACGGCTTACCCTTCCACTTTCCGCGAGGACGAACTAAAGAAAAGAGGAGAAGCTGGCAATGAATAGGATTTATATGCTCAGCATATGCAGGTTTTGGCCATCTTCAATGAAAAATATACATCTTGGATGCGTTCCTGTGAGTGTCTACATCCCAGTAAGCTGCCAAACATACTTAGCGAGTGTTGCAGATGGGAGAATTGTGTTGTTTTGTTAAAGAAAAACAGATTCGCGGATGTTTTATGCTTGCCTTGTTTTAGTTGTACAGGGGCTTCCGCCTAATGATCTGCACCAGATTAGGCAGATAAATCATTAAACGTAGCTGTTTGTTGTCATGCTCAAATTGACCTCCTTAGCGATGCAATGGAGTGTAAACTATCTTTTGAAAATGTTTACTTCCTGCATTATGTTCTCAAATCAAACCTCTCTCCTTTGCTATCATAATTTATTGTCTCCTGTTCTCGATCCCGATGCCACCCCTCACGTATCCTCCTCTGCTCCTCCTCGTCCCTCCCCCCGCTCGCATTAATTGATATTGTCTCACTTCATTAGAGCCATTTTGCACTGGTAGAGAATTTGACATTCATTTGCTCAGCGTGTTTCATCACTGTTAATTTCAACCTTTACTGTCACCCCACTTCAGTTCCACCGCGTGATCTACAATATCAAATTTATTTTGCTCAAATCATGACGAAACCTTTCTTTTCTTTGCAGCTGAGCCTGGAAAGTTTAAGAATGGCTTCGATCATCGTGGGCTTATTGTTGACGAGGCGATAAGGCGGATGTTGTACTTTTCTGATTTAGAAACCTTCTGTCGTAACAATTACCAGCAGTTTCTGGAGACGTCTCTTAATTGTTTCTGCAGGACAAAGTGTGCAGGGACAAAAGCAAATTCACTTTTAGCAAATGACTGTACAAAAGCCTTAGAATGCCTCCCTGTTGCCTGATTGGGATTTTCCTTGTAAGTCTTTTCTCTGTGTCAGAGTGTGGGCCAGCTCTCCCCAAACAAGATAAATGAACCACTTTAAAAGGGCTGCTTTCAAATTTCACTCTACTGTTGCTGGTTAGAATATTAACCAGGTTTTCCACAGTCCCAGACATACTGTGGCTACACCATCATGTTTTTTTTACAAGGCCATCTGATTTGGAGGCCAAACACTTTGGAGTGCCCAAGTCATTGAAATGCTGGAATGACTCTGGGGGGGCTAAATTGAGGCACAAAAGCAAACCAAGAGAAGTAAATAGTCATCAATAAATACATTTCTAACAACAGATGGGTCTCTTGGAGAAGAGGAGAAATAGCATGCTGAGAGGAGGACAGGAATGAGTGGAGTGAGTGAATCACTCGGCTCCTGGGCTGAATGGACTGATTTGCTTTTTGAAACATGTCAGTTTTCCATAAACATATAGGCGACAAAACGTCAGCACCATTCTAACAGGGCATTATTTAGCCCGGTGGTTAAAAGGCTTTGAGGTGGCCAATATAACTCAAGTTGCGGTCTCACTGACTGCACTGCAGTCGACAGTTGGCTAGTGCTCTTATGACAGCAAGTGCTCTCATAATGGTACAGTGCATTGCGCACTGATGATAGTAGTTTGGAGCTCATCACTTGTCTGTGAGACCAATTCAAGTAAGAAAATTCAAGTTGATTCAAGAACGGTGCAGTTTGTCTTTCATATTTAATCATAATGACAGAGAAATTGATACACTGACTTATTATTAACTGCAGTTCCTCAAATGGCCACTTGAGGCTGGCTGCAGTACGAGTCACTCTCCATAAGTCCCCATGTTAAAATGTCCAACTTCACAGCAGAAATAAACACGTTTACAGCCGGGTACAAACAGTTTTGGTCTCTATAGCTGATTTCCCCGTTCATGACAAGTGAATTGAGTCACTTGTAAAAATTATAAGTTTAAACTTTTAGCTTTAACCAGGTGTCAAGCAGCCCACCTCAGCTCCACCCACAGTCTATGTCTCCAAGATGACGGCAGCCACCACACCTTGAGCTTTACAATGACTCTTCAAAAACCTGTGGGATGACGTCACAGATATGATGTCCAGGTACTGTGTGATTTTCATGTGTTTAGTGACTGTGACTGGTGTTGGCATCACTTTTTATACAGCATTATCTTACTATTGCATAGTAGTCCAAATATAACAGCATTTATGGTACATTCCCTTGGTGTTTGATATTTGCCTGTTTGGTGGGTTAAAATGATTCACCGTTACAAAGGGTTCACGTTTCAATACTTACATAATGAGTTTTTATTAGATGAAAAGAAAAAAAGTACAGTAAATATTCTTTTTAGTCACATCTATTTAGAATCATATTTATCATAAATTATTTTGGCTGATTGCATTAGGAGTGACTTCAGGGTTTAAATCTATTCTGTTTAAGGTAGTTAACATTTTGTTATTTCACAGGTAAATTAAATGGATCTGCTTCTTTGGCATATTAAGTGGAGTGTGGATAAGAACCTGATAAACGTCTCCCCTTTTAAATAGCAAATCCAATTCTAATCAGAAGAATTATTGACTCCAGTGAAAAACAAACAAAGAAAAAAAAAAAAAAAAGCAAACACATGAAGTGAATTAGCTGGCTGACGGGGCGAAGTCAAGTACATCCGCTAGACAATAATTATTGGATTAACAGTGGATTCCAATGTGTTCTCCTGTGCAATCACTAAAAAGGTTAATTGAAGCCACTCCGAAATGCAAAGGCTTAATAGCACTCTAGAATGCTATCCTCTATTTAACTTTGCAAAAAATCAACATAGTAATACAGAGAACATTATTATCAGGATGCACAGTGCATGATAATAGTTTCCTGAACGACACATTTGCGGTTAAATGCAGCCGCGTCGCTGCTACGATCTACATATGAGCGGAGACTTCTTCTCTATGGAAATCCAACTTTTTTTTTGTTTTTTTCTCCCCTCATTTCTTTTGATGGTGAACACAACCTAAAAACCAAGCCTCAGATCGTTTATGCTCTGTGGCTGCCCACAATATTCTGACTGTGCCCCGGGGACACTCAACTCCATCAAACAGGAGAAACAAACAGAATCGGCTGCAAACAGAGTGTCTGCTCCTGCTGCAGTGGTAGGGTATGTCCTCAGCTGGTTGGAGATGAAGGATTCTTGCGTGTGCAGGTATGTGCCCGTTTGAAGTGGAAAGTGATGAATGAGAATTGATGCTCATTAGTTTGTCCTGACAGTAACATTGGAGGGTTACACCTCTAACACATCTCTGACAGAAAATAACATTCCTGCTTTTGTGGGGTGACCGGCTTTGAAAAAGAAAAAAAGACAGCTCTCAGTCGAAGTGCATTGTCTGACAGCTGACAGACAGTCTGAGATAGCCGAGTGTTTGTGTGTATTGGGTAAGATGAATAAAAAAAAGGATCAAAGTGCTATGTGGTCTCGCTGGCAGAGAGGAACGCACTTTACCCAGCATACTTGGTGTTCTTGGAGTCCTCTCAGCTATCCACGTTCCCCGTTGTTACTGAAGCGTCCGACACACATGTATGCGTTGACTGTGGCCAAAATATCGGCACCGACTGTGCTGAGCCGGGCTGTTTTGTAGCTGTGCAGACAGACAAACAGTATGAGCTCCTCTGGTGTGCCCATCCACCAGACCGGAGCCGACCAGCCAAGCCCAGCCGGCTGCTGCAGCTTGTCTGCGCTTGTTTGCACCAGCTCAGAATCTGGCTGTGCTACATCTGGCGGTGACCCAGCTCCAGAGCCACCTTCCCTTCACAGGCAAAATCCTGAAAGATTGATGAGCAGCCAAAGCTGGGAGCAGTCTCCCAGGTGCAAGGAACTGCTAATGGAACCTCTGGACACATCCTGAATGGACCGGTCTCATCCTGACTCAACAGATCCAGTTCTGATATCGTTAATCTTCAAATTTTTCCTCCTGTCCACTCTGGCTGCTGTGGAACGTGATGCCCTACCCTGTCAGCATGTGTTTCATAACATTTATTCTAACTTCGATCTGCACATTCCCCAGTGCCCTCTTTAGGGATCTGAACACACTTGAACTTTGATTAACCCTAATTCAAGCTCTGCAGAGGCATGCGTGATGTCAGTCAGCTTGAATAAATACATTAAATAAAAGTTAATTAGTGAACTCTTGGCGTACCTGTTGACACGGGGAATAAATAAGGCTGAATAAGTCATTTGTTAGCCACATACAGGCTTTTATTGACTTTCAATTTAAAATGCATTCGATTACAACTGCATTTTTAAAAGGATTAAAAGATCTTAATTTATTAGATAATTTAATTAGCATGCACAAGTTTCCCTAATTCATTAATAGGAAGAAACAATTTAAAAGACCAGATTTAATGGCATCTAGCAGCGAGGTTTCCCCCCTCGTCTCACCTTCTCCTTCCTTGTGTTCAAGTACTACCGTGTACAAAAAACACAAAAGTTTGTCAGTTCTGGGCTCCGGTAGAAACATGTGGAACAGAGTGTGGGCAGATTTTCATGTTTTCTGATGAGGGTATAATTGCTCTACAACTAAAAATCTATCAAAAGCAAGGCCACCCTGAAATAATGCAAAAAGCATGCCACATTACACACTGTTCCTGGCTCACAGAGGAATGGATGATGTGGGTCAATTTTTACCAGACTTGATTGAGTAGCGAGCCGACCATCCATGCAGAGCAGTGTGCAGTGTGTATGGAAAGCTCGCTTTAATGAATTTCAATCCACCACCGTGTCCCTCCAACCACCCACCCACTTTTGAAATGAACCTCAAATGGCTAAAGGAGGTGGTATGGTGAAAAATCACAAGGCTGCCAGATACGGCAGTGATTTTGATGAATTTCCTCATCAAAGTCTCGTCATGGCATACGGCAGATCTCTGCTTTGCATCTGACCTTCCTCTGTTAAATACCTTGTTTCATAGCAGCAAGGTAAGCAGATAATGGCCTTCACTTGCACTGCTGGGCCAAGAAAACTCTCATAAACTGCTGCTGTTCTTATCAAACTGTCTCTGTAGCACACGACAAAGCACAAAGAACAGCAGCAAGACAAAAGCCTTAAACCAAAAGAAAAATGGTCCTCTCACTTTACAGACCTCATTCCTGTCTGGTGTATTGGTCAGTGCTGAGCACTGTTTAATTCAAGATGTAATCTTTTTCCATTAGAATAAATTGTACCCTGAAGGCACCCAGCTAAGAGGGAGACCATTTTCCCAATTGATAAAAAAAAAAAAAAGCAAGAAAAAAAAAAAACCCTGGGAAATGAACCCTCCTCGCTTTAAATGAAAACCCATTTAGGAATGTTTCACTGGCAGTTTCGTCCCCCCTCTCCAGCTGTCAGATGGTTCAGATTTCCAAGGTTTTAACTCCAGTTGCTACATTTCCCATAACAATGCCTCCTTCCTTTATCATGGAGATGAAGGGTAATGAATGTGGCAGATTGGTATACTGATGCGGGGAAGTGCGCGCGAGCATGCTCCTGCCTCGCTGATGGATTCAAGGGACAAATAACTGTTGAGTGCTGGCATGTGCAAAAAGCTCTCTCCCCTCAACTCTTAATGAAACATGGTACTGGTAATTATTTGATATGAGATCAGGCTCCCACAATAATTTCCTCCTTCATGAAGCAACCCCAGGCTGCACATAACCTATACAGAGTATTGGGGACTAGCGGCTGGACCGGACATGCTGGGTGTGCATGGGTGGATTTGGAGAAGTGGTGTTTACTAGAGTGGGCTTTGAGAAGAGGGATTAGTCCTCTTCCACTTAAGCAGTGGGCAGTGGGCTCTGGCTCCGCTGCTGGAGCAGCCAGCACTCCACTCAGCCAGATAAGGCAGGCAGAAATGGCTCCTGAAGCAGCTCACAACATATGCTAACACACACACATGGATATCCTCTTACAAAAACATGGGGCATAGGCAGAAAATGCAAGTGTGTTCGCGTGCTCGTACAGATACAATGTGTTCCTTTAAAATAAATGGTTCTCTCTCAAAAAGGGCTTTTCATTCTTCAATTTGAAGTGACTTTATTACAGTTTGTGGTGTATTTCAGCGTGCCGCCTAGATATGCGAGGAATAATGACAGTGCAAACATAGAAACTCATAAGCGTGAGTTAAATGGCTTGCTTGTGGGTGGGATTAAAGACAACGAGGGAAGTCACAAATGAAGTAAGAATAAACGGATAAGCAGAGATGGAAAAGAAAAAAAAAGAGGAGTGGAGGTGCCAGACGTGCAGAGGAGGCAGAAACAGGTTCCCACAGAGTAAATGGGGGAGCAGAGGAGGTTGCGAGAGGTATGATGCAAGGGATTGGATCTTTCAAACGGTAATCACTTAGCTACCCAAAGGGGACAACTCCCTCTTTCTCACTCTCTCTCCTCTCTCTCTCTCTCTCCTCTCTCTCTCTCTCTCTCTCTCTATCTGCTCACTCCCCTGTCAGGATGAGGAGGAACAGGCGGCGGATTGAAATGTAAAAGAGGCAGAGGATCAGAGACAGGTGGAAAATGAGAGGAGCAAAGGGCAGAGTGGGAGAAAGATGAGGCAGAAATGGTGCAGGCCCCTCCGTTTGAACAGGGTAGCGGTGGAGTGTTTGTGCACGTGTGTGCGGTTGTCAGCGTGCGTCTGCATACGACGTGCGTTCTTGTTTATGAGCGGGTCTCAAGAGACAGCGCGCAGATTATTGTTAGAGAGGACCTATCCTATCGAATCACCCCACAGGCCTCCTTCAGGAATTGACAGTCAGCCGGGTATCTCCAAGGAATGAGGAGAAAGTAGAATGAGTGAAAGGTAGAATGATATCCATCAGTAATATAAACAGCTGGAGGTAATGCCGGGACCAGGAAGTACTCAGTGCTCCGACTCCCCTGACAGTTGGCTCAAGGGACCTTCACACTGTTGCTAACGTGGGAATCTCATATAGCCTTATACATCACGCAGCCAGAGCTTATGGATTGGAGTGGAATAAAGCCAGCTGCTCAGTAGTTAAGATAAGTATGCTGTAGGAAAAAAATGAGCTTAAAAGTGAGAGATAACGTGACAAGTGTAGATTGTTGTTGTTAATCTTTTAAATCCAGAGGTGGACTCTGGATGACTGAACACATACTAGTAGTTTATTTAAATAAAAGAGAGGGACACGTCTGTTATTATTAACATGCAGAACAAATTATAGATTTTTTCTAAAGTAAAAAATAAATTGCTGGCTAGCTTCATCTGGCCCCATTTAAAAGGAAACCAGGCTAAAGTCCTGACAATCAGCGCTCATTTAATTCTTTCATCGTTATTTTTCTTTCTTTATTTTTTCCGTAAGGTACGTGGTTCAAAAGGCCGCCCTCCATCTTGTGTGTTTGATGCATGTATCGTGTGCGTGCATGCATTTTTGAATACTAACAATATGAATTATTCATTGACCTAATTACGGCCACGACTCATTAACGTACATGTGGAGAATACATGATATTCAAAAAATGAATGGCTTTGAATCATGGATCGCCCACTGTGAACACACATCAATCAGACACGCCTTGTTCAATAAACAGACTGTAATTGGGCCCAAAGAAACGCAGGCAAACCTTATTAAATTTAGAAAAAGGCTCTCGTACATGCCTAACTGGAAATGATACATTTTGCATGTTCTGGCCTATTTAAAACAGACTGAACATATATTTTGCTTCACTACTTACCACTTTATGGAGTCTTCTGTGTTTTAGATTGATTGTCTGCCTCCGCACACAGAAGTAGATGCAGTTCATTAGGTCGTCCATGACAGTAAACAAGCCTACTGCTTGTATGTCACCGCTGCAACAAGTCGTCCTAATTATGTTCTTCTTATGTTGTAATTATCAATAGGATCGAAACATACAGGCGCTTTCAGATCTGATTCTCGTATTTGGTGTGCCTTCCAAAACTGCTACAAATCACAGGTGAAAGGTGATCTGTTTTATGACCTGATAAAAGTCTGATTAGGTTTTGGTTAGGTTTAGACTCAAAAAGGACTTTGTCAGAAGAAAGATTGTGGTTTAGACACAGTCTAATCTTAGTAATTTTATGTTAAAGGAACCAACATCGATTGTTGGTAGCAAACGAGAAGCAAACAGTCAAAGTCCAACTTTCTCTTGACCCTTTGTGCAACCTCCTCCTTCTGCAGACTGTGGCTGTATTTCAACTTCCTTTGCTTCTGAAAGACGTGAGTCATAATTAATTCGGCTGCTCTGCAAGAGAGTTGCGGCACTTGAACTTGTGACTTTTTAGTGCCTTTACTGTCATTTCTTTTTCAAAGGACGGTTTCCAAAAGTTACATTACAGTTGCATGTTCCCGCAGTTAAAGGGAGGAAGGAAAACTCTCAACTCTCTGACACCTTAAACGTCAGAGTCTGCTGCTGAACAGCAATCGTTTTTGGTCTAAGAAATGAACAAATTCGCGCCATCCTTTTCACAGTGTCACTGTTTGTCTTCTAGATTAGATTGCCAGAAAACAGCCCTCATCAATTCTTTTTTCGTCAGACTAAATGTGGGTTTTCTTAAATGCAGCACTGGCTCGAATGTTGAAAATAAACATAAAGAAGTCATGGCGTTCACCGCGAAGCTGAAGATGTGATAAATATCGAGGATTGAGTCTGCGGGCTGATTTTAATAGCGCACTGAAATAAACTGAATTGCTGCCTGGAAGGTAGAAAAATCAATCAAGAAACTTATGGTATTCTTTGGGAAGTGTTCACAGCAATGTAAAGCCTCTTTTGTGCATCACTTTAAACTTTTAGTAGAAGCAGTTAGCCATAATGGGCCATGCTCTCTTCATCTCAACCCGAGCTACCAACTTGAACACATCTGGTGAGCAGATAGCGACTATTCCTTCAGGCTGATCATTAGTGCCAAACATGGGGATTGGCTCATTTGATCAGAGTTCCCCTCTCACCACTACACATATCCTCACCCATCTCGTTCCCAACATTACCAGCGCCGCCGCCCTCTCCTCTGTCTGTCTTTCCTCGCCTGGTAGCCACTGAACAAGGGAATCTATTTTCAGAGGAATGCCTGAGAGAAGTCATCAGAAATAATGACAGGAACATTTAATAATGTAGAGAGGAGGATGGCTAAATGCTTTGTCGCGGCTTCAGGGAGATAACATAAACGCAATCATAGGTCTGATGTAGTAAATACACAATAATGAGATGTAAAGATTGTGTTCAAAGGGTTGAGTGTCTTCCCACTATTATTTTGCACTTATTAATGGAATGGGTGTAGGAGGGAGGGAGGATAGTGGCGGGTCTGCTGGTTTCTAATAAACAGTATAAATTGAGGTATATTTCCTGCAGAGAGAGAGAGGCAGACAATGTATTTGTGCGTATGTGATTCTCAGGCATGTACAGTATCATGTGTATACTTGCTCACATTTATTGATCAGTAGCCTTGGACTTCCTGACCCCTTTTAGCACTGTCAGTCAGGTTGCTTCTTCTCACAACGCCCCCTCAGCGCTGATTGAATTTCAGCGCTGAGGTCGTGCAGAGCTGAGGTTCTGCTTGGTTTGCCAGGACAGCATATCTTGGAAGTATTTTATATTTTTAATTTCCTGTCTGTGTCATGCACACTAATTCTGCACCAAGGGTAAGGAAACACTTCAGCAAAGCCAGCCTTGCAAGACGGCAGCCTTCATGCCGAATAAAATAGAACGGGGGGGAGGCGTCGCTTGATGAAACAACAAATTGCACACGTGACTTTGATTTTTCTTGGACATTTTTGACCTGATGTGTTCCTCCTCTATTTTCAGCGCCCACCTTCACTTGTTGTTCGATGCGACCTGTGAAGGAGGAGCTCTGAAAGTAATCCGTGTTGCCTTTTGTGCTCTATTTTGTGCTTAACTGATTTATGGTGCCTGTCAGCAAATAAAACAGTCACTGTTTCATCAAGTGGCTTCCAGTGTTGTTTATTTTATTGGACTTAATGGGCCTATTTGGAGGCACGATTTCCCACTGCTCGTGAGTGAAAGCAAGCAGCAAGTGAAACATGTTGAAAACGGATTTTACTGCTAAGTTGCCATGAGCCTTAATCTGTAGGACAGCTCATTTATATCTATCATAATAATAAAATTTAATTTGTCTTTTTCCTTATATGCTGTTTGCTAGCTAAATGTTGTGAGTCGTTCATTTACCTACCAGTGCGAAACGTTTGTGAATCAGTGCAGAATGAACAGATGATTTCCCGTCTGTCTCAGGCTGTGTGCAGTCGTGAACATTTTAGATTTACACTTTTAACAGATGTAAAAAAATATATTTTTTTAAAAACCCAACCCAACATTTCAGAGATGTTTAGCCACTTGTGTCACCTGGTAGATTTCAGGGGCAATTGAATGCATCTTGTCCTGCCTATGATGAAACTTTGCAAGAAAATGGTGAAATTACTTCCACGACTGAGGTAACTTTAGGCACTCCATTAACTGTAGCTGCTGCACATATTCCCATCCTCCTCAGGGAATCAGAATGTGGAAGTAATCACACACGAAAAGAAAAAAAAAATCCAGTCCTGCCTTATCTGAAATTTAGAAGACCCTAACAATGTTATCAGAACAATCTAGTCTGGATTACAGTGAGAACTAACTTTATTCTGTTTTACCGAGTGTGACCCAATTCTGTCAGCTCCCTCTGAGCTGTCTCCGTGGCCCATTTGCAAAATTTTCCGCAACTCTAAGCCACCGCGATCGCACTAATTGACGCACAGAGTAATTAGAGGTAGAGGAAGAAAGTAGGTGACTTAACATTGCAATGTAACTTTAACTGTTTGTATGTGTGCGTCTGGGTGCGTGGCACATGTGCTTTTTACGTGTGTGTGTGACCCAGTATTGACAGAGAGGCCAAAGACCTGCCCCTTTGGAGTTTGTTTGTGGTTTCCTCAGCTAACTCTCTCTCTCTCTCTCTCTCTCTCTCTCTCTCTCTCTCTCTCTCTCTGTGTTTCTCTGCCATTCTCTGAATCAGGTTTTGCTTCACACCACCTACTCTATCAAAACCACTAATGAACTTCACTCCCCCATGAACTTCATAAGGAAGCTCTTTATCCCCTTAAAAAGGCTTTGACTTACACAATAGCTGAATGTAGCGGGCATTTTGTTCACACTACAATGCTGCTGTGAGGACCAAAGAGCTCAGACATTATGGACATTTTGGGATTCAGATTCCAATATGGCTGTATTATTACTCATGTAATCGGATAACGTCTAAAACAGTCGTTTTGGTGCCGAATATTGCCTCGTCTCTCTGTGCACTTTCTTGGCCGGTGCTCCATAGGCGTGTATTAAATCAGTTTTGACTGTCCCTGTACGACGTTTGGTTCCAGGCTTTTTAGCTGCAGTTCCTAAGGGATCCTTCCAATAGCTGAGGCCTTTCAGGTTTAATTCTGTTTGCATGAGCAATGTTATTCATGCGTCTCAGTGGCTGTGTCAGGCTGATCGGTGAAGGGGACTGCAAAGGGGGCCGATTGGAGCGTTTGATAAAGGGTGATTAGCCGAGGCGCTCTTTAATTTTAACACCTCGCAAATGTGCAGACACACGCCGCACACACACACACACACACACACACATCAGGCTGCATACAGTTCTAGCTCCGTGTCGCACTGGCTGGTTTTAATGGAAAAACACAAGACAACAGATAAAAGATAGTCCCCTGAATTTTCACCAAGGACAAGATTGTAAATTGTTTTATATTCAGAGGAAATGGTGACTATATTGCCTATGAGCCAGTGTATATGTGCGCGTAATTTATTTTTACTCTGACAGTATCCACTCCCTGACCTTGGTGGACTTCAGCATCTATACTGTAGATGGTTTTGAGGTGCCCTTGCTGCACTAATGTTTGGCTCTATCAGTGCCAGGGACATACCAGCAACTGTTCCAGTCAGACAACCCACCCAAAGAGCCGATTTGCCAACTTGTGCAGGCTGGCTGCGCTGAGTAAAGGCTGACATCAAGAAAAACAGCAGACAGATATTTTTTTTTTTAGATGCAAAGCCTTTGGTGTTTTATTCCCCTTTATCAGTAGGATGTTTGTTTTCATGCATGGCTGCCGCAGAGGTCACAATCACACAGAGAAACAAAGAGCAAAAGGATGACTGGAGAGAGTAGAGTTTGTGTCGTATGATGTCTTGCAGGCAGGCTGTTTATATATTGGGATTTACCTCGATAAATACAAGTGAAGGAAGGGATTAAGAACAGAAATGGAATAATTAAAAATCCAAACAGAACGTGAAATGCAATTAATTCTATTAGCTGGACTTTCCCAAAGGAGTGATGATAAAGCCGAACACTTCCGAGTGTGTCAACAGACGGCGTCAGCACAAAGAGGGGAGGGATACCTTTTGTTTAGGTGCCACTTTTTGTAACAAGATAACTACTGTGAGTGTTTTAAAGGAGAGAAAATTGTTTGAACGTATACAATATAAGTGCAGACTGTGACGCACGGGGAGAGTGATAGCACTGAAGGACACGTGTTTGTTCAGCAACAGCAAAGAGTGATTACTGTATACAGTTTCACGTACTGCAGGTGAGCCAGTTACTGTATGCCACTTCTTCTCTGCATAAAGTATAGATATTTAAATTCCTGCATGTTGCTCTAACTCGGTTTTTCCCATTAGCTTTTTCCTAACTTCTCTCTGCCCTCTTTGTCTCATCTTCCACCACTGCCGGAAAATCTTTCCTTGCGTACAAAGGCCACATCTGTTTCAAACACAAATGTGCTGAACTAATGAGTAAATGTCCCTGAGTACTGGTATCTGCATGGGTATCTTGTTCAGTATTGATCTTTATTTAGCAACAAATAGCCCCGTGGCTGTGAAGAGGTATTGGCAAGAATTGTGGAAAGCTGCACATTCGTCACTGTTGGCTGACTTAAAGCAACAACTCATTTCATTCTGTGTAGGTAAAGCAACAGACCGGCGTGGTGTTGAATGGCAAGCAATAACTGTGTGAGCTCTGGCTTTTACAGTGATCAATCAAAGCTAGAAAATGACCCTCGATCACCTCATCTGAAGCCAGTCATGCACACTAACAGGATGTGTTTATTCAAATGCCATGAGCAAAATGCTGGCTCATTGTACCTAGTATAGTTTAAGTGATGTTGAAGTGAGCTATAATAAACAGCAAAGTTTCTGCAGTGTTAGCAGTGAGTTATCATTTTTCATATGTGCTCAAAGACTCCATAGAAATACCTTGTCCCGATGCTCTAACACTGTAATTACATTACCCAAAAGTAATGGATGGAGGTACACCTAGCAGGTGAGTCAATGTGAGGTGGGTTTTGAATTCAGTGAGCAATATAGCCCTTGACCCAGCCAGCCTATTGACCAGTAAAAAGAACAGAAGTGTGATTAGAAAGCTCTCCATTACCCGACTTTGCTCTTCGAGCAAGAGGTGGTGGAGGGGGACGAAAAGCTCCCGTCAAATCCTCTGATATGGGCTGAGCTTGCACCTAGAGAGGGGAGTGAGGGAATGATGAATGTTTTAGATGCTAGCGCTCCAGGAACTGGGATTTTACAAGCCATCAGCACTGGGTGGAATTGGACCAGACAGTCGCCAGGGAGACACCAATCTCAGGAGGAGCAAATCTAGGCTGCACACAGAACAAGAGATGCAAGGCTCTGCTTGCATCACAGATGCCTCGACACTCCTCTCAAGAGATTTTTTTTTTTTTTTAAAGCCGAGAGTCAAGGCAATTATTAATTATGGCTTTTTTCTTTTGGAAAAGGAACTAAGGAAAAATATGTTCCTATAATATGTGATAGTGGTAAGGACAGACAGTAACTTTATCTGAGTTAGGCACTTTTGTTCTCAGTTTCAAGGCACAATCTAATTATGTAATAACTGGCGGAATGAACTACCTGAAAAATAAAGTATAACTCACAGAACAGCCAGAAGAGAAAATGTATTCAGGTACTCAGATAAAGGCTGAGTCATTTCCTGTTAAAAAGCACGTGTAATTTTCTCTTTGATTCCTTTCTTCATATACAACAGTTAAGGTTCGATACGGCAAATACGTGACTCCATAATAAAGTGAGCAGACAGCAAACAGAACAGCATATTTTTCAACACACAAAAGCGCATCAGGGCCTGTGTCCCATTTTTGGTAGTAATCTGATAAATTAATGTCTCATTTCAAACCAACCTGTTTTGCTAAAAATCGGGCCGACTCCTTGGAAATAATTGATCATCTGCCGCTTCTGCAAGCTATGCAAACGTGTGAGGAATGTAACTGTGTTCACAACTGTACGATACAAAGCGGTTCTGCTCTGAAAAGGATGTCGTGAGAGCGAGAAAAAAAGGAACGACCTTGAGAAAGTCCTTGGTCTTGGTGAATTTGCTTCACTGCACATCCTTCTTAAATTTTTCAATGGGGACAAGATTATAGTTGCCACATGTTCACTGGCTTCATGCACGGCTCATATCCATCCATCCCCCCCCTTTTTAATAATTTCACGAGGTGTGGCTAAGCTGAAACATCCTTGTAGCCAGAGGCTATTTTTCCCTGAGTCAGGGAAGCAAAAACATATTGACTTGTCCATTCTATTTACTCACTCTTCCCTCTCAGTCAGTTTTTCCCATGTTCCATTGTCTTGTCACATTTTTCCATGCCATCTATCCATCTTTCCGCTCGCTCTTGCATTCTTCATTCCCTCACTCCTTCGCCCACAAAAAAAACAGGCCTCAGCTCTCAAACAAAATCGTGCCCATGCACTAAAGCCGATACTCGTCCGCTCGCCCTGCTGTTCTTTTGCTCGGCTGATGAAATATTTAAACGACACTTCTGTTCCTATTTAATTGCGTGTCAACACAGTCTCCATAAAGGCTCCAACTGATCTGAGTTAGGAAACGAGGCTTGAAGTCCGTCTGGGGTCAGTGATGTTTTCAGAAAACCCAGCAGGGACTGGAAAGAGATGGGTTAAGCGTAAGAATGTTGAATGCGGGCACGTCAGTTCCAACAACACCATAAGTAATTCATAGGCTGTGTTCTAACCTACTGGGATAGTTGCCCTTCAGATGCCCTTTTCCTTGGAATTACATCCCACCAGCCTTCGTCACATATAATAACAACATCGCAGCAGGACATTTTTTATGTGGCGCATTGATTGGTAAGCAGGGAGGCCTCATCCAGCGCGGTATACTCAGTAGACTCATGTACACTCAGTCAGGGGCTGTGTAATGTCAAAATCTTTGTATGTACCGGTGTTTGTTTGTGTGTTTGTGGCTTTGGGGAAAACCCCACCGTCCAGCTGTGCTGCATGTGTTACCCCAGGTGATTCATCGATTAGTGATATGGCAACTTCTGCCTCAACGGTGACTGTCTAGACAATGCAGGGTGGTTAGAAATACAGAGAGAGACAGGGCTTATCCAAGAAGAGAGATGATTGAGACACGCTGTGATGAATGTGCAAAAAGGACGGCACAGTTGGGTCGGTGTTTAGCTCAGTTGGTAGAGCAGCCGCCCCATGTGCGAAGCCTCAGTCCTTGCTGCGGAAGCCCAGGGTTCGAATCCGACCCGTGGCTCTTTCCTGCATGTTATTCCCTACGTTCCTGTCACTCTTCAGCTGTCTCTAGCAAAATAAAGCTTGAAAAGGCCAAAAAAAATACCCATCTTTTAAAAAAAAAAAGACGTTACAGCAAGGATGATGCTTAAGGTGAGGAGGCGTGTGCACACATAAAAATGTACTGTAAGCCCTACGTGCATCAGTCAGACTGACACATGCTTACATAATTATTCAGAGTTACATAAAATTCCTTACCTCCTATCGCATGGCTCATTTTCTCATGCAACCTCCTGCTGCACTGGTAAAATCATAAATGCTGGAAAGCCATGAGGCGTGTAACCTCAACATATGAGACACAGAGTGCACCCAAGTCTGCTCTGGACTGATCTGATCCGCTGGATACGAGGTACAGGAAGGAGTGAGAGGAAAGGAAAGGAGGAGAGGTCTCAGAATCAAAGGAAATATTGTTGTAATTATTTTCCAATCAGGAACATCTCTGCTGTGTGTTTTAGAAATCTGATCTCAGACCTCACTCTCTTGAGGCAGTCCTGCTTGCGTGAAGAGTGTTAGACCTGGTTATGATCTTAAGAAGTCCACTGTAGACCGAGCGGGGTTCAGCTTGCTATGGACTCATCTCTGCAGACGTCAAATCATCAACCCACACCTATCATTTGAAACCATAGGTCATCCACTATCCATTCCCATTACCCTCCGATATTAGATTTCCATTTGATTTGATGGGAGCTTTTTTGAGAAGAGAGAGAGAGAGAGAGAGGGGCACTCTCCAGACACCAATTTAAAGAGGCAAAGCAAAGTAATCAATTCACAAACCGGAGACTGCAAACTGAATTACTGGAATGGTGAGCCTAGTGGTGGTAGGGATCAGCAATGAGAGCCGGTTTCACACCTATCCATATCAAAGGCTTTCAGGGTAGGAGAAGGAGCTGTAAGCTTCTGAATAGCAGCGAGGGATCAGTGATGATTAAAGCTAACCTGGGCATAGCAAGACGTCCATACAAGAGAACTGTGTGTGGAACTCACACTCACGTTCCTGATTGATTCGCCAAGCTTCAGGCTTTCCAATGTCCTCCTGCTTTTTGGGACCTTAAGAGGTAAAGTGAAATGAAATTTTGATGACAATCATTCTTGTCTCGATCAATTTAAAAGGCGAGAGCTGCACCATCTGTCTCTTGACAAGATGCACTTGGCTTGATTTATTTTATTTTTTTTCCAGAGCTGAGATTTTTTTTTAAAGCAATTTTTCTGCTCTGATTTTCTTGGTATGCAGGTTTCAACCCGGCATTCTTCAGTGGTGGAAATCACTCCAACCCTACTGCTGTATGTGTAAATAATAATTGCAAATTTTCCCCCTTTTTAAAATTTTTTTGCTTTTAAATATTTTTTTCTTTCTTTTGACCTCGTTAACAACCAGTACCGTGACAAGAATTTAAGTGCTTAACCTTCTCTTTGGCAAAAAAATCTTCCTTTTTTTGTACATGATACATGATAAATATGATAAAATAACTAACTGACTATAATGAGAATACATACAAGGACACATTTAATGCTCTATCCATCATCCATCCATCATCCATCCATCTGTAAGTCTATCTCAGTTGACACTGGGGAAGAAGGCGAGGTACACCCTGGAAAAGTTGCCAGTTCATCACAGGGCACATAGACAAACATTTAATGGACTATGTATAACAAATATATGCTTTAATTCACAAACAAATGTAGATCATGTCATTCAACATTCAGGACCCCAAACAGAAGCATCAGAATTAAAGGTTTTAGTTTTTCGCTGTAAGAATGCAAACGTGAAACAAATTGTCTTATCTGATACTTCAAACCTGTAACCACGCGTGACTTTTATTTATTTAGCTGCAGCCACTAGGTTTGCGTCTATTAATCACCATTCTATCACGCACACGCTGTTTGCAGTTATTGTGCTTCATGAATCTGACAGATATGATCATCTGCCCAAAAATTATTTAACACAGGCACATATGTGTGCATATTAATGAAGCGCCATGCCTTCTGGAGTACCTCAAAGCTCTTAATAGCCCTCGCTCCTTTGCTCTCTCTCTCACGCTTTCCTTCCGCTGGTGGCAGGCTACCCGTTGCGCTATGTAAATTATCTATGATTTGACATCGCCAGCCATAAATCTTCATTAGCAGGTAGAATAAGAGGTAGGAGCTGTTTTTTGATTCTTTATGGCTGTTTTGTTATGTGGTCTGAAGTCACAGTGCAAGCACTAATCTGCACCCTGCAACCGACTAAAGAGTATTATTGATGGCTTTTACCTAAATTTGAATAAAAGCACAACCCTAACCCCCCATTAATTTCTTTCCGAGACATTGTTAGACACTCCGAGCTCATTAGCTACCAGGCTAGGGTTGGAAAACAGGCTGCAAACAATTTCAGATTTTTCTCTTATTTCTCATTATGTAGCTCACTGGGCTTCAAAACAGCTGTTTTGAGAAAGCAACCGGATGTAGCTTTTAATGTGATAACAAGCTTTGTCAAAGGTCCATTTATTGATTTTATTGCAGCTTTTTTAAGCTCTCAGAATAAAACTCTGCAAAAAAAAATAATATCACATTTATATTTTATTCAATTCCAATGAGATTAAAATGCACTCTCTACATAAATGTGACATTCATCTCTACATATTTAAAAAGTTATAGCACATCATGTAAAGAGAGCTAGGCGCTGCATTCAAAGTGTCTGGTTAATGCTTAAAAATAGGCACACTGAATCATCTCACTGACATTGTTGTCCCACCAAACCAGATAGAGCCCGGATCGGGTGTAGACCTTTTTAAAATGCCAGCTTATCGCCCTTTCTATCTTCCAGAGTCCTTACTCCGCGCGTACCACAGGAAGTCCATTACCCCACAGCATGTGGATGTGTAGCCTATCACAGAAATTATTTCAAGGCATCCATGATTCGAGAACAGACGATGTAATATGTCAGCACATTCCCTTCATACTGTATATCAATGAGTACTATTCTAAGTTTCACTCTATCTCTCTTGAAACATTTAAAAGTGGAGACACTGCAGAAATAGCTCCATGCCGAATGATGTTTATCGCGAGCAAGCGTTTCAGCGCATAATCCATAGGGCCATTCTTGAGACTATTGTGTGTGTGTGTGTGTATATATATGTGTGTGAGAGATTTCCCTCCTCTGAGTATCAGATTCATCTCATCTCTCTTCATTCCCATTACACATCTATCCACAGTGAAGTGAACCTCTGGCTGTGGTACTTTACACAGTATTACTCTGCAGTCCCCCATCTGCCCTGGCAACTTCCCTGTGCCACTCAGGCCCAATCTACCCATATTACTTCCCCTCAGGCTTCATCTAAGTGTGACTGATGGGGCCAACACAGGGAAACAAACAGCGGGCCTAACTTCCAATAGGATTAGGGACTGTGAAGCATCAGCACAGTCTCTCTCTCTCTCTTGCTCTTCCCTCCCTCAACAATAGGCCAGCTCAGCCTGTGTCTGTCTTGCATGTAGGAGTGACTTTAGAGAAGCTGCCGTGGAAGAAATAGACTTGAATAAATGTGGGCCAGATTGGAAATCTCAGAACCGAAGCTGATTTTATTAGCTGGTCAACAATGCTAGTGGGTCAACAGCAGACATCAGAGAGGGGGTTGTAACAGATGTACTAAAACTGTTAGGGTGCGGAGAGAGAACCACTGCTGTCATACCGCATGCTTGGAGCCTGTCTTGCCTCTCTATTATTCACGCCCACCAGTGACGCCATGTTATACAGGAAGCACACACTGTTACAAAATGAGATCGGGGTTAGATTTCACGAGGCTCCTGAGTGCTCTTACAGTACAACCCAGCACTGCTCAGTTATGGGTCATTAGGAATGCCTGCTCCTGCCGTGCACCACACCGGTCCATTAGCTGACCGCCTGGTGCAGGCTGCTGCCTGGGCGAGGTTAAACTCTGGTGGAAATGTTCCTGGCTTATGCAAGAAACAGAGCAGAAATAGAAATACAGTACTGAGTCATGAATGGTGGTTATTTTAAAATGGGTCAGTAATAATGATATGGCATGGCACTTTGGTTATAGTTTTAGTTATAATATTTTTAAGAATGTAATGTAATGTGATATTGCATTGATCCTGATCGTGAAGGTAAAGCGTCTTACTCAATGCCACTTCAGCAGCGCAGACGCTGGCTGATGCTGAGGCTTTTTAAAGAAAATTCAAGATGCAAGATGTGTTAGACAGCTGAGCCTGGATGGAGCTGAGGTGGGCGGATGGAGAACATGGTAACCACCGAGGCTTAGGGTGATCGAGCGAGAGAGCTCTTCATTAAGATCCATATGTCTGAAACAAGCTGATTAAAAAATGCATAGAATGTGTTGGCATCCATTCAGTATTTGGGTTTAGGTTACCAAAGTGCAGTGTTTCAGTATATTTTCCTCCAATATCATTAAAAAGACATTATGCTCAATAAAATCAACACCACATTTCCAACACTGATTTTGAAGATTTTATTTATTTTGGCAAATTCACAGAAGTATTTAGGTTAACAGTCCCGAACCAGAACAGTTAGGGTTCATCATTACTGGCTTTTATATTATTAATAACAAAAAATGAATACAATATATAAGTTAAATAACAGTGGGTAGGATTTAGTGGCGTCTAATGGTATAGTTGCGGATTGCAACCCCCCAACTTGTCCTACCATTTCAAGTGTGAAGGAGAGCCAAGGTTTGGTTTGTTTGGGTATATTCCATACTGGTCCTTTAATATTTCTCTTAAATGGTTTAAGATAGTAACATACGTTTACATCAGGTTGTGATTAGACCTGATTTAAAGCATCAAAAGATCAGTCCCATCACCTGTGTACAAGCTACATTCATTGCCCACAATAATGGTGCTAACAGTCAGTGACAGGGCCAGTGCAAGGGATCTTCAGGTTGGCCTAGTGTGATTGTCTGAGACATCCTTCCTGTGAAACATAACACAAGATGTAATAAGTGAGAAACAGAATTCTTTCTCATAGTTGAAATATCTGGTATATTCCCTGGTGAAACAGGTGTATAATTGCTGAGAGAGGACAAAGGTATTGTCCGTAGGAGAAAAGGCAGGAGTTGCAGGAGTAAAGAGGCATCGATAGTGGCAGAGATATTTCAAGTGCGCTAATGGCACTACTTGATATATCCTGTTAAAACCAATTTGTGTGCAGCATACAACAAATAACGGCCATGCTAGCGCCAGAAAACCAACCCACGTGAGCAAATCTGTGAACTTACTGAGAATAAAATGCATCATGAGGAGGGGGGGAAAGCCTGCTTTACAAACTGTGCACAGACAAAAATCACATTCTGTCAACTGCATCCAAATGAGGTCTCTCCAATGGAGCAACTTTTAGTGAGTGTGGGTTTCAGGGCTCCATCTCTCCTGCACTGTCGACTTCATGCATGATTGAGAGTAGTTTACTTCATGGGGCTGTGGTTTCTATTTTCATTACTGGGAGAAAACAAATCCAAAGGCACCAAGTGAAAGTTTGTCTACCCTGACAACTTAAAAGAAACTGATCCTTATATAGAATAATCAATTAATTTCGCTTGAGAACCTCTTTGTTTAATATATATGGTGATTTGTATTGAATATATATATATATATTGACTTAAAAACAATATTTTGAATATTGTTTTGCTGGGGCCATGATTTAATAGTCATTGGATGAAGAGCTGCATCTCATTGTACTTCGCATTGGTTTTAATATTCAGATTTGATAGTTGTTTTCTTTTGCCTGAAGCTTATTTTCTTGCTTGGTTCATACTCACTCCATGTCCACGCCTGAGGATCTTTTTACCTCAAACAAAACAGATACTGTATGCACTTTATTGCTTTTTAATGAATTGTATTTCCATTCCAGTGATCTGCAAGGGCACCTTTTTGGGGGTAGAAAGCTGATGATGCTGAACCATTAAAGCAGAAACAGGAAATGATCAAAAAAACCTAATTCAAATGCAGCTATGCCGTTAATGCACTGGTCAGACTGTTTAATGGCTTTTATTGACACTGTTATTATTGTCATTATTTATTCATTGAAGCAAATGAGAACAATTTGGTTTAAACATCAACATGAAAACACTACAATATAGTCTGAGCTACAGATTATGCAATGAATGCTTAATATTATAATCACTAATGGAGCTGACTCCTATGCATTTTTTAATTGATCTTTCATTTTATGTCTTTGTCTACAAAAATACTACAGTGACATCTTGACACATTTATCAATTAAGATTCTAAAATTTGGATTTAAATGGATGTAATCAGCAATTTAATGGGTATAATGACAAAAAGCAAACAAATGGCATCAATTGTATGAGTCGCTTTTTAACATCAACTCATCTCTCACTGAAATACTCACATACTATATGAGTCCTCTCAAAAACTTGACTGAAATAATATATAATAATAATAATACATTTTATTTAAAAGCGCTTTTCAAGGTACTCAAAGACACTGTACATAAAAAGAACATCAAATCAGGAAAACAATATGATGAAATGAAATGAGACGTACGTACCGCCATAAAATGTAAAGAGGGCAACACTTTAGTTTGGGATGTGCGATAATCCACAGGCCATTAGAGGCAATTATGAGCGGCCTTTAACATACATTAAATCTACCCATCAGCAAATTATATTACTGCATTATTGATGGGTGGATGAATGGATGGAGGAATGGGCGGGTGTCTTCAATGGAAAGCATGTTGAAGTTTCAAGAGGTGCTAAAAAAAAAACTAAAATCAATCAGAGGCTCCATCTTACAGCTGGAAGATTTCCTCCTTTTTTCTCCCGTCGCTCTGCAGTATTGTTTTTGTGACACATGCTGTCAGACGCATCTCTCCACGCGACCTCTGTCATGCTATTACATTTTAAGGAGCTTGGCTCTATATAGACTCTTGACCCTCATACTATACAAACTGAAATTGATCGTACCGGTTCAGTGTCTCCAATCAAAAAAGAGGGATTATCTTTCAGTTATTGTACTGTGTAACAACAATCAGGCTGGGTATTAAGTGGGTTCATCATATCCCCGAATCTCATATATCTTTTGATTAAAGTAGCGTTAAGATGCAGAGCAGAGACTTCACTATCATTTTGTCTAACAAGAAGGAGAGAGTGTAGGGACCGAATAATATGCAATTCTTGTCAGACACTAAATTATTATTTGTCACTGTCCTTGCATTTTAATTTCATGTACAGTGTATTTCGACAGGGAAAGTGATTAAATTTGACATTGCACATGTGCCAAAGGTTATGAAAAAAGTCTCTCTGATTCGACGAAACTGGGAGAAGAAAAAATCCAATAAAGCTTAGCTGTGCCCCAGAAAGAGAAGATGTTAAACCGAGGCTGGTTTTTCATTTAGACTCTACCTCTTTCTCTCCCTCCCTTTCCCTGTTCCCTTATTACCCTGCAGCTCAGTTTGGAAGGGAAATGATTTGGGTTGAGCCAGCAGAGTAGTAAGGACAGACTGACTGAGACCTTATAGCAGGGGTTGTGTCTGCGTTTGAGGCAGAGGCTGGACAGGAAGATCTAAAATGGAGGGAAATATTATTGTATTCATAATTCATTTCAAGTGTCCCTCTAGCCTCCAATTCAACTGCAGCATCGCGGCGTAGTTTGTTTGTTTCACCCCAGCAGCACGCTCATAAAGATGCTGCTGCGTGTGTGTGTGTCCATGTGTGTATGTGAATATTTGAGTGTGTAGCTTCATGTGTGCACACGGCTGTGGATGCCTGCAAATGTCCTGTCCCTTGCGGGTGATGTGAGGGTTGTTTCCAGATGGCTGCCAGTGAAACTCTTAATCGTGGTCCACACCTGTCCTCTCAGGGGTATTGACAGCATCCCACATCTCTTTCTCCCATTTGATGTCTCCTTCCGCCATCTTCCACACCTCTGTCACTCCCCGTGTTTTTGTCTTCCCCCAGGTGAGTTTTTTCGGCTCTCACCCTAACCCCCCGACATCCCCGCGGACGGCTCTCCTCTCCTGCTGTGACAGGACAGACCATAACTATTCATCACCTTATTAGCGCTTCTTTGTTTACCCTGTCCATGTCCATACCATCCTAATTATGTCAGTGAAAATGTCACACAGAGGTGTTGCTGTTGAGATACTACATCTTCAGAGCGGCTTTCGCGCAGACAGGAGGTGTGAAATGAGCATGAAATCCTAAAGATGACAAAACAAACCATGACAAAGTTTAATTACATACGCAGACACATAAAAGAATGGCTTAAATAATGCAAATAGATAAACAGAAAAATTTTAGCAACTAAAAGAAAATTCCTGTTTCATTTACAGCCTCTTTACCTCTTACCTTATTTTTTATTCACCTCTATCCTTGTTACATACCTAATAAGGGAGGCGTGTCTACAATCCCTAGCCACTATAAGCAGTAAGCTTGATTTATGCAGCAGTGAAACAACCAAAAAGTTGTTTTTGACATGCCCCACGAACCTCTGGAAGGCTTAGCAACTGAACGCTTAGCTTAGCAACTGAATTAACCCTAAAATTAAATTTTGGGGGAGTTTTTGTGTGCAGTTCTCTCTCTGGCAAAGTACAGCAAAAGTTTAGAAAACACAGAGGCTCCTGTGAATTGGATAAAAGTAAAAGAAGTAGAAAAGTAAGTGTAAAACAAAGCTCCCTAATGACAGCTTCAACACTTCACATGAGCTAATCCTGCCCATGCATTTTAGACGGACTGTTCTCATTACCATAGAGACTGAGACGAAGAAAAGTACAAAAAAAGTTACGTGAGGGAAATGGAGAAACAGATAACTGATTTAAATGCAGAGCGGAGCTGAGAAAATAAAGAAAGCTGAAGAATTTAACGTAGGACGACTAAATGGCGAATTGTAGATTATCATTTTTATTATTGATTTATGGTTATCAAGTTATGTTATGGACTGAAAGCAAATATTACAAGTCGTTAAAAAGGTTTTTACTTTGCATTATTCAAATCACTCATTATGTATTTATCTGATTAACCTTTAATTCATCAAATTGCCTTTTAGTGACATTTTGAAATCGCATTAATCTCCCTGTTGTTAGTCAACAGGTGAGCAACGAATCAAATTTCCTCCAGGTTAAAATACAGTAGCACCTGTTAGTGTATATCATTGTTGGTATTTGCTTCAAGGACACCATTAGACCTGCAATCTTCCCGCTTGACTGCATAGCCAATTATGAGATGCTGTTCCCATTTTATTTATTTTCATGCCGCACGCTCTACATGTCTTAAACCGTGCTTCTTCAAACAAAACACCGCCATCTGACAAATCAGCCTGTCCAAATAATATCTTGAATTGCTTCAGCATAAAAGCAATTTAAACGGCTGTTTCCTGTGACCGTGTACATTTGTCCACGGCCATTTCTGCACCATTTATATTTAATAATCAGGTTTCCATTATAATCAAGGGCAATCCTTTCTTCTGACATGTAACCATATCATCTGCCTGCAGACGTGAGCGGAGCACCAATTACCCCCTGAGAGCTATATGCGGAGGGATCCAAATGTACGTTAAACCAATTTTGACACGTCTTTGAGCTGCGGTGTGTATCAAGGTGGTGGATACCGTGACGATAATGACTGATTCCTTCTTAAATGAGATCTAAATGAGCTGGTGCGCTTGGCTGGTCTGCTGAGGAGAAAAGAGCAGGTTGGCGGCTAATAGGTATCATAGATCCTGGTGTCTGGGGGCTGGCTGTAAAACTTTTTGACTACGATGGTCCTCTGGGGCGTTGCATGCATTACTGAACACCACTGTGACCTTTATGTTCACTGTAAGAGGGAACTAACCAGTACTGTAAATCAAGAGAATTACATGCTTGTCTATACATCCCAGAACGAAGTTTGTTCTTTGTTGCTGTAGCGTTTCCGTCAGGTCAGAAAGAAAAGAACAGGTGGCTTGTTATTTTGCACGGGCTTCTTACTAATGAACAATATTTACACCCTTTTGCTTGAAAGTGTATCTGGCCAAAATAATGTGATTGGCCTTCACCCTGTGTGACCAAGCCGTGTTTTAATAGTGTTAATAAGCCAAGAGTGAAATGCCATCTGTAAAGTAGCCATTACTAAGGCTGTCAGCTCCAGTGCAGCAGGCCCGTACCAGCCCATGGTTTAAATGTCATCTGTTGGCTGTACACACAGCCCGAGACACACTGAATAAAAACCTCTATTAGTCCAATGAAGGGGTTGGTATAATATGGCCTCTGACACAGCAATCAATAGGCCCTGTCTGTGGAGGGAATACTGTGTTCCTCCCAGGGTCCAGGTGGGATGGGCAGAGCCGCAACCAGAACCCGGTGGCAGACACGGTGGATTACAATAGGCAGGTTGGGAAGGAGGCACCACAGAAGCCGAGGCCACACTGATTCACAGCGTACCGAAACAGCATGGCCCGATATGGCCTGTCTCGTGTTTACTCTCTCTCCTCTCACACACAGATCACACGCCCATAATGCTGACACATGTATGCAGGGATTTCCAAACATAATCTGCCCTGCCTTCTGCAGTGCTTCAGCAGCAGTCACGTCTTTCCTCGCCATCCCTGAACCCATACGGACGCAAATAAACACAAACGCGCAGCCGTGCACAAACATATGCACGCTCACGCTCCCACGCTGTCCTCCTAACTCTTTCATCATTCGGTTTATCCCTTGTTGGTGTTGTTTCACCAATGTCTCCACTCATAGCTGTCTCTCCAGCTGGGACCCGTCCATCCTCACTATCCCTACTATCCATCTCAGCCCCTGACTGGGAGCCAGGAGGGATATGAGCTTACTGTCACCACAGGACTTGGTACAGGGATTCATAACCTCTTCAATGCCCTCTCAATTTCCCCTCACTGTCTTCCTCCAGACAGCCTCTCTAAAGTTTCTGTCAGAGCTCCATGGCCAAAGCTCAGTCAGACTCAAAAGACTGTCCATGAGGAGGAATAGGTCTCTTGGCTCAGACACACAGAGGGAAAAAGACGGACAGACAGACATCGAGACAGTTCGTCTTGATAGATAGCTCCTGAGAGACAGAGAGAAAGCATAGGGACTCTCTGATAGCATAGATATATATATACACACACTGAAGATTGAAGGTGAGGGTGGCTGAGAGAAGGACGCTGCAGAGGTACAGCGAGGAGCAAGGAGGCGGCTGCGACAGAGGATGAGAGGCAGGACGGAGATGAATAGGGACAAGGCTAGTAAACAGACAGAGGCAGATGAACAGATGATGATAGATGATAGACAGCGAGATACAAGAGAGAGAGTGCCTGCCCTGTCCTAGGCTGTCTCTGGTCTGTCTGAGAGGGTTAATGTAAGCTGCACACCAGCACGTTAATAATACACCAGCCATGGAGTTAAAATGGATAAACATATAAAAGATTCATCATCCTGTCATGGAAGAAGGCAAGGTGGTGGGTGTGTTTTGCGCGTGCATGAGTATATGCGTGCATGGACCCTCGCGTAGTGACCCGCAATGTGTGTCCTTTAGTGTTAAACATTACAGGAACTACAATGTAGATATCAGTGTGTCAGCTCCGCAAAAACAACCTCCTCACTGAGATCTCAGATTGAGATATGGGGCCAATAAAGTCGGCTTTTGAGGCCGCTGATAAATAGCAAATGTAACATAACATTGACTAAAGCTGGAGCTGTCAATGGTGAGGCATGGGGCCTCGGCACAGTCTGTCAAAAACAATTCACAGCAACAAAGCAAAATCTCAATCAAGGCATTCTTTCTTCATGGCGAACACAAACCACATCCATGCTTCGTCATCAACCCTGACAGAATGCAGAGTCATTAATAAAGATACAAATGCGAAAACACACATGCGTTCACACACACACGCGCGCGCACACACACACACAGGCGCCTTAACATATCTTAAGTGAAAATAGTCCTCAGTCTGGCTCGTTTGAAAGCTTCAGTGCTCTTACAGTTCAATTAGTGGAACCAAATCCATCTCTTGTCCAACTCCCAGTAGGCCCGTCAATCTCACAGTCAGGACCTGTCACTGCCCTGCTTTTAGCCTGACAGCGCAGTACACACAATAGGCACACACGCACTCGCAGAAATGTAAGTCAGCCATGCAGCATATACATTTGAATAAAATAGATATTTTATAGATCCTTCCATCCTTCTTTTTTCACAGTTTTTTTACATGCATTTTTATCCGAAACACACACACACACACACACACACACACACGAAGGGCTTACAAACATGCAAATGTGGAGAGATGCTGGTGTGAAGGGCAGTCACACAGAGCGGCGGCCTGGCAGCAGCTTGGGGTTCTGTACTTTGCTCAAGGGAACCTCGGCAGTCCCCAGGAGGTGTACTGGCACCTCTCCAGCTACCAGTCCACCCTCATTGCTGGACTTGAACCAGCCATCCTCTGGTACCCAAGCCAAATCCCTACAGACTGACCTGCTCTCGCCCCGTGTATGTGTAGCTCCCTTCTCTCCCACACATTCCCATGGACAGGCTAACTTAAGTAATATGTTCTTTGTCATTTAAAAAGCTAATTTAAGTAAGTAAATGATTTTATTGTAATGGAAGGTACAGTACAGTGGAAGGTGAATTAGAAGAAAGGACCGGGATGAAATGGGGTCGAGGGGGATGAACAGGCTGTTGAATTTGGATCAATGATATGCCAGGAGGTGCGGTAACTAGAAACCCAGGCAGTGTGAACGTCGAGGTGGGGGCATGTCTCGGCGAGGTTTCATCCACACCCCCCCCCGTGGATTCTGTAATGAGAGAGGAGGAAGAGAGGAAGCCAAAAAGGTTTTTCTTCTTTGCTTGTGAGAGAATGGGGTTAGAAACACCTTTGTGGGTAGACACAGAATGAGCTAAAACTACATTATAATGAACGGATGAATCATCCATTTAGGCTGTTATAAATTAATGTTTTATAAATCATGATAGGCCTAAATGATTATCACGAGGCAGGAGGTGGGATCCATATCGTAATTAACACACGCTGGCTAACATCTGCATGTTTAAATGGATTGTTGCTACTAATTCGAAGGGATAGTTTGACATTTGTGGGAAAGTATGCATATTTACTTTCCTGCAGAGAGCCAAAGAAATCTCACACTCCTTCCAAGCATCTAGTAGAAACTACGGTTTGCCTTGTCTGTTCTGGTTTAACAACATGGCAGTCTAACCTGGAAGACACAATTTAAGGAAACAAAAGCTCAACAGCTGTTATTTTCAGGTGGTTATACACTAATGAAAACATACTTATGAATAATATATTACACACAATGGGCCTTTAAAGGTACTCGTAAGCATATTTTGTTCCTGGGCAGAGCCAGGCTACCTGTGTTCTTATTTATTTATCTTTACGCTAACCTTCTGCTGCCTTTAGCATTTTATTTTAATGAACAGATATGAGAGTGCTATCAATATTAGTTCTGTCTCTGCCCTGCTTATTTGTGAATTCAGTGCACTCCTGACTAGAAGCACCGTAAAGGACTTTGGGTGATTTAATATAAATTATATGAGTATAACCCATTCTTTTTCTTTTTTTTTTCATGTCATCACTTTCAAAACCCCCACACATGCTCAAAGTGCCATGTGAGCCTTCAAACGACCCCATATTAACTCCGTGAGCCGGGCAAGTCATAAATGTAAGAGATGGGGAGCCTGGGAAGTGAATTTCCTGTGATCTTTTCCTCATATCACCCACAGTTTTTCAGCACCAGTGAAGACACCGAAATAAAATATCTGCGGGTGAAACCGGAGAGGTCAGGGGACACATTTGAGGGAGAATAAACTGGATGGTGGCTCTAACTGTTATTGTCCCATTAATCAAAGCGACAGCTCTCGTGCACATCACACATGCGGGAATTGTCTCTGCTGACATAAGTAGGTGGAATGGACTTGGAATGAGCAGCTCCTATCAGTGGATGACAAAACTGTAACTGACCCCTTGTCTCTCATCTATTTTAGGAAGCGCCAGTTGAGCCCGCAAGCTGTAATTTAGCCGGAGTAATGCATCTGCAATTTCATGCTGGCTTTGCTGTATTTTGAGGACAATGGAGGCAGCATGTAAAAAATTAAATAGATAGACTCCTGTGTCATCATGGATTTGTATGGGTTTGTGGCTGTAGTTAGAAGCTGTTCGAGAGGATTGTGTTTAACAATGCTGCACAAGCCCTCTGCTGTTTTTTCCAGAGAAAGGAGTTGCCAGAAAATCAATCAAGGGAAGCATGACTACAAATAAATATTTACGTATAGCAGCAATCTCTCTGCATAAACACCACTTACAGCCCCTGAAGCAGAAGACAGACATTATTTATTTCTAAATTACCTTTCCAATCGCCACTGTCATATTTTTGGTTGTTGTGACTGCATGCTTTTGACACTTCTGCTGATGGCAGAGAGCCGGAGCGGAGAGAAAGCTTGCACACCGTGCAGATAAGTTGGCCCTGATATTTTAAAATGAGCAATTAATGAACAAGTTGTCTTTGAGTTGGCCGGTGTGAAAATGGTCAATTCTTCATATTAGCGCAGCTCTGCAGTCAGTTTTCTAAAGCTCTATCCTCCAGAGATTCACCAAACACATGCATCAGACAGAGGAGAGGCTCAGTGAAAAATCTGAAATATACTCATTAAAGATGGACTGGGGGAAAAAAAAACACATTCATCATCAGCTGCAAGGCTTTCAGACTGCAGCACAACGGAGCAACATTTTGCATATTTATGACTAAAGCAGCACAAAACATGTTAGCTTCACTTCCGACAAATATCTCCAGCCCTCTCCTGCTTATCCGTCCTGCGGCCCCTCCGTCTGCAATCCAACAATAGAACGGTCACTGTGCATCCTGCTGAGAAGTTTAGAGGGCTTGGGGGCTACCTGGTGCCCCCAAAGGAGCACCTTGTTATTTTGCCACCTTTTTGCTTTTATCGCACCACCGTGCAACAAACTAAAAGAACCAATATCAATCAGCCAAAATGACAAACCACCTGCTCCCACAGTAATACAAAAAACCTATGCAGTGCTCAGCTCTCTAATAAAAGACGCTGATTACAAGAGCAGGCAGTGGACACATGCACAGGCGGACACATAAACAAGCCCACAGCACAAGGCAGAAGAAGTGGAACTCGGAGGAATAATCAGCTGAGTTCAGATTTGCCGGAAAATAGTGCACCATCAATACCAATGATGTTCACAATTATCCATACAGTCCTGTTTGTACAAAATGAAGTACTATGAAAAAAATCGACGCTTCCTGTAATAATGTTATTCCCATGTTAAATGAACATGTTAAATTTGTACAAACACGAGGTCTACAATGAGAGTTGATGTTATTACCGCTCACATAATGGAGAGAAAGCAGTGAATTATTTCATACAGTGCCACTCTTAACGAGCGAAAACTACTGTATAAGCAAAAGTGGTGTGCCATTAAACACACTGCAGACTTGGAAAGTGGCCATGAAAATGTTGTAGTTCCCACTTACAGGAAAGACGGTGGCTGTGATTGGCTTGAATTTGCATTGGTTAAAAGATTTACTCTGGTATCGGTTTAAAATCTACACTCGCATTAATAGCACCTACGGCCTGCAGTGTTTATCACACCGTATAATCATAATCCGTCCGGTAGATTATGAGGTTTCTCATGTGGAAAGATGACATTTGGCCTAATCAAACTACCCATTATATTTTCTTGTTGTTGTTGAGGAAGAGGTACCCAAAAAAAGCAAATGATTCCGATTGTTAGTTTACTTTTTCTGGAGCCACCAAAAGGTCACAAGTTTTTCTCAGTCATGGTTTTTTTGACAATACTGTTGTACTGTCTTATTGGCAGGATTGTCTGGCTCTACGAGAGACCAGCGTTACTATCCTGTGTGCTGTAGAGTCACAATCATAGTCCCAGACATATCTTTAACAGGAACTGTAGCCATAGCTACAAGTGGTGTTTCAGTGCCCAATTCACAGCCAGCTAAGCAAAGTGCTTACTCACGCTGCGATCACAGCCAGTGGCGTTGGCTGTGATCAGAGCTTGGCCTGAACAAATCCAAAAAAAGCATTGGGGAATGACACAAAATATTGCAAGGGAATGGAAAAGTATTGTGTAGGAAACACAAAAAAGTAGCTCAGCAAAAAAAAAAAAAAAAAAAAAAATCCCACCTCGACCCGATCAGAACCCCCCCCAAGGGCTCAAGTATTATTATGGTCACAAGACGGGGCGACTCAGGTCTTTTCCTTTGTCATCAGGTATGACAGAGTTAAACACACAAAAGTCCTGAGTTTGAGTTTGAGTTTAGTTTGGTTGGGGTTGGTGGATGTATTCTCACTGGTTTGAAGAGAGCAGAAAACAGTGATGCACTCACTCACTCAGATTTCACCAACATTTGAATTAACTCTGATGACTGCTGTCACATCAGGTCAAACCTGCACAATACTCATAAAAGAAGGTAAGAGTCCTAAACTCCTTAATAAGTAAGAACTAAAGATATCTCCCTGAACTTTAACCGTATTCATTATTCAGTCACAGCTCATGCATACAGGGGCTTTACATTTCTGCACTGAACGGTGATGAAGAACATCAGTAATAAACAACTTTAATTTACTAATCTCGCACTGTACAGTAAAAGCAGTGAAAACTGTTAATAGATACTGCCGGTGTGCCGCTCTAGTTTTTCAAGGTGACATGAATGCCTGCATTACTACCCCTCACTCCTCCTGACCTCGACTCAAATATAATTGGACAAGCCGGGCCTGTCCGTCCACTCTATATCGGTGCCAGCTAGCTTCAGTTTTACTCCCTTTCCTCTCTTGACAAACACTCCTTCCCATTATCTCCTCGAGCTATCTCAACCTTATATCCACAAACACTGAACCATTTCAGCAAACAACGCCGAGCTGCATTTCACCGGGCCATTTACAAATATTAGCATTAATGCAAAATGTATTAGGAATAGATAAATGGGGATGAAGGTGGATGAGTGTTATTCTCACTCCCTGAACTCTTGCCAGTTAAACTATTTCTACAGTGTGTCAGGTTGAGTGGAGAGGACGAGCGCCGAGAATTTTTATGAGGCGGAGTAATTAGGAAATTGGAATCTGGCTTGTATGGACTAGTATGCAGACAGAATAAAATCAACAGTGTGTAAGTGTGTGTGTGTGTGTGTGTGTGTGTGTGTGTTGTGCAGCTGTTGAAGTGGGACAAAAAGTAATTGTGATGTTCTGAGTTACGTTGGGATGAAACAAAGTGGCTGTTCCTGAATGCCACTGTAGAGGATAACTTCGAGTTATGCAAACCATTTTCACTTAGGATGTGTCACTGTAGGACGCGTCCCATCGTGGGGGCTTTCTCTGAATTCGAACCTGTCCTGAAGACATATCAGTGCAGTGCAGGTGTCTTTCTCACAACCTCATTATCACCTGCAAATCCTTATTCTAGTGAAAAACTAATCTGCCAAAATATCTTTCTTTGCCTTTGGAGCATTAGGATTACAGGTTTAATCTATAATTATCTTCGACTTAAATCAGTCACAATCTCATTACGAAACAAAAATGCCTTGCTTGCCAGCAACCAGTTTCCTGGAGAGCCTGTATGCTATTCCAATCCCACACTCAGAGAAAGGTGAGATATCTGATTAAAATCCCAACAAATCAAATTTGGAGAACTGTACCAAACCACTGCACAGATGTTTAGCTGTTTTTCCGCTGCGCCGTAGGCATGGCTGAACGTGACTGTTCTAGATAGTACGTGGTAGTTTTTTGGTCGATGTTCCAAGCAAGCTGGGTCGATATTGAAAGGTGAAAAAACTGAAGACTAGTCAACGGGAATTGTCACCCGCGCAACATAGGATGTTTTGTACAAGCCCGGCATAAATACCCAAGATACCATCAATAGCTATCAGCCCACTACATCACGCTGTGCTCCATTCATGATGTGAACACCGGCCCTTCAGTATCCTTTGTCATAAAAGTAGTATAGCTCCTTTTTTGTGCATTTGTGGTGGCATGCGGTTGAGTGAGAGAGAGAAATCAGCGGAGAGTGACAACAAAAGGAAACGATTACCAGTGAAATTTTCAATTTAGCGGTAACGTACAACGTAGGTTACAGTTTGTCCTCTGAAGACCAATGTAAAGCTCCCATGAGTTGTTTCCCAGCTGGTAGGGGGGTTATCGCATTGTTGCATTGAAGATGTAGAGAAGCATACATGTATCAAAAAGCAAATTGAGTTGAGTCAAACCATACCAGTGGAAAATGAAATAAGGTCCAAATCCCCTAGGTGGCTGACCTGTTCCAGGAAGCAAGGTCAACATACATTAGTCAGGTGATCTCAAAATAATCTACTTACAAATAGCAGACATACAGCAACACTTACCTAACCTCCCTGGCGGAGGTCACTGCTAAGACGTGTAGCAAGACACTGAAGAAAATGTCAAGCTGTTAGGCTCAATGATACATACAATGCAGTTTCGTAGAAAGGAGATTATAAGGATAACTCTGGGTACAAGAATTCTTCTAACTGGCTCCAACTAGTGGTCATGATGTCAAGAAGACATGAATTTATTTTTAACCATTTTAAAAAATACAGTCACGACACAAAGAACAGACCTAATGGAAGTCGTAGACAAACAAACGTAGACAAACAAATGAAAAGTTTTTATTTCGTAGATCTTCCCTGCAGCGATTCTGTTTTGTCTCAGATACAGAGAATAAAAGCTTTTCTTGTACTTTTTCTTTTTGATGCGACTTCCTTCCAATTTCCTTTGGAGTTTTTTTTTTAAGGTTCCCCCTTCCTGAGTTTTCAGCTTGTGGTTGGGATGGTGCAAATTTCCTGAAGGGGCATCGAAAAAAGATTCATCCACCATCCCGCGAATCATCCATCACACAATAAGTTTTATCAATAGTTTTATCATCAGCAGCATCAGTTTTCTGAAGGGCCGAGGGACTGGAGAGGACAGAGTTGGTCCTCTGGGGAAATGTATTGCGACGAAAGCTTGTGATGCAGAGTAAATGTTGGTTATGTTTGCTTCATAGTGATGGATGCTGCACAGTCATACCTGTTAGTCATGCATTTAATCATACCTTGGTAAAATCCCAGAAAATTGTTTCTGAAATATCTTTAATAGTAGTTATTGGGGGTTTTATATTCTTGTTAATAACGGTCTTCAAATATACTCTGATGAAGTAAAGAAGAACATTTATGAAAGCAGTGTTCAGCCATTCCCTGTAAAATGCCTATAAAATGTTAATTAGAAGTGCACGTTTTAAAGGTCCAGTGTGAACATTGGAGGCCTCTATTTTTAGAATAAGGCAGACATGGAATATAATATTCATAAGTATGTTTTCATGCATGTATAATCACCTGGAAATAAGAATCTGGTTTATGTTACTTAGAAATGTGCCTTCTAGATCTACAGTGGGAGCCGGTCCCCGTCCATGTTGAAACATTATGTTTCTACAGTAGCCCAGAACAGACAAACTAAATGCCGACTCCAAGCAGTCTTAGTGTTGTTTCTCCTTTACACAACGTAGGCGAGGGTGATGTGAGGAGATTGCAAAGCAGCGATTACTCCACTCGACGCAACTAATTCCTACACACTGGAATTTAACATTTCTGTTGTAGCTAAATGTAAAGCTTGTGTTGACGCCTGCTGTCAGGAACACTATGGATGTTGCAACATGTGGGATATGATCCTCTTGTAACTTGCACTCATCTAGAATAGACTGTGCCAGGATCTCACAAAGCACTGATGGAAAAGCCTCCTCAAATTCATGAAATCTGACACCACTATTAGCAAAGTTTAGCGTGTCAGAATGAATCGGAGAAATTCTTCTTCTCCTGTGTGCAACAGACCTTTCACACTGCTACTATTTTCTTTTCTTCTTTTTCCCATTCTGAATCTGTGTTTGCAGTTGTGAGTGGTTGGGATTGAGGATTGAGAACAGTGTTATCAAGAAGCAATCTTGGTTCAATGGAGTGGGAATCTAGGCCACAGAAAAATGGCTGTGTGGCAAATAGTTGTCTGGGTGAGCAGACAAAACTGCACTCTCTGTCTGTATACGATGTGCAGAATGAAATGTCTTTTACCTCTTGGGCAATTATATGTTACACAAACACTTCACCCCAGCCAGTGATAAAATTAAAGTCTGGGTTGATGGCCACTGACTGTATCTCCAAATATATTAAATCAAAGCGAAATAGGGAGTTGGGGGATTTTCATCACGGCTCCGACCATTTGTTTTCTTCTCTTTGTGTCATTTATAGGGTGACTTTGAGTCCTGGATAGCCGTTCTACAGGTGCAGTGGGCAATTTTGGAATAATATCCCCTCTAAACTGCAACCCAATGTCAGGGAGAATGGCACTTAATATTCCCAAACAGTTCATTACATTTCTGTCAATCTTTATTCTTTTCCCACTCTGAGCCTGGCTGTCAAGGTTATTGTGTTGGGCTCATTCGATGTTGCTGGCAGTGCACACGTCCACTGATCACAGGCCTGGCCTGACCAACAAAGATGGCACTAGGACCTCCGCTGACTGACACTTTTGACACTTAATGTTGAGACCCCCCCGGTGTGAATATTCTTGTTATGAAGATAATTGACCCACTCATATATTAGATACATAGGTCATGCTGTATTTCCCAGCAGTCCTTCCCAAAACACAAGAGGACAATGTCGTGCGCATTAATTCTAAAACATGACCATCAAATCAAGCTACACAAACTGATTATGTGCTGAAATAAGTTTGAAACCTCGAGAGAAGCTGACTCCAATCTATGGTCATTTAGTTTTTGTTTTTTTTTAAAAGCACTGGATTATATTATGTTGAAAGCAGTGGTGTAATGTAACATAACTAAGTGCTTTTACTCAAGCATTTTCTGAGGCACTTTATTTGATGCCGCTTTATAAACCTACTCCCCATTTGAGAGTGGAATATTGTTTCTTTTACTCCCCTACCTTTATTCGACAGCTGTGAGTCGCAGTTACTTTGCAGATTGAGATCTTACGTGTTAATGCAGCGTCAATAATAACACATAATGTCGTGTATATATACTAGTGTAATGCCTACTAAGTGAGTAAACCCGAGGAGGAATGATAGGTTAGTTCATGAAATATGCTAAATCCATCTAATCCATCTATAGCATAAAAAGCGAGTTGGTTACTTAATTATGCACACATTTATCTAAAAAAGAAGTTAGGATGTCACATTCTCCACTTTTCTTTACAGTGACAGAGAGGATAATCTTATTGTCTGCATTGGCGCACCTACTGCATGGACAAAGCTGGATTACTGACAGGGCAAAGGGCTCCCAGATCACCGGGGCGCCCAACCACCAGAGAGTGACTGAGACTCAACATTACATTTCCACCTCAGGGGTTTAAAAATGGTTTAATCCTGCCATGCCTATTGACAAACATTCGCCATGGGAAACTGCAGTACCTCCTAATAAGCCTAGACTAATTAGCTACACAAGGAAACAGCGCTTCCATGCTGAGATAAAGGACCTCCTTGTTCACGTTGATGCGCGCGTGTCCGACGGCTCTTTTCTGCAATCAGACACTTTGCGTCAGGTTTCGGGTAAAACGTCAACATTCACAAACTTCTGGTCAAACCCATTAGGCTGCACAAAATGAAGGCAGTAACTGGTGAGGAGGCAATAGTCACGTCCTTCCTTCAGTCAGACGAAGGTGTGGACGCAGTATGCTGCAGAGTAATAGCTTTCTATTTCATGTTCTCTTTATGGGAACTTTTAGGTCTCTCTGCGTGCGACGCCCGCAGGCAGAGTCAATACTGTGAAATGTGATGTGAAGGCTATTGTGAAGCCGCACAAGTTATGTTCATCATCGGAATGACATATTATGGGAAGAATATGCACTTTGAAAGGCTTTCAACTTTGGTTGTTCAGAAAGTCATATAAGAGAAGTGTTGTGGAGAGATCGCTGAAGTCAAAGGTCAATGGTGAGGTCAGGAAGGAAGAACGTGTTCAGGAGCTTCTGATGTCTTAAGCTGTATTATTTATTGACGCTTGATCAAGGAGAATGGGAGACACTCTTTAGAAATACACAACGTTTTTACCCATGCAGGTGTTACTGTCAGCATATTCTAATCTGGAGACACAAATGCCTGTTTACGCAGATTGGACCGTCAACAGCAAGCTCTCTATTATGTCTAGGAAGGCAGCAATAGGTCTCTTCGACCCTGGCCACCACACTGTTGAGATAGACTGGCACCTACTGTTCTCAAGCAAAGCCAAACAGCTAATACTGCAGAGGACCTTGAGGCCCACACGTGACCTTGTGTAACTTAAGGATAGAAAATTCCATAACAAGAAGGACGGAAATTTACAGCTCTACCGAGAACATAATGCCAGGTTTAAAACCGTATTGTGTGCCTCTGCTTTCTATATTGCTGCTGACCTCTGGTCTCCCCTGCGTGGAAATGCAGTCACAAATGACTGCAATCCTTATTTTCTCTTCGCAGATTGAGTTGGAGAGAATTTACATGATTGAATTTGAGGTTTTATTTGATCAATGTTCAATACTTTCATCAAATGTGCAAGCTAAAGCTTCCGCGTGCTGGAATTCAATGTCAATATCATCTTCAGAGGGCTTAGGTCTGCGGCGTACATGGATTAGAACAGTTAAAATGAGAAAATGACGAGGAGCCGAAAGAGACTGAGCTACCAAGAAATGGCCTCCAATTGGTCAGCCAACTGAAGCCAAACACGGCACCACATTTATGTATTATTTTGTCATTTGTGTTTATCATGGAGCTAAAAATGTAGATTCATTTAAGATTGAGTTGCAGCGTTATTGTGATGCTTTTGATTAAGCTGTTAAATCGCATGCTGTGCAGCCAAAGTGGCCCACAGAGCATTATTTTCAATTCTAGTGAAGATGCCAAAGATTACCGATGGTGTGTTTTGTGTTAATGTGTTTAAATTGATGCAAAACAAAACATTACAGTGCAGCTATAAAACAACACAATGTATTTCACGAGTCTGTACATCTTAGTTTGAGATTCATCTTGAAATAAACAAGCAAAACATGTTTTGGGTTTGCGTTTTGATGGTTCTGTGCTGTGGCACTGCAGTAATGTTGATATTTGAAGACATCTTAATATTGAAGCAAAATCCCAGTATTTTTAGTATCTCCTCTGTGTGGCCACACAAGTTCATGCATCTGTGTTTTTCTGTGTGTATGTATGTGTGTGTGTGTAAGAGAGAGAGAGAGAGAGAGAGAGAGAGAGAGACTGTATGCCGTGCTCCAGGAGGCCGCCTTCCAGCTGTCAGTGAGTGCAGCCTGCAGTCAGTCAGGGGGAACAGGTCTGTGTAAGCTGCCAGTCAGACCCAGCACTGCAACTGCTGTCCCTACAGTAATGATGATGGGAGAGCACATCCACCACTACGGGAGCTCATTAAGGGAAAATAATTGGAGTTTGTTAAAAACAACAGTCTTCAGGCCGAGGGAGACAGGTGTTTGTCCACATTTGGGAAGACACACAGTCCCTTTCCTCTGGAGGCTTTTCACCTAGCAGAGATAGATAGATAGATAGATAGATAGATAGATAGATAGATAGATAGATAGATAGATAGATAGATAGATAGATAGATAGATAGATAGATAGATAGATAGATGCATGCAGAATCGTTCTTGACTAAAATTGTCATTCAGCCTCCGATCCATCATCTTTCTCTCAGCAGCAGCAGCAATGAATCAGGAAATCTCTCATATAAACAATAGTGAAAGCCTCTTCTGATTCCCTGCTTTTACGCAACGCAGACAATCACTGTAATTATTACCGCTTTCACAAATAAGTGAGAGTTGGGAATCGTTTAATGGCGCAATCTAAAATTAAATACAACACATGTAAACACTGGCATGGAAGGGGAAACATGTAATTACTGGTAATTACAGAGCGGGATTCTACCATAGCAAAGTCAATCAACCTCTGAAGAGGAAACAGATCACAAGAGCTTAGACTGAATTAAGATTTTATAACTGTAGCAATGCCAAGAAAGTTAGGGTTGTATATGCCGTAGGGTTTTGATTTGAAACTCCCTGGGTCATTATTAAATATTCATCGGCGCGATGACAAATCTGTCCATTAAGAATACGAAGAGAGCGCTTTTTGATCCCATAAAACGACACAGAATTTCAGTCCCATGAAGATGCTATTAAACTGGCATGAAGGACCCTAATCCGCCTTAATGTCTGGCAGTGGAGCTACATGTCATGCGGTGATTATGCTGCCTGCTCCTGTGTTTCACATGGTCCTCTGTTAGCAGGAGGGGGTTAGATCCTCTGGAAGCTAAAACCTTTACCTAGAAAAGGATTAGGCAGACACTTATATCTGACATAAGTCACATATGTGACATTGTGTCAGGTGATTTAACTGAGCCAGGAGCCAGAGTCCAGCTCAACATGAGTCTTTGTCATGTGTTCATTTCATCAGTGAAAATAAATACTCTGTCTGCTTTCATTGAGATCTGAATGAATGAAGACATAAAGCCACAAACCTGGCTGATGTATAACGGCCTTATAGGCATGACAGGTCACTACATCTGAACACACTTTCTGGCTAACTACTGGTGCCTTTTTACATTTTGATCTAAATTATGAAAATTATTTTCTTACTTTCTTACTTCTAACATGATTTGTTTACTGTTTTTTTTCACCTTTTAAGCCACATACCTTGGAGGCTAGTCCTGCCTTCATAGACGGATTACCTTTGCGTGCGTGCTGTAGGCAGAGGCCCGTGGCGATTTTGTGTCCAGGGCCTGTGATCATGATAATCCGTCTGTACCTCTGCTACTTATGTATAAAGTTATTTGTAACTAGTGTTCACAGAGAGGAAAATAAGAGGGGAGTCAGATTTTTTTCGGGTCACAATTTACATCTGTCAAAATCTGACTCCCCTCTTAAATTAAAAATGCAACATGTAACACCAACAATTTTCACTCTGCTGGCACATTTTGACCTCTGTGACTGATTTATGAAGTTATTTGTAACTAGTGTTCACAGAGATGTAACATCAACCATTTTCACTTTGCTGGCATGTTGTGACCTTGCTGGTGAAGGTTGTATAGAGTCTGACAGGAATACCCGCAGATGCAACTTTGGGCTAAGAAAAAACACCTAATTGCATGATTTCAAGTGTCAGGTCTCTATCCAGGAAACTAAAGTTCAAGTACTAATATCATGGAAAGCAATATAACAAGTTCAGTCTCTCTTCTAAAACTAAACCTATGCCCCTGTGTTCCATGTATATACTGTACATAGATAGATCAGCACAAAATGAAGTCAATAGTGACCCGTGTGGAGGCGTTTTTCACTTTTATTTAAGCTGATTCTGTAATTGCAGCATTGTGCAGAAGACGGAAATGATGTTTGGAAAATCTGTGTTAGTCACAGACTAATGTTTGTTTTGGAGTTGAGCTGTCCTTCTGCAGCACTACTCACTGAGGTTATGAAGTCTCCAGTAGTCGACCTATAAACCCTGAAGAGGCATTCGTTTGTGAGTGTTCACTTGACAAAATGCTCAGCCAGAGTTTAGCAAAGTTACTTTGTGTTTGTGTTATGTTTCAAGTCTTTAAACATTTGTGTGTGCATGTTTTGTGTGATAATCACAATTTCGAAGATGAGCCTGAAATGCCATTGCCCAGAATGCTTAGCTGTAATGAAGCATGGCAGAGCCGCTGGCACTTTCTCAGACAGCCTAATTCATAAAAGGAAATGCAAATATAATGGTTTGCAGGATAAAAATGAAAAAAACATCAAGGGACATTGAATTTAAAGTCTTTCATCAGGCATATGGAAACTGTTCCTTATGTTGATTGCGTCTGATAAGATTGAACATCCAACCTCTGGCAAATGATCACAGCTATGTGACTGTAATTACTCCAACAGTGTAGCTTTTAAATGTTTTGGGGATGTGAGCGGCGCCCGAGTTGAAACAGAATACGGGCTTTGTGTCCACTCGATTTTGACCACATCATATTCTAAATAAGAATGAGCCCGGCTCAAAGAGAGCTGCTGTCCAAAGATAATGATAGCCTGTCACATTTTAGGGCAGCAATTATGCAGATTTTTTTTTTTTAAATGGCTTCAAGAGCAGAATGTCACTCAATAACAGACTCTCACTCAAACATGGCTAGACAGTCCCTCCCTTAGTACTCTCTGATCGGTGGTTAGTGCACAATATGGCACACCATCACCAAGTGACTCTTTAGAAGAGGCCCAGAAAATTGAGCATTCGGTGATGGAGAGAAACTAGTCAAAACCCATCTAAAACACCTGAATCAACTCATGCATTGAAACAGATGGGCCATTTAAATGGTATTATTATGACTTCATTATCTTGTTGTCATGCAGGGTGCTCGCTTCTCAAAGTCTGTGCTTACCTCTGCGGCTGCATTTCTTTTCTTTTTTTTCACTTGCGGATGAGTTCACCAGTTCATCAGGTGTAATTAGCTGATCCTGTTAAGCCTATTCAGAACGCGCCATCTGCAATATGTCTGGATTTTTTTTGATAACGAAAAACATTCACAGTACCTGAAGCGAAGAAGAAGAAAAACTGCCCTGCTGGACGTTCGACTATTGCATTCTTTGCACTTTTTTGTGAATCAGCTTTCTCTCAACCTGCTCCGTATGCTCTCACTTCAATTACCGATGTCTTTCAACAACCCTCTGAGAAAGAAAAGGCAACGCATCAATAGAAACAGTAAAAAAAACAAAAAAAACAAAGGGATTTTCCCAGCTGAGGAAAAATGAGCATCACACATGTTACTCCAAAGGCAACATGTTTGGTAGCTGCATTGGTCTTTTAAGGCTGCCTCAGTGAACAAATTGGCACTTCTGCCTCTCGTACAACATCTCCCCCCCACATATGAGCGCCGTAGAACATCGATGCAAATGGTGAGTCAACAAAGGATAATTTGCTGTTTGACTGTGATGGCTGTGAGGCTGACACCAAAATCTTTATCAACAACATAAATATTCCACTGTCACCCTCCCGAATCGTTGATGTTCTCCTCTCAATGAGGTTGGATGAAAACATCCTCTGTTTGTCTACTTTTGGCCACTTATTTGAATAAAACCTGTGAGCAAGATAGATATGTAAATATTAATCTGCAGTTTAAAGCCTGTCATTTGTGCAGACAAATCTATAACAAATTGAAGGTAAATAACATCCCCTCGTGGCAGTCAGATGCAATAAGTTTATAGATTTGTTTATAGATGTCTAATGATAGTGCAAAGTATATAATAAATACATATAATAATAAAAGTGCATTTACTTAAGTCGTGTACTTAAGTGCAATTTGGAGGCACTTTATGTCCACATAATGGCACTTTATATTTCTACTCCATCTTATTTTATAGGGTTTATATAACATCTAACATAACAAGAAGAGGAAATATTCTGCTGCATAATTCTTTTTAGTGTTGATACTTTAAGTAGGTCATATTTTGCTGCTAACACTTAACTTTAATTAAAAGTATGCAGGTGTAATGTCCTTTTTAAATGATGTTTTATTGTTTGTTTCTTCATCTTCCACCACTGCATGGTGTGTGACTGTGTTATTAAGGCATTTACCGGCTAGAAACAAACCCCAGTGTGACAAGTGGGAGGACTGGAGCATCTTCCAAATGCCTCACCAGCCAGATTATTGATGTGGCCACCAATGTGGCCTGTGATCAAAGCACGGCATAAAGAAACCAATTGACCACTTGAACTAAGCAGAGAAAACAGTCATCTGTCAGCGGAGCCGCGTAGATGTAATCTCTTAGAGTAGTGTGTGTCGCCGACATTTGACACAGCTTTGCCTGTCATGAATAGTCAGTGGGAAATTGGAGGAAATGTCATCAATCAATGTCTTCTGCACAGGATTGGCTTGTTAGCGTTGCCGCTGACAGTACCACTGACATTCTGCAACAGGTGACAACAGGGAGGATGAATGAAAATGGACAGTTGGAAGAAGAGAAAATGTGGAGCATATTTTTTTTAAATGAGTACTAAAATGGAGAAGACCTTCAGGAGGAGGCTCATAAATGCTTAAAAATATGAGGTGCCGGATGTTTAGAAGTACTAGAGAGTTCAGGGCAGATCAGTCAAAATATAATGATTCTGCTCTGGGGGAAGTCACTCCCCGTGAGTGCCATGTTTTCACAGCAGGGCAAATGGAGCTAGCCTCTAATTCAACTGGAAATATTTCTGCAGAATGGTCCGTAAGGGATCATTTTTATGCCCACAGAGGTGACTAGCCAGCGTCTATATGACATCAAAGCAAAAGAAATCCAAATCTAAAAGACTCCAAATGTGAGGCCATGTTATTAACACTGCCAATCTCGTATTGATGATATCAGTGAATGGTAATTTTGCTTTACAAGGTAGTAACAATATGAACTTGTAACGTGTTTGTTCTTCTGAGCTCGGATGACAGAGAAAACATTTGTGCATGTCAGCTATAGCTGCTTTCCTCCGCCGCGGAGTTTAAAGAACTCCTGCAAGAAAAGTAATTTTGTGGAGGTGAGATGAGATTAGATGGGAAGTGAAGGGGAATGGAAGTAAAGCTCACTGTGACAAGTTTCAATATCTAGCATACATTAAGGTTAATACAATTCTGCCTTTTCAAGGTTTTTAAATCTGTAATTTATATATCACATTTTATCTATTTGATATTAAATTCTAAAGGCTCTATTCATAAAGCATGGCAGCAATAGAATATATTATGCATAACTATGGTTTTATTAGTGCAGAATCACCTGAAATGGACCAGCTAGAGCATATTTTGCCTTTACACTATGAAGGAGAGGGTGAGACAAGGGGGTTGCAATCAAAAATCCTGCACACTGCTCCTTTAAAATGCAACGAGAAAGCAAAGGTCAGTGAAAGTTTAAAAGAAAGAGATTTCATTTGAGTCGTTGAACTCCAGCTTATAAATGCGCTCAATGTCAGCGTGATATTTAAAGAGGATAAATGAGCCTAGCAGCCACATGAATAATCTGTCCTGTACAAATAGTGTGGATAAACAGAAGACTGACTGTGAGACTGAGACGATGTAGACGGCAGACAAGATGTGAGTGATGTCGCAGAGCAAATAGCAGTCATGAAGACAGAGAGGTGGGACAGATGGCAACATAGTCATCAACCGGTTTCTCAGGCTGGAAACCAGACACGTCGGCGAGCTCCAGCGGCACAAAACAGCAGTAAGCAACCGCAAAATGAAGTAAGACAAACTCCATTTATCCGGCTTGGCTTTTGCAGTTTCAGTGGTTAACCTAGAGGGGCACTACTTGGGCAAAGGGTAGTTGTTTCATCAACCTGTTGATGTTATGATCATGACTCCTTTCATCGTTTCTGTGGATGGAGCAGCTGAGCTCTGAGTCTGGAACAACACTTACATACAGACAGGAACTTGCAAATGTGTCTGAGAGGCAGAAGATTAGTCAAAAGATAATTATAAGTATTGGACCTTTTAGCAAAAGGCAGATGAAGTGTTATTTTACTTGTCCGTTCCTCTATTAGCCAGGAAGCAGAAAGTAGATTCTCTTGAGGAAAAATCAATCCCAAAATGCTCAAACACACAACAAAATGGCTTAGCCTGTGAGACTATCCTCTCAGGACCACGGCATTTCACAGTGAGAAAGTGCCCCAGAGTGGCATATTGTATGTTGATGTTGAAGTGACAAAACCTTCTGCAGGCTGTAGTAATTATGATGGGAGCAAAAGAAGGCGTGCAGTTTGTGTTATTAGAGAGCGACAAAGCACGGGGACAAGGTCAAGGTGGATGGATGAACCAAACATCAGACATGGAAGGCTGCTGTTCGTTTCCCACGTGTAATTCAAGCCAGTGTTGCTGTTGGAGGTTTTTTTAAGCCTGCCCATGAAACTTTACTTGAAAGTTAAAGCAGCTATTAGGCTCCTACGGGAAAAAGCGCTAGTGTTTCCGCCTCCTCATTTTATCCATGTGACAGAGAATTCAACTAAATCCAACCAGGCACAAAGGGCAACTTTAGAGAAATAGCCTGTGTCCTCGCTGATGCTGATCTTCTGGTCTTCTTTATTTGTGTATACCATATAGATGCATATTGAATTGAAACAGTTTCATACCCAATTAAAAAGTGTTGACCTAGATGTCAATTTTTTTTAATAAAATTCAGCCACAAGACAATTTCTTGGCTAGAAATGAAACATGATAAATGGTAAGTGCAGCACAAAACGACTATTCATATGGACAAATAGCGCTTTTAAATTCTAGCCTTTAAAGAACACAAGCGAACGCCTTATTATTAGTTTATTTTTGCATTGTTAAAAGTTGTGTCACGTTCAATGAAATGAATAAAAGGAAAGTTTGCCCTGTTGTCATAAAGGTACAGAAAGAAAATATCGTTATGGCTGACTACTGAGAACAATAAGTAAAAAAGCCAGTCGGCTTTATGTTTGTGGATAGATTTGTCAAGGGACCAATAAATACCGGGTTTATATGAGATACCGTTTAAGCCATAAATCTTACTTGCTCTCCCAACAGCATCATAATGTTGAGCATGAACTATTACTCTACACACTACTATGCACTCTCACATGTGCAAACATGCGCTCTCATACGCACCATGCGTCCTACACTGCGTACTACTTCCTCTAACACACATCGGTGTGCCTCGTCACGTTAACTTGCTGGAGGGCCCCTGGAGCGTGAAGGAGCTGGGCTCATGTTGACCACGTGTTTGGGCTGAATTCAGTTTAGGAAAGGTGTTGGTGTTTAGTGTATTAGGCGTTGGTACATTAAGAGGGAAATAGTATAAGTGAATGTGAAAGGACTCTGCAAAGACTGACTGTAAATGTTGTTAAGAATAGTTATGTCTGCTGGAGTTTGATTGTAATAGGACAGAATTTGATTGAAACATACAAATCTTTCTTGGCTCCCGAATTTCCAGAGAAAACTTCTGCTCGCTGTCGAAACATGACACATTTTAAACTGCTCTTAAAAGTCTTGTTGCTTGATATAAACACTTCTTGTAGCATACTCATTGCTAGTCCAGTGCCACTGGACAGATACGTACTTTGTTTTTTAAGAAGGCAAGCCAATGAAGAACTGAGCATTTACAAGATAACACACATCTTAAATAATTCAACTGAAGCATGTTTGATGGCCCAAACAGCCTCTCGTAGTTGTGTGCCTCATGTTGATTTGTTTGAAGAGGAAGTTGCATTGCGCGTTCAAAACCGATGATCACCAAGCGGCTCGTGTTGATGCTGCAGAATTTTGAATCGCGCTTGTTTTGTGAGCGCTACACAAACACACACAAACAGCATTTGTGATTCAAAATCTATAAAATGGTCCATAATAGATTATATTTCACCAGCTATGGGGAGCTGAGGAGAGAGTCCTGCTGCTTTTACGGCATCTAACATGAATGTGTTCATCAGTCTCCCACACGTCATTGCCAAAGTCTGTGAGGACTGTAAAAATCGGATATGCTCCAAATGCCATACAGTGCCCCTCTCTCCATCCCTCAACACATCAGCGGTGTTCCTCTCACTCCACGGCCCCAGCACAGTTATTTCTGTAAGAGAAATATACTTCCAATTTCTGTTTTGTCATTTCTAACTGGAGCAATCTGCTGAATGAATTCCCGGAGTACCAAAGTGCATGTCAGAAAGAGAGAGGCAGAGAGAAAGTGGGGATGGATACAAAAAAAAGAAAAATCTCCCGCACTAAGCAGGAAATAATTCTTCTTGACTGAGAAGTATTTGCAGCACAATTTTTTTTCACCATCACTATTTCTCAAACTCCCCTGGTGTCATTAGTCTCCGGATGAGGAGGAAAAAAAAAAAAAAAGGTTCATTTTCTCCTTCTCTACAAGTACAGGGGCTCAGTGCATTATCTCTCCGCAGATTTACACTTTCAAACACGCAGGCTGTCATTGGTGGAGGAGCAGCCCGGGGATAATAACGCTGGGGTGGAGAATAAAATGAAATAAAATGTCCAATTTCATATTGGCACTGCAGATTGTGATTATTCCATCATCACACAAAGGTACATAGCATGACAATAACAACAGACAAATCTTTCCCCCGTTGTCATTTTTAACGACGCGCAAACACGTGCTATGAACCAGTTTTTACTGTACTGTAAGGAAATGATGGGGGAAAAAAGTGTCTTTGCGCCTTTGATTGTACTATTGGTTTTTTCATGTTTTAGCCCATTAACTATGTTTCATGTGTACTTCTGACCACTTTCTAGAGCGTACAGTTTTCCTCCCGTCAAAGCCACATTACCATCTCATTGTAATTCAGCTGCGAGCAGGGACGGTTATGAAAATTTGTTGGTGTGTTCGAGGAGGCTCTGGCGTCTCATATTTGAGAGTCGGCTGCGGCAACACGTGCACGAGCTATGTTTTTGCGGAAAATCAAACCTGGAGGATAAAAAAAATAAACTAACATGGCTGTTGCTGGAAAGCTCGTAAGAATGATTTGCACACAATTACACGAGCACATGATGAAAATGAATCTTAATGAAGTTTAGAAGTGGTTGATTTTTATACTGTTACTGCAATGAAACAATTTAGTAATTGTAAGGTAAGAAATCAGACACGCAAAAAGGACACAGTATGCACAAAATGGGCCAAATGAAACATGTAAAATCACTGATATGGTCTATTAAGTGCTCTGAAAAACATTGATGACTTAAGTGAGCGAAACTACAGCTTGGTGGCCTAAAAAATGCCTGTTACTTAGACGCGCGGCCTGTTTTATGATTGCGCTGTATTTCTCTGAAGGAGGCGCTCGCTGTAACCCGCACGTCTTAAAAAGCTTGACACATGAACAAACACACACTGCGCACACACTTGAAGACACGCGGTCTGACTCTTATGGCGGCGTTTCAGCAGCAGGCACACACACACACAAAAAAAAAAAAATCTTGAGATGTTGGAAGGACTACTGTAAGAGTTTTGAACTTGAGAACTTGAAAATGAAATGTGTCATATGCAGATGGCTCGAAGGCAGTTTCAAACTGGGATCAGGAAGGAGAGCAGCATATAAGGTGCGGTACCTTATTTTAACTGAGCACATTCTCCCCTGCAGTTTATCATCTGCTGTGCTTTTCTATATACAGACGGCAGACAGGAACAGAGGGATTCAGGTGTTCCAGCCAAGTTGGGCTGATTGTGGCTGAGTGTCGGCTGTGTTCTGGCACCAGATGACCAACTGTGAGTTGGGTCTGGCACATATATTGGCTGCCAGATCAGCTCCAGTCAGTGGCAGTTAGCAAGCTCTGTGAAAAACAAATGACTTGCTGATAGAGTTTCTTTTGTCCGTCTTCCATGGAATATTTATTTTCTTCAGACGGAAATCAGCTTTTGCATCACCAAGTAACACTAACGTGGAACTGCCAGTAATTGCAGTTCCTCAAACGGCCACTTGAAGCTGTTCATAGCAGGAATGTTTACAGCCTGGTCTCTATGGCTAATTTTCCCATTCATAACTGTACTGAGGGCGGATTTCTAGCATGGATGCTTTGATTGACAGGTGGGTGCCATTACAGGTGGCTTGTTTGAGCACCCAGGCGTCATCCAGCCCACCTTAGGTCTACCTACCAATGATCCATGAATTTCTAGATTAGCTGGCAGGCAGTAGAGGCCGATCTGCCAGCATGGCCGTGGCCAAAGGCGCCGCACTTGGAGCTTCAAAACAGCTCTTAAGAAACCTGCGGGTGACATAACAGATGCGACGTCCATTTCTTTTTGCTGTCAGTGATGAACACACGCTTCCTGCCAAACAGTTTTGGTTATTTCATAAGACAGATTTCTGTCTGTGCTGTCTCTCTGTCTCTCTGGTTTGATGTGGGCGGGATGAGAGGAAACTGGAGAGAAGTGATGTACTTCCATGCATCAATCGATCGAACAACATTTAAATGAGAATACGTAGAGTTATGAGACTGTTTGGTACCCGCAGAGTCCTGATGTGTTTTTAGCTGCTGCTCTTCACGAAGAAGACGTACCTCTTCGTTAGGAAACAATTCAATTCTCCTTAAATATACTATACTGTTACATGATCTGTATGCACAGCGGAGGAAGAACGCGTGGAATACAATTTGCTGCGATGAAATAGTTTTATGGGGAGCACATTAACGAAAGAGGTCAAGATTGACACTCCACAAACAAATACCCAAACAGTAGCTTCTCAGTACACATAATTTACTGGAATTTGTCACAGACTGGTTAGCAGCAGACAACCACCCAGTGCTAAATAGAGACGTCTAATTAAGTAGATACTGAGTGTCTGCGGCGGCAGAGAAGGAAGCTCATATTATGTGACTGTAAAAGAAAGATTCATTACATTCATTGTCGTGATAGATTTCAAGTAATTAGGATTAGTAGAGAAGATATGAAGTATTAAATGTTGAAATTGATAGCCATTTATATAATGTACATTAAGTTTCATCATAATTCTGACTGTAAGGATTATTACACGCTGCAGTTGGGTACATCATTTTGAAAGAAAAAAAGGTTTTGCCACAAGCAGAGAAGCGTTTGTATAAACTGCTCTTTTACTCACTGTTCCTTTACGCCATTTGTACAGTCACTAATGTGAGATGTAGTACTTTAGTGTGGGTGTTTAAAATCAGTCGGTGCATTGCAGAATGTGTGTTTAAATAGCAATAAAACCCAATTTCAAGCCTCGATTGCAAGGGAATCCTCACAATCCTTGCAGGGAGTCACAGAATTTGCATTATGTTAGATAGATTCCTGTTAGATTATCATACCGTGAAATGTTAACATTCCTTTACCTCCAATTATCGCCAACATTACCCTAATCCTTGTTTCTCGAGACGAGATATCCACATGCTGTATATTAATCAGTCGCCATCACTTTAGGCAAAAACAACTGCACAGGCCTCCCACCTCTCTACCCCCAACCCCGCCTACGCACCCACCCACACATCCCATTTTCAATGCAGCCAAAATGTGGCTGTTTTCACTCAGGAAGAAATCTCTGTGAGAGAAATGTGGGCATTTCCACAAGGGGAGCAGGAAGAAGAACATCCAGAATGAGCTCCAAAAACATCAAGCATTGGCTGACTTACTAGATAACTTTGTATCATGCCATGTTGTGGCCCTGAGAGGTTTTAATGACTGAACTCTATCTCTTTTATGTCTGACAGTCTTACTTGATCTTTTTTTTTCACCACATTCACTGTAAAGTAAAAAAAAAGAAAAAAGAAAAGAGTTTTTATAAATTAATGGGAAGACTGGATGCGCTATCATTTGTTTCTTTTGATTAAAATCGCCTTTTCTAAAATGTTATTTGATGAAACAACAAGGTGGATGGTCGGGTCAACAAAGCCTGGAACAAATTGTAGTGGAGAGCACGCACAACCAGAAAACTTTTACAGCTGCAGGATGAAAAAATAAGATTAATGCAGAAGTCAAGCAAACGATCCAGACATTGTGTTACTAGTGGGAGGCGCAGTAGATTTTCTTAGAACAGTGGCCATGAGTTTCCCCTAACCTTGAAGGCTACGGCTGGAGCTGTTTTATATTTTTCTTATTGTCAACAAATCCATGAATAAACCAGCGTTCTGTTAGTCCAGCTCATTTTGACGTACTACTGATTGTTAAACTCAGTGCAAGCTGATTCATCACTGAAGATGTAAACCTTTAAAATCGAGTAATAAGTGTTGTAAAATTTCATTCTTGTAGGATCAGCAGTTTCCTAAAACAAGTGGACAAACATTACTCAAGCAGGGCTAAATTCTGGATTTGTTGGGGGGTATTTAAAGACACATTTGGTGCGCTAGTTATCATTTGATGCAAAATGAAAGTCACCCTCTACAAACACTGTGGCTTAAATTGCATTTTTTATGTATAATTATGTGTAGTCTCTGGAAAACTGATTCTGTCCTAAGTAAGACAGCGATGAATTTTCTATTTTGTCCTTCAGGTGTGATGACCTCATTTAATTAGAGCGCATGCTGTTTGTTTAATCGTCAACGCCAAGACATTTTATTGTTTATGTTCATGATTTTGTCTGTTATTTGCTCTTTGCTAAGTAAATTTAATCCCCTTTAAAAGTGCTGCACACACATCAAGTCTGTTATTTTGTCAACAGTGTTCAGAGTTTTAACAGAAAGAATCACTTTTGCAAACTTGGTGTGTTTGACTTTGGGCTTTCGCCATTACAGCTTCCCATGGTTGACTGGGGCCCAGTTTAACCTTTGAAGCGGCCCTACCAACAATGCTGCCTGAGGGTAGAGCAGGGCTAGGTGTGAGAGAGAGAAAGAGAGAGAGAGAGGGTGACATGGTGAGGTGGTAACGGCTATGGTGGTGAGGGCAGAGAGGTGTGAAGATAATAGCCCCAATGGGGAGATATGCAAGGCAAGGGTGCTTTATGAGGCTTGGTCAGTGTGGTGTGAAGGATTCCTGCGTTGCACACAGAAACTGAGAGAATAATTTTCAACTTATTCAGTGTTATACTTCTGCTGACTTCGGATCTATCTCTTATTCGCTCTTGTTTTCTCTCACGCACTCTTTGTCTCTTTTAGCTTCCCTCCTGAAATTCATTTGCTTCATTGGCATGGCCGTGTGGTATAATATTCCTGCACAAGGCTTACGATTATGATAGATGGTTTGCACATTACTGCTAATGCACTATAAAAAAATAAGATTACTATGTTTTACTTTATCTTTTCTTCTTTTCTTATTCTGTGCATAAAATGTTTAACATCAGTTTAAATGACCTACTAATATTATTTACTATCATGGCGATGACAATAAATCAGCACAATGGAGGAAAAGAAATAAGATATAGCGTAGGCAGATTTCGAAGGAGGTCAGTCCATGTGTTGTGCTGATTTTCCCTCTGGCTGTGACATGTTCTGACATATTATTCTGCTTTTATATTCAATGCCAGATTTTTCCTGAAAGTAAGTATTGACTTTTAGTATTATTTTGGTAAAGACGCTGGTTCTTTTGTCTTTGTAAAGGCTGCAGTGTAGCAGGAAGTGTTGCTCTTTTTATGTCTTTTGTTGCTGGCAGAACCGACACAGTCTGTTTTCTCTGGGTTGCCCGGTTTGTCTCAATAGTCAGACTGTGGTCACTCAGTTGGACTTTTTTCTTCCTCCGTTTCTGGTCAGTCACAGAGCTCAGCTAATCTGCCACATGCCATTGTCTGCTCGGTGCTAAATGGTATTGGAGTTATTGTTCTCGCAGTATAGATGTCCCATGCTTGATGTACATTTCATTTTCTTTGGCTTTTGTTGGTCCAGATTGTGTGAGAGTTGTGCTACTGATGGAGGAGCTGAGGCTCATGCCCAGCTGGCTCTCCTCATGGCAACATAGAGCTTTGGTGAGAGCTTAACTGGGCTTTAACCACAATGTTGTGTCTGAGTCAAATTGACCGTTTTTGAATTTTTATTCAAAGGAAAAACACTAAAAAAATTGGTTGTTCATCATTAAACTCTGTGTCCTTGTTCATTTTCATGAAGAAAATATCTCTTGACTACTATGAATACAGTTTTTATTGCCAATAATTTAACTGATTTGCTTCTAGTAACACCTGGCATACAGATGTACTTCACAAAATACAGATTTTTAGGATTGTTTCCAACTATGCAAACTAAAAAAAGCAATTAATTATATCATCTAATGTGTTTGTTACTAATATAATGAAAAGTTACGCAAAGTAAATGTCATTTTTTATTTCTGTACTGATTTCAAACACATTTTTCCAGGTAAATTTGACAAGTTGAATACAATTAATGGCTTCAGTGCTACACAACTTGACACCACGCTGAAGAGAAGAGTTTGGTTAGAAGTGTGGTTACCTGACACGTAACCACGCCCACCAGTGATGTCATTCTGTCCTGGAGTGCACCTGTACATCATCTGTACGTCACTGCGGAAAGGTGGAAACTTGAGGGCTTTTCTTTAATTTTTCTAAAATGTTGCCGCTCCTTTTTAGATGAGAATTATATGTCAAAAATGAAAACACACTTACCGCACACACTCCTCTCCATCTCTCTCCAGGTCCTCTCTGTTTTTCTGCCTCTCCCTCTGTCTTTGAAATACCACACACTCACAATTTCTTGTGTAAACAAACCCCTCACTGGCTCTCCCTCTGTCTCTCTGTCCTTGACTTTAGTTCTCGTTATCCATCTTCAAGGAGAGATGGGGTGAGGGTGGGGTTGCGTTGGGGTGAGGAGGGGTGAGTAGCTGGAGGGAATTATGTTTCATCATCCAGCCATATGAACTAAGATGGAGCCTGACATCTCCCTTTTGCTGCTGCTTGTCTGAATATCATTGTTGTTTATGACTCTCGTGGCACAGCGTTCAGAGGAAGGCTGTCTCTTTGGTCAGTTCAAGGGACCAAGTCATTACATGCAACAAAAATTAGTCTCAGACCATCGCTGAGGAGGGGGGGAAAAAATAAACCACTTATCTATGGAACGTCTGCAGCACAAGGCACTTGGCTTTATAAGGAGAGAGGGGATTGGGAGCACTCACTAGTGAGTGGTAGTTGCATGCAGACAAGCAGCTGAGAGGGAGGGGAAAGCACTCACAAAGCTGAGTAGTTTGTGTGGTTCGCCTCCAGAGGGTTCAGGTTTACAATGGAGAGGAGGAAAGCAAACTAGAAACTCCAAATGGCGGAGCTGCAGCAAAAAGCGGCAGCACTCGCAACGTGATAAAACAAAAAAAAACAGCACAACGTCTAGTGAAAAGATCAAGCGATTTGTCTCGATCCTCAGATCCGCCTTCATGGAGAAAACACAGGCATGTGGGTAAAATTATGAAAGTGAGAAATTTATTATTGGTTGTAATTTTTTTTTAAAGGTTTTGGCAACTCTTTGAAGTGAATCTTTCGTTTGGTATTGCGCCTTTTCAGTGACTCACTAAATCCCATAAGCTTCCATAGTATCTCTAACGACCAGACTGGGGGTTTCTTTAATCACGCCGACTGTGTGACTGCGTTTTATCCAGCGAAGCCTCCCGCTTTGTAGTTTTGGGAAACAACAACAGAATCAATTAAACAGCAAGGGGGACATGGCATGAGGGAGGAGAGGAGTAAATAATGGCAGAGACAGGTTGTAAAGAGGAGCAGTAGTTTGAATGAGCAAGAGAGACGTTAACTGTTATCCATTTATTTTTTTTAACAGGTAGCATTTGTGGCTATGACTATGGCTCTCACAGTGGGGGCTGGTAGATTTTCTCTCTGGAGTGTAGGCTCAATAAACAGGTGCAGGTATGTGAACATTTGCTAGATGGAGACACAAGAGTGACTCAAGGGCAACTCTAATATACTGCAGAGAATTGAGCGAATGAAATGATGATAAGCTATCGTCCTCAGCTGGAGCTAGACTGTATGAAACCGAAGATGGACTGGATGAAGCTAAAAAAGTGGAAAGACCGAGATGGAATCCAATCAGGAGCAAAAACAGATCTAGATTCAATTTGATGAGGATTGGAAGTACAGCAGTCTTTGTTTCTCCCCTCTCATTGTGAGAAAAAAAAAATGACGGTAAATGCTGAATGTGCTTGTTGGGGCGGAGTGTTGGAGGCCTTCTAGGTGATAAGCCCTGTAGAGGCCCAGTACATTAATGAATTGACATTACACCAGGATCAATGGTGAAGCTCTCAGGGTCTGAAAAACTACACTTAATGAAAAGGGATTACTCTCTTAAGATCAAGGTCCTCCACTTCCTTTCTTCCCCACCGCTGCTGCTTTTCGTCTGCTCTTTTATATTCTGTTGTGTTTTCTTTCCTCGCTCCCCCTTCCCTTCTGAAAAACGCACACACACGCGCGCGCACACACACTGCAGTTGTTCACAATCACAATCCCAGTGAACTGCTTTAAATGCAAAGTCAGTCTGGAGATGTGGACTACACAGTAAATAAACACATGAAAAATGGTCAAATGACTTGCAGCAGTCAAGGATTTGCAGAGGAACAGTTATTTTACTGATGTCTCTCCGAATTATTACAATCAAGCACTTTCAGCGACGTTATTAAAAGTTCTGCAGAGAGACTCTGTTACGCAAACAGCAGGACAACTGGACTGAGTGAGCCGAAAATCAAACCAGCAACTCCAATTACTGGACAGCCCCATCCGAGCCACGACTGCCCTTGCAATGCAAGTCATTTTCCTGATTTTGCCCTCGCTCGTTTTACTCTTGTCAGATTCATTGGCATGTATGTTCTTTTACTCTCTGTGTGAGTGTGGCCAGAGGCGCAACGTGCCAGAGAGTTTCAACCTCAACAGAGCAGCGCGGTAATTTAATGAAAAAAGTTTGCCACATTTGTGACCAAAATTAGAGTTAGATTTAGTTAGACCTCCAAATGGCAAAGAAAATAGTGTCAAATTCTTTATGTAAGTATGTAGTTACTTTTATATTACTGCATACTTAATTACATATATTAATTATTGTCATTTTATATAACGTTCCATGTTTTTCCAGGTTCCACGTTTTCATATTTTCCATGCTTTTCCTTGACAGAGTATCCCTGTACAGCCTATGCAGATGGACACTTTTGCAGAGATTTGAGTCTTTGCCTAAAGAAAAATATGTATCAAATAATATATAAAAATATGTCTCATCCCATTAGGCCTGCAGTTCAAAAAAGATTGCACCATCTGTAGCCAGGTTATTCACAGCAACTCAAATAAAGTCGAGGCAAATGAAGTACTGTGTAGCAAAACTTCCAAACCATCCCTGCACTATCCCCCCGCCATGGCTACTAAACCTCAGCCAAAGACCCAAAATAGCATGTTCAGCAGTTTATCGGTGGCGTGATTGTTTGTTTGGAACATACTGAGCACAATGTGTGTCTGGATCAACAGGAAAGTGGATCATGGTGCTGGAGTTGTTTGAGAAGTTTCTGGGAATGTTTCGGTACATTTGAATCTGGGTCACCAATTGAATCTATTGTCACTGCTGTAAATCTGTGCTGACTACAATCCTCCCCGGAGGAGCAAACTTCTGATACTAAAGCACTTCTTTAATCTGCTTGCATCCACTTAATGCAGCTGATGTAGTTTATGAGTTATAGCAGGCACGTGTACATCCATCTACACTGTGCCGGAAGATGTATGTAACTGTACATACCTCTCTGCACACACTCACACACATACCTGTGTTGTGTGTTGTGTCCTCCCTTGTGGCTGTCTTTTAGCTCTGGCTTTCATCCAGTGAGTCCTCTTCATCTCTTGGTCATCATACTGTCTCTTGAACTAATGAACCACAGTGCGTTGCTGTTCCCTCACACACTTCTCTGCTTGATTTCACATTTCTTCTTCTCTTTTTGAAACCATTAGTTTAGACTGTTGAAACTCTCTGTATGTGTGTGTGTGTGTGTGTGTGTGCCTTTACGTTCATGGAGCACCAAACTCTCACCTGCTATGAATAATTGATCCGCTGAATCTAGGGCGCATGAGGTTTGTATGCAAGGAGGCAGCTGCTGCAGCAGGAGGGTACCTTACAGTTTGTTTTAAGAGAAACATGTAAGGGGTTCCAAGAGGTGGAGACTAGTGAAGTGGAAAAAGCCACCTTTCCGAGCAGGTATAGGTCTATACTGACCTGATGGTCAGAGCAGAGCTGTGCAGCATCTAAATCATTAATCCACCAACGCTTTTAGTTGCATGTACTATAGACAGATTGTGGGTATCTCCAAGGTCAGCGAACGTCTACACATGTCAACTTGATGCAACTTTAATCAACGTTTTCAAGTAGCTAAACAAGGACTGTGTCTTCGAGTCGCAACAATGTCTGATATAAAAAGGAGGCGATGGTGGGGAAGGGGAGGATGTTGACAGTCGTCTCCGAGTTAACAAATCACTATTTGTTCTCTCTTTCGTGATGATAACCAAGCAGCAACCCAATAACAACTCAGAAGCTAAAACAAATTGAATGTTTGTCTGGTAAATAACGTGAAATTATTCCTGTTAGCGCATGGACATTGTTAAGTCATGCGCTAAACCCGCTCCTAGGCCATCCTCACTCAGATTATAGTGTTTGAGCTGACACGTATCTAAAATGAAGGACACTGAGATAAAAATGCAGAGCAGATTGAGACAAATTGCTGGGTACATCAGCACACTTTTAGTCTTATTTTAATATTATATAAAAATAACTTATTATATTTTCTGTGTCACTATATGAATCCCAAAAGTTTTTTTTTTTTTTTTTAGTATTGGCTGGAGCCGTGCTTTGGCCGTTCTGCTCTGCTTTTCTAAACACTCTGTTAATTTAGTAACTCCATGGGGGGAATTTCACTATTTTGTTTGGCCCCTTCCACAGAAACATCAAAGCACAGGGTGAGTTAAAGAGCATCAGCCCTGGAGCTCGTAATGATTCATTGCCTTGCTAAGATTCTTCATAAGGCAGATGCTCGCTGACACAAGGCTTGTAACCAGGTCCTGGTCTTATTCATGGATGAACTACAGCATCAGTCCTGTAGACATATTTCCCCAAGTGCATAGCTACTCTATGAAACAGCCTAACCTTTACCTCACCATTGAATTTGGTGGAATTAGTATAACTTATTTTTGTCCAGACGGTTTTTTTTGTTTTTTTGTGCTCTGTCTGCTGGCTGTCACAGCATCGCCTCAACTCAGCTGTCACTCTGACAGAGACACACAATGATTGGCTGTGCCGCACCCTGTCATTGACTTATATGCGCATGATTGAACAAGACACAGGAGCCAGACAAGCCACTGAGACTGACAAGCGTCCGGCTGGCTGTTGAAAGCTATAGACTGAGCTTCACATGCAGAGTATAGCTGCAAGTGTGTGAAACTGGAAGAGGAATGCGAGACAAGAAAGGGTTTATGCATTGTTATAATTGTTATTATCCTTAATGTAATAGTCTTGCATTTTTTCTGGAGCGGATGATTTCTGGAGATAATGAGCAATTCAGCACGAATGTTTCACTGCATTTACTCAAAAAATGTTTGCAGTAATTACACAAAATTTTAATTCGGAGGTGTTGTTTCATGTTTCATGTATAAAGACATTAATTCTTAAGTCCTTATTCTAAATTTGTGATGCATTGACCTTTAATCTCTAAGATCACAAACACAATTTTCACCCCTGCGAAGAACTAAAAATGTTAATTAAATTGCTGTGAACCTGCTGGTTAATTGGCTCGCACTCAGAAGCCTATCATGGGCTTTGTTGCCTGTGATCTGGCAGCAGTGTTACTTGAGTGTCACTCATAACAAATTGCTCTCGGGCAAACTGGGCAAAATATGTGACTCACGGAGCCTCTTGTTCCAAGAATCTCTAATAAGCAGTGTGGGCAAATGAGGACACATTAAAGAAGTAACACATGTAGTTAGAGGAACTGGAGTAGGATTTGCCATATGCTGCGGTAATGACACAGATTTACCACACGTTTTAGTGCCACTAGCTCGTGAGACGACGCCAATAACCAAGGCCTTGTATATTGTGAAACAGACTGTGCAGATCTCTTTGCATTTGAAGCACCTCTGGATTATATCAAACACCTTCAGCCGTGAAAGATAATTATTAGCCACTCTAGCAACGGGAACTGCATTATAAATGCTCTCTATCACTTGCTGAACTACATATAGATACACTTGGGTGATTTATATAGGTTCTGCAGAGCCATTAGTTTAGTTTGGTCAGTGCGGTGTAATACCGCCACAGGGAGTGCAATATATTTGAATCATTTGGCTTTGTGCTGTCATGATGGATGAATGTAGTTGGTGGCTGATAGTGTTGCCCTCAACAGCAGTGATTGGGCTAATGTGCCTGTGTATATTTGTACACGGATGGTGTGAGTGTGTGTGTGTGTGTTCTCTGTATGTTGCCGTGAGCACACGTGTGTGTGTGTGTGTGTGTGTGAGGTCCGTATGGCATCCATCAACGTTTAACAGAATGCTGTGAAGGCGTGAAGAGCGAAAGACCAGCGGGTACAGATGCGCCTGCAAATGTAAGCAAGCGGTATTAGCACCTACTAGACATCCATTAAGCCTGTTAATTAAAATGCAGGTATTAAACATCTGTGGGTAGCTCAGCCATCCGCCATCCGCCTGGTACCTCAGCGTCTTCAAGCTCCATCTTTGAAATAAATGAGCTTTATTCACCTGCAGACTCTCTACAAATCTTCCTCTTTACTCTGTACTTGCTCCGTATGGTGCTGCTTGTTGTTTGGAAGAGTTATTTTTAGACCCTCTGATTCCTCAACCTGAGAAATGCTGCCTTCACTCACACCATCTCTGCCTTTTTTTTTTTTAACTTCCCTCTTCCCTCCGGTTTGCTTGCTCTTATATGTGTTTGTGTTGAGAAGCACTATAACCAATGAGATTCTCATCTTTCTGCAGTTGCAGCTGTTTGCACTGTCAAAGTAAAAGAGACCTCCGACGTACCTCTGACCTTCTGTCTCTGTCGACAGTTTCCCACCATATATTTTCGTTTCTTCTCTCGCTCCAAATGGTGACTGGAGAGTTATCGACAGGGTCGCCTCATTGACCAGCCACTCCTGCTCACAATATCAAACAGCCATAAAATAGCACTTAGCAGACATAAATATCAATAACGTGGGGAACACGTTGGTCCGTTTAACCCCTGACATAACTTGGCACTCTATGCACCAGCCTGCTATGTGACCGGGCTCCAGCTTTCACCTGCTCTCTTTACTTTAACCATCCTTCTGCTTCGGCAGGCAAACGCGATCAGGAACATGAAACGGTTCAGCCCCTTGATGTGACGCCAACCCGACGGGAGAATGATCAAATCATAATTAATGCGCAGGAATTAATGTGACAATTCACAGTTTCATAGCGCATACCGTGCCGAGACGCATGGCCCGCATCAAAGGAATTAAACATGGAGCAGAACAACCAAGAGGAAATCACTACTGCAAACCCTGCTGGTCTGAACTTTATCTGGGCATCTGAACATTTTTAGAATAACCTAAATATCCATCCATATTTTTATGAAGTACAGTGATGAGGTGAATTGAGGTAAAAGCGTATTGATCTCTCTCATGAAATTTGTATCAATCACAAAGAGAAGATGGAGATAATGAGAGAGAAACATTTATGGTAACTCTAACGAGGATCTTCTAAAAACACGTCTTCGACTCATTATCGGGAAGATATCCTCAATATTTTGTAAATACATCGCATATACTAATTACTCAGCTCTGCGTGACCTAATTTATTTGTAGCGTGCGAGCGTGAGATAAGACGATGCTGCTGCCATACCAACACAAACGCTTGTAAGCAATCGCTCGGGTTGTTGACGCCTCTGCACCAGAAGAATATCACAGCGACGTGATGTATTTCCAAAACAGTTCTATTCTGCTGCATTTCTCCGAGATCTCTCAGCGTTGTCATTGTTCTCTTCCCATTTTCCTTTCATTCACGAGAAGAATAGTCAGGCAACCTTATGAGGCAATATTGCCCGCAGTGGAGCCGGGGAATGGCAAATGAGACAAAATCTATAATGTTCTGCAGTGTGCTGTGGAAAAAAACAACAACAAATATTAACTGGCAAGAAGTGTTGCCGGTCACAGCTGTGTTCATGTGCGAGTTCGCCGTTCAGTCAGAAAATAATGTCAGTAATCAATGTTTTTAACAAGCCAACGGAGACGTGCTTTAAAAATGGTAATGAGAAACAGCTTGAGTGAAGGTATTAGTTCTGTGCCCTTATTGCTGCTTATTTTTATGTTTTAAAAGTAAATACTACTAAATGCTTTTGTTCCAACGCTGTTAATTAAAAATAAATATGCAATCATCGACCCATACTGGAAATTGCGGGAGCTGATGCTCTATTCAGAGCATCGTTCAGCTTGCTGTGAAATCTGTGAAGGCTTACATGAACCACCAGTAAAAATAGACTCGATTTTATGTAAAAACTTAATAGGCCCTATTTCTTGTTGAAGCATGTGGTATCACTGAATGCAAAACAAGATATTAAATAAAGCATTTAGCTAATATGGTACATATTAGAGATACAAATGAATACATGAACAGATAATATGCTCTGAACAGATGGCAGTATTTGAACATTTGTAGTAATACTTCTGTTATTTTTACCACAACACTGAAGCCTGGCACCTTGCATAGTAACGTGACAGGAAAATGACTAGTTAGGGACCATCTCAAAAGTGCCGCGCCAACGAACCACGAGAGCTTTTCAGATTTCCGTTTTTGTTTTGTTGTTTCAGAGGCGCTTCAGAACAACTTAACACTCGTCAGGGATTACTCCCGTTTCATACACAACAAAATGGCCACAAACTACTTTTCTATCTCCACTATTAAGTCTCCACACAGACCGCTAACAGTTAAACATCTGCAGTTTAGCTTTTCTTTACTTCGAAAAGGTGAAATAAATGCAACTCAAATGGTTTTTTTAATAATTTAGGAACATGGCTAATATGTTATTTGTACATATTTTGGGCAGAGGGTATAAATGATGATACTGACACAGGTTGTGGCATCACAAGACCCTCATATAGTAGAATATTAGTATAATTTCACACATTATCACATATAATGACTTCACATTTAGCTCCAAAAACTGTATACATTTTGTCACTCTTCAGAAACCTGTTAAATTAATAATCTGATATATTGCTTTAACAATATTAACCACTGTTTGCACGAACATGGCCATGAACCTTTCGAGTGTGGAGGCATTATTTAAAACCGACCAATAGCAGCAGCGAAAATACCAGGGTGCTTATCAGGGTCTTTGGAGAGACACAGGAAATTGAGTTTGTCCAGTCTAATGATGGGCAGAGTCACGCAGCTCTACAGACGTACCATTTCCCTCCTATTAGCGGAGATGTGTTATTCATGAGGGCAAATCTAGTGTGAACTATGCTTCACCGATATTCTACGCAGTCACTTCTCAGTCTGTCAGGGGACCCAAGCCATTGTGTTTTATTCATTTATTTATCTAGTTCTGTTTCTACACTCCCAAAGAAAAAAGGCAACTTGGTGATGATGAGGGCACGGGGCCAAACGTGATTCTCCCTGTGAAGAGCTATCAATAGCATCTGTCATCAGTAATCGGGTGGGGGACGAAAATAGGGGTGACGGGGAGAGACTTGGAGGTGAAAGACTTGTGACGGGTGTTAAAACAAAGGCCCAGGCTGCGACCAGAAATAGCAGCGTCTTTTCCTCTCCAAAAACACATTATCTCTCTTTCAGAGCCTCTCCTTTATTCTGCCAAATTCCAATAGGCACTATTGGCATATATATGCTCCGTTGTGTCCAAAGCTATTTATATAATACAATTTGAGCTGAATGGCTCATTGTGTGAGTGCACAATGCAGTTATGACACACATTAATTTCTTACATTTTCATTTAAGGACAAAATTCCCGCACAATGCGCATTTCTTCCTCTGTGCTGAAAACCAGTCTCCCTATTCAAAGCTCTGTAAACAGGCGTCATTCCACCTTTCATGCTTGTCAGACTGAAATGATGTTGCTCATTCAATCCCACACCCTATGCACATATTAATGCTCGAGAATCTATGGCTTAGTGTATCCATAGTGAGCTTATACACGCTGTATAGTAATAAATCTCAGAGTAAACCCTTTCATATTTCGGGGGTGTGAATGCATATTTAAAAGTCCAGTGTGTCGGATTTCAGCAGATATACTGATAATATATGGCAGAAATGGAATGTAATAATTAGAACTATGGATCATCAGGATCATGCATGCATGTAGCCCAGAACAAACAAACCAAACACTGGATCTAGATAGGGTCTTTCACAAATTTTGCAGCCACTGTAGGTTCCCTTACACACTTGAGGCGGTATTCAGTTGGTTGCAATCTGCACCCCCACCACCAGATGCCGCTAGATCCGACATCTTTACAGTATTCATTTGCATCTGCAAATACATGCGGTGCTGAAATCAGTGGGCTGACAAGTGGTAAAGTCTCCGGTGGAAGTGCATGTTATGCCGGCTTCAAAAGAGAGCACACATGGACGACAAGAAAAAACGGTGTATGCGTCTCCCTCGCCACTCCATCTGATTGCAGAATGGAGTGTACAAGATGGTTTGAGCATCTAAGGAGCTATCACATCATAAATTCACATCAACTAAAGCCTCATCAGGGATGAAGTTTTTCAGAAAGACAGGAAAAGAAAAGGAGGAAGATTTTACACCTCATATCTTGTTGTGTTTTGTGTCGTGTGTTTTTCTCTGCACATAGACGTGCAGCCATATCAGAGGAGCAGATTAAGCAGGATGAAGAATCTATTACTTTATCCTGACAGGCTGAGGAGAGTGAGAGGATAGGAGGCGCATCCTTGTGTCCAACGTGATTAGCAGATCGCTGATTCAAATTGTCCCACTATCTAGGCAACATCTCCATTCTCATTACCTTGCCTTCCCTTTGTATCACACTTATCACTGTCTGTCTCCTGCATGCTCTGATCATTCTCCTGTTACGAATCTGCTATTGACATGCATGAAGTAAAGTGTTAATGGAAATAGTTTAAGGCCTTTAAAAATATAATTACTGGAGTGAGAGAAGGATCAGTTTTATGAATAATGGAATCTCATGGATGAATCTCTGCTTATGTAGGTGAGATGAGAACATATCATTTCTTCCCGGAACAAATGTAAAAACAAAAGACAAATAAAATTTGGTGTATTTTGTGCGCTCTTTGTAATATTGCCTCCTCTGTGAGGGTCATAGTATAATAAAATGTGAACAAATACCAAATGACTAAAAGGCTGCATCTCGGGGAGCTGATAGATGCTGTTTAATGCAAATCTTCCTCAAACAGCGTCTGGAAAAAAATTGACTCTGTCCCGTCTTGCTTATTTGTCTGATAAATAAAGAAAACATTTATTTCCCAAGAGTAATGCAATACCTTTTCACCTATTTACTCCAGTCAATAGGTGCCATGCTTGATACATCTTCATGGAAACAGTGTTTAGAGAGAAAGATTGAGATAAAAAAAGAAAAAGAAAAACAGCTTTCTTTCTTGTTTGGCTTCAACCGCGTAACAAATCGAGATATAGCCAGTAATATCTACATTGTGATGCAGGTCATGACATTAAATTGAAAAGTCTAAATATAAAGGCCAAGGTCTGTTGTGGCGCACTCATGGCATGACATGGTCTCCAGCATATTCACATGCATACCAGCACACACACACACTCACATTCAACCTTTTGACAATTTTCAACTGTGAAGAATCACCTCATTTAGTGGGCACATTTCTGGTTTAGGAGGATGCATGCATTTCCATTGTTGCCCATTGGCAGGGCTTAACAAATAGGATTAGATCCGTGCCCAGGAGAGCACACTCCTGTTCAGGTGACACACAGCTCCGCGCTTCAGCTCTGCAACTAGACACAGAGAATTACTGTTAAAGGTCAGTGGAGTCAGACATTGAATGTCACAGCTTAGCCACAGTTTGGCGAGAAAATACATTAGATAAATACGCCTGTCTCTTGGTGGAGAGTAATTCTGCAGCTCCTGAATTTCCAGCATAAAAGACACGGGCTTACTTGGTGAGTTAAAAGGCAACAGAGGCATATCGATTAGAGGCAGTGAATCAGCCCTCAGCTATGCTGTGAATAATAAATTGAGTAGAAGACAGCCAGGGGTTGTCAGATGGAACCTTCATGAAGGGCTGTGAGTTGTGCTTCTTTTCGATGAGACTGTGGATAAGTTACATCTCCCGTCTCAGGCATCTAGGGAATCCTGTCACCGATCAAAAATCGCCTCAGAGCAGCTTACTACAAGTTTAAATAAGCATTCCACACCCCATTTAACAACACAAAAAGACTGATCACAGACTGCACTCACTGCAAAGTAGTGCCAATGGACTCAGGGAAGGGATTGGACACTTAATAGCACATCTCCCTAAGGTGGCTGAATATTGGAATGGGTAATTTTCTGAAAAAGCTGCATATGTGTTGAATCAGACAAGAGAGCTGCACCGGGTATCCAATCAGCTTCGCTAAGATGTCTTGTGACTCACTGGAGCAGGTGTTATTGTTTGCTCTCTTCAATAGACTCCTCATTGTGGACCTAAATGTGCTCAATAGATTCGCTCAGTAAACTGTGACAGATAGGGTCCATATGTATACCAAGGGCTGTGGCACAAGTCGAACCAATCAGAGAGACATTATCACTGAACACAAAGTGGATCTAGGTTGAGCAGCACATGTCCCAATTTAGCACAAAATGAGAACATAAATTTGTTTGCAAAAATCGAGACTCAATCCTTTGTGGATTCAGTTCAGCGTGGTGTGACATCAGCGCATACTGTACTGTCAGTTTTTAACCGCGCCAGCTGCGCGGTGGTTTGGTTTGTGTGACATTCACGGTTACGAGGTTGGCATTTGTGGTTCAGAGTGAAACATTTTGACACCCTATTAGATTGATGCTTGGGAATTTGCTACAAGGTCCCTAGAGGATAAACTTTAATGGTGACTCCCCTGACTTTTCCTTCAGCACCACCAGGAGGTTTGACATTATTTAAACAGCCTGCATAATGGCATTCTCGTTCGAACACAGATGCTATCTGTAAGAAAGGTCTGCGGCGTCTATATTTCATGCCTAAATTGAGACAGTTTAAAGTGGACAGATATTGACCCTCTTCTATCGCTCCTTTGCGGGGAGCATTTTAAGTTTCTGTTGTATCGCCTGGTACTTTTCATTGTTGATGAATAATAAAAATAAACTGTACAAGATAGTCAATATGTCCTGTAAGAAATGCTGGACAGCAAATCAAACAGCAAAAGGCGATTAAAAAGGGGATGTGATACTTCTCTAATAGAGTATACAAGCTGTTACCGTCTGGCAGAGGGTATGTGTCATACATCCGAACCAACTGGGCTCGCAGATCATTCATGCCGATGAGTATTGTTCTGTTTCTGAACAGCCTGTGAACCAAAAATAACTGAACCATGTGGTGAATAGGTGCCGAGATCTTGTGTTATTTTTTGTCATCAATAGTACTAGATTTTTTTTAGTTATCTGACAGTTGCTGTATGGCATGTGATTGGTTACCGAAGGGAAATGAATCTATCTTTCCTCAGCTGTACTCTGTGTTTAGTGCTACTTAGCAAATTTTAGCATGCTAAGATGCTAAACTAAGATTATGAGGATGTTATCTTTGTAGCTTTAGAGCCACCAGTGGAAGTAGATTCTTGTGTTATTCATACTTATTTCTTCTTTTCAGGTTTAATGTGAAGTTAAAATGAACCCTGCACTTAATTTATTTTCCTTTTTCCCTGTCTTTCATTGTCTGGATGTGTGTGTGTGTGTGTGTGTGTGTGTGTGTCTGTGATTTATGTCTCTAATCTCCTCTCTTTCTCAACCTTCCTCTTCGTGTGTGTGCTCACTGCAGGCTGTGGGCTGGAGTTCCTGCTGGTTCTCTGTGGGCTCAAGTTTTCCTGGTCCTGCCCTCGTCACTGTATCTGCTACACTGCGCCCAGCACCGTCTCCTGCCAAGCCCACAACTTCCTGTCAGTCCCCGAAGGCATTCCTCCTGACAGTGAGCGCATCTTCTTACAGAACAATAAGATCCATCGCTTACTTCGGGGCCACTTCAGCTCCGACACAGTCACTCTCTGGATTTACTCCAATAACATCACGTATATTGAACCCTCCACCTTCCACGGCTTCACACTGCTTGAGGAGCTGGATCTGGGAGACAACCGCCACCTGCGCTCTTTGGCTGAAGACACCTTTCACGGGCTGAGTCGCCTCAATGCGCTACACCTGTACCGTTGTGGGCTCAGTTCACTTCCTAATAACATCTTCCAAGGCCTCAGAAACCTGCAGTATCTCTACTTGCAGGTACACTACACAGTTTTGTTCTGGATCATTTTACCACCAAGAGTTGTCACTTCTCCAAATAACAAAAATCTGAACTACCGCACATTGTGTTTGAATTCATTCAGACACAACCCACGTAGCCTAATCGTAAACTGTGATGCAGAGTTGCCATTCTGTTCACTTGCAGTGCCTCCACTCCCTCACTTGAGTGACAAGCCGGCAACAACATCAGCAAACAATATTACCTTTATCCTCAATTTTTCCATCCATCATGTCAAATCCAAAATTCCTCAACACGACTTTTCAGATGGTTTAGTGTTATGATTATCATTTATCCTAGTTTACTGAAAGCAACATGCTTCAGGTCAGTTGGACACAGGATTATCTAGTATTATAGTGGACACAAGTTAATGCTACAGCAGTACAATAATGTTGGAAAGAAAATGTTGCATAATATGTGATTGTGTGCTCTCTGTGTCTCACCAGGACAATCATCTGAAGTTCCTGCAAGATGACACATTTATGGACCTCCACAACCTGAGCCACCTGTTCCTGCACGGAAACCGACTGTGGAGCATTAACCAGAACACCTTCAGAGGCCTTCGAGCCTTGGACCGACTGCTTCTGCACCAAAACCAGATCGAGTGGGTTGACCGCTTGGCCTTCCATGACCTGAAACGTCTCACCACCCTCTACCTGTTCAACAACTCTCTGATACAGCTGTCCGGACAGTGCCTGGACATGCTGCCCGCCTTGGAATACCTGCGCCTCAACGACAATCCCTGGTCATGTGACTGCAAGGCCCTGTCGCTATGGGAATGGTTGAAACGTTTCCGAGGTTCGACGTCTTCAGTGGGTTGCCAGGCACCGGCTGATATGATCGGGAAAGACCTCAAGGAGTTGCGCAAGGAGGACTTTCCCGACTGTACGCCAACTGTACCTAATTCTGAGTCCAGAGCCCAGACTAACAATTTATCTGGCACTGTGAATCCGTCTATGAATCGCGGTGTGGTGGTGGGATCTGGAGGGCAGACCCACATAGTGCACCCCTCGAGGCCTGGCCGTTCTCGGAACTGCACAAAGCCTCGCAACAGGGTGAGCAAGGGGAAGGGTGACAATGAGGTTCACCACTCAAAGGAGGTCATGGCAGACAAGGAGGATTCCTCCCCAGATTTCACAGATGGGGGGAAACATGACCACACGTCTCCAGACGGCACCGTCACACGGAGGAAGCACAAGTGCACTCCCCGGACCACTGTTCGCCCCCCTAGTGGGGTTCAGCAAGCCAACAATAGGGCAACCTTATCCCAGTCCTTACTACATGTCTATGCCCTCTTTGTGGCCTTGATAACAACAAATTTTGACTACATTCTCCGTTGACCTCCGTTGGAGGGTTTGGCAAACGCTAATCACAAAAAAGCAAAGCCCTCAGACCTTCTCTTGCTCCTGCACTACAAGGCCTCTGTGTCTTTTATGTATGTGTGTGTGAGTGTGATTATATGTGTAAATGTTGTGTAGGGAGCTTTACTGTTCGGACTGAAACAGGCATCAAAGCATCAAACATCTACGAGAGAAAGACTCGCGCACAAGAATCGGAGAGTCAGAGAATGAGAAAAGGTTGACGCAGACCAAGCTTGCACTGCCACTTATGCCAGTATGATTTTATCTTCATATGTCTCGGTATAGTTTTCAAGCTTCTGTTTTTTCACTCAAATGGAGCTCAGATAACCAAAATTTGGTGAATGTAAAGAAAAAGGAGGGTTGACGAAGCAAACGAGGTCAAACTTGCTTGCTAGTGAACTCTTAGATAGATAAGCTAGTACAAGTGCTCCAGCCAGCTTTAATTTTCAGTTCACGGTGTGTAAATTGTTATCAGGAAAGTGCAAATGGAAAGTCGATGACCATGTAAAGCCTCTGACGTCAGTCCTATCTTGCTCTCATCCCTTCTGCCAAATGTATTTTTCTTCCGTTGCTTCCTTCGTTTGCAACAGATCCGAACAATTTGGTATAAGTGTTACTCATAAACAAAGGACAAGAGTATAAGCATGGCAATAAATTGTCAGTCAGTGTCAGACATGAGAATGTGCCAGACTCACAACAAAACGGAAATCTACGGCCACAGATGAGACTAAAAACAGAACCTGTTAGATCATACATCATATGAAGTCCTACCAAAATATAACTTCTCTTTGCATAGCGTTGGCTTTTTTCAAGGTATTGCACCAACCTTTCTGCCTATTTAACAGAATTTCCCATCGGTATTAGATTTACAGCCTCCATCTTCATTTACACCACGCTTCTCCCTCTGTGCAACTGAATATTAAGCTGCTAATTGTTTCAAGATGACGAGGACTGCCATGCGCTATTTTCATTTGCTTGGAAAAACAACGTGTGTCTCTGGGAGATCAAGCTGTGAATATTGAAGAGTCTGTCTATATCTTGTGTCAGATGTTGTTCATTTGATTTTTTCTAAGACACAAAATGGACCTAGAGACAAATCCCTGCTGCAGGGCCAACAGGAGCCTTAGAGGTCGAGGGTCAAATGGGGTTTTCTCAGTTTCCCAGTGAGGTTGTGCTGAACTGATCCCCTCCGCAGCGAGGGCATACCCGCCTCATTGAGAATGTGAGGAACACATATTTTGTTCTTAATCGCTAAACTCCAAGAACAAGAGCAAGACTCGGAAAAAAGAAAAAAAAATGTGTGTGTACCTTAACTGACTCGTGATCAGTAAAAGAAAAAAAAAAAAACATTTTGAATGGAGCATGACAAAAACAAGGATCATGCGGGGAGAATTACGCCTCTTAATTAACTGATGTGATTGTTCATGGATGTGGGGATCTAAGACCAAGACAATCGCTTCTGAAGTAACAAGCGGATGCAGTACAATGCAGATTGACAGATGGACAATTACGGGATCTTGTTGTACTTCTGGAGCTTTTGTGCCTCCCTTAAATGTACTGATAAGATGGTGTTTGTATCAATGATGTGAACTGTAACCATGGAGAAAAGCGGACTTCTTGCAGTGCTGATATTAATCATTTACTGTATTACTATGAGAAAAACAATATCAGTGACATTGATGATGATAACAGGGTTTTCTTCTTCTCCTGTCAGGAGGAGTCTTTCGATTTTTGATTTTCTGGGTGATTTGTTTATTTACGTATTTTTCATGTTATATTTTTAGATCCTTTTATTTGTCACTGCACAATTCCTCACCTCCCTCTTTCTTGTTCTACTGTATGCCTATTCATCTTCTTTCTTTGTCATAATTCAATTGTTCGGTAAGTTATCATCAGAAAACAACAGTACAAAAATGTTTATAAAGATATTAAAATCTATATCTTCTTATGTCTACCGTTGCAGTCTGAGTCTGTTTATTGCTGCGTTAAAGATTTATAGGCTTGTTGGGAGAAAGTAAAAGGCGTCCTCGATCCCCCTTCTCTTGCTTTTCTTTCCTTTAAATTCATTTAAACCAGAAATTGATTCTGTCTGCAAATTTAGCCTTTTTTCCCATCCTGTTTCTCCCTCTGTCTTTGCTCTGGCTTGCAGTTTGTCTCTCCTGATCAGACCTTGCTGGCTAAACTACTACTGCTGCCTACAAGCACATCCCCCCCATACAACATCTAGGATTTATGTATGCAATGTAAACACCGGTGATAAAAATGCAGCAACATACAAAGTTAAACATGAAATGAGTTCCTGATTTCGTGAACAAGAAAAAAAAAAGAAAATTCAAAAGATGACATACGGACTGCGGTGTGATATATTGCAGTTCAATAAATCATTGAAAAGCACTAAGGATATTAATGAAAGTGTCACATGGAATCTGTAGATATTCCAGGCTATTATTATTATTAATGGGCCTTTAGAACATGAGTCCTATTTCCTCTTTTTTACATTTCCCACACCGTGATAGAAATTGATCCACAAGTAAGTGTTGCATTAAACTTCTTTTTTCAAATTCTGCTAAATGATAAATGAGCACAGAAGGACTGCTTATATGCATGGCTGAGAGTGCTGTGTAATTATATTTAAACTGATAGCAGGTTTGACATCTGGTGTTTGATGCCCATCTACTTACCACCAGCCGCTTTCGCCTCCCTCCCAGCTCATTTGAAGAACCACCTCGTGACTACTTTTTACACCGCGCCTCCCAATGATTTCGCTTCCCTTTACAGACCTCACTAAAATCAGTCTTTCTGTTAGTAAGACTGAACATTTTATTACTGGAACAGCCCCAAAATGCAAACATTCAATCAAACTAATAAAGCTGCATCTAATTTTATCAGACCGCTTGCTTCAGTTCGAAGCAAAAAAATCTTGCCAATTTTCTTGTTTTGATGAAGTTTAATTTTTTGTTTTAATGGTAATTTTGTGCCAAAAGCCTCCAAATATTCAGTGTTTGAGTATATTTTTCCAGTCTCAAAGTCAATCTCATCCATAATGATGAAGTCCAAAGTCAGCGAAGGGTAATTTTCTTCTTTTTTTTTCTGTGTTCATGTCTGAATGAACTGAATGAGATGTTAAATGATATACAGGAGAAAATATGAAGCATTCCTGCATCCATTTGTAACTATTTACAGGAGCTGATGGGGTGTGGATTCTCTAATAAGCTTGTTCTCATGCATACAAACATCAATCACTATAATTTAGAGGAAAACGGGAAACACGCACTCACTAAAGTGCACAGACTCCATAAATCTGAGGATAAACATGCTTATTTGCAGAAGTAATGGAAATGAAAAACTTTACATTTTACCGACTTGCATGTTAAATAAAATACAATTTTATATGGAGGCTGAAGAAAAAAAAGGTCAAAATAATTCAAAAGAGATTCATTTGATGAAAATTAATGAATAAAAGCACCACTTCTGAAACCTTTTGGCATTCATGTATTCTACTGAACTCAGATTATAGCAGCATGAGAAGCAATGTGTTTTAATAGTTGTAGTGAAATGCTGAGAGCCCTTCTCCCTCCTCATGTAATGTTTTTGCTCAGCCACTGTCTCTGAAGCACCAGCCGGGAGAGTTTCCATTATACCGCTTTCCTGTCCCGACAGTCAGGTCACCAAAATGAAGCAGAGTAAAGTAAACACGCCGCACGACAGCCACTTTTGCTCAGAATTAAGTTGCAAAAGCGTTGACTCACTCAAACTGATGACTCCATCGCGGTTCACCAGTTTGTATTTCAATGAACTTAGGCACTCTCTACAAGGCAGCAGAATGATTACACATAAACACAATGTTAGAAAGCCCTGGACATTTTAATCTCTGTTTAAACAAACACTGCTTTGTCACTAGCACTGATGTAATGATGATGTTAAAGTTCCTTTTTGGTCTCAATCCAGCCTGCAGACTGCCATACTCGCCCCTGTTCCCAAGATCCCAAACAAACAGTGGGTGCCACCTGATGACGGAGCCCCGGAGCTGCCACTGAATGAGAAAATTGGCAGCTGAAACTAAATGTTCATTTATTAGCTCTTATTTCAGAGAGTGGGTGGAATATTTGTTCAAAACTACATGGAGCTTATTCTTTTTTTTCTCATTATAACTAACAGCTAATTATACTTATTCCTATGTCCAGCTTGCTGGCTTTAATTATGCTTTAATTATGTTTCTTAGTGAGTTTATTGATCCTTAGGTTCAGTCTATCAATTAAGTGAAATAAAATAGCTGTCTGTCAAATTATCAGGTCAGGATGAATTACTTCATGCAAACTTAAATTGGAATTGAAAGTTTAGATAGAGCTGGTGGTTTGCAAGTTGGCATTCCCAGTTTTAGAGACAGTAGTACACGTGTATTTGTTATGATTACATTACTTATGATAAACACTCACCTCATTACAAGTCGATGTCTTATCAACAAGATTTAAAATCAAAATCATATTTTATGAAAGTTTTTTTTTTTTTTTTATGTTCCAGTCTTTTCGCTAAGCTAGCCGTAGCTTTGTATTCAACCACATGTGAGTGATTGTCCAAAATGTCCGAATATCTTCACACTTTAAGGTGTTAAAAGGTTTTTGGTAAGAGCCGACTCCTTGTGATGTAAAAACTCTTGCTAGATGTACTGATTCATCAGACCTAAACCAGTTTCATCAAGTTGTTAGTGAACGGCACAGGAAGTGGACCTTAAGTTGAAATGATGTTATTATGTCATCAAATGCTTGGAAACAATTTGTAAATATAAACTTGATAACTAAAACCTAGTGAAACGTCAAGGTCAGAACTTGACCTTGGGCTGTTATTTAAGTCTGTGAAGCAGACCGTGATTTACTATAGAGTCCACCTCTATAAGCTAATCAGTAAGGTAGCAAGGTCACTTTTCAAAACATGCCAATTACACTGATTACTGGACTTATAAAGTTGGAGTAAAAAAGTACCGTAGCAACCGTCTCCAGTCAGATTTATCTTGTTGCTGGAGAGTTTTACACAGAATTGTCTGATTTTGCTCCACTTTGAGGTAAATTAGTTACTGACTCACTCACATATACTCTCATCTGACTTGACCCACTTGTTTGGAAAGCACATCAAAGGCGAGGAAGTAATTGTAATTGTTCCATTGTTGTTGAGGAAATCTAGGAGCGATCAGCGTTACAGTCGGGACCCAGTTGAGCTGGAAGATCCTCAGTGTGAAAACAGGTAGGACACAGACGTGCGCCGTTAGAAGCTGGAGCCAAAATGCTACTGAATAATTCAAAGACGGGTTGAGGGGGGAAAAAAATAAATAAAAAAGTCCAAAAACGTGGAATGTGGCATCATTAAGAAAATGAGAAGAGTGGAGGGAGAGCGAAGCGAGCGGGCGACTACAGTACATCAGTAATTGAGCGGTTAGAGGGAGGGGAGCTGGCTGGGATTCATCGAGGAATGACACACGAAGGGAACGCGAGCATGTGAGATCACAGTTATGAAACAGAGAAAGAAGAAAGCACTGAGAACAACGAGAAGATAAACATGAGAAAGGCGCATGCTGCTTCAGAAAACATCCTTGTATTAATATATGCTGTATACAAACAACAACAGCACCACAAAGGCTACACGTCACCGAAAATGCAGCCCTTCCTGTGCAGAACCGGCGTGTGAGATATCGCATCACTTATTCATGCAGGGGAGATGCAGCTTGTTGATTCATCGTAAGGTGTGACGTTTCTGTGGAGACAGTGCTCTCTGACTGAGACACCACCACCACCTCGATGCCTTCCCACCCACCCCCAAAATAGGAAGCCTTTGACCATCTGTGCCCATTTCTTGCCTTTTTATTGACTCACTGTCACTTCTGTGTGGCTTTAATTAAAACCGAGCAATTAGAAAATTGAATAGGAGATGAGGAAAGTGGGTGAGCTGGGAAAGGAGACAGCGCACTGGGGGGACATGATAATTAAGAGCGGACATACCACAAAATGCCACAACACTTGCACCTATTCCCTCTCCTTCCACGAGTCCCACTCTCCCCACTCAATCACAAAGCTAATATCACCTCACTCTCTCTCCATAAAACCCTTTCTTATTCCGGCTCTTTTATTTTGTCTATTTATTTAGCTTAAAATCCCCCCAGAGCTATGGTGTGCTCCAATTCTGCAAACCAGCCAGCCTGCATACTAAACTGAGAGGACTTGAGCAGCCCAAGGCCACACCACCACCTGCATGGATTAGAGGCTTGCTAATCCTCTCATGTTTGACCTCAAGTCAGACAGAATATGCAGAAAAATTACTGAAAGTCAGCGTGGCATGTTTCTCCATAACAATACATCTAGGTTAAATGATTTTTTTTTCTTGGTAGGAGGAGGGAGGGGCTGTTAGTGCAGTGTTACTTTTCATGAATTGCATTTCCCCGTTGCCAATTTTACAGTGGAAAATGCTGACTGCTATGTGCTCTTTAGTGCCCATGGCTTGGGCTGATTTGCCAGGAAAAATTCTAGTTTATTTCAATTGTGCTCACCAAAGTAATTGCTGAGATCCTGGAACATGGGGAGCAAAAGGCCAATGGAACAGTCTGACCATGAGGAGGCCAACAGTTACGCAAGATAAACAGCACATTTGGATGCAAAATGAAAGGTGTCCTGCTTGAAAGGGTGTCTTCAGGATGTGGTCGCGTTCCATTCCAGCTGCACCGCGGCTCCATCATGTCTCAGTCGCAGTCCGCATGTCCGCTGGAAGCCGCTCAGAAATGAAACATCTATTAAGAAATCTGTTCCTTCGGCGAGCAAAGCGAGTTGTTTTCCCACCTGACGAGGCAAGAGGCAAAAAACGGCGACTGAAGCATGGAACACAACGTAAGAAGTATATTTGTTTCGCAACATTTGTTTAGTTCAGTTTACAACTTAATTGAACCCTCATTTGCAGCTCATTCACGATAGGTGCGGTAACAGATACTTTGAGGTGATAACTCTTTACGATTAAGTTCCCAATATTGAACCTGACCTGATCGGATAAATGTTATTCCCTGAATAACCCTGAATGAAGGAGATCATGATGTGTTTTTAAGGGGAGCAGACTCGAAGATACTACATTAAGGAATCACTGCATAATGATAAGTTGTTAAATAGTTTACCTGAAAATCGACCACTTCCTTTCTCACCCCTGAGTCTCAAAACTAGTAACGACTAAAAGATTTCTGCTTACTTCAAGAAAAGTGATGCATCACACTGAGAAGCTGATCCCTCATTACTTCGCCGCCATCGCACCATTACTCTTCTTTTTCCAAATAAGCGAAGTAGCATGGTCTGCTAATGTTTACTGGAAATTGGTTCCTTAATATCACAACAGCAATAATCTTTCAAACTAATCTTTGAATCATCATTATTCGGGAACTATAGCAATTTGTTGCATCATCCTGACTCATTCCTCAGTAACTATTTAGGCTCTTTGTGTACTTTAATACACTCTCGTGGTTGAATTTCTAGAGACTGCTAGCAATTCTTCTCCTGACTCACAGACTTGAGAGAAGAAGTAACATTAACAAACGTGACAATGCCAATAACATGATCAAATGTATGTCTGTTGTCAATGAGGATATTCATTCATTTGGATTTTAAAAGTTAATTTAATGCTTTATAGACCAAGCTAGCACATTCTGCTGTCTTTATTCATTGGCTCTGTTTGTGCTGGACCAGATCCAATGAATAAAGACAGCAGAATGTGTTAGCTGCAAAGGGAGACCCTCCGGTCAAGTATCCAGTGGACTGTGATGGATGTTTGCAACAGATAGTTTGGGTTATAATGATATTAATGATACCAAAACTATGGAAATAAGATCCAGATTGTCCATTTAAGACAGCAGCGCTTCTCTTTTCTTCCTTGAAGTTCACGCTCCCGTTGAAAAAGGCTCTGTGGTCTGCTTTTGCTCTGATCAATGCCTACAATTAACAGACGCAATCAATTGAGGAGTCCTGAGGAACAGAGATGTCGTCTTTTGAGTGTGAAGCATCTACGGAGCCCATTACTCCTGGAGGGGTCCACGCTCCAGTCAAGAGGCTAATGACACACAGAGCACCCCCCGCACACGCACACAATTAATCACTCCTGCTGGCAGATCTGAGAGAAGGAAAACTCGTCTTCACAGCAGCATTTTATTCTGTCCTCTTGTGGGCTGCTGATGAGATGTGCCTTTGTGTCCTGCACACATTCAGTTAGCACAACTGTAACATAGGAACAAGAACGCCACATAAAATGACCTGAATATCTGCGGTAGTAAAAGCGTAGCGAAGCAACTTTAACTTGGCATACTATATTTTAGAGTGTTTAAAAGTTAAAGTTAAAGCAACCGGATACACATACTTAATATTCCTCTGACCATTTTTATCCAAATGTCCAAAATCACAATTAACTGGTCCAACGAGCTCCAAAGAAGTTCACCACCATTTTTATTTAGATGAAAGGTTTGGTACCGCTCTCATTTTTGTACATTATATATGAAGCCAGGAGACGGGGGCACAGAGACTGGTAACAGCTAACCTGGCTCTGTCCAAAGCTAATAAAAAAATCCACCTTCCAGCCTCGCTAATTAACACAAAGAGTTAAAAAGATAAATTGCCACTCTACTGAGGGATTATGTGTCAGGCAATTTCTTGGTTGGGATCAGTTGTCGGGACATCCAGCGGAGACTCCAGGCACTTAATGGTCCTGAACTATAAATAACTTGGCACATAACATATCCTTTAAAATGAGCTGTTCTCTCAAGGAAATGTTTTCACCGAATGCTGATTAACTCAGCGCAACTAAATTAACTCAAAGGACTAGCTGTCTCAGAACTTTGTGTTTTCCCCTAATTGGTACCAAATATAGTCAGCGATGAAATCGTGAACCCATAAAAGAAACTAATGATGACTTGCATTATAGTTCGATCAATTCATAGTCTGTGTTTACATCATGTAAACACCGAAATGGAAACACAGCAAGAAGTCATAATTTAATTCTATGGAGCTGCAGAGCCGTTCTCCTTGAACACCGAGCAAGAGAAAGAAAATTAGAGCCCCCCCTTTTTTTTTAACAGTACTTCATGTCCGGATATCTCCTAGTTTTTAATTTGAATAAAACTCTGTTCTACTGATCTACTGACAAAGTGGCTCTCTGGCTCTCTTACCACTGGCTACAAAGAGAATGAAATATGCTGATGTTGTAGTGATTTTGTCACTCACCTTGAGGCTAGCCAGTGACAGACCCTCCCAAACCCTCTTAATCCTCTCTGCCTCTCTAAGTACGGAGAAATAACACAGACTTACCAGAGCGGTCAGGGCACTCCCCTGTGCTTCAGCACAGTGCTGTTTGAAATTCAATGAAGGGTGTCAGTTGCAGCTGATGGGCCTGATCACTGGGCCAGCAGTCTAATTATCATGTCATATTCTGCACACTTTACAATGGCACACTGGCAACAACCCGAAAGCCAATACTTTGAACTGTGGGTGCATAAAAACAAAATAGAGTTTCAATAATCAAATACTGTTTCAAGGATTACGGCAACATGAACACAAACAAAGACGACAGAAAACAAACCAAACAACCTCCCGTGTATCAGCTAAACCTTCAAAATATTACTGTAAGAGACGAGGAGCGGAGACGGTGAACCTCTCCGTGTGAAGAGGCCTCTCCGCCGCTGTTTGAGGCTAACATTTTTGCCACTCCAACAAAAGAAAGACGCCATCAAGTGTGTCCCCTCACATCCACATGCTCCCACTCAGTGGGAAGCTGCGGGGCGTCTGAGGTTGAGTTCAGGCCCGTCTCACTCCCTCGCTCCGCGCTCCTGCCCGGCGGCACAGGCATCACTCAGATAAACACGCACCCACACTGACACGCAGCGCACCGCATTACAATAATACCCACACAAACATGCACTTGAAAGCGCACATTTCTACATGCGATGCTCCTCGCGCTCTCGTCGTCGTCTCTCTCTCTCACACACACACACGCGCGCGCGCGCGCACGCACACACCAGCGTACATGGGTGTATCAGTGCGCCTGTATGGCTTCCAAGTAGGTTTGTAGCGCCCACGCAAGTACCAGACTCCAGCTGTGTTTACAGAAAACAAACCCCGCTGATGAACTCAGAGACTGTGGCCAAACGCCAGTGAGCTATATCTGCATTTATACGCACTGTGTACAATTCTTCAAAGCGTACAAGAGTTGCGTTTCATATGCAAGAAAATTACCATACCAGCAGGAAAGTGTGAGCCGACAGATTGAGCTGTGACTTCAGACCTAAAAAACTGTCAGATTCAAGTTTAAATATTAAGAATAATTTATGTGCCTCATTGTATTGTTCGATAGTGGTGTCCATCTGTACACCTGGCAAATCAAGTTTTAGTTTGCATGTTTGCATTTGAAGGTGTCTTTGTAACTTTTGCTTTAAAAGTCTACTCTGACCACAGATGGTACAATATTTCCATAAGTGTAACTAACTTCCATAATTTAATAACTATGTTTTCATTACTGTGTAATATCCTGATCAGCTTTGACTTTTCCCCTCACCGCGTTTCCTTACAAACTAAACTGGCTCAAGATGAGGCCATTTCACAGCTATTATAGGAGGATGAGGCGAGTTGTATTCAGTTGGTTGTGATGTGCATTTTCACCACTAGATGCCGCTAAGTCCTACATGCTGAACCTTTATAATAAAAGGTGATATCAAAGTAAAATATGCCTATGAGACCTCAAGCTTCATTAGCATTGAAATGTACCGGACTGGCACGTGGCAGGGGGATGGCAGCTTCACGAAGACGAGAATGTAAAGTGATGATTTTTTTGTTGTTTTTACAAACTACATACATCTCTACAAAAACAACAAAGAGTATTAAAAGAAAAAAAACACACACACTTGTCTGTCTTTGGCATTTGCTCTAACAATTAATTTGTCGCTCCCTGACAGCACTTCAGGCCGTGGTATCACATTCAGTGCTCAGAGGGAAGGAACATGATGGTAAAGGCCAGAAAGATGTTACTTTGTTCACACTTTCTCAGGCGCCACTGCCTCTCGCATTAGAGGATGGCTCTGCATTGATTTTGTGACAAGTGAATCAGGCTCTGCTTTAATTTGATAGGTGCATTTGCAGTCCTCCAAGCTAATTGCACAAGGGCATGGCAGCTCAAGACGTGCTGCTGGGACCAGCCCAGCGTGATACTCAACAGTTTCGGCCCTGTCTGAAGCTCCATACGGAATAATCACTCCAGGTCCTTGGCACTGATGTGTCTCTAGTGTGACAACATCGTAACGCCAATACCATCCTGGGAGGCAAGTGTTTTGGTCAATATCTGATGTGTGAAATCAGAAAAACATCCTAGTTAGCGTAAGTATCGAGCCGCTACAGGTGAGAGTGAGTAAACTGATGCAGGATAGATCTTATAGAACTCATCCCACAATGTACACAGAATAATATAGATAAGGCTACAATTAAAGAGCAAGTTAACTGCTGCTGGAAAGCTTATCCTTCCACCACTGACTTCCCTTCTTGCTGCGATGATGTAGAAGTGTACGCCAGTGTATGTCACTGTGACATCACTGTTGGGTACGGTTTGCTACAGGTGTGAAATATATACTGAAACAACACTTACTTGGAAGAGTCTGCTCTTTATTCAATCCATACCTTTGTCGGTTTACAAAAGCATAGCCTACGTGCTGTTTATATACCCTACAGGAAGGCTGAATGAACATCAAATATCCAGCGAGGATTAAGCGTAGAGCCGTCTAGCCTCTAACGGCTGCTGCAGCACCAATGGAAAAACAAAAAAAAAAAAGACAGAGGTGAATATTAAAATTTGCTGCCTACAGAGCAAAAAATACAAAACTCTCTTTTGTTTAATCACTATAAAAATTACTGCTGAAACCTTCGACTGTGAAAAGTCTTTTGGTCGCAGTGCAACGGTGCATATTGCTGACCGTGCTGGGTGTGGCCAGCAGTGCATACTTCCAACAGGAGAGGTGAAACAATCCTTTTCTTGGTGTTACTCTTTTAAGTATACCCTGTGGTTTTTCTTCTTTCTTACTGTAATACATCGTATTGTATCCTTCAGCTCTATAACATACAAGCTGAGTGCCTTTCCATCTACATAAAACAAACGCAAAGCCGGTTTTCGGTTTTTAAATATTTAAAAACCTGCATTGTTTACAGCCATGTTTGCTAGCTAGCAGCAGTTCTCTTTGCTGTTTTTTTTCTTCTTCTTCTTCTTCTGGCGCATTGCTACATTTCTTGGAGCCTTACTGCAAACAGCTGTCCATCAGCAGGAATGTGTATCGCTTCACCTGCGTCCTTATGCAGATGCAAGCAGAGCACACGACACATACAAAACACGTGAAAACATCAATATATTGCTCCATACTGCAGCTTCGCTAGTGGTTTAAAAAGTCCACAGGGCGCTTTCCTGTCATGTGTGCAGATTTGAACAACAGCTTCTCCTTGCACAGTCCAGCCCTCATAGTGACCTTGCATATTACTCTTGGCTTTGGGAGAGCACAGCTGGCTTGCACAGATGTGTAACCAAACTGTGAGGGAGTCCTCTGTGTTCCCTTTTGTCTGTTGTAGGTGATATTAGCACAGAAAAACAGCCCGTAGGATTTTGAACACACCTGGCGTGCCGCAGAAATTTTCCACCTCCATCTATCTTTTATGCAGATAGATACTCTAGATGATGAATTCACTGAAGAAAACACCATATTTACAAAACTTACACAAGATTTATTCAACCTATAATCTTTTCAGGCCATTGTTTGTGCTGTCTTGGACTGGATTTCATTATGTTATGAAGTGTCTATTGTTTTCTTGCATTATTTTCATATTTATTTATGGAGGGCTCGTTTTTTTTTTTTCAGATTCATCTTCCTTTAATGATAGTGAGAATGTTTCAGTCCGCTGTAATCTTCATGTGTAGCTGAACAGTAAAGCAAAAGTTGTTGAGTTATTAACCGCAACAAGCAAAAGTGATTTGGCATGTGATTTTTTTTTGTTTTTTACAGAGGGCAGGTGGTTAACTGGCTTGAAGGAAAACGTGTTAAATGGAGAGGGAAGTCTTAGTGACAGGTGTGATGAATTGGAAGATAAATGAATAGATAAACAGAGCGCAGAGAAAATGAAAAATGGTAAGGATTTTCTTTTTCATTTTAATTTAATGGCAAGGAAAGGCTTGCCATCTTTTGTAATAAGGTTTGCGGAGCGTGCTATAAAAATGTAAAAATGTACCCAACAGAGTCCTTTGCCATCTCCCTCGGGCTCTGAGCTGGAGAATCAGACTCCCACGTCACATCCCCGCAACTCTGACAGCAAACGGTGAGGCAGCGTTGTGAGTGCCACCCCGTCACAGGGGAGTAGTGGTAGCACTACTCATGTCGGCGTGCCGTTCTCTCTCCTCGCCGCTAAAAATAAGATGTAAAAACCTTTTGAAAAAAAAAAAAAGCCGCCTGCCATCTCACTTGGTTTGCTAAGTTGTCTCAACAGGGAGACTCTAAGAGATTCCATCTATCCCATCATCCTCTATCCCACAAACACTAGGGAGGCAACTGTTCGAATCTAAAAAAGCCGTGTTACGCGTCGAAATTATTACCTCTGTAGAGCTTCGCATCAGTCAGCTAGAAGGTGGTGTGCAGGAGATACAAGGTCTTTTCATGACGGTAGGCTCCTGATCAAAGAACTCAAAATATCTCAGGATGGCTGTGATGCCATGAATTTGTAAAACCAAACCAAAAAGGAATGCAGAGCTTCGTGTGGATGCAGGAGGTGGTGGTGAGGGGGGGAAAAGAAACAGCTTCAGCTCTCTTTGGTGGGTAACAAAACATTTTTCGGGCCCGTCTAAGGGCTCTGCGGTTGCACATAAACTTGATTCCGAACTTCTATTACCCGTACTCAGTATGTGAAGCCTAAACAGACTGTTGCCGTGGTTCAAATTGATAAGTGCCACCCCAGCCTGCCTGCGCTCCTCTCTGTCAACACTGTGAAAGAACATAAATGGAAACCACCTATGCTTCTTGTCCGTCCTTCGTCTTCTCCTCTGTAGCCCCCATCACAGTCAATTAAATTCAAGCTTGTCAGATCAAACAGGCTTGCTCTGCCTCTCTCTCTCACACACACGCACACACATGCACACACATAACAACCCCCCACAAGGACAGAAGGAAGTGAGGCGATGTCTTTAATTCACGGTTAGGAGAAGAAAGCCGACATTTGCAGACAAGTGTTGGTTCAGCCCAAAAGATGCTGCGAGGCACACGCACGCTGCCCAGTGCACTCAATTACTAACATGGACTGTGAAAACCTTTGATCTGCTTTTCCGTGCTCTTGACATGGGTCAGCATTTATTGTGCAACACCCACCCACACACATGCGCGTGCGCACACACACACACACATGTTCATACATGCATCCACCTACAAGTGCAAGAACACAATGCTCACTCAAGCTGTCTGCACACACAGTCCTGTGCTGAAAGGATGGGAATGTACTGACGCTTACAATGTCGAACATCGTTTTACTGCAAGACTATTATATTACATGTATTGTTACACTGGCGCCGCACTGTTTCTTATCCTTTCGGGCTTAATTCTTTACATATACTCAGAATTGGAGCTCATATTAATTGCAGAGTTGGTGGCTCCTCCTGTTCACATTTCAAAGTGTCTTTGAGCGAGACACTCCTTCCCAGTTTCCAGTATAATACAACATTTATCGCATGCCTGCCTGTCCTGGAGCAAGGAGCACTGTTGTGCTTGTAGTTTTTTTTTTAGATCCTCATTTTTATCCAAAATGAGGATCTAAAAGTAGAGTTTGTAGCATTTTACACAGATTCTAAACCTTTGTGAGGTTTCTTTTTTAGGTTGAAGTTGACTTAAGACTCGACCAGCCAACTGTGAAAAATTTACTGAGAGTAAACTATTCTTTTTCTTCTGCGGCATTTGGGGAAAAGTAAAAGCAGTACTACAAATAAGTGTATATTATTAATATTATTACCATTATAATTATTAGCATTATTGTGAAATATTGATTTTAGAAAACACACCGCAGTGCTACAGGGTAAAAACATTGCTCCTGGCAAAAGTGAAATCTAACCAATGACTGAATTTGCTCAGTTCTCGTGCAGCAAGTGAGTCACTGTGATGATTCAAGACCTCTCTGCTTTGTGTCAGAGTCCTGCATCACCCTGTCTGGGTTTATAATGGCAGAATAAATCACTGATTAAAATTCTGAATCTCTTAACTCGCAACATTTCTAATATTTAGGCCTTTCTCACAGCAAAATCACAAAAAGTAAGAGCTTCCCGAGCGCAGGGGAGGTACAGACAAGGAGCACGCACTCACTTCGTGTCCGTCTTTTTATTCTTTGCCGTATTTGATCATTTAATATCTTCACCGCCAGTTCAAAAGAGGTGCACACACACACACACACACACACACACACACGCACACAGGCAATATGTTGACATTAAACTGACATAGCTTTAGTTTTCTGTGTTAGTACTTGATGTGCTTTGTTGCCCATAATGATTCTGTTTTGTTAGATGCCCTGCAGCGTGTGAATGACTCCGATTTGACCTGAGCGTATATCAGCCTGTTCTTCTGAGCTTAGTGCATCTGAAAAATGTCAATAGAAACAGTCAAGTTCAATCTACTGAGAATGATTTCTGTAACCCAGAGGAGTAGAAACGATAACAGTGATGAAATGAAAATCCTATAAATTTTTAATTGCTGTACATAATGATTCATCTGTTATCTTGACACGGCTGGCAGCAGATGAGATCAGTGGACAGTGAGAAGTTTAATAAAAGCTTGATTGCTTAAAATGTTCCTGCCAAAAAAAAAAAGAACACTTTTGATATCTGCTGTTTCTCTTAGATCAACTTTTTTTGACTTACAGTCAATCAAGAGCAGCTAACGTTTTTTTTTTCCCCCTGGGTTTATTAAATTAGCAAATTAAATGTCACAGCAGGTTTAAGAGGTAAACAAAGACGCAACAGAATGCTTAAAAAGGGCAGTCATGAGTTCCCCTGATGCATGATCAAGCTAAATTATTAGAAAGCAAAAAAATTTTGATCTGAAGGTAGTTGCAGAAGCCATCCATCCACAAATATACACTGATTAATGATGGAGTTAATTAAATAAGAAGTACCCACCATTTACCAATGATCAAGCTGATGCATTTCTGAACAAAAGTTTCCGCTGCGGCCGCATAATTATAAAAACTTTGCTGGTTCTGGGTCGTCTATATTCCCTCCCACAGCCCCATACAATAAAAGCGCACACAACGACACTTCACTTTACAGCCATAATCAGCCCGTTTATGACAGAGACCGGGGTCAAATGTCCTCTGCATCCTCACGCATCGTGAAGCATTTTGTCAGCATGTGTCGCAAATACATAAATTCAACATGGCAGAGGCCTCCAACTTAGAGGTGAGAGGTTTCATCTCTGCCACTCATGATTATAAATGTGTCCTCGTTAAGATGTATGGGGTCAAAAGGGCATAATATGCGCTAATCACGATGCTAATTTTAATTAGATACTCGCCCCTTGATTGGATGAGACAGGGCTAAAAATGAAAATGTGATTTTCGGGAGGCTGCACTCTATAAATATAATTGTATTATACTCCCAGACATGAGCTGTAGCTTATGTAGCATCTTATTTATTATTCCCCTCTCAGAAAGGAAAACAGCAACTGAACAGCTCTCCTGTATTCCCACCGTACAAAAGTGAGAGTCCTCCATTCTTCTCATGGGCCTTTCAGAAAAACACTATCAACATGATGACAGTTTGACTTCAGAAGCGCCCACCCCTCCTCTACTTATTTCATGGACTCTTGACATCAGAAATACAAGGATTAACTTTTCTTTTTTTCCTCCTCCAAGCAAGCGGGAATTGAAATAAAAACAAAAACATATTCTCTGCTCAGATTCCTGCGACAGAAAACACAATGTCTGATATTTTTCACTCGCACCTTTTTTTTTTTTTTTAAGGCTACTGCTCACCAATCCAGCTGATTTATGTGTCTGTGTTTTAATACTGAGCAGTGCCGCTGTTTGTTCTGAATGTGACTGCAGTGCTTTTCTAAGCGCTGCGGTAAAAGTCTTTAGTCTGTGTGCAGTTCAACCGGCGCAAAACTTTAGCTTTTGTGAGTTACTTTGGTTTGTTCAACAAAGAAGTGGCATCGGTGTCTGAAGCGAAATACGTCTGGGAATCAGATGCAGCGTGCAGACACTAAACGAGTCTACACCATCTGCAAACTGTTAATAAACATTAAGAGGAGCATGTTCATCAATAACATACAACTTAGAAAAATCTATTTTATTTGATCACTCATTGGCATATGACAGTGCTGTGTTTTTAAAGCTGCTACACTCAGTATTTTTAAGTCAATAGGTCAAATGTGTGTGTGTAATGTGAAAGGAGTGTGCTTGGAGTAACGATCCCACAGACTCCCTTCAGCTCCGTAAGCCATTTTAGCGTCTTTCAGGTCATTGTTTTGAGCCAGAGACTTTCATCTGGAGTTGGAGTTGTTGTTCTGAAAAGAAACAGAGCAAAATGAAGAACGGATGTCTGTGTTCAGAACCACGACTCCTAATAAAAATGTAATGTTGCTCCGTGGCTGCCGCATGTGTAATCAACTTGATGATAAGACAGGATGATAAAATATCAGTATTGACACCGTGCCTTGAAAAAAATTCAAGGTTAAACATTTTTCAGCCACCATAGTTTCTCCTTCGAGCTATGAAGGAGAGGGTGAAACAAGAGGGCTGCAATTAGCAGCTACACAGCCGGACGCCACTGGATCCTACACGCTGGTCTTTTAAGGTTTATTAACGAGGCCATTTACTCGGGCCCCGTAATACACATGAACGCAGCTTGCGTAATGGTGCATCGTCTCCCAAACGCACTCCCGCACACGCAAACATCAAAGACACTGAAGAACGCCACAAAGTAATCAATGGTTTGCAATAATTAAGGTGCAGCTTTGGCAGAGCTTTTCTAATCCTGTGCAGAAATGATTTTGGTTAATGAGGGAGCGTTTACAGTAACAATATGCAGCCAACCAAATCCAGAGGCGCCCAGAGGCTGCCAATAGACACGGCCTGGCGCCCAGTTGCACATTGATCAGCAAGGCAGGTCAGGGTCACCGTGTGTGACTGACTAGAGGTTGCCTTATTGGCTTTTCTTATTGTAACAAAACAAAAGCCGCCTTGCTGTTGCAGAAGAAGACCGTGCGAAGACATCGGCAAATATATCCAAGTGTTCGGCGCCGTTAGGGGGAAGATGACATGATGATTCAGTGTTTCAACAGAAACTTTCACCGCTGACCTTTGCTGGTCGGCATTTGTAAGGAGCAATCTCTGTCAGGTTTCGTCTCGCCCTCATCATTCAGCCTTTGCCCGGGACAGTCAGAATGGCCTCTGCTCACTTACTGCCATGACGGGGACGTGTCTTTATTCAAACGTAATGACCCATAATACATCTTAACCGAATCACTCCGTTTCTACTTACCTCATAGTCCACCAAAAAGCCATTTAAAGTCATAATCAATTTTAGTTGAATCAATAGCTCCTGGTAGAAGAGAGGACACGGGGGCCGCACTCTGCCTGAGTTACCATTCAGACAGTTTTCTCTCTATCTGTCTCTGTTGTTTGCAATCTGGCTCACTCTATTGTCTGCTGCCTGATGTTATCTAGTCGACAAGTACGTTCACACACACACACACACACGAACGCACCAGCGCAACATGCACAATTATGTCAGCACAGCGCTCAGTCGTATCCGCCTCTCAAAGCAAAATTTCCTCTCAACATGCTGACTTTAATTACAAAGCACCTTAAACGCTCGCTTGCTTTTTATTAACTCTCACTTCACAACTCCGCCGCACACCAGATAGTCCTTTGTAAGATCAACATCCCTCGCGAACCCGCGAAAATATGCGATTACAAATGATTTAATCACATCTGCACATGTTGACATTTGTTGTTGCAGCCGCATTAAAATGGCAAACGCAAAATATATTTGCTTTTCACTCTCATTGAGCAGCACAGCCTTTTAGCTTTCTCGATTCATTTGTTCCAAATACTCCGTCGGGCAGGCGGAGAAAACAGCTGAAGATAATTGAAATTGTGTCATTAAACAATTTTGATATTTGCAGAAAGGGTGTTTGTTTATCGCATTCAGGGGCTGCAGCGTTTCCAGTGACAGATAACGTTGGGGTTTGGCCAGTGTGATGTATGAGTTAATGGAGGCTGCAAGTATCTCACAGAAATAATTGCTTTTGCCTGCATATGCATGAAGCTTCTAGGAGAAAAAGAGCTAATCTAATACTCGTATTATAAGATACAGTATGCACACAGCCTCCGGTGGGTTCTTTTGTGGAGACGAGGACACAAACACTGCTTCATCTCCAGCCATTAAAGCTTCCTGCATGTTGTTTAAACAAAAGGTCTAAATTGCACAGCAGCGATAATATCCTAATAAATATTTAATTGTAATACCGGGTATAAGGTTGCAATAAATACAGTATTTGGCATCTTGGCTCACAGGGATACTGTAACCCTTGGAGATAGGACAATGCAAGTAACACTGTTCGCTCCGGGCCTGAGATAACATAGCATGAGACCCTGTGTTGCTTGACTGAACCTGCAAATAAAATTAGCCATAAACTAGTGTCAAATCCACACCTCGCTGCCTCTCTTTAGCTGCATTTTCCAGAAGAAGCCCGTCATGTGGTGAAGGCTCAGAAAGCCATCGTTGAGGATTAGACAGGCTGACAGATATGTCAATATTTGTAATGTTGGATTCCCATTTATCCTCAAATGAGCAATATAAGCCCCAAAAGACAAGTCTGAAAGATGCAACTACTGATTTGTCAAATCAGATTCGCATTGGATTTTTAGGTTCTCCGAAACAGAACGTTTAGGACGTCTGTGCGTCATTTTACTCATTCAGAACACACACGCTGATAGGCTGCTGTCATTTTTACATACAGCGAGAACAGGCTACAACTGTACAATGTCATGAAATTCACACTCTACGATATATTTATCCATTATCAAGCGTCTTATATTTTGACACTGTGAGGAAGGTGTTAACTCAACTCAGCATTATAACTGACATTGTATTCTGTGGCGGTGTTGTCTTGGACTGCAATATATTAAAAATGAGTTTAATATTTTGTACACTGGCATATGAATAAAAAAATAAAAACCTCCCCTTCGCTGCTTATATTTCTCTCTTTTCATCTATATATATATTCAGTCGCTGGTGTTTAAAGGGTCAGTTTACCAAATCCCAAAAAACATGTTTTCCTCTTTCTCCCTGTGGTGTGTAGCAGTGCAGATAGTTTTCCTTTTAAATGCCATGGTTTAGAGATATCTAGTGCTCAGGCTAATGCTTCACCTCAGAATAATGGGGGAGAATGGAGTTCTGTTTGTGGAGCTCAAAAACTTAATAAAATGAAATTTAAAAAACAATGCCCGGGTTTCTCTGGTTTATCTCCAGACCTCACTGTGAACTGTCTTCATTTAAACACAGTCACTATTGAACTATTCACAGTAAACACGCAAACAACAGCAGAAGCCCGTGTACGTCTCTAAATTTAGCTTGAAGCGGGACTATATGAAAAAAAAAGCATGTTTTTCCTTTTACAAATAAAAAGTTTAATTCATAAATAATAAATCAAACCCTACTGTGGCTCACTCTGATACACCCAGGGGTCTACGGGAGAGAGATATCACGTGACTCAATATCATTGTGTAAGTGGCAGACAACATTTTCGTAGTTTTAGAACAGAAGTAAACACAACGTACCTCAGCAAGAGACGTGTTCACTGCTCGTGGTCCTAAAAGAATTATTTTTACAGACGATAAGCACAGACGTGTTTAATAACATTAACAATTTCTCAGTTCCATTAAGCGTCGCATTAAGCCACTCCAATGAGCCAGCATGTACAACACCAGGACCTCAGAACTGGCACAGCTAAATGGGGCACAGTCATTATTAATTAATGCTATTAGTTACACCTGTGCCTTTCATGTCATGATGTCTGCTGTGAAAACGATCTGTTCCCCTCGCGCTCGCTCGGGTTGTGCGATGATGATGTGAAAGAGTAACGTTGGGCGTAAAAGCAGCGCTTTGCCGCCCCCTCTGGTCGAAACTTTCGAGCTTGTTTCGACCAACCACGCCCACCGGTGATGTCACGGTGTCCTGGAGTACGACTGTGCATCACGGCTACAAGGTGAGAAATGAAATCATTCAAGGTCAGCGAAAATAAGCTTTTTAGGGGGTGTTAAATAGTTTCACAGTTCTTTATTTTCTTTATTTTGTCTTACTTTTGTTTAGCCTTCCTGTCTCTCTCTCTGTTGCTATTTTGCCTGAGCATGCTTGCTGTGAACTCTGTTTTTAAAGGTTCCATGTAAATAAAGTCTATATTATTATTACTTCAGCTGACCCTGGTTCCAGTGGTAAAAGTCTCATTAATTTCTGAATATACAAAATATGACATGACACACAGTTGGAGGAACATGAACTCTTCTAGTTGAATCATCGGTGGGAAAAGATTGAAAACTATATCAGGAAATAGCCTGTGTATTAAAAAAAAAAGTTAATGTCTTTTCATAAACACAGAGTCACAGAGTTCATGAGGTAAAGATTACAGCGTTCAGAAAACAGATCATCCGCACCTTCATTTAATTCACGTCTAAATTCTGAGTCCGTTTTGGATGAATTTGGAACGATGGCATTGTGTTTTTCTGACTGGCTTCTGTCGTGGGTGTTGTGGTATTTAGAGCACGATTTTCTCTGGAAATTGAAATAAATAAAATTAGCGCTGAGAGTCATCAAACATCGAGGGTGTCATTTAAAGGAGCAGCATGTAGGATTCAGCACAGTTGCAGATTACCGCCCTCTCATTTCACTGTCAGGAGAAACTATGGTGGCCATAAAACACAGGAAAAACCTCGGTGGTTTGGTTTGTTTATATTCTCTAAAGGCCCTTATATCTGGACCTTTAAAGAAAAAATAAAGAAATGGAAACACAGAGTGAGGAAATACATTTCCTGAACCAGCAGCTCCTCACACGTCACTGAGCAAAACTTACAGAGACTCGCTTTAAACATCTTGTGTACATTGCTTATTACAAGATACTGCATCACCCCAGAGTCTGAAAATGATAATATCCTCCTTCCTGTTTATTCTTTTTATTCCTACCAGAATATTGTGTCTCCTTTCTAACATAAACTCTCGTACCACGCTGTTTATTCATAACAGAATAAACAATCTTACAGAATCCCCAGTGAATGAAGCATTGCTCCTGGTGACACCAGATCCTGGGCTTATTTCTTTATCGGGATAACTCAGGGTACAGAACGTGGCAGGGGACGGCAGCAGGCCCACTGTCTTCATTCGCAGTGTAAACCTCAGTCTTAAGGGGTTGTTGTTGATTCCAGAACTGACAGGCATGAAAGAAGGGATTTAGATGTTGACCCAAACATCTCTCTACCTGGCTTTGAAGCCTGCAAGTAAGACCCGGTATCACACTGTCCCACCACCTTGCTTTCTGCTGTAAAGCTCACAGCACAGCTCCCGGTCAAGGAAATATCCTTGGGTTCAAAAGCGACATATTTTCCTCCTGCTCATCTTCTCTTGTTACACTTCCTGCATGGTTCAACGGTGCAGCTGCTGATGGGATAAACAGTCCAAATACACAGACCATTAAATTCCCCCCTACGGCTAACTCACCATGAAAACTTCAAACACCGGCCAGGAAACACACAGGTCACTGCTTGGCCAAATCAGGACTTCAATTAGGCAAAAACAATGGATGCTAGTTTGGGCTACTACTGGCTCGAGGAGACATTCCCACCCACACAGCGGCGTTATCTCTCCCACTACAGACATGCATGCATTGCCTGGAGCTCCTCAGAAGACACGCAGTTGGCATTGGACATTCTTGTTTAATTATAGATTTTCAGAGTAATGCTGCACATTACCTTCATTTTCCCTCATTAATGATTGTCATGAAGCGTCCCTCGGCTTCTCCCCCTACCCCTGCTTTTCAGTTTGTTGATTTTATTAGTCAAACATGAGGCACAATGGTTCGTAAGTAATGATGGGGAATGATAGCTGCGGGGCATCCGCTGATTTCAAGCCACGGAGCTGGCAGAAGCTGAGGCGCCATGACAGCTGAGTTGTGTCTGCAGCACAGTATCTTTCCTTCCTTCCAGGACGATAATGTGAGAGTCAGTTAGAGGAAGAAGCAGGGGCGAAATTTCAGAAACGCCACACCAGAAATCGAAATGACAAAGAGTCGCTGGTGTTGCCAGGATTTCTGCACTCCCCGCTTGTTGTGTTCGTTTGAAGACAGCGTGTCTCACGCTGACACACAAAGCTTTGACCAGAGGGGCTAGCGGCACAGTAGAGAAATGTTCCTTTATGGTGCGCTTCAACCTGGTTATTTGAGCGATTGTAGGATTTGACAGGTTCAAATAGATTTTCCACTAAACTCCAGTTTTTCAAGCGTCACTTTGTACAACTCTAATTGTTAGCCTGGAGTATATGGTCGAGGGTTTCGCTTCAGTGACTGCAAACACATACATCATCTCAGCGAAGCTGCAGACAGAAGGGAACTCTTTGGAAATAGTTTAAATGAGACAGTGATGATTTGAACGGAGCAACGCATCTGAAGACAAAAACTGTTTTTTTTCTCCTCCCCTCCCAGCCTTCATTCTTTTTTCCCCCCTTTCTGTTGCATTCACACGACTGACTAAAGGGTTTCAACAAATTCAGCCTCATCTTCAAGGGGTCTGTAAGAAGATGTCAAAATATCAGCTCCAACAGGAAGTGTGCAGAAGCTGCCGGTGCAGGCACTCTGTCAGCGCCCGAGACAGCACAGTCGCTCCCCCTCCGACTTGCCCTTTTTTCATCTTGTTGCAGAAACAGGAGACAGTTCCACTGACAGTAAGTAAATAAGCCAATTGCTTTTCACATTGGTTGGAGGGGGGGGCAATTCAAAAGGGTTTGTGTAAATGGAGTACTATACAGGCGCAGAGGGGGAAAAAAAATAACTCTGTCACCCCGAGCATCAAGAGGGCCGGACTACTGAGACGTATTGTAGCAGGGCCTGAGGCTACGGCCTTCCCCCCTCAGGGGGTGATGCTTCCCTCAACCTGGCCTATTTGACATGGAGATATAATCTGTATCCCAGGGAGAAACAGAGGAGCAAGCAAATTTTGTTTTCCCAACAAGACCTTGGCATAAATTCAAACATGTTTGAATGCATGAGTTCCACTTGTACTCCCATTGCACTGAGGAGATAATGTGCAGCCGCTCACTGAAGATAGATAGCAATATAGGATAACAATGTAAAGGCGGGGGGGGGGGGGTCCTAAAAGTGAATCTCCACACCGAGGAATATTATAAATTTAGAAACCTCATGGAGTGTACAGAGAGGGGGAGAGAAGCATGGAGGGTGGGAGTGAGTGAGTCGGAGCTAATATAGACCTGCCTGTCTGGAGGTACGTGCACGGGAACACAAACAGACGTGATGCAGGTCACACACAAACACGCGCGCACACACACACTCGAGCCTAAAGGGAACTCCACCAGCATTTCTTAAACGCATGAAAAAGTGAAGACGAGAGAAAGGGAAAAACAAACAGGGCCGAGGTACAGAACTTAAACGCCTGTCCAAATCCCGCACCACGGGGACTATTTAAAAACGTCTCCGTATAGAGGCTGCGGCGTAAAAGTGGACAGGCAAGGAGGATCGGGATGAAGAGGGTTTATAGAGTGATTATGCACACTAACTGTACAGCATCAGCATCATAATAAATAACTGTTCTCAGTTCATTCAAGAAGACAGAGTTGATTTCGGAGAGGGGAGAAGCGGACACGCAGGTTTTATATTTTCAGCATGGTGATGGCCTTTGACAGGCTCACACCATGTCTCCTTTCACTGTCTAATCACTTGTTATCTTGACACTTCAATGAACTCCGAGATGATTCCCCCTCTTCGAAATTCACTGATGAGCAGCCCTGATTCAAAGCGTTGGGTCATCCAATTAAAGAGAACCTAGACAAGGTCATCCGCACCTGTACATACAGAATGAAGACCAGCGGATCTAAAGCATGGGGTGTCAGTTCCTTTGTGAGGTTTACAAAAGAGCAACATGAAACTTCAAAGTTATTTTGATATTGGAAACCATACGAGGAATAGTAATTTCAGTGACGTGCTGAACCTTTGATGTTTCTTTTTTTCCCCCCTTTCAATGTAATGAGTATCTGAAAAAATATTCTACCAGCACCTTTCAAGACGCCCCTGTGGTGCTGATTCTGGTCCTTTTACAAAAACTGACAGCTACAGGACAAACCCTCACCATCATCTTTCTATACGTATAGAATCCAAATCGAATTGTACTTGAATTACATTCAAACGTTGCTTGTTTGAACCCATGTTCTTTTTATTTTACAGGGAAGATATACTGTGTGTGTGTGTGTGTGTATATATATATATTTATATATACATATATATTTGCAGTATTTATGTCAAGCGACTGCACACGCAACACAAGCCTCCTCTTTAGAGGATCATTAAGAGCAGCCGAGGAGGCCATTAGCTCAGCAGAGAGCTCTTGATGGCAACACTGACAGAGAGTTCATGAAAGAAGAAGATTAAAAAAGCACACGTCGTGCTAGGTTGTGTATTATTTTCCCTGATGAATATAAACTTATTAACTTATTTAAATATTTAAAGTACCATTTTGGTACGTCAACATAAGGTTGTAGTCCTACCTGAGCTCCAGACGTACAGATGGCGTTCAAGACTGGCATTGTGTACTGCAGCGTCTAGCGTCCTCATCGCTTCGGTAAATATTTAAAATACTCTGCACACTGTGAACATTTGCACATTACCAGAAAACAGCAAGTCCAGCGAGCTCAACCTCAAACTGCCTTCAAAAGTCCAACATCACCTACTGCTCTACACGAAGGAGGACATTAGGAAGTAGTTGCTGCTTTGATTTATCACAACTTGTCCTGCATTGTAGAGCAACCGGTAGACCTGGAAGCACAACGCCGCTCTGTTTTACAGTATAATGTCGAACAAAACTGAGAAGTTATGCATAAACATAAGCCAATCTAAGGTTCGTTATGTCTCGGCCAAATTAAATTCACATAAAGCCGTTATCAGGTAAGAGCACAACATCCTGAGATATACGAAGAGATACTAGCCTGTGTCTGTTATGTGAATTACTTCCCACATCCTACTTTCAGTTGAGGATAAGTGGTTACAGATAATGGATGGATGGATAAATCCTACTTTCAATATTGAAATAGTAAAGGAGTCGTCTGATAAACTAAAAATGTTGAAATAGCAGCTCAGTCCAGCTGTCAAGTTACAGAATGGAGACAGGATGAAGACATACTGTAAATCCCTGAAGAGCTAAAAGGAGAAGAACATTTCTCCCGACCGTCTCTGTACTCTGTAAGACCTGTAAGACCTTTTAATAATGTGTTATAGCCAAAACTGTTGTTACATCTAACCCCATCCTATCCTATTAACATTTGAGACAAACTAGACCGAGAGTCAAATTCCTATCACCTCGGTGCATGAATAAGCTCCTCTCACGCACACGTACGCGGTCAAGATAAAGGTTATTGAATGTTGAATAACAGGAGGGCAGAATCCAAACAAGTGAATAAAGAGAAACCCAATGTGTGTTTCAGTGAAAGGTTCAGGGCACAAAGCCAGATAAAGCTAAGCAGAACTGGTTTACAATCTAACTATGAGACGGGCCTATCCCAGAGAGCAAATCAGTCTCAATCCCAGCCCCAAGATTACAAACCATTGCACCAGGTCCACTTTGTATTGTGTTAACTCATCTCAACTGCTTAGTGTATAGGAGAAGATCGACTTAAAGTGTATAATCTTTGGACCAGAGATTGCTACCACACTTACCATTAGGAGAAACTCTGTCCTTCGTCTGACATTTCACTGAGAATAGCTGTGATGGAGAAACAAAAACACAAAAGTGAAAACAATTCATTGAAATTGAATCAAAGTGAAGTGCATTTTTCAGGACTTCTGGGCCCGACAATGACAAGCAGACACCGCTGAGAAAATAACAGTACACACCCACGACATGGCCTTATAATCTAGTGCTTGAGAAGACAAACAGAACTTTATCTATACCCAAATCCAATTAAAGTGGAAACAGGATAGGGGCCCGAGACACATTTGTATCTACAGATTCAATCTGCACTGCTTTTCAGAGGCAACAATGGATTATTACTTTATTTGATTGCAACAATTATTGTAACGATCAGCTTTCCACCTGCCAGGCTTTTTGACTGTCAGGGCAATTTTCCGCAACCCATTTGAAGACGGAGCACAGATTCTGCCAGAAACACTTATTCTCTCTCTCGCTCACTCCACAGCTCTTGGCAAGGCCAGTCACAGAGAGAGAAAAAAAACTATGCTGCAACCACATGACCAATGTGTGGTCAACAGGTCCTGAGAATAGACTTGGATGCTGCGTGCTCAAGCACAAACAAAGTCTTGCACCTGTCCCTTCTCATACGCACAAGCAAATTCACCCTTGGCCCAACAAAGGAACGAGACCCATGAATCTTGAGAAGTACACAAACTGCTTACTCCATTCATTACAGCAGCACCCAAGGGGTCCTCCTCTAGACCATTTGTCTCCATGGTGTCAGGGCCACGGGCTTTCCCTACGTTCAGCTCAGCATATTGAGTCTCAACCTGCCAGGCTCCACAGGTCCAAAGGAGAAGCACCAGCAATAAAACAAAACAACCAGCAGACTGGGCAAGGACACAGCTAATGCTCCGCCGACTGAATATCAACAGAATAACTGATTTGCATATTATGTTCTTTAAAAAGAAATCCTGCAGTATGCGAGTACATTGTCAGGAACGCTTCATAAAGTTAAAGACTGGTAATTGTGTTTGCATAGAGTTAAATGTTACATTCCCAAAATGAATAAGAACAGTAAAGAAAAGAAATACAGTGTAGAAAAGTTTAAGTGCATTGAAATGTTGTCAAAGTATCAAAAGTAAAATACTTATTATGTGGCGTGATGTGTGTTTTATTAATGGCTTATAATTACTGATCGCTGAGCATCACGAATGCTGCAGTTGGTAAAGATAACAGTGCATCTTAATGCAAAACATATCTATTAAATTAATCACATAATAAACATGGACATCACATGCATGACGCAGGTTTGTGAAGAGACGTTTTGAAGCTCAGAATCTGTGGCTCGGCCCTCCTCCATGTTGCCAGTCCTGTGATATGAATCAACAAAGTCACCAAAGCAGTCAAATCCATGTAGGAGAATACAAAATACAACATTTCCCAAGAAGTGTAATGGAGTAGAAGTATAATAATAAAATGAAAATACAACCATCGCGTCCAGAAGAACTGCACACGTAACACACATTAGCTTGTGAACAACATGGGAGACATTATTGGCCTATTAGTCACATTTTGTCCCAACATGAAACTGCACGACAACATGCATGTCGTATTTCTTTGATGTTGGTGTGTGTCCTGTGAGTTAATATTTAATCTGTTGCAACGGGACCGCAACATTAGCCTAATGATGACGAGTGGTACAAGCTTAGCCGTTTGTCCTAACAGGTCCCGGCGATGAGTCTCAGTTGAAACCAAAAGCTTCAAACCTTCAACACGGTTGTTATGTGAAGTTCGGTTCCTTAAAATGAGAAGAAGCATCTAATCTTGAAAAGACAGGTGGCCCGGGCTTATAATCAAGAAGAAATACAAAGCCCAAAAACAGCATGGCTGGAATCACAATGTGCCGTAGGTGTTCAATCTTATGGGCAATTGCATTTAGAATAAAATTGATGTCGTTCTTTAAGGCAGACATAAAAAGTTACAAATGATATTTTCCCCACGCTGAGACGGAAAATGTCAAGCCCATAAACACTTCAGTAAAACAGATGAGCACGGGAACGTGGCTCAACAGTGTGGCATCTGTTGATACCACAGCGGCAAGGCATGTGAGGATGACTGCAAAAATAAGTGTAAAGTCTGGCATACATGTGTAATATTTAATGTACCGTTTTTGACTGTTTAAACAAATCACAGTGCAATTGTCCTTTTGGTTTCTTTTTTTTTTTTTGGACATCTGACACAGCTTTTTGGTTCTCGGACAGCCATAAAGTAGCAAATATTGTCCAAAACCTTCATCAGAAGTCCGTTTTATTTTCACTACGCTGCAGATGTGGATGTAATAAAAACAAACCCATGACCACAGCAGAGCGACATCTCCCAAATTATAATCACCATTTTTAATTTTCAACACGTTGTGTGACAATTCCATTTAGCCACGCTCCTCCACGGCTAATCTAAACAGCAAGAGTGAACTACTCCTGAGTAACAAATACAATTCAGTCCAGTTAGTCAGCCAATCTCACCCTAACAAGTGCAAAATCAATTAGAAATGCATCACAATCTAATTTTTTACTTAACTAGAACTTCGTAATCAGCTTAATCAAAATTACAAAACAGGTGCGAGAATTGAAATATCAAGTGACTTCACTTGAGTCGAAGCTTGAAAAATAAAAAATAAAAGCTTATGGGATGCCAAATGTAAATGAGGGTGGAAAATAACTCTCGAGCCCCGACTCCCAGGGGAAAACAGCTAGATTTACCCTGGCAGAAGCACAACCATTTCCTTTTCCTCAGCTGTGCTGTGTGCATCACTGAATAAAATGTTTTAGCTTGGATGGCTAAAGAGCCACCAGGTCCTGTTGGGCCCCTTTCTGCTGCTGCACTGTGTTCATTGAGAAATTGTGCACCACCCACTGCAAGGACATCACAAGCTCTGCAAACACATGTATAAACATTGTCATTTAGCAGTTATTTATATATATATATATATATATATATATAAAAATATATAAAGGAGGGGGGAGGGGTTGGACAGAGGAGCGCAGCTGGTCTCAAACTACAAGAACTGAATCAAGAATAAATGATGTAGATTAAAATCCATTTATAATCCAATCAGATGTGTGTTCAGATTTTAAATGTGCAGCTTAATAAAACGATGTTCTAATCAATGAGCTTTGAACAAGTTAACCCATGTTTGGGGGCAGCACTGCGACTCAAACGCACCATTAGAAGCAACGATTAATGTGCGAATTAAAAAAGGCTTTAAAACATACTTTAAAAGGAAACAGCACCACAGCTGTATTACAGCTGGAGGAAACACTGTGCTGTATGGCTGAGAGGCGGAGAGTTCGAGGCGTACAAAAGATGTATAGCAACATGAAAAAGGAAGCGCATTAATAGTTAAAATAACAACATCAGCAGCGAAATGTAAGGGGAGGCTATCAATGTAAACTCGAATCAATATCTCCGAGCGTGGCTGGCAAAATAAAATAAATAAGTCAGGCATACCTTTCCTTACCATTCAAAGACAGGTTTAATCCATCTCCGCACACTACGGGCAACAGATGCAGCGCTCAGCAGAAACGAGATGTTATCACAAGAAAAATGGGGAGGTGCAGCCTCACTGATGTTCTGCTTTAATACGACATGAAAGTCAAGTTTGCGGCGGGAATCTGTTGCACATCTGAGCAAAACCCGAGGAGATGGAGGGCATTGTGTGTCAGCCCTTGAATAAATCCCTTACACGCGGCGCAACTCCAAAACTAAATCACAGTCGACGTGTTTTTGTTTTCTTGTGGGGGTCGGGATCAGGAGCCGCAAGTGATAGTTCACACGGGACGCAAATGAACTTCATCACAAACGTCTTTATTTTTATTTAGGAGTTAATTAATCACGGAAATACTGAACTACAGAACGTACAAACCAGTCAGAGACATAGAAAATATGGTCAACACCTTGAATCTACTTAAATAGGATGCAGTACATTTCCCATTAGGTTCTGCACCGTGCGCGTGTATATGTGCTTATGTTTGCAAGTATGTGTGAGACGGCGGGAAGGAGAGAGAGAGTGAGAGTTAAATGGTCTTATCAGGGATGTGCAGGTCCAGCCCAGCCATTTTGAGTGCATGTCAAAAAATGAAAAGAACTAGCTACTGTGCTGGTCTTCTGCTTAGAGCAGCCAACGCACGTGCACACACACAACCTCCACCCCACACGGCCACAGTACATGCAGGAACAACTGGCTGACTTAAGACAGACACAGATGATTTCTTTTGTGATCTTTCTGCTCTGCTTCCCCAAACAAAGAGAGAGAAAAAGGCAGTTATGTACACAAACAACAACAACAAAAAAAGAGACCGTTTCCTGAATCAGGTCACCAAACATTATTTCACAAAGAAGAAAGGTGAACAGTCACAAGTACTTTGAGGATTACTCACTCACTGACGCAAAAAAACAAACAAAAAACACTAACATTTGGTTTGTAAGTCAGACTTGGTCATACGTTTAGAGCGGTTTGTTGGCTGTACAAAATATATATAAAAAAAAAAAGGAAAACCAGAATACACGGCTCGGATCACACGCTCCTACTGGGCGGCCAGTTTCCTTATGTTCATGATCAACCTCTTGCTGTAGTCCCTGTGGTCGACGGGCTTCACGTCCATCACCGTGGCCTTGATCCTGGACTCGTCCTGTCACACAGACAAACACATTTGCAGGAAAATTAGCTTGTGCCTGGATTCGTATGGAAGTTTGCGCCAGCTGAATTCTCTGGCTCTTATTTTAAAATGTGACAAAACAGGCCAGACTCCAAGCCATATTAATCCAGCCTCCCTTATATTGATGCAGTATATTACTAATCTGCGGGGAACATGCGATACTTTGGCACCTTTCCCTCCCTCATGACACAGCTGGTTAATGGGAGACGTTTGGACCGTGTATCCGAGTTGTGTTGGCTTTTGAATGAATGCTTCATAAAAAAAGAGAGGCAGCTTTTAAAAGACATAACCACCTCCACAGCTGTCTAGACAGGGGAAGGTCATTTCTACCAAGGCCATTATTCTGTATTTAAACAGAGGTTACACTCATTTTGTCTCCATTAATCCTCTGCAGCTCGAGTGGCTGAAATGTAAATCATCTTCCTCTGGACGTGTGCCCACGTTCTTTAAGGATAAGCTGCCGTGAATCTCTGTCTGTATGATGCAAGAGAAATATGGACACGTATACAAATATTTAAAAAGAACAGAAAACCTCAGTATTAGTTTGGCGTATGAGGACAGAATAGATAAACAGAACCAAGACAAAAACTCTTTATTGTGCTGTAGTTTGTGAAGAAACGCAGCTTTGCAGGAGTTGCAAGCGCGAAACAAATAAAATGCACTGAACGTGTTGGTCCAGCCACACAATGCGTTTTTGGTCACGAACGCTGAATACAAAAACTTTTTCCTGGTACAAGGAAACTCCGCAGGACACCTTTAGGTGTTGTTAAACTGCCGTCTGGGATTTTGAAAAGGTCAAGCGGAGATTTAACTTTCAGGTAAAGAGGTGTGACTCGAATGTAATCGTCAGCGCTGAAGTCTCAGTTATAATAAAGAGTGAAGAGCCAGGACCTTCACACACACGTTTGTCCAGCTACTTTTACACACCGAGGTGAAATCGCTTTAAGTTGAGGAGAGCAGGATCAGATCGAGTGTGCACAGTGTGTGCTAAAAAGTCATTCTTCACACATTCAGTGTGATAACAGATGTCTGCGACTGCAGTGTCGCAGCATTTAAACTGATCGAACTCATCTACAATAGAGGAAAAGCAGGATTGTTTTTCTTATCTCTGGAAAAATTAATTATGAAGATATAATAATGTTTTTGTGGAATGCTACATTCAAGATATTCACCAACAGCATGGCTGCAGTTTATGAGTGGGTGAGTGTGTTTGTGCATGTGTGAGCCGCCAACGTCACACAGCCAAGTCGGGTGTTGATCCACACTTGAACGACCTGTGCTGCGCCCACCTACAACCATCGCTGAGTGTGTGTATACACACCACACACACACAAGCTCAAGTGGAACAGCACACATAGAGAAATTTGTTCTGCTGTGACCTTTTTTTTTCTTCTCCTCCAGCAGCTTTAAACTTGCCAGGAACACTTACAGCAAACAGCCGAGGAAGCTAACCATCTCATAAGCGAGACATTTTATCTCCTGTGCAGCAGCGCGGATGAAGAGTCGGCCGAAAATCTGCACAGACGCTCGCACACCAGCATCTGATGAGTGGCTCAGATCTTCACTTTAAATCCTTCACCTATATCTAACCTGTGTATTCTATCGCCGCGCATTGAGCTGCGTCGGTGGGTCTTACCCAGCGGTGGTGGGAACAACTTCCCTGCTTTTCCGCCCTCGCCCTGCACCGTAGCCGCAGAGTAGTGCACCAGACTCCGCCGTGTAGTCAACATCTCGTGAGACGGACAGGATTTATAAACGAGAAAATATTAGCTGACCAGCTGCTTGCTTTCAAACCCGCCACGCTTCCGTTTGAACCCGCGGTGGTCAGGACAGCGCTGCGATGAAAAGCCTCCGATGTTCAACATCACTTTTTTCATCAGTGTCATCCTCTGAGACGCTTAAATCGGTTACAGCGTCTAGACACAGCCAACAGGGACAATGAGACCTTCATAACGGCACGCTACAGTTCAAATATTACAGCCGCGAGCAGACATTCCTGATGTCGGACAAGTTAAACATTTAAGACTGTCAAAGAGCCGAGGACTCCGCTTAAAATACACGTTTTGTGGTAATAAAGTCATCCGTCCACTGACATTTTGAGAGTTACAACACAATGAGCCTCCAAAGAATATCTACATAAACATTTCTGACATTGATTTGTGTGAAAATAATTAACACTATCAAGCAAATGCACAAATATTACACGTCTTTTGATGATTACAATAATCAGACGGAGCTTTGATTTATTAGCCTCGTGTAAACGATATGAAGTGGCTTTTGGTTCTGTGTGTCAGCTCATGTTTATCTTTAAAAGGCTTTGTGTTCATTCCTAGAAACATTTCAGTGATTAATTATGGCTGGACAAGCTGAATGTAGTTCTTGGATTAATATACAGTCTCGTGGGTTTTGCTTTAAAAGAACTTCTAATGTGATTTTTGAAAGTAAAATCTAGGCTCACTGTGATTGTATGTGAATCTATGAAACATTATCTACTGTGTATTACAGTAAATGCGCCTTCCTGGTCTTTTACATACACGTCACACTCACACATTGACACACTGACATTATCTTGTAAATGATTTTGCCTGACCTGCTCTACCTCCTGAGCCTCAGCCGGCCCAATTACAGCGATAACAACCATCCATTCCTTATGTCAGTATGCGTGATGTATTGTACAGGGCAAATAATTATCACCATTTCAATTAACAGTCCAGACTTTAAAATGTCACAATCAATAAGATTAATTAATTTGACCGACTAATTAATTATAATAGAAATGTATATATATTTTTATTGCATGTGAACGCTTACGGCTAAACTAATCTCTACCTGTCCGACATTATCTGGTGTGACCTTTAAGCGATCATTTCGTCAGACTCCTCAGGAGCTGCTGAACAGTCTTGACTGAATTACAAGTGTAATTTCCTCAGCTCAGCAAAGTTTAAGCCTCACTGTGAAACAACAGCATCGCTGGGTGTCATTAACTGTTAAGGACCTGCTCAGTTCCTCCATCGAGCATATACAACGCGGTGCAAACGACTGAACATGCCAGAGCGCGGCACAATGGCTGGCTTGTAACACAGCGAGGCAGAAAATAAAGCGAGAGGAGGGGCTGCAGGTGTCTCTGTTCAAAGAGTATGGGGGTTTTGGAGGGAGCAGCCAATGCATGCTCGCAGCCGTGCCGTTCGTAGTTGGGACGCTGCGTTGAATGTGACGGACACAGTGGCCTCTTCTGTGCGTCGAAGGCGGATGCAGCCTCTGGCTCGGCTCCAGACTTCCTGCTTGGAGCCCCAGCACAATCAATTCTTTTATGTGCTTCTCGAGACAAACCTCTGTGTGTGTGTGTGTGTGTGTGTTACAGGAAACAGTGGACTAATCTGTGTGTGCATCCTTTACAAAGCCTCTAAAAATGGGCAGCGTCCTAGGACAATCTATTATTTTTTTTAAGGGATAGTCCTGTCAGTCAAAGCGGGGTCGTTTTGTTAATGAATGGGGGAAACTATAACGATGGAAAATCACAAAGAACGCGTTGACGTGCCGCGCATTCCCGCCTCGTAAAGGAGTGATGCAGGTTCGGGATATTCCGGCTGCATAATCTTTTCCCCCCTCAGAGCTTCAACACGGGCACGTTTTCTATTAAACTGCAGCAATATGGTTTCTCTGCAAAGCATGCCGCGATGACAACAAACCCGCAGGCGTTTTATCAGACTAATTACCATTCCTGCTTTACTCACGTTATACGTCTCAAGCTTCACTCTGCTGCGGAAGACGAAAGTGTTGAAGTTGGCTTGCTGGAAGATCTCGTCGAAGGCAGACTCATTCTGGAAATGAGAAATATTTGGAGAGAAACAGTTTCAAGCACACATTTTGAGTTAGTCAAATTTTAGTTTCAAATGCAGAATAAATATAAACACGACTGTGATTTTCTAAGTAATTATGTCTGGGAGGAGAGAAACACAGTAGGTGTCTTCAGCACAGATTGGTCCGTGCAGCAGTGAGAGTGTGTGAGATTTTGTGTTTAGAAGTGGACAAAGTCTGAGCATTAGCTCTCGTCTTGGCCATTTCCTGAGGGCAGAATTATGTTCAGGAAGCTGGGGAGTCTTACCGAGTCCTTGAGCTGCCCCAGGTAAGCTGCGTTCTGGCCCAGGATGGCCTCTGCACTCTCCTGGAAGCAGGTAACCCACTGGTTGTCCCCGTAGTCTGCGATGTTGGCCTGTCAGATGATAAAGAAGACGTAAGGGAAGGGTGTATAGCAAGAAAAGTTAGACGCATACACAGCAGAGATCAATATACTCTTGATTAAATGGTGCATAAGCTGCTTGCTTAAATGTGGCGTTTTAAATGAAAACGGCGCTCTGCTCCTAAGGAAATCACTACATTCTCTAATTAGCCTATATCCTGCTGGCACGCCGCACTTGTGATACATAAAGTGGAAGCAAATTCACAGCTTACGCTCGAGCTCGTGAGGAATAACAATACGTCGACTGGTAAAGTGGTACAAAACAAAAAGCGGCTCGTTTCAGATGCTGACCGAGCGAGTTTTATGTTCAGTTCAAGCCTTGTTTTTTTTTTTTACATAGTTGTTTGCAAACAAGATGAGAAAGCACTTTCCATACGAGTATTCCAGTATTAAATTAAACAGACGTGGCTCTAGTTCATTGTAAAAATGTGCTTTAAATATCTGAATTTAACCACAAAGAGCAAACTGGAGCCACGGGGAGCGGGCCAAAGGGGGACAGAAGAGTGAATAAGGGAGACAGAAAGATGAATAAGGACAGTAAGTCAGGGGAACTGAAAGGTAAGGAGGACTGGAAGGATGATACCCGCAGCCTCAGCAGGAGCTCGGGACTAAGCAAGAGGAGCAGCCATTTAAAATATGTGCATTAGCATATACTGTATGGATGTGTGTGTGTGTGCGCATATGTGGCACCGATGAACAAAAGTCAAAAGTTTCGGAGCTCAGTCGCTTACGGAGAGGATGAGGCGGTACTTGAAGTTGGGGAACTCTTTGTCGCACTTCTCGCAGCGGTACATGCCATTCTGCTCGTCTACCACCTTCTTGTTGCAGTCTTGGCTGGGACACGCCTGGTAGAGGCAGTTTTCCTTGCGCAGATACACGATGGTGGCTATGCAGGTGTAGTAGTCCGCCTAAAAGACAAAATAAGCAAAAACTTTTTAGACTCGACGTCTCAGAAAATCTGCATGTGCATTTTCACATCAAATGTGTCGACAGCCAGGAATGAGAAGAACAGCATGAAATTAACATTAAGCTGACATTTGAAGGAGCATATGGTGGTGCATGTCAACAGCCGGGAAGCGACATTTGTGTAACAGATGCACGAGTTACACTCCCTACCAGAGCCGTACTGCCTCCGACACAAACTGGTGAGGTAGCTGCCGCTTTTGTGGGGGGGGGGGGCAAACTTTAAAAACCTGCCGCACGTAAACAGCCTTGGGAAACATTTCTAGTCTGCATGGAAAACGCCCAGGCAAGTGACAAGAATTTCACTCTGGATAGAAATAGCACAAACACAAAAAGAAGCGCGGGATGCGCCGTAATGAAGAGATGAAGAGTTTCGACGTGTTTTGCGGATGAGTCGCGTCACCTCTCCTCCCTCTGGAAGGGCTTCCTCATGTAGGGCAGGCGACAGAGCGAACGCACGCGACACAGACAGGCTCGGTGCAGCGCCCGCAACAGCTGATTGTTTTGGACAGAGTCTCCTAACCCTCCATCCTACTAACCTCGGCATCGGCTGTGACCGCAGAGAGGAGGCCGGGTCCCTGCATGCTTTGATAAAAAGGCTAAAGGTGCGTGTTCGGGGTCAGGGCGCAGAGCGACAGAGCCCGCCACCTTGGAGCCAAAACATCCAGGTACATCCATCAATCATTAAAAAGGCGCTATGTAAATGCAATTATGTTAACAGTGAAGAAAGGCTTCAGGCCCCAGACACCTGTAATTAGAGTTTCTCTGAAGGACTGTTTAAATGCAGCTTTAAAGCATTTCAGCGATGTGACCATCCTGATTAACGCTCACTGTCAAGAGATGTCTGGCTGATTGGTGCGCTGAGCTTTGGAAAACAACAACTTTGCTGTAGTAATATTCCGAACATCTGCAAATGAAAATATTAAACGGAAACCGTTTATTCCTCCAACAGTAAAGTGAAAATCAACGTCGTCTCTCCTCTACGCGCTGACCGTTGCATCTGTATGCAAAGGGGGTTCAACCCCAATTAACTTCCAAGGCAAGACAATTGATATTTCATGTCACCGTGGATAAATAAAAAAAGCCCTTAAGAGTATTGAAAATGACAGCAACAAAATAAGAAAAAAAAAAGAATCATCCTGTTCCGACACGAGGAGCCGCTGGCTATGCTTTTTTTTAAATTACCGTTTTGATTTACCAAAACAACCCAGACATCAACCTCTGCTGCTTTTCCAAAAGAGGTCCAATTAATCAAGTAAATACCTCTACAATTAGCGTGCAGCCGAGGAGGGCTGCCACGGAGGGAGGAGGACAGAAGAACTTGTTTCTTGCCTCTGTCACAGGCCTTTACAAATGCGGTGTCAAGCCGACACAGGGAGGGTGACCACTTACTGTCAGAGAGGGCACGGGGAATGTGCAATGTGGAAACTTGAGATTGTGACACAAAGACTTTGTGACAGGGGACAATTAATTGCAACAGACTTTGGTTAGGGGGGGTCTGCAGAAGCCTGACCCTCGTGCCCCTCTGTATGGGATGTCTCGGAGGGCTCGAGGACAGCTTCGGCTCAGCTCCTTTGTCAGTACCGGGCCTCATCACACGCCACGCTGAGGAGAAGCAAGAGCCTCCGTAGCCCGGGGTCAAACATTTCCTCCTGAACAGCGTGGAGCTAATGCCAAAAGAAGCCTTTCACCTGACAGGGGGGGCTGATGGTTACAGTCAGGATTTGGGGGGTGTGGAATTTAAGGGGAAAGAATTGGATCGGGTTGCTGAAGCAGCATCGCAGGGCTTCAGATGATCAACGCGCTTTAGTGGCTACACACACACACAAAAAAAAAGAGGCATGAGGAGGAACAATAAGCCATCTACTATCTGTGACTAGAAATCCTGCAGTTCTGGCCATACGAGAGAGAATTATGAGGGCACCACAAGCTCAACATGGTCACTCAGCCTTGGGCAAAAAAAATAAATAAAAATCCTGAAATTCACAGAAACATATTTTTCACTTAATTGGGATTTAGAGAGAACTGCTGATGCTGTACAAACACAAGTTTTTTTAAATTACATTTTCTTTGTTTTCTGTGGAACTACGGGCCCCGAAGTCTTCTTTGAGCTCCCAACTAAACAATATAAACCTCCATCTCCAACGTCCTTGTCATTTACAGCCAGAGCAGAATTATCTCCATCATAACCGCTTCCATCTCTTAGTTGCCCTGGTCTTAACAGGATATTTTTATCATACTGGGATGACAATGTGCAGAGCATGTAAATTAGACGAGCTGAGAGCTCTGCACAGGTCACATTATCCGCTCTAGACAAGTTATACACCCTCGGCAGCATAAATTAAAAAAAACATATTACTTCACTTATCTGAGGGCGGTAAATTCATTACACAGGGCAAAGAATAGAGCCTGTGTAATCTCTGTAATCAATACCAGAGATAAATGTGACATTCACCACGAACATACACCAAGACTGCGAGATTACCCACAACACGGGCGGATTAATGAGCAGTAGATCGGGATCGGATTTTAAGCACACATAGCAGGTGGTGCCGGTGTTATGAGTCAATGAATATGAAAATTCATCACGCCGACTCGTGGCCAAAAAGCAACGTGGCAAAGCGGAGCTGTGAGTGACAAGGTTACAGCGCGGCGAGGCTTCGTATACCTGCAGTGTGCACCGCGAACAAACGCAGCTCGACTGCGAGCGCTTTCATATTTGTTCTTTGGGATTCAACGCCAGTCGTTCACTTTGTCCTTGAACATCTTCAAAGAAATCGTCTTTGAGTGAAAACGTCTCGAGTTACCATATCTTGAATGTCTGAGTGCGTCAGAGCGGAAGCCGGCCGCGCGCGTACCTTGTCTCCGTGTCCCAGGTGCTCCGTCTTGACATCAGATAGAGTCTTCCAGTTGGTGTTTCCTCCACCGCTGCCACCTTTCATCTCAGTCAGAGACTGTCCGTCCATGGCATGACCCTCCTTATCGTACCTGAGTCAAAACAGAGCAAATACCGACACTAAATTATTTCCTCGATTAATTGTTTGGTGGTTTATATGTCAGAAAATGGTCGAAAATAAATTTCATTTCAATTTCCCAAAGCCTTAAAAATAAAAAAACTGATGATGGAAATAGCTGCAGCTGAATATTTTTTTGTCATTAAAGTTGTTTCAGGGCTCTAATAAACTCTGCAGTCCATCACCATATTTACTGAGATAACGAACAAAACAATTAAAGGCCGCATTTCCACGAGAGGCTCATGATGTCGGCATGCCAAGGCCTAAAACAGAGACAATATGCTGCTGTTCACATGGCTGTCAACACACTGCAGGCTGTCCATCTAACAGTTAACATGGAAAGAAAAGAGAAGAAAAAAAAAGAAAGAAAAAATCTTGTTCCAGGCAGAGCATCCATTTGTGTTTGTCAAAGCAGGGATGGCTCAGCTGAGAGCGAGGCAAGCTGAGAGGCTTGTGAAATGAATCAACAGCAGAGGGACAGATGAGCTGGCCTGGGTCAGGGCTGTTACTGTGATATCAGAAACCCATTTTCGCCCCCAACGTTCCCGGTAATTCTGGAAAGACAATAGGAAGAAGAAGTGGAAGGCAGGCTACAAGGAGAAGAAAGATGGGTGGAGGTAAAATGCAGTTGGGAGGGGGGGGAAAAAAATAACACTTTAAAATGGTCAGAGAGATCAATAGAGCTTACTAATCTGTTGGCCACAAGGCAGAGTGGTGCACAATGGGCAGATCAGGTTGTAAATACGGTGAGAGCATGCCTTGCTCCTGGAGGCATGACTAATTGAAAATATCCCCATTAACGCTTCAGACTGTGGCCAGGGCAACGCACGGGCTGCCAATTCCCCACTCCTGCTGACAAATGTGGGCAATTCTTTACAGTGGCACCAGATTCCTCAGTAGTGTACCTGCGCTGCTTTGCTGTAATTGTGCCGGCGCCCTGTTAGGAGCTCGCGGAAACATGTTCTGACAAATCAAAACCGGATAAAACTGAGAGCCAGATTTCTGTCGCGGCTCAAAATTTCTCCTAGGACAGATGTTGCACAGGAGGAGGAAAGAAAAAAACAGCAACAACGTCGCTGAGATGATTGAGAAAAAAGGCATCGCACCTTAGACAGGTGAGGCAGCAGACCATTGCGGCTTCAGCTGTTACGTGGCTACTTTGGACGTCTGATTGGACACACGCACCCAGAAAGGACGGTGAAACGCTCACTCAAGACGCCACTGCGGCAGTACCCACTTGCCGAGCCGCTGCCATTTTTATCATAGAGACAGCACGGAGCGCGGGAAATAGAAATGGCATGGTAGAATGCGATTGTGATGAAGGAGACAAAAGGAGGATAAATTAGACCTGGCAGGAAATGTGCAACAGTCAACTGAAAGCAAACGGATCCCAGCACAGGGCGCCGTGGCTTCAGCGAGACAAACTGTGTGCGGGAACACAAAGACAGATGAGTGGAGGTTTGCAGACATGCATGTGCACGGCACAGACATGTGTCGAATGTCAGTGTGTCGATGAACGGGGACGGGACAGGAGCAGGGGGGTGTCGGAGGAAGAAGCATGAGGGGGATGATGGGAATGTCTCACTAAGCAGCGCTCTAAGACTCTAATGCCTGGGCTGAGAGTGGCAAACACCACGAATGCGGTTACTCCATGTTGTGTGTGATTTGGTGTTAGTCTGTACTGAGTGACGTGTGGTCAAACACTGGACTATCGGTAACTTAAGAAGCCTTAGTGTTTATTTTAAGGTAAACACGGAGGAAGGCGTCTTTTCCTTTGGTGTCATTTTCATGTTTGTTTCTCCTCGTAACAGACAGCTCGCACAGAATTGTGTAAGAAAACACGGCGGAATAAAAGAGCGAGAACGCGGCAATCTAACATTTACATGTCGTTCATACACCCTGGGACAGCTCTGCATGTGTCGGTAGCCTGTGTGTCGCAACAGTCGAATTTGAATGAGCCTGTCCTATACAGAGCTCCACGGAGCAAGTATATCGTGGAGAAACAGAGCAAGTTGTTGTTGTTGTTGTTGTTATGCTACAGGATTTTTCCTGGCAAAAAAAAAGGCGGAATTTAAATTGGGCAGCACGGCAAAACTGAACTCCCTGTAAACTTCTCATTTTGCTGTGTTTCAAATAAACCAGACCTCAGCATACATGTATGAGTGGGATATCATTTTGGGAAAGTTATTAATCTCTGTGAGACTCGGTGACAATTCACATCTTTGTAATCTTTGTAAAGCTCCTGACAGGTCTGAAAACATCGCTTCCAGCAGAGTATTTACTTGGAAAAGCAGTGAGGCTGGCCAGTGGTAAAATAAACTGTCTATATAAAGTTACAGAGAGAGCTGCAACTAAGTTATTTTTGATGCATGGACCAATTAGAAATGGAAAAAGGTGCATTATGATTCCCTTAGAAACCAACATAAAGTACTCAAAGTGCTTGTTTGGTAAAGGTAAATGATCATAGATGTTTAATATCAAAAAAAGAAAAATCTTCACATCCTGAGACGCTGTAGTTTTTCTTTGAAAAGGACTGAACCTCTAAATTATTGCAATAGCTGCTGATCAGATTTACTCTTTCTATTGTATGCATGTTAAAAAACAAACCGTAGCCAACTGCTAATTAAATGTACGCCACCGAGCAGAGCTTATGAGCATCTGGGTTGAAGGCTTCTTCTACCGCGGTGACTGAAATGGGGCGAAAATGCAAATTCGGTTTGAAACCGTCAGTAACTCAGTCGGTAACTCAATCCATTTAATAACCCGGCACCCGTAATTCCACCGCTTTTCAAATCAATACAGCAGTGAGACTTTTGGGTAAAATAACAGTCAAATTAAATAATGAAGCATTATGTTCAGTAGACTGTTAGAGCTGGTTTGCTTCTTCTTGGCTGGCATAATTACAGCCCTACTACTGCGTGTTATGGCCGGTACATGTGGAGCCATGATAAGGAAGACAGAGGCGGAAAATGTCAGCTTGGACTTGTGACTAAATGAGTTTGTGGTGAACGTCTGGAGGTTGACGGCATCAAGCTTTGACAATAAACATGACAGAGTGTAGGTAAGAGAAAAGTGACTGCCCTGCCTGGCAGTATGGCAGAAGGCAGCACAACCATCTCTAGATGTGATGTTGCCACCTAATGGACAACTGCATGTGCACAGTTAGATGGATGAAAGTGGCAAGGTGAAGTCTGATATTTTCCCCAAAGAAGAACATTCAGTTATTAGTTATTATTCAGCAGTTATAGACAGGGACCGTCCTGATCTGGTAGGAAGTGGTAGGACGTACCACCAACGGGGAACAACAGACGCTAAAAGTTTGGATTGCCCCAAGAGTACAGGTGGCAGATTTGGGAGGTACCACATGCCCATATATGGGCATTCAAGTAAGTGAGTGCAAAACTACTTTGAGACTAGGGGACTGCTTTATAGACAAGAACATAAGGTAAATTTATTGTCGAGTTGCTATCCTGTGTCAAGTATTCTCAAAAGGAGGGTGAGGACACATAACAGCGTGCACGCTAACAACTTATTTATTTACAAGATAATTAGTGCATGGGGCAGCTTTCTTATTTGTAAGGCATGCTCGCCGGCACGCTGGAAAGTGCTGAGCAGCTCCACTAACAGCGCGCCAAGGATAAACTATTCATGTGAGGAAATCCCAAAGGTCTGCGCCAAAACACAATCAAATTAAGACGCCGCTGCACGGGTGAAACAATGACGCTTCAGCGGCCTTGGCCGTACAGTAAAGACACAGCTTTGTTCGGCTGAGAGGGGAGAACGATCTGTGCAAAATTTTAAAGTAATCAAAAGATTGATTCGGGTTTAATCGATTTGCGAGCGTGCTTTGTTGTCCGTTATTCACATTGGGCTTATAGAACAATCATTAAGGGACACACTTCGTGGACGGGTACAATCACGAGACCCGCCAGCGCAACAACATACATCAAGTATTCAACACCTGGCAGTCTTCCACGAAAACACGCCAACTATTTACTTCTGATCAGTAGATATCAGCTCTGTGACGCAGCTTTAAAATAAAGATAAATAACTAAAGAGGCTCTCTCCGTCCTCTTCACAGCACGGGGCTGGCTGTGCGACAGCTCTCAGACACGCTGCATAACGATCTCTTCTTCGCCGGGGTTCTCGCTTGGATCGAGAGTAATGAGTCCGTTCTGGCCTCCTTCCATCTGTGACTTTTAAACTGTTCATTAGTGGATGCCTGCGAACCTGCATGGAACCCATTGTCCAAAGAGGACCCACATGGACCAAGCCGTCTCCTGCGCTGGATAAGCCAACGCAAGGATTTAAGGATCATTATCTCTGGCTGTCCAAGTGAGAAGTGACTGGAGGAAGTGCAGAAGAAGCCCTCTGTCATTAAACAGAAGAGAGCGCAGGAAGTGTAAAAAGACTATGCAACAGCGGGGATCAAGAAATTACCATGAGCTGAGGCGTCTGATTCAAGAGGCACATTTAAGCATATTTTCTGATTTGCCTCTTTTTCACCTGCGAAGTAAAGTCACATTCCACTGCTCTGATTATGCAGATCAGGTGATCTGATCGTGTAGCAACGCTTGCAGCTACGTCTGTCAAAGCAGAGCGCGAGACAGCGCTGGACTTGTCAGGAAATAAATGTGTTTGTCTTTTATTCCTCAGAGCAGAGCGTGAAATATTGAAGGTAAACAAATGAAACACTTTGGATGGAATCGATTGGATGGCCGTTCTCAAACAGAGACATTAGCTTTTGTGTCGGGGAGGAGGGGCAGGCCCAGCCTGTTTAAGCAGTGATCTATAGGGATCAATCAGTCAGTGTGCCACGGCGCTGGAGCGAGGTTAAGTATCAACCCCGGCCTCGGCCCATGTGACCACTGCATCATCTATCAATCATGTGTCAACCTGCACCACTTACAGCCGTCCCCAGTAAACCTTGGCGTCACACACTGACCAGGAGACGTCTCTAAAAAAAAACAGATAACAAAGACGCCTTTCATCCTGATGCAGCTCGTGCTTATTTCCATCACGGCGTGCGCCGGGGGAGACGAGATCATTTGGGGAAAGAAGGAAATCGAGGAACTGGCGAGATCTTCAAGGAACAGTCGCACGCTTTCATCCTGCACGTCTAAATAAAATTAACTAATGCAGCATGCGTGATTACACACACAGTTACTGCGACTGATATCTTGGCTAATTTCCATATAATCCTATGTGTTCGAGTGAAAACAAACATGCAAGAGTATGTATACATACTACACCACACACACACACACACCAGGAAACAAGAAGTGCTACAATCAACATAACCACACAGAAATTAGCCTGGATTTCATTTCACGTGGAAAGGCGATTAGGGGAGTAAAAAAAAAAAAAAAAGCATTTCGACAGATTAAGTATGATTTCCATTTATATGTAATGCTTCACTGAAGCACCCCCCACATTGTGGCTAATGGGGGGAAACTAATCTTGATAATGAGAATCCGAGCATGCACTCTTGCAACTTGGGGAATGGAAGCTCGCCATTTAAATCCTTTCAGTTTTAAAAAGGTAATGCTCGCATCCCAGAATTTAGCTTCCAGCGGGGGGAATAAGGAAGAGAAAGCCTTCTGGCATTAAGCGTGGCCCATGCTTCACACCTGCTATAAAAGCACTTTGTCATGGCTCTGCAATTGCTAGAACATATAAGCAATTTTCTGCACTCCATTATCTATGAACATGAGGCTCACTTACCAGCCTCTGAGCTTATGCGCCTCAGGGATGTCTGGGTTCATCATCATGGTGCTGCTGAAGGATGCGGAGAGCGATCGGCCTCCAAAGTCTGAGAGCTTGGCCCCCTTGATGGCCACGATGGGCTGTCCGGAGCCGTCAAACTTTTCTGCCTGCCAAAAAACAAGAGATATGGACAAAGTTAAAACTTTTATATTCTATATTCTTTCTATTATATTCTATTCTTGTATAGATGCTGTCTGGAATGTATTTGTTCTGTTTAGTGGTTAATCAAGAAGAATCAACAGAATTGTTGCTGTGAGGCTGTACAGCAGTACTTAAAGCATTAAATGCTAACATTTGCATGCTAAAAAGCTCATGAAGACAACATGAACGTGCCAGTGATTGGCAGGTGTGTTTACCATGTTCACCGCCTCAGCGTTAGCATGTTAATTATCTGTGAGCGCAGTGCTACAGCCGAGGCTGGAGGGAATGTAGTCATTTAGTGTTGTAGCTTTATTTTGTCCTGATGGGGGCGAGAGATGAAAAGTGAAGGGATCACCACGTTATTTCCAATCATCCAGAGGGGAACGTGAATGTCGGTAACAAATTTCATCGCCGTGCATCAAACAGTTGAGATATTTCGCTGATGAACACAAACGTCCAGCTCACGGGACTGAACGGAAGCGGTGATCCGACTGAGTGACCAAAAAGCAGACACATGCTCGCCTGAAGCCACTCTGCTATCAACTATGAACACGTTTCTTATTAGTTTGTTAATTACCGTCATTGTTTCACCGTTCTTTTCTGTAATAACCCGAGGACACACACTGCGAAAAAAAACAATGACCGTGAGAGGAGGGGGACGACAGTAAGGCCCTCGGAGATGGAGGGAAAAAAGATCTTTTTCTCTATTGTTCTTTATAAACTATACATCTAGTGTACCGCAAAAAATCCCTCTGGAAAAAGGGGTATCTGTCGAACAAACAAACAAACACTAACAGGCAGGGGACCGCTGTGTTTCTTGTCAGGAGGAAAGAAATGGTGGCGAACTCAGCACAGTCCCTCGGAGCCGCCGGTAAAAAAATCAGCTGCAGGACAGTTACTTCATCAGCCGGCGAGGGTGAATCCAGTCAGTGATTTCAAACCACATCCGCCTCCATTGAGCACGGTGCTCATTGTTAGAGGACTTTGATTCTCAAACTGCTCAACAGCAAATCGGCAAATGTGTTCAACAACCTTTCTAATTGAACCCGCTTCTGGCAGTTGCACTGAAAAAAATTTAACAAAAGCGTCGCAGGGAAAAAAAAAAAGGTAGCATTTATTCCAGGCTCTTTGTGTTGCAGGTGTTCGTGTCACTGATCACCCCCCCCACGGTGGGATCCAACTTTAGTTTGGCTCCACTCATTCATGGCAAATGTAGTAAATGGTCACCTGCCTACACTGAAATAAAAAAGGTCTTGAGGTTTAGACGATTTCATAAAACCTCTTTACTCAACAAGCGTTCTCGGATGATTAACAGGTGTTGTGAGAGGAAAAGCTCGCCCGTTACAATAGTCACATCTGTGCTTCTATTGATTTTCACCGCCCATTTAAAAAAACGCTTCAGACACGACACCTCCACCTCGTCGCGCGCTTCTAATACCGATACTCACTTCCTCTCCCCACAGCGTGACGGTCACCAGCTTCCCGGACATGTCAATCAGACTGAGTGTCCTCTTGGACACCTCTCTGTTGGTCTTGGTGGTGAGGCGGGTCACTTCGTCCACACTCTTACACACACCGATGACATCTGCAATGAGGACACATGAATCAGTTTTTACACGTTAGCAGCCGACGCTGGATCTACTTTTCCAATTTCCGACTTCGCAGCCGAGCTCGCCTCACGCGTTGCACGTGACGTTTTGGAGCGGACCACATATGGGTTCATTTACCAGACAAACAGGATTCATTCCCGCATATACATATCATAAATATTGATCGTGGCGTTGACGCCCACAGGTCACTCTGGGTCCCGTGGTTTCCAGCACAATTTGGCTCTTGGGTAATGATTGATTCATTCATTTCAAATCAGGTGCGAGGTCGCTGCTCTGCGTATGAGGAACTTCCATCCATAATGTAGGAGAGAACCCACTAAATAAAACTTCAATTGTTTCCTCCAAAGCACCGAAAGCACGCCTTGTTGACTAATGCAATCAAGCGTAATTGATGCAAAGCCATTTATCAGTAAAAGTCTAAGAGTGGCATTACCAACACTATTCATAATCTACTGTTAAAAACCTCCCATCCCGCTGAGTAATGGGATTTTAAATGTATTTAACCGTGATGAAACAAGCGTAATGTTTGATAGACCGGTACGTGGGAGAGAATTACTCAAACAGCAGCACAAGTCACAGTCTTCATTATAAGAATTACAAGCAGACTCCTTATTATTATTACTTCATTTCACCTGTGACAGCAGGTTCTCATTTTCCTCATCGGCTGCGCCATAGGGCCCAAAGTCAATCTGTACTACAGGCTATTACTGTCATCACTGTTATTAATATCACTTTTATCACTGCTCGTATACTGTAATTACCTCAACCTCCCAGCATACCCAGCTCTGCTTTCCACTACCAACTCCTCTGCTTATGATATATGGCTCAGTTTTGGGTGGTTGGTATGAGCTTGGCTGTGAGCACCGGTTGGTTGGTTGGTTTGTGCTTTTTGTCTCACACTGCACTGGAGAGACTTGAGATGCGTTTAGGACTCTGAGGGCCCAGGCCTTCCATAAAAGTAAAACAATGTGCACTTACACACCAGGAATTACAGAAGAAACAAACATAAGCTACTCGTACTTTGGTGCGCGGTACCTTCGCTGGTTGGCAACCATGTTATTGCACCCCGTGCACTGTGTTACACAACTCTGCTCTCCGTACATTTGTTCATGGCACAGCACGATGACACCAACAAAGCTAATAAGGCTTGTTCGAGGTAAACAGCAGCGCGGTTGGAAAGTGAAAGTGGTCGAGCTCAGGCGGCGGTGGCAGCAGCAGGGGGTGCTGACAAAAAGCTGCAGTTAAGTTGGGCGGCTTCCAGCAGCCTTTTGAAAATACACACAAAGATTCTGTTAGAGCCATCTATACCTGTAGTTTACAGACCACTTTTGGACATAAATACACATTATGCTGTTATGATCAACCACTGATTGCACAACATGATGCATTAGCCTACAGTCTAACACCTTAGATGTTACAATCACACAGAAAATTTTACGACGTTTGTGTCAAAACTAAAATAATTATTTCTTTGATCTGGGAGTTTCTCCCCATCGTGCCCTGAATATTGTAGTCGGGTCAAGAGCTACTGTGGCGCCAGGCTGTAAAGACTGTGACTGTGCCGGCATGACATTAGAGTAATTTTGGCACAAATCTAACCAGCATGCATATGGGGCAATCGATGGAGATCAATTCTGCGTGGGCGTGGCTCGTTGCAAACGAGCTGGTCGGCACCACACGGCCCTCCACAACAATGCGGTGCAGGAGCACATGGCGCACCGAACACTGCCCTCAAAAGGGTTTTCATGACCTGATTGGGAGTGCAGTGCGTTTGAGGGCATGGCTGCTTCTCGGAACAGCACAAGTCTAAATAGTAATGTTTTGGTCTAACTAGCTGCGTGTTTACAATGTTTTAAACAGTCGGATGAGAATTTGTTAAGGTGGTGGGGCATAAAAAGAAGAAAATCTTCATTAAGGGCCCATTAAGAAGATACTTTGAGGCGGCTACAGAAACAAGCCAAACAGAGATGAAAAGATCCAATGTTTTTATTCCTCCACTATGAATGTTAACGTGTTAGGACTGTAGGCTAGGTTTATTTAACATCTAACATAAACTGCCTGTAAATCTTTTATTCAGCCGTTCTCCTTGTTACAGCACTAAACTCTGGGCGGGGGTTTAAAGCTGACAGTTTAAACCTAAATCAAACAATACTTAAACAGTCTTATCTTTTAATAGAGGCATCAGATTTGAGGACTGCACACCTCTTGCCGATTTGATTTCAGGGCTGTGTGTGTGTGTGTGTGTGTGTAGCGCTTTTGCCTTGACAGTATGCCACGTCCTTGTATATGTAGTTACATCCCAAAATAAAGTCTGCGAACACGAGAAAGTACGATGACATTTTTCTGGGGATTCAGACGCGCGGGGTGGCTTCAGAAAAAGCCTGTGTGTCGCTCCTTCTCCTTACCAACAATAGCGTCTTTGTCTCTGTTCTCCAGGTCACCGATGGAGACAAAGTCATACTGCATCAGGGGAACGTCACAGCCGTCCTCACAGGGGATGACGGTGGACTCTCCGTTGAGCGTCATCTCATAGTCGTTCTTCACTGATGTGTACTGCTTGTTGGCGATCTTCAAGGAGCCCTTGGACACGTAGTAGACCTGGACCATACAGATGGACGAACCACGTTAATCAGAGACCTGGGGGGGCATTTCACCTGGCTGAGCGGTGCAAACAAGATACGACTTCTAACGATGAGATGGGTGGGGTCGTCAACAGAGGCTGCCAGCTGATTATAAGCCGCTTATTGTATGGGTACAGTGTAGCCAGATGACTCATTCATAGTCTCCGTGGTTTTAACTCACAAAGTACTGGCAGCTGTTGCTAAATCAGTCTGTGACGGGACAGTGAAAGAGTTTTGGCAGATAATTAGGACACACTGAATCATTATCTGGAGGAACGTCTCACCTTGCCAACCTCAATGAGGCTGAAGAACTTGTCCACCTCTTGGTTGAAACCAGTCACTCGTATCTCTCCCTGTAATGAAACAGAAAATCCGGCGAATAATGTTGAAGCGGGTCAGAGAAAGGCCATGCTTTCCCACTCATAGCAACTTGTAGGTGATTTGACGCTCACACTCTCGTCCACAATCTCCATGGAGAAGAGTTTGCCGTCGCCACGAGAGTTGCTCCACGTACGGATGCTGCTCTTGTTGGTCACACGTGCGCGGATGGTCCACCTGGCAGACAGAGACACATCTGAGGTTATTCACGTGGCTGTGCTTCATTTTTAAAAAAGGGGCCGGTGAATATAACACGCATATACATTCATTCATTTTGTCACCAACCCTTTGATAACCTGCCTCCTAGTGGCTCTTTGGGTGAATGGCAACGTAAAGGGAACATAACGCGTATTGTGTACTCGTCTCCTCTGCGACGGGGCTTTCTTTTGGATTAGAGAAATTTGGATTGGATTAGAGAAAATTGGATTGGATTTGGATTACTCATAGGAGAGAAAAGCACAGGTGTAGCTAATGACATTACCGACACCTCGCTTACATTTAGGCTTGCCAGGAAGTCAGCGTGAGCCCTGCACTGGCGCTCCCTCAATGGAACGCCGTCGTTAGCAACGTTATCAGTAACACCTGTGTTTGGCAGATCCACATATCCGCTGTGAGAAAGGCCCGTTCTGTTCGACTGCGGTGGAAACTGGCAACATTGTTTGTGCTTCTAGGCAGAACTGTGAAACAGAAAAGGTCACAGTTTGTTTTGTTTTTTTCCCTTTTCTTCAGCTTTTCCAACCACATGACAGCCGGTATCATAAACAGTGCTTCAGACGCCGGTGTTTGTTTACATTCTTGTTACCTAAAGTCGATCCCTAGCATCTTCTTTCCAAAGAACCCACGCACGTTGTGATAGACAGCGAGCTATGACTGTTCTGGAACCAACGTGTAGTCTGTCATGTCTTGAGTATTCGTGGTGCTGAAATAGCCTGATCCAATGGGTTCTCAAACTTTGTAAATATATGGCATGCCTGTTCACAAGCTGGGAAAAAAACCCTACAATTTTCATCAATTATTAATAATACGGGAGATCCAAGTTGAATTTTAGTGAAATGGAGATCAGCGGGGTGGCATCAGTAAACTCTGGAGATCAATGGCGCTCTGCGGGGGGGGATCCATGCCCACCCACAGAGAGAGGGCCCACCCCACAGTTTGAGGATCACTCACCTAATCTGACACAGCGACCATTTTAAACAGACACAATGTGTCCTCTGAATCCAGGATTATACACAACAAATGCGGCTTCTCAAGCGAGAGCCTGCTCGCTATTGGAGATTTTTTGAGGACCAATTTTGAGATAAGAGAAACAAAACGAAAACAAAACTTTAAAGAGTGTAGAACTGTGCAGAACGTTTGCATTTTGGAATACATTTTTCATGAAGCTGAAAAATACAGTCGGTGCTTCAGTCTTCAGTCCTCGTCTTTGGCATTTCTGCTCTACAATCGCGATGCTTATCGACATACATCCATCAATATGTCTGCAATAAGGCAACATCGGCTGATGTTATAGGTCAAATTTTAGGCTTGACTCTGCCAAACATGTTGCCACTTCTTCTTCCAATAGAAATTATTACAACAAAAAAAAAAAAAAACCTTTCAATGGCGAGAGTTGATTTAGCACCTCTGACAGTCTCAATTAATAGAAACAGTATGATCCATCTGTGGGAGGGTGATTACATGACCATGATGTTGTGCCTACCTTCTGCTGTCCTCACATGGTTTTGCTGGTGCTTAGCATGCAGCTATGTGTTGTTGTATCATGTCAAAAAGTCGTACGTATATATATTTGTACAGCAACATTTCCCACTGACTGGGAAACATACTCACTTGGACTGGTATGGGTTAAGGCTGGCGATGGGCACAACTTTGGAGCCGCCCCCTGGAGTACTGGGCATGGCAGATGGGGCCTTCTTCCCAAAATCTTTATTGAACCCTCTGTTCACTGTCGGAGGAATGAGGAGAGAAATAAATGATCCATGAAGAGCAGTGATGGAAAGAAGTCAAGAGAGAGGCACATACATTATTCATCAGAGACGAATTACAAAAATCCAATTTCTTTGGATTGCAACTGCTTGATCACTGTAATTATCTCACTTCATGAGGGAAGTTTCATCAAAGAAAAACCTAATGACTTAAAAGTAAATTTACCACCGTTGCCTCGCCAGGCGAGCGAGAGGAAAAGATTCACGCAGGAAACAAAAATCTTGTCAAAGCAAGTTGCTGGAGATGTGTGATCCAGCGTTTCGGCGAGAAGGATGATTCACATTTCACAGAATCAGGGCAGAGTGTGAAATGCTATAACAAACTGGAGCTGCTCTTCCCCAGGAGAGCCGCGCTGCCTGACTTTGAGATTTTCCGTTTGAACAGGCGCTGCACATTTGATTTGTGTGCGTCTCACGCGGAGGATTAGAGTTCAAAGTGTCCACTTAAGTCCTCCCACTTTGCCAACCACTGCACTTCTGGTAATTAAGCCCCCAGATCAAGCAGCACATACAGAGAAATGAACAATGACTGTGCTGATGAGGAGGGTGCTTGCCACAACCTCAATTCCCACACAGCAGATTAGAGGGATGAATACCTGCTACGACACAAGCTAGAAGACAGCAAAAACCCTTCTGACAGCTGGATCGCACATCTCTCCTCCGAGCTATTTGCTTTGCTGTGATCACTTGCTTATCTTTGACATGAACGGCGTTTCAAAAATACAACCGTTCGTTCATGGGAGTTAATATACACTCTCCAGGTAGCCTGCGTTGCGGCGTAGGTTTGTGTTTTCTGGTGTGCATCCACAAAAAAAAACCAAAAAGAATGCAATGATTGACAGACACAGGCAGAGAGAGCTACCCATCAACACAGACACACGAAGAATAAGAGCTGTGGAGAAAGAGTGTCAATAAGACTGTGATAAAAAAGAAAAACTCTTGAGAAAAGCTTGAGGAGGCTAAAAATGAAAAAGGTTTCTCAACGGGGATGTCAAATTTACTTGTGTCCTGTAAATCTGTGGGTCACCCAAATTATAGAAAGCAGAGAAATGGCACCATCTGGTGGTTAGTTATGAATCATCTGCACCCTTAATTTATGCTCAGGTGTCCAAATAAAAGCATTCACTGACCTTCATTTCTGTTCTGGGGCTGCAGTGGTCCGCGGTTTTCAGGGACTGGTGCCGACTGTGGGCCTTTGTTCTGACCTGCAGGGAAGATGTGACATTAGGATTAGCCTGCAGTGATCCACTGTATATGGCTAATGTATATGTAAATATCAATCTCACTTTGTAAACATTCACCGGGCGCCGCTACGAGACAAACATTAATCATTCAGTAAGCGGGAAATACTAAGAGAGATGTTTTGAGACCTTACCCTCGGTGTACGGGACGGGGTCACCTATTCTTCCAGCTACATCCTCAGCAGGCTTGACCACATCAATTTCCAGAATGATTACCACCCGTCTGTAAGAAGACATTTACTCAGTATCCAAACAATTACACATAAAGCAGGAAAGAACTGGATATAAAGATAAGGAAGATAAACTGCATACCGTCCATCCTTCAGTATATTAGTCACATGCCTCTTCAGTATGCAGATGCAGTTCGGGGCCAGTTTGTTCTCCTCAGCCATGAAGTTCAGCTGAGTCGAGAGCATGAAGGCTGCAAAAGAGAGGGAAAAAAAAGAAAATCAGGCAAAAGCAGCCGAGCTTTATTCAACAAGCGCTCTTAAGAATGACACAGTATTTAACCTGACGCCCATCTTACAGTCGGCGTCTAATAGGGTTGAGATTTTCGCGGTGCAATAACGGTGTCAGAAAATTACGACGTCTCCGAGGAGCACGCATGAGAATGAAGCGGAATATATTTGTATACATTTCTCGCCTTTTCCCAGACGGAGTGTTGCTTACGTTTCGCTAAATCGCTAAGGGGCTCTGCAGAGTCGCTAAACCTAACGAGAAAGTTGCCAAGTTGGCAACACTGGATTTGCGCGTGATGTGCCATACGGCTCATGTTGTTTTTAATTGCAACACCTAACAGCTATGACATCCTCAATTTAAAGAGGCAAGATCCAGAAAAATCTCGACTGATGCTGTAGATTGTTTAGCTTTCTGAAAACTGGCAACCACTTTAATACTTGTTCAAAAACAGACTCAGAATATAAATACAAGTCACAACAAGCTGAAGTACTTACAGGACAGAGTGTGACGTCCATCGCTCATCATCACTCGGAAGCGAGCCGGGCCGTTTCCTCCTTCAATCTTGCGAAGGTTCTGACAGACGACACAGAAGTGAAACTTCAATATATTGAATAAAAAAACAAGGTTTGTCTCCCCAAATATTAGACTTGTCTGCTCGTGTGACTCTACATCCTATGTTCAGTTAATTCTGTTGCGTGCTTCGTCCACAAATTGAAGTACAGAAACGTTAATGCCCGTGTTGGCGTGTGTTTTGTGTATGAAACCACACAAGCTCAGTCTCTCATGCAGTACAGCTGCATCATGTTTCCTGCAGTCTCCCCCTGTTGTTGGATATGTGCAGTGTGGCCTTACAGAGCTGCTGCTCACTACTAACTAATGCAGTGCTTTGAATTGTGATGTGTGTGTGTGTGTGTATGTGTTATGATCTGGGACCTGAAGTGGATCCAGCTTTGATAAATGATAAATTATGTTAAATGTTTGAGGATTTGTGCGTGTGGCGTCGGTTTTAATTGTCATCTGACACCGGTAAAGTGAAGTCAGCAGTCATGAAATGGTTGAAAATGAAAAGGGAAACATTTGTTTGTTTGTTTTTTGTTGTCGTTGCTCACCACCAACTGAAGCATTGCGTCGTTTGCACCGGAGCCATTTGAAAGAGCCTGTAAACACAAAGACAGAGAGCTTAGCCATTCTGTTGTCGGGTTTTATATTTGACACGTTCAAACCTGCCACAGTAAAAACAGTGAACCGAGTTGAAATTTTACATTTCTCCCGAAGTCAACTCAAGTTTTACATCCCAATTTCTACCGTTTGACAACAGCTAACTGGCTAACTAACGTTTTTTTGTTTTGTTTTTTTCAAAAAAAGACGTTAACGTTAACCGTTTGACAACAGCTAGCCGTTACTATGTTTAAAACAAAAAAGGACGTTAACAACCGTTGAACCGTTTCTTTCAGTTACACACAGTGGAAACAGAAATGACAGACAAAGACAGATGTCCAAACTACCAAATCATCTTCAAACTTTGTTGGTTTTAAACATCGCCTTTTAGCTTTGTTGGATACACTGCGCAAATTAATCTTACCTCAATGGCACCCTCTGTGAGCTTCGTCATGTCTGCGAGGTAATTTAACGACAAAAAAAAGACAATTTTACTGAACAGCTCTCTCTTTCTCTGTGCTGCCTCTCACACTGACAGTATGCTCGAATAATTGTGCGGTTGGCGCCAACAGCTCGTACAAACGCGCGAAGCGTGTCACGGTTTCCGTTTCCGTCCACAGATCTGAGCCCAGTTTGCAGCCTCGCCAGCGGCGTGAGTGTGCGCGGGCTTGTAAACACTATAAAACTGATCCGAGACCAGTTTGACGAATGTCAGCGCCAAATATTAACGTGACGTCAGGCGGCTACTGCGATGCGTTCAAAGCCGTAGGAAATACGGGTGCTTCGTGCTTAGTCATTTTAAAGGGCCAGTGTGTGGCCCAGATTTAATGGGCTCTATTTACGGAATATGAAATGGAATATAATATTCACGACAATGTTTTCATGAGTTTATAATCACCTAAAAATAATAATAATATAATATAACACAACCAGAAGAGAAGAGTAAAGAATGGAAGTTTTTTCAAATGTCCATCCACAAACTTTCCTTGTCTTGCCAGAATAAGTGCCCTTTTCAGTTAATTATGTTATCTTGCACACTCTTCTTCCTTTGGATTTATATAGTGAGCAATAAATTGATAACAATCACATTTAAAAAGATAACAATAACTGTAAAATACTTAAAACATATGAAGTGACAACCACTCCTATCTTTTTTATTACCATCAATCATTACACCATCACTTGTTTTGTTGCACAGACGGGGAACTGGCGGACTAGAACCACCAAATAATAGTTAGTTACTTGTACATGACAACTCCAGATAATGCTGCAACCACAAAATAAAACTGTCTATTTATGTTTGGTAAATCGTCATCAGCGTTGTCATCTTTTCTATCTTTTCCCAATTTCATCAATGCATCAATTTCCCTTTAGATTACAATAACAGTTTTTAGTTCAGTAAGACAATAAAAGAAAATCTATGACCAGTTGTGATTCATGTAAATTCAATTTATTATCCCATTAGATGACATCTTCAAAAATCCAGCTACATACAAAATGGTGCAGTAATGCTGTTACACCGACCTTACATCTTCACACCTTTGAAATTTAAAAAATGTAATCAATCAATTCTAAGATGACAACAGATTTGACAATGGGAACAAACCATTTCTTGTATCTAATTATAATTTTAGTTGCTTGACATGGACATGCCATCTAATAGAGCAAAGCTGACATATTTAAAAGAAATGTTTGTTATTTACGTGGTATGCTGGGATCGTGTGTTTATTCTACGATGAAATAAAGACACGTATGAAGCATGTTTTCACACACACACATTCTTATCCAGCTAAGTAATATTGTACATTAAATCTCTACAATCGTAGAGGTCTTGATCTGGGACAGCATTGTGGATATTAGTCCCTACTTAGGTGGACCTCCATATGAGCCAAAATGATTCTTATCAATTGGGTATCCCACTTTATCCACGTTTCCGGGTTCTCCTCTCTGCAAGACAGGAGCTTCAGGATTTGGATTATTGACGACACCCATGAAGATCGGCACTTCAGTGTGATCATCAATTAGGGCGAAGAAGAAGGGTTGAGTCAGGTGGAAGACAGGGTTGGACGCCCGTGAGATGATCACGCTGGTGGCTGCAGAGGCCTCCACACCCTCCTCGTTTAACTCCATGCTGGACTTGTGCAACACGCTGGACACCAGCAGGGGGCCGTCTGCTATCTCAGCCAAGTTGGGACTGGAAAACATCTTTCCGAGGCCTGACACAGAGCAGATGGGGGTTAATTATAGTCCATGTTTGTCATGAAAGAAACATTACAAAGACCACAAAAACGAACGAGGTCTTACCTAATTTGGTGAAAACCTCCTGGAGTTCTTGAGCATACTCCAGTTTAAATTTGGGGACTTTAACTTGAACAGGCCTCTCCGCGGGCATGCGATTATACAGATCTGAGAAGTTCAGCTTCTCAGAAAGCGAAGACACATTCACCTGGCCGGACGTTGGCATGACCACCAACAAGCTCATGAACTTCAAGAATGGGAACCTTGCTACCTGCACAAGAAGAAGAAATGGTGTTTTAATAATGTGGAGGTAGTGTCAGAACAAGTGTAAGTGTATTTTAGGGACAGCGATTAAATTGTAAAGAGTAAGTAATGAAACTGCATTTTACCTGTGCCTCCAGGTCATTATCAGTAAATAAACTCAAGGGATGTTTGGCATCTTCCATCACTTCCACATCGACCATGTGTTTGTCGTCAAGGTAGAACACGCCTCGAGAGGTAAAGCGCGGGTCGAATCGAGCCTTCCACTCTCCTGTGGGCGATGTGGAAAAGAGGTCTCAGTTTCATTTTAGTAACTTCAGGAAAAGACAGTGCATTTTATCGGTTATTTCCACTGGGAGTGCATTCTCAACAAACACGACCTCTTAGAAAAGAGGCTAATTGTCTGAATGTGGTGACATTTCACCTTTGAAATGGACGGCATTAATGAGCATGAGGAGCAGATTGGGTGGTATAGATGACAGGAAGTCCGTCATCTTTCCGTTTGTTGCGTTCTCCACCCAGTCGTTTATCTGCTGCAGGCTCTCCAAGACTGCTGGCTCGGAGTCATATAACCGCTGGGATTCATCAATAAACTCTTGCTTTGGATGAAACCCTGAAACACATAATAAACACACACTCTCTCAGGCTCTGTTCCCTCTTAAACCTGCTCTTTAGGCCAGTGCTAATAAGAGAAATGATAAGGAAAAGAATGTTTCTGCATGTAGGGGCTGTGCAGTCTCAACTTTCAGTATAGTTAAAAATGATTTAATAGGTTGTTTTTTTTTTAGGAAGTAACCTTGGCGCATGAAGATACGCGTGGCAATCTGCAGGTCGCTGTTTCTGAGTTGCACTAAGACATTATGCAGAGACTCATGGTAGCAGGGGAGAGAGTGCTCATGGAGATGATGCATCAGCAGCTCCAGTGTCTCATTTACTGCACCTGTAAAGAGGAGTGCAATAATTGGATGAGAACAGTGACGGTCTCCAGATGACTATAAACTTGGGCAAGTTGCTGACACAATTCATCAAATAAGATGATTATATATGTGTAAAAATACAAGCTGTTTAGAGAAAATGTGTCATGTGTAAGCTGCAGCAGGACATGCATACCTAAGCTCAGTTGGGAGAGCGCTAATGATATGCTGAAAGGAGATATGATGACATTTGGCTGCTCTGGCGTTGTCTCCAGGTTCTGCAGCAGCCGCACACCCAATTTCTGAATTGCAGCAGCGATGGCCTCCCTGGACTCTTTGCTTCGGCCGATAGACCGGCAGTCTTCTTCTGCCTCTGCTGATGAGCCCCCATCGGGCCTGCTAGTTACAGCTGTTCCAAATACAGGTGCCTCTGTAGTGTATGTCATTTCTGGTATTGGTGTACTATCATTTTCTACTTCCTAAAGGCAGGAATCAGAGAAAATGTTAAGTACAAGGACACGTTTTCCAAACGGTGAATGTGGATGACCAGGAAAACACACAAGAAGAATCAGGGGGATAAAACTTCCAAACATTTCTAATATTTTGTATCTAACCTCTATGGGTTGGCTGGGAATCAAAGGAACGAGAGGCACCAATGGGATTGACTCGTCATCTGCCACCTCACCATTCTGTCGAGCAGAACGATAGCATGAAATAATAATCTACACAAGCGTCATCATAATCTTAAATGTGATTTATCAGTTATTTACAGTGACTCCTTGGCTGCAGAGACAGATCAACAGGAGTGTCAGACGAAGGTCCATTTCCTTGCAACGTAACTGTAAAAAGAAAGGAATCGCGTTGGCTGAAAAGAGAAATGTGGCCTGGTCATTTTTATGAAACGATAAATATACCTCCTGTGTTCACCTCTGAAGACACAACACTCACCTCTTATTTAAAGTTTCTTTGCTGTATTGTCTGCAGGTTTTTCGCTCTCCTTAGTCACTCTCTCCTTTAAAGGATCATCTGGAAATAATGCCTAAAACATGTGAGGTAGACAAAAACATTTTGCAAATCACGCAGCAAGATTTACACACAGAAACCGCAAAGTGTGTTTCCAGCGCATCCTAATATTCCAGATATATTGCTCAGTAAACCACTGGTGTAGGCTATGCACTTTTCTGAGGGACAGAAAATCCACTTGGCTTGGCAAAAACAGTTTTGACTATCAGTGCACTGTGATGTCCACAGAGATTCTGGATGCAAATCAACTAAAAATGTTTTTAAAAAGTCCAAAGTATGAACTAGTATAGCATCATAGCGCCCTTTGCATACTTACATAAACATGAAAAAACACAAATAACTTGGTAATATTTAACGTAGTCTTCAAATAACTTCAATGTGCAATAGTGCCTGAATAAGTTTGTCAAAATACATATGATCTTACCTTCAATTTAAATTAGAATAAAATCTGCTGCCTTGTCCAAAAAAGGAGCGACTAAGTGACTGTGGATGGCAGAATTCCTGAGAGTAAAAGATTGGCACTTGCTCAGCAAACAGTTAAATATCAACTTACATTGATTGGGGCCTTGTTTAAGCCACTATTTGTTTGTAAATGCAGCTACTGAGACTCATCCGGGGTTAAATATTGGACACAGACACGCTTAGCTATTTTGCATGTCAATAGGAAGGTGATAATATCATGACACAACTAAATCTTTGACAGGACACGATGGATTAATTGCAAAAGTGCAGTTAATCCAACTGTGTCGACAAACAAACGCAACTTGCTGACGACAGAGTAGTACATGTGATACCTGAGAACACACTTCCCAGCCCTGGCTTTGACAGATTACACACTTTGCAGAAGAGACAGCCAAACTGGACCGCTCCGTCTAAAAAAGTGTGGCTATGTGTTTTGATCACTGCTCAAGAAAGGGAAAGAAATGAAGACAAACATGAACTTATTCAGCTGATTAGATCACATTTCGCCACTAAGCAAAAGCGATATCTTGTAGAGCACATGACAGCCGTGTGCAAACACAAGAGGGGACTTTGTTCAATCTGAGCTCGAGTGACTCAGCCAAGATCGGAAGGCAAGGCTGGGAGTCATGATATATCCAAGTGAATCACAGAACAAATGGAAAACACACACACGCAACAACATGGAAGCATTTTTTTTATTAATCCAGTTAATAAATAAGCATTTTCATGGACTCTTAAAATGTTCAGAGATACTGGAACAATTGTAACCAATAATCAATATGCAACTACAAATTGTCTTTTTGAAACAAAGTTTGTCATTTTATGATTACTGAGCTTTCACTCCAGGTTTACAAAAAAAAAACAACAAAAAAAAACCAACACAAAATATCAAAATGTGTAATACATTTGTTAGAGCGTTTTGAACTTTGGGCAAATAATTAGAAAAGTAGGCAAACTGTGTTTTACAACATGACAGTGATACAAATCATACAAAGGGGAGAGCTTTGATTGTTGAATGCTAATGGGCTGTGAACATTTTGATCGGATATTGGGCTGGGTTTACGGAACAAAAGTCGCTACTGCAGCAAGTTAATCCACTTTTTATTACTCATTTACAACTGGTGTTGCTTTTTTCTCGACATATTCATATGCAGTAACATATATTAAATTACAAAATTGTTTATCTTGGCATTGACTGTTCCCATGTTAGATTTTGTGGTCAGAAATTAGAAAGCAGTGAGTCTAAGAACTGGCATACCCAGCCAAGAGAGGCATCTGCCCAGAAGCACTCCTAATAAGAATAATGTTGCTACAAGTGCTAAATCAACGGTTTAAAAATCCCAAAGCAACTTCAAGTAATTTATTAGTGGATAAAAACATTCAGCTTTTAAAATCTGAGTGCGAATCTACACGTTACAATTCATACTTGTGCAGTAGAAGAAAGGCTGTGCATCAGTAACTGACTTTTGTACACGACGACAACTGATGCGAGAAGATGCACCGAGACTGTCGACAAAACAGTGAGTGTACTTTTATTGTTTATGATGTAAAAACAATCTGATCTCTCATGAAACATGGGGTGAAGCTAGCACAAACAAATGATTTGATCTACAAATACTGCATAGTTTAATCAGTGCATTTGGATACGCATGTATTCTAACATGGAGGGAAATGAAAAGTTGAGGTCAATGTATTTTTGGTGTTGTTATGCATCTATTTGGAAAGTGTAAACACTACATGAGAACCGTGTTTGGTTCCACCTTCCTGAGCGCGTCTTCTGATTCATTCTTTTGAACAGAATAACTGACCTAGTCAAAAGAACAAATGACCTTGTCGAGATAAGAATTTCCCATTATATACTATCTATACATCTATATAGGCTTTTTAAAAAAATCATGGGATTTACTGTACATCATTAATGTTAACTGTGTGGCACGCATTACTTGTTCATCGGATCTGGTGCCAACAGCCAGAGTGGCAAGACTCGTTAGAAGTGAAGCTTATACAACGCCTTCACTTGTGCTGCTTCATTCGAAAAAGCAGTGGAACTGACAAACTGCCCCACCAGTACATTTGACCTCAAGCTAATTAGAAGGGCCACACAGAGCTCAGACAGCCGGTGTTCACGAATAAGACACTTTCAGGGTCAGTGCTAAGAGTATTTAGTGTAGCTGGGAGAGGTTTTCCCTAAGCTAGTAACCGGATGGCCCCGTTCTCGGAGCCCAGCAGCAAAAGCCTCTTGGTGGGCAGGACTGCCAGGCTGGTCAGAGTGCCGCGGAAGTTCTCCGAGCTAAGCTTTGTGCTGCTAACAGGGCTCAGAGAGATATCTGCCATGGAGTACACCCCGATCTTGTTAGCCACTGTGCCGGTTACTATCTGCGAACCGTAAAGGTCAAAGGCGTGAATGGGGTCGGACTTGCGACTTGTACTGGCGAAGAGGCTTGTGTTCCAGATCTTTCCACACAGTGAGTGTGTAGTCGTTGGAAGAGCTGATGACCAAATTTCCTTCTGCAGCCTGAAAAGTAAAACGAAAAAAGAAAGAAAAGTCACTGACTGCTCATGTCATATCCCACAAAACATTAAACGTTTTCCAACATCCATTTTCAAGATTCGGGATGAAATGGAAGGAATTCAAGTTTCTATGAAAATAGATGGATATAAAAAAAAACAATCTCTACTTTTAAAATACAGATACTTTGAAGAAAAACTAAATAACAGAAACACATGACATATTTAGACAGATAAATAAGACACAATCACAATCTATTTCTTAATTAACAAAAATTTTTAAAAGGTTTGACTTGCAGTGTTTCTGCACCCACAAACGTTGCAGCATTAGTTGGGTGAAGGTTTAGATTAGTTCAATAATCTTCATTTACTATAAAAAACAACAATAAACAGAGCTAATTTGTTTTTAATGTCCCAGCTAAATATAAAAACTGTCAATGGTTGATGGAACAATTGAGAGGAAATCTGAATAATACGAATGTGCCAATGAGAACTAATGTGTTCTTTCTAATGAGTAACCCGTGTCCATATTTGCCTAAACTTGTGCCTTTAAAACTAGAGCTACAATCCTTGACCTAATTTGGGGTTAAATAAAGTTTGCTCATCCTTGCGCTCTGTTGACAACAGATTTGCTGGGTACAACTTTCACCATCTCTGCACCGCTTCATATCTCTCCCACCGCTACCTTTAGGGAATGTCAAAATAAAAGCCACTTGGCTGATCTTCTTGAATATTTACCACATGACCACAGAAAAGTACAGCCACACCTTCTGGCATGAGTATGTATATGTTCCATCTTACAAGTATTTTAAAACTTTTTGGGACAGTATTGACATCATGCAATGTATGCATATATGGTTATAAATTCATTATATTAATGGTACATTAAAGGCTGCTTGATGAGCTGCACCTATTAAACCACTCAGTAAAACGCCTTTCCTAACCTGCATCAATAGCAGGTCAAGGATCAGAGTAGACGCATCTGCATCTGACATATGGATGTAATGTGGGTTGCTAAGAGTCAACACACATGCCAAGTGATAAACTGGTACTGCGTGGGCTTGTGATTTCCACAGTTGAGGTCACCCAGAAGTTTCCACTGTTTACCAGAAAGTCGGATTGAAATTTCGCACACGGCAGCTTCATCAGAAGTCACGCCACGCTAACAGCTGAACAAAGTAATCTAAACATATTAGAGAAACTATTGAGTGTGTTTGATTAGGTGTTTTTCTGGAAGAGTAACCGCCCATTTATGTGACACACTGCACGACTTGTGTACCCCGGGCCCACGTCTTGTGTAAACACCTTGACTGGTAAGAGTCCCACGTATGTCCGGGTTGGGAAACGCACGTTTAATATGCGAATTTGGTGTCCGGTTTGTGTGTGAGCATCATCTGAGCTGAGTATCATATGTTCAATCAGAAAATCACAGATATTTCTGTATGCCTTGGATCTGAAGTATTTTGATATTCACCCACTTTGATTTTTTTATATGTTATTGTGTCACAAAATTAAATGGTTGTGGAAGTCATTATTTGCATTATCATGGTATAACACAGTAGAGAGTAGGGACTGTTTTAAACTCTTCTTGTTGGTTATGACTCCAACTATTTCAACCAAAATTCGGTTACTGCTCATCTCCCTTTCATTCCTTCCTTCTATTCCCACTATCCAACAGTGATTAATACACAGTCCACACTTTTTATGTGATCCTGAAAGCACTCATTTATTTGGGGCGACTCTGGCTCATGCGGGAGAACAGGTTGTCGAATAATCAGAGGTTTGCTGGGTCGCTTGTCCTTGGGCAAGATAGATGAGTGAGCTACATACTAACATGAGCACTTTGGATGGAAACCGGTGTATCTGAGCAGATGGCACCTTGTAACGTTGCCTCTGCCATCATTGTATGAATGTGTGCGTGGATGGTGAATGTGAAATTTACCATTTATGCACCAGTTACTGTTGTAATAAGAAATGCATGAGTGGTGCCTCGGTGGCCTGCGGGTTATCCATGTAATTGCAATGTCTGCAGAGTCTGCACATCCCCCTAGACATTTTCTTGTATCTTATCCCTCCTCTCTCTCCCCAGCTTTTCCTTTTCACTGTCACTTAAATAAAGGCAAAGATGCCCGATAAACTTGCTCAGTGCATACATAACCATTGTTATCAACAGCCAGGTAGATCCAGTAGTTCAAAAAGCTGACCACATATTTACTGAACACCACTGCCTACTGACTAAGATGTTACCCAGAGGCAGCCCTGTTCAGCTATACAGATGTAAGAAAAAGACAACTACTGCACACACACACACACACACACTTTCCAAGTATACCTTCATTTGGAGGATGTCTGCCTCATGAGCTTGCCAGCCCTTCAGAATAAGACCTGTGCGTGCATCTAGCAGAACAATGAGGCCGGATGAGAAACCTGCAGCCACGGTGCGGCCTGAAGGGCTCACTGCCAGGTAGCGGATGAGCCCAGCGCTCACATTGTTGTATGCCAGACGAAATTCATGCTGGGGACAGAGGAGATTTGTCACTGTCAAGGCTAAAATAACTCTATAGTGGAAAGAAGTGTAAGAAGTGCTGCCATTTTGAAAACACAGTAATGATTGACACAATTGGAGGATGCTGTATGGGGTAGGTCTCGACAGGCTGAGCTTGCTAAGTGAAATTGCTACCTGCAGCCTTGGTTTGCGGGGATCAATGAAGCGGAGAACAGAATCCGCGCTGCCAAACACAACACTGCAGTGTGGAGCTGGCATGGTGGTGACAGCTGTGATGGGATTCTTCCCATCCACAGCCTCATACGAGCGGATCTGCTTTCCTAAGGACAACAGATAATGTGTAGTTAGAAAAGTAGCAGTGATTTAGTTTCACCCACTGAATGAATTACATGAACAACTTTATAGATGCACAGTTCGTTGTGCTTGATCTCTCTTACCTACATACTGGTCCCATAGGTGCACAGTACCATCACAGCTGACTACCTCCTGTGAAGCCTCCAGCTGCCCAACATAGAAGACTGACTTTCGATGGTCGCTGTAGGTCAGCCTGGGCTCCACCTCCTGTGTTCCATCACCGTGGTTATAGAGGGGCCAGAGCTTCACTGTCTTGTCTTTACTACCAGAAAGGAAGTAATCCTCTCCTGCCAGCGGTGCCAAACACTTTGTAGTGCCTGAGTGACCCAGAAAGCTCTGCAGCCGGATCTGGTGGAAGTGAAAATGTGGATCCTGCTGATTGAGGCCAATCTCATACTGCCAGTAAGCCAGCCAGTTGCCCTGCAGGGAGCGGCCACTGCGAGGGAGGTCCTGCTTCAGGGCACTGTCCTCTAAGGTCGGTCCTGTCACCCAGGAGGAGGAAAAGGAAGTGGTGCCAACAGATGGAGTGGTGAAGGTGGAGGCAGTGGTGTTAATAGGGGTGGTGTGACTGGAGCGTCCCCAGGAGTTACCCAGGTTAGGGCTACTGTCATAATCATTGTCTCTGGACACTTGGATACGGTTTCCCACCAGGTGGCTCCCAAACGTGCCTGACTCAGGGAGGGAATCTCCCATCGGGGTGGAGCTACTTGAGGGAGCAGGGAACGGGCTGCAACCCACGCGTCTGGCAAAACCCGAGGAGAGACCCATGGAGGAAGATGGTAGCTCCACCCTGGACGATGTTGCGACATTCGTTTCTGGACTCCCCCGACTCAAACTCTGATGATAGGACTGAGCCAACTGCCAGACCAACTCATGGTTGGGAACCAGTTTCCGAATTGCCATGTCACCTACAGAAATCACAAAACAGCACTCCGGTATAAAGTATACAGTACAGAGTATACAGCCTTTCCTGCAAGGATGGGTATTTTTCATGTCACTCACCTATGAGGCAGTAGAAGGGAATGTAGGACGCATGGGCCATCTCAGGGTTAAATACAGTCTGCAGCTCCTCCAGTACCCCCAACTCGTATGTCACATTCAGCTCTTCGGGTGTGCACACATCTACAACCGTGACTTCTCCGACAACTCTGCGAGGAGCCTGATCCAGCTACAACACAAGAGAAACAGTCACTGTATCTGTGTATTGCAACTACACAAAGAAACTTTGAAATGATCTGCATGTACCCCCTTTCACTGTCAGTGTGTATTCAAAATGTATGTCTCAGGTTTTTATTTTCATCCATATCTAACTTTGTGCAATTTGTTTTTCTAAAGCTCTTTGACGTGATGCTTGTCAGTCTCCATGTGCTGCGTTGTGTGCGTACCTGGGGCTGCAGAGAATGCAGCAGAGAGAAAACAGCAAAGAACCGACGCAGAGTGTCGGCCATATGTTGTTGCACCATCTCCCTCCCAATGCGCAGGCAGATGAGAGCCATCAGGCTGAGAGTCTTGAGACAGACAGCAGTGCGTGTCTGCACCCCGCTGGGGAACCTGAGTACAGCAGAGCAGAGGATGAATGACATGAATGAATCATCTATTGTGGCATGTTTTCTGATTACACTCCATTTCAACACATGAACAATACATTGCATTTGAAATTGAATGTGTTGCAAATAAAAAGCAAAGCAATCTGTTCTGCTAGCTTCGAATAACTGAATGATATCTAAACATATATCGATCTCTGCGTATGTGTGGTTGTAAAGTGTGTTATTTACCCCATACGAGGGGTGGTGAGTAGGTCCAGTAATGGCAGGAGCACATCTTGATTGATCTTCATAAGCATGTCCATTAGTGTTGTATCAGAGAGAAAGACAATGATCTTCTGTGTAAGTGCGACGGCTCCGAGCAGACTGGCCTCCTTACGTGTGTTAAGACGCTGCGAGGATGGCGGAGAAACCTGGAAAACATACACATCAAAGCACATTTTATTAATGTTCTTAGACATTGATTACCTTAAAAACTACATGTCCTTCCTCCCACAATAAAAGTAAGTAGGTTTTATGTGCACGAGTGTACATTGTCATTTTTTCCAGCCTTACCAGATATCCTATATAAGGCAGGTACTGGTAAGTGAGTACAGGCTCTCCATAAAGTTGAGCTATGTAGACGAGACAGTCCAACACAGGTCCTGCTGTCTGGTCACCAACCACAGGTTTCTTCTCATACACGCTGCCCATTCCCACACTCTCCAGACTGCTCTCCTCAGACACAGGGGCCACAAACTGGTGTTTCTCAGGTCCTGCGGGCAGAGAACAAGAGAAGGAAAAGGGGTGAAGAGGACATAAGACACGCGTTTATGTCTAAATGAGGCAACGAAATGTTCGATGTTATAAATGTACGTACCGATGTAACAATTTGTGAGCAATCGCAGCAAATTTCTCGCCACGTATCGAGACGTCACTGTTGGTCCAAGCTTTGCTGACAGCCATCGGACTGTTTTGCAGACTGTATCTGTGTGTGAAGAAACATGATTAACAACATTAGACATTATCAGTTAATTATCAGATAATTCACATAAAGCTCAATCGTCCACTCACCTAGAAGAATCTTTTGTTCCTTCTCCTCAGAGTCTTCTGATGGCTCGTGGTCATCCTCCTCCTCCTGCTCTCCCACGTTGCCTTTCTCGGTCTCCTCCAGTGTCAGTCCATTCACAAACTCACCCTCCAGAGTGGCGACAGTGGCTCCTGAAGCTTCTGTGCAACCAGACAGAGTGAGCTCTAAGCTGGGAACAGAATCATCTGTCCCTTCTTTGCCCTCATTAGTCTCAGTCACCTCTTCTTCCTCCAGCTCTCCTCCCTCCTCTCCCTCACTAGCCTGTTTCAGGTCCTGGCTGCTGTCAGCAGATTTGAGACTGGCTCGGTCTCGCATAGAGTCTCCATCGCCCAGTGACAGCTCACTTGTGCTGCTTTTGTCACTTAGTTTCCCCACACTTAGAGACTCCTGGTCTTGATCCTTTGCTGCAGAGTTCTGACTCTGCTGTTTCCCACCAGCCACCCCTGCTCCACTGTTGACATAGAAACCATTCTGAAAGTCCTCTGCTTCTGAGAGAAACACTTGGTCATTGAGGCTGATTCCAGAGGAGTAATCCACCAGCCCTGCGTCTCCCACCACTCCTACTCCTCCACTGGCGCCGCTGCTACTTCCCATGTTACCGCTGACAGACCCAGAAGACTGTCGCACCTCACCACACTGAAAGTCTTCTTCCTCTTCCAGATTACACGTGCCACCTCTCATCCCTTTGCAAGCCTCCCCACCAGAGCCTGTGATGCGGCTTTCAAATCCAGTGATGACCTGCAGCACATGTGGGAGTAGGCTGGACAAAAAGGCCTGCAGGCCGAGTCTCACCATCAACTGCAGAATGAAACAGTCCGTGTAGAGATAGAAACGTCCTCGCAGGCAGTTTGGGTTTTCATAAACGTTGATCAGCGGCTTCAGTAAATACTTGTTTGCATTTCTGGGACCCAGTACTCTAGAGATGGGTTCGAAAAGATACCAAGCAGCATAGACAGCAGTGGACTCCTCAAGCATGAGGGCTAGAATGAAGGGCAAGAGGATCTCAAGACCCTCGGCTGTGATCTTACCCTGTAACAGTATCTCAAGCTGCTGCCACAGGTGAAAGACAACATCTCTTCCTTGAAGACTACACGTAGTCTCCATCTTGGTGTGGTAGGAAAAGATAAAATGATGAAGTGCCGCAAAATAGGAAGGGAACGGAAAGGGGGAGATGACGGAGTTCAGTAACTGGCAGGGACTTGGCGGAGGCAGGCCGTCGCAGATTGGGTCGTATTTAAAAAGAAGTGGACTTGGGCAATCCGGTACTTCTTCAAGTGCTATTCCAGAGTTCTTTTCCATTAGCAGCAGCATCTCAAGAGCATGATGCAGAGACAGTGGCACATCACGGAGGACTGGCAGAGCATAGCTTCATCACAGCGTGGAAACGCTGTTTAAGAGGGCTGCCTGGTTTCAGTCCTCTCAGTTTAGAGGAGTAGAATAACTCAGCGATGAGAACACCAAGGGCCTGCATGTCTCTTTGGTACAGCCGTGTAAGGGAGGGTAGAGATTCAATTATCAGGCCCTCTCTCGTGCAGTCACTAGATCCTGCAGGATGCCACACTTCTGCGTGCAGACTCTTGACCAGGAAATTGTTCAATTTCTCCAGCTCTTCCAAAGGCTGCAATGGGTTGAAGCCTTCAGGGAGGCTGATTTTGATTTCCTCTGCATTGCTGGCAGTCACACTGCCTTCTCCGTGTTTTTTGTTTGTTGACCCACCTCTTTGTAGCATGCCACTGCGTAAACCAGGGCCTAAGCCGCTTGTGAAATCACCAGGGAATGAACTCGGGGACTGAGATACAATAAGTGCTGTGTGCTCTCCTCCCATCTTTCCTCCTGCCGTACTGATGCTTGGCATTGGCACAGAGCAGGACGCAGAATTGGATGAGCCGGTGGACGCTAATGAGTCCAGAGCTTCCATACCTTGTTCGAGCTCTTCGTCTCTGTCTACCATGGTCCAGCCACTAGACTCACACCCTGTGGACTCGGGCACCATTCCATCCACGGTGTCAGCGATGGTGTCGACTTGAGGGATGTGTAGAGAAGGCACATTGAGAGCAGCAAGGCCGAGGAGAGGAGGTTCTGGCGGGGCGTATTGGGAAGGAGACAAGCGGGGCGGGTGGGGCTGGTCAAACAACTGGACTACGCCATAGGTAGTCAGATTGGTGTGGTTGTCCACGAGGTGCAGGCACACATTCTTGGCCTTGACAGCTTCTTTACCAGACAGCTTATAGCCAAACGTGAGATCTATCCAGTGATGTAAATGCTGGGACACCTCCCTGCTCTCCAGAAGGCGCCGATGAATTTCAATAAACTCCTCACACGACTTGCACCAAGAAGGCACATCCAGGTCTGGCATGTCAGGGTGGATAGAGCGGAAGATGGAGGGATCTGTGTAGAACTCTGGGATGCACTCATCAGGGGTCCAGCTCTGCATGCGCTCCATACTGGCTGGGTATTCATTAGGCTCCCACTGGGATCTAACATGGCTGCACAACACTGGCTTGGGTGTCTGCCGGGCTTTGTAGACATAGTAGGTAATGTCTGAGAGCACATCAGATATATGATGAGGTACATGGAGGTGATCAGGTTGTCCAGCACCGCCAGCACCTACAGAACCGCTGAGGTCTCCACCTACGCCGCTTCCACCTACCCCGTTCCCCACTGCAGCTGCCAAAGCCTCTTTGGTCATCTCATATGTGAAGTCCAGCTGCTTATCCCCCTTATTGAGCCTGAACTTTGACCTCCTGAGGTCGCGGAATTTTCCGAATGGCACAGTGAAATCTACCACCCAAGGCAGCACTGGGTGATAATTAGGGTCTCCTTCTCGCCGCCCTGCTAACCGGTTGAGCTCCATCAAGTAGCGGAAGTTACTGACTCGCCCGTGCACCCAGTCCAGAACCAACGTCTTGAGCTCACCAAAGCAGTCTTTGCACAGGTTTTTGTTCTCTTGGCTCACACACGAGTTGTCCCTTGGCAGAACACTTTTTGGCACTTGTCTGCCAGTAGCATCACTGTTTGCATCCCCTTCCGTCCCCAGCTCTTCATAATGGGCTAGGCTAAGTTTGAGACGGCTACAGAGCTGCTCATCTACTGCTATGTCCTGCAGGGAGAGCTCTCCACAAGACAGACCAGCTGCATGACATGCCTGTAGGGCTATTAGTAACTGGTAAAGAATGAACAACACTTTGGCATGGCTGTTAGCGAGCTTGGCTGGGCTGAAAGAGACAATATCATGGAGCGAATACTGAGTATAAGGTAGAATCACATAGAGCATCTCTGCTGTCTCCAGCAGACACTCTGCAGGCAGAACATTGGGACACAGATGGTCTGACTGGGACTTGGAAAAGCAAGATGAACTGGATGGCAAGTAGTTTTCTTTCTCCTTCTCTCTGGCTGGAGAAAGGGAGGGTGACACTTTGTCAGATGAGATGAACGTGGAGTTGAAGAGCTTCTGTAAAGCATGACGCACTGCATCTACAGCTGCAGCATGCATCTGCTCATTAGGTCCTGCATATGGCTGCACAAGTTTGTTGTGAGCTTCATGCCATAGATTTCTGTAAAGGAGGGGAAAAAAAGGAGAAAAAGCTGATACATTAATAACTTTAAACTTTTGAATTCACTGCAGACAAGATATCTACCTGACATCTAGTCAAACAGCTTGAAGTGTGACTTTATGAATATAGAAATCTACACAAACGCCAGTTCTAGTTCATTTCTAGAGAAGCCCCAGGTGCACTGATATCAAGGCTGCAATGATTACTTTAAATATGAATTGCATTATTTTTTTAATTAATCTTTTTATCTATACAACTATCTATGCAACTACGCACATGTTCTCAAAGCCTTCATCTCGGAAAAAACACTTGTTTTGCCAACAATCAAAACTCAAACACAGTATTTTAATAAATTTAAACATATAAAATGGAGAAAGCAGTAAATCCTCGCTTTTCAGAGAACTAGAGAATGATTGGGAATGATCTTTAAAGAGGGATTTAAGAGTTTTAACAGAGATGTAAGTGTATATAGTACCTGACATTATGTTGTGACACACACTGCATGGTTTTGACATAAGAATCCTGCGACATGAACTCCATTTGTTGATGGCAAGGGTCTCTGGCCAGTCTGTAGCTGAGCTTGCTTTTCCTCAGACCCTGAACGCACACACGTGTCCAGCCGGGAGGCAGCTTTGCCTGGGAGCACTGAAGGTACGTGCGAATTTCTGCCTCGCTGATGCTGTCAAAGCGGGCACAGCGCATGATCCTCCTCTCCCTCAGGCCCATCACCCAGCGCGTAGGAACAAGGGCGACCAGCTCCCTGGGGCGGGGACCTGGACCTTGCTGACGTCGGTCAACCCCCAAGTCTTTCTCAACTGCGTGCATCAGCCAATCCATGGTGAGTCTCCGATGCGTGTTAAGAGTTGCACAATGTCCTGCTGCGTTCACCTCGCCGTCTCCGACAAGGACGGCTTTCAGACATTCACAGAAGAAGAAGTCAAAGTCATCAAGGGCAGAACTAATTTCCTCTTCCGCCTTTTCCTCTGAGGAATAACTGAAAAGCACAAATGGACAATTAGATGAGCGTCTAATGTATGTGCAGTGCTCAATAATAGTCCTGTGCAAGACTGTAATGAGAGATGATCGCACGAGTGAGCGATGCACATGACTTCTTGTCCCTGAAGTTTGAGGCCAGCTCACATGACTTAACTGCCTCATAAACGCACCTACTGTAAACTGGCGGCAAAGTCTGCACTGGTCGTGATTCAAACTGAACCTATTACTCGGTGCTTCTGATTAAATGTACAAAGATACCTCACAAAACGGTCACAAAGTGCGAGTAGCTGAAAGTTTGCATTCATTTTTTTTGTGCAACGTTAGCAGAGATAACATCACAGACTGTTTAGGATAACGCGCAAAAAACTACAAAAACAGCTTAAACCAAGACTGTAGCGTTAAATATTAGAAGATTTGAACTAAAAATCTAAGTGCTGCTTAGCCTCTCTTATGTTATAAACAGCGGAAAGTGAGCCGGGAGCTTTAAGAAGACAAATGGGGAAGTAACGTCAACTTAACGGCTAGCAGTTAGCTTAGCAAAGTGGCTAACGTTACACAATACCTAACAGCTAGCTCAAGCACGAAAAAAGGGCTTTATATCGCCGCTATCATCACTGACACAAACAGCAGCCGTGCTCCCGAAGTGTAACTTTTAAATGACACGACAGACAGCAGCTCGCTGCTTCATGTTTTGGCTCACCTCTCACCACTTGTAGCAGCTGACAGCGCTAGCTCGCGTTAGGCTAACGTTGCACCGCCGGTTTCACGCATGATGAGTCTGTGCCACATTAACTTTATAAAAAACGAGGACGTGCCGCGGGAGGACAATGAACTGCTCGCTCCATCTTGTGATGTTCAGTGAAGCGTGTCAGCAGATGGACGGACGGTCAGTCAGCCGACGGTGTTTTTGTTCTGTGCTAGTTGGAGCCATGTTTTTTTTTTTTTTTTTTTTTTAGAGACGACACCTCACGTGACACAACACCAGCCCCATCTCATGTGACCCGCGCTGCTGCCCTGCTGCAGCTCCAAGACACACAGACAGGCAGAGACAGACAGACAGACAGACAGACAGAGACAGACAGATGCACAGACAAACACAGGCAGGCAGAGACAGACAGAGAGGGACAGACAGGCAGAGACGGACACACAGACAGGCAGAGACAGACAGGCAGACAGGCAGAGACAGATAGACACAGACAGGCAGAGACAGACTGGCAGAGAGGCACAGACAGATAGACACAGACAGGCAGAGACAGACTGGCAGAGAGGCACAGACACAGAGACAGACAGACAGAGAAAGACGGGCACAGACAGACAGACACAGGCAGGCACAGACAGACAGACAAACACAGAGAGACAGACAGACACACAGACAGAGACAGATAGACACAGACAGGCAGAGACAGACACAGAGACAGACTGGCAGAGACGGACAGGCACAGACAGACAGTTGCACAGACAGAGACACACACGCAGGCAGAGACAGACAGGCAAACACAGACAGAGACACACACGCAGGCAGAGACAGACAGGAGCACTGCAAGAACTCCAAATTCCAGAAATTACTGTTCATTCTGTTTATACTGCTGAATCTTTCTATATTTGCCATATTTATACTATTTATATCTTTTAGATTTGCCATGTTTTTCTTAGATATCTTTGTAATTTGTATATATTTCTATTATTATTATATTATTTGTATATATAACACCATTTCAATTCTCTGTATGTCCTGTACATGTGGCAGCACTGACAATAAAGTTGACTTGACATTGGTTTGAGCACATTAGATCAGGATCAGAATCAAAATTGCTTTATTATATTATTATATCTCACTGAACTCATGTCCCTGTCATATAGAGAATGAAATGTAGCTCTTTTAAATTAACTTTAAAAAATTAACGTTATTTTAGGAACCAGCCCATCAGAGAGTATTGCCTGCATTATGGACGCTTTCAAGGCTCTTACTATGTTCACACATACACTGACCAGCCACTACATTAGCTGCACTTGTACAATCCAATGTGATCCAGTACGACAAGTTTAATCTGAATTATGAACCTTATGATTTTTTGCTCTTTGTAGTACACTGTCAGAGCAGTATTAATTCAGCTTTATGTTTATTATTGAGGTCTTAGTGGGTGCTGTTGTTGTACAGGAGTGCATTTTGTTGAAAGGTGTATGACCCTCTTATGTATGTAAATGTGGTGGCACTAATATTAGAAATTAGAAAGTATAATGCAGTCTGGTTTAACACCACTGCAAACTACAACCTCAGTAGTAAACATAATAGCTGCATTAATATCTCTCTGACAGTGTCAACAAAAACTGAAACATAATAAGCATCATAACAGCAGAATTCATGTTAGAGTTGTTGTCTTGGATCACACTGGATTGTACAGCTAAAGAAGTGTCCGGTCGGTCGATGTGTTTCCATCGACTACCTGACTATGGTAGTATGAGACATCTCCACAAGGTGGCATTATGTGTGTAATTTAACAAGTCAATCCTTCAGCAGTCTCTCACAGTCATATACAGTTTAATTAGCAGTCATTTTATCTTTTATTTTGTTTTATTGTCATCAGCTTTGACTTTGAAAAAAATAGCCATCTCAGACTCTCTGTTGTTTTGGGGTTTTTTTTTGTTTTTTTTACAGCGTGGTGTCACAAGGCTTAACTGATGGCTGGTATTCAAATGTGATCATTGTTTGACTAGTACAATGCTGAAACAGGATTTCTTATCACGTTTAATGTGCATGTTTGGGTCCCCTTTGACATTACTCTTATGCTGAGTTAGCTAACCCCTTTTTCCACTAACCCACAGCAAATTTCTGGCAATCTGCTATCATTAGGACCCCTTATTAAACCTGAATAATAGAACAGGCATCACCCGGCGGTTGAATAGAATCAGTTTGTTGCTATCGTCCGTTTATCTGAATAGAGTGTCACACACAGGACATTAAAAACACATCATTTGAAAAAGTTATGTTGATATATTTATATTTCAGTATATTCTCAGAGATGGTTATAACAGTCTGGTCTACAGGGCGAAGCCTCAAACTTTAGATGGATGTCATTTTTGAAGAATATCAATATATGTGTGCAATTATCTACTTCTGTTTTTGTAGTTGAATGAGTCCTGCAGCTGTCAGCACCTGAGAAGGGACACCAAGTATTCATATTTTATAATATGGATGTTTATAAAGTACATTTTGACTCGTGACCTCGAGTGAATGTTAAGCCAGCCTAAAAAGAAACAAAAAACTGAAAAGAAATCATTTAAATTTCAAAAACAAAGGAGCAGAATTAAGGCAGTGCCAAAACTCAACAAATAGACTGTCTTGATTATAACAACTCAACTTTTGCATGTCTTGAAAATTGGTAAGAATTAGTCTACAGGCATGAATGTTGAAATCCCACACTGGTTTGTAGACTCACAATTACAGGGACGTAAATGAAAAGCTTCTCTCATCTCAGCATACCACCAATGCAACATAATTACTGTCAGCACTTTTACAGAGAAGATACAGCCAAAGAACATGACATTCTCTGGCAAAGCATATTTCGTCCTTCTGTTCTAGTCGTGCTCTAGTTGTTTTATAGAACTGCCAGGCTGACTGTGTTTTACGACCTAAAGCACAGTGTTGGTTTAGGTTTAAAGCATTCATTGCAAATGGCCTGAACTCATAAGACACAAAAAGAGGCCGGACACAATGATTTAATTTCAATTCATTACAGTAGGCCTGCAATAAATACTATTTGTAGGTTTGCATTGTGTCACATCACTCAAAATAATGGGACTGTCATGTCATAAAGTCACTAGAAGGGATGGGTGGTTCTCTGTAGAGAATAGCCTGAGGCGACCTTTGACACTCTTTCTTTACTAACTGGAAAAAGAGTAACTGTGATACAGCTGTTTCCACAGAAACAGTCAAAGATTTGAGAAAGTTGCCTAAAGACAGATGTTACCGTCTTTTCTTGTTAACTTGTTAAAAGTCTAAAAAACATATATTTCGACAGAGATAGAGCAACATTTTGCTTCATCATCATCAAGCCTTCCTCCTCTGCTCGTACAAATTGAAGTTTTCATACAGAAGATCCTGAAAATAGTATCCTATAATTAGTTGCCAAATTCTTGTAAATGTTGTATACAGAAACACTATTTGACCACAATTCAGTGGTCAGCCGTCTTAGCAAATCTGAAATGGCACAAGTGGCACGAAAGGGTATTTTTACCAGTAAGACTTTCAAGCCATCAGTTCACCAGCACCAAGCAACAACCACAAGACTTTTTAAATTGCCGGATTCTTTTTTCAGTGTACCAGAAATCTTCTCATCCACTGACTCGTAAATACTGTAATTTGCTACCAAAGAGTAAAATGTAAAACGTACCATGAAATAAGAGGTTGAATTAAGATAACTAGGCACCACAAAACGAACCAACAAGGACGCCGCAGGGTTACATTTGAGGCCAGGATAGTTGTGTGACTTACAGTTAAGAAAAATCCATCTTACTGTCAAAATATGAAGACTGTTGGCAGAAAGAAGAGATTTATTTATTGGATTCTGGCATAAATACAATTTTTGTACCCTGCGGGTTTCTTATATATATATTTTAATTTCATCATAAATTAATTGATACATACAAATTAATCTAATCTGCTGAAATATTCTTGAGGAAGTGGAAGTAGCCAAAATAGTTCCCAAGCTTTCCCATGTATTACAGTGCTGTGAATCTACTTCAGCGCATTGTGGTAATCCCTTTTGCAGCTTAATGATCTATTCTTAAGTCTGATTGAAACTCATAAACTCACGGTGATAGCAGGCCGTACAGGGTGTTATCTGGTGAAGCGCAGATGGGCTGAGGTATTCATGTCAGGAAGAAGAAGAAGAAGAACAAGAACAAGAACAAGAAGACGGAAGAGAAACTATAGACTGAAATAAGTGTAATGCAATTTCGAAATTAGTGCAATTCAAGCGAATTGATGCAGACATAAAAGTTGAGGGTTGTATCATGTTTTTTAGGTGTTTAATGGCATGCAGCTTTAAGGGGAGACACTGAGCTTATACACTGCATTCCAATTAACACTGTCTTGTGTCATCAAGGTTACTTTGATGAGTCGTTATATATGTATCTTCACGCCTGTAGCTACTGTACATGACTTTTTTTTTAGACATTGTTATTTTTGCACATCTTCACATCATAACTATTATTAAAATATACATTTTATTGGTTTAAATGAGTAGTAGCCAATGTTAAATATCAGATCCATATGAAACTTGAGAGGGTGGTCAAGTTCTGGTTATGTTCTGACAGCATTTGAAAGAGCATTTAGACTAACTGCAGAGATAATGAGTTGATAAAATGACCTAAAAGTAATAATAGTCAGTCATTTTCACAATCTTTCCTCATGGCTCCTTTCTTTGCTGGATGAGAATCAGGACTCATTAAAAACACCAGATAAGATGAAGATTACGCCATTGTTGGTCTACCAAAATGACACGATGGACCGGCAATGATTCAAAACACCGCCCTTCTGTTGTCACATGTAGAAGAGTCATTTACATGGAAGTCTATTGCATTACTGCCGGCAGTGTGCAAATATGTCCTGACCTGCCCCCAAAGGCCACAGCACGTTGAATCAGAGGAAAACGTTAGACATTTTCTGATGAAACAAAAACTGTAAAACATGATAACTAAAATGAATTCCTAAATCTTTAAGTTACAGAATTTTGAGTCAAGGTTAGGCTGAATTACTCCAGTTAAACACAGTGACAGTACAACATATACACATACAGAAGCATAATTAATTACTTAATTACAACTTAACTTAACAAAACTGAAACTTGTATAAATAATATTGTACTTTTTTTGTATAATTATGACAAAAAACTGTAATTTGTCATTAGTGGCATGATACTTAAAATAATACAGATAATTTGTTGTTTACAGTTTAGAAAATCAGAAAACTACTGTAAAAAATTGAATTAAAATTGTGAAAACAAAAGTTATTTTGCGTAAATGTACGACGTTTCTTGCAGTGTATAAAGATACGTGTTATCTTTATACAAAGGAGGATACAAACATGAATAAACTCACAGTCAACAACTGCATGACAACACTGCACTAAATAACTTGAAGAATGAAGTACTCCTAATGATTTTCAGCTGATATGTGCCTGTCAGTGTGATTTGTCAGCTTTCGGTGATGAATGAGGATTTTTTTTTCTTTCTTGTGATTATTTGGGCGGTTTGCTGATCTGCCTATGTGGATGAATAATTATTCAGTCAGCCCTTTTGTTTTGGTGTGAGCACCCTAGCACATCTCTCCCTCTCTCGCTCACTCTCACTCTTCATTGTGATTCGCCTCTCTCTCCCTCTCTCTCTCTCTCTCTCTCTCTCTCTCCCTCCCTCCTTTATTTGCAGTGGGACTCCCCCTCCTCCCTCTCCTCTGCGCCTCAAAAGCGCGATCCATGGTGCGAAAGCCTCCTTTTCTCTCGTTTTCCTTCAGGATGACATTCTTCAAATATCTTCGCTCAGTTAAGAATGAGCTTATACTCTTCTCAACTCCATTTCTTCTTCTTCCACTGCCTTTAGTGATCGGGACGTCGGTATGTAACTAATTTGAATGAAACATTGACAGATTCATTTAGATATAAGTTTTCCAGACTTTTAAGAAATTGAGAAAATCGGAAGATCTCGGTAGTTTTGGCATTAAATCATTGAACTGTTTGATTTCTAATTGTTACATGTCCCCATGTGCGCTCTCTAATTGTTTGCTTGTTAATTAGGTAAACGTTTCACTTCGTGTGCATGCATGTTTTAACGCAATTCATCTCCTTTAGCCGCACATTTAGCGGCCCCATAGACTTTTTCTAGCTTGGAAATGCGTTTTAAGGAATGAGTCTGGCTTGCGCTGCTTCTCCCGTGCACCTGTTGATGCGGCTCACAAGTGCGCATCACAACTTGGAGCAGAAGGCATGAGAACTGCCCAGTGTTGCCTGAGGCTGGAGCGGCTCTGAACTCTTGTTATTTTAACTCCTCGTTGTTAACATGAAGGGTCATGTCCAGCGTGGGAACACACGGAGTCAAAGGGCTCCGTCCACGTTGCTACCTACGTGTGACACAGAGACATGCACACAGGCATGTAAGCATGTTATGATAGACACACAGACACGCAGCCACGAACAAAGACCGTAAGGTTGAAGAGGGCAACAGAGTGTGAGGTCTCAAACTTTAGGACTTTTTGCTTGTGAAAACGGAAGACAAAGAGTTATTTTTATAGGCATCAATTTAAAAGCAATCAATGCACTCATTTAACTGAACAAAAAAACTTCAAAACGTCTTAATTACACAGACTGAAGGGCAATAAAGCAAGACAAATGAGTATGCAATTTAAAAATAATTCAAAGAGTGCTTGCAGGGTTCAGAAGTCATCGAGGATAATGTAAAAGTCACAGACAGGTGACCAGAAACACAAGAACAACAGCACGCTTATCTTTACCCTTTGAACCACAATAACATCCTATTAAAGATTATGTGATATGATCCCAGACGCTCTTTTACAGGCATCTTTCCAGACGTGATCTTGTGTCTGAGTGCATTTGCCGTTATGTTTTGTGTCTATGCAGGAAGCAGAATGTGCCTATGTGATAGTCCTGATGGCGGTTTACTGGTGCACAGAGGTGCTACCGCTGGCCGTGACAGCTCTCCTCCCAGCGCTCCTTTTCCCCTTGTTTGGCGTTATGAAATCCAAAGATGTGAGTAAAATAAATGCAGCGGCGCATCGAATATTTGCTCAGCTCAAGGATGAGTTTCTGCTCACCCACGTTTTTTTTTTAAAATTCTGTTTGATCCCGCTGACTCAGGTGTGCATGCAGTACCTGAAGGACACAAACCTGTTGTTTGTGGGGGGACTGATGGTCGCAGTAGCCGTGGAGCACTGGAATCTGCACAAGCGCATAGCATTGAGGGTGCTGCTCTTTGTTGGTGTGCGCCCAGCGCTGTGAGTGGCTCGGATGCACACCTTCACTGCACATTCTCAGTTTGGCTTGTCAACTTTTAAGACCTACATTTCCCAAGCATATCTTATCAACTATGACTTCAAACACACCCGACGTAGATAAAGAAAACCATAAGTTGCTTATTGCAGTCATAAAAGTCAAAACGTCTTTTTTCCTCTGTATTTCACTGATTGTTATGGAACACTTGAAGATGAATCTTGCAATCCAAAGCCACTGGCAATATTTCTGTTTGGTTTTTTTTTGTTTTTTTTGTCAGTTTGATGTTAGGTTTCATGGGTGTGACGGCCTTCTTGTCCATGTGGATCAGTAACACGGCAACCACAGCCATGATGGTGCCTATTGTCCAAGCGGTCCTGCAGCAGCTCAACGACAACAGTGAAGCAGAGATACCTCAGATCCACAGCTCAGAGGAACAGGTCCAGACATCAGAGACCGACAACAAACAGCCCCCACAGACAGAGAAGCAGAGCGAGGGACAAGGTGAGCCACCTTCGCCTTCAAGTGCAATCCGTTTGACCGAGAAGAAGCTTTCAAGGAAACCCACAGATCCTTGTGTTCTTTGTTTTGAAGGCCCAGTGGTGGTGACTTTCTTAGATGCTGCAGTGGAGGCTGCGAGGCATAAGGAGGCACTGGAAAAGCAGAGAATGTGTAAAGGGATGACCCTGTGTGTTTGTTACGCTGCCAGCATCGGAGGCACCGCCACACTTACCGGAACCGGACCAAATCTGGTGCTCAAGGGTCAGATGAACCAGTGAGTGTTTTCCCAAAGCATCATTTAGCGTGAAATGTTTGACTAATTTTAATCGCATTAAAATAATTGTTTCCTTTTTGTTGTTTTCTTTAGACTCTTCCCTCAAAACGATGATGTGATTAACTTTGCCTCCTGGTTCGGCTTTGCCTTCCCTAACATGATCCTCATGCTTACACTGGCCTGGCTTTGGCTGCAGTTTGTCTTCATGGGATTCAAGTGAGTTTGGTGATGGTTAAAGCCAGAGTGACAGAGACTTGAATCATCGAGAAACTTTTACCGTGTAGGGAGTGTGATTGAGTGTAGAGGTGACACAGTTTTTTTCCCCGTCGGATCTCTCTAGCTTTAAGAAGACATGGGGCTGTGGGGCTGTGAAGACAGAGAAGGATATTGCCGCCTATAATGTGATCCGTGAGCAGCATCGTCTGCTGGGGTCCATGTCCTTTGGAGAAATAAGCGTCTTGGGTCTCTTCGTTCTGCTCGTGTTGATGTGGTTCACAAGAGATCCAGGCTTTGTCAAAGGCTGGGCGACTGATATCTTCAACTCCAAAGCAGAGTTCGTATAGAAAACGCTCCTATTTCTGATCATATGTCAAACATTTGCTTGAAAGTAACTTTCACAAAATTAAATTTGTTCATTCCTCCATCTCTCCTCCTCTCAGATATGTGACAGATGCCACAGTGGCAGTCTTCATTGCCGTCCTTCTCTTTATTCTGCCCTCTAAACCTCCACGTTTCTGTTTGTGGAGGACTCAAAGTTTTGACACTGGTGAGCCATCATTCGTGAAAGAAGATAGATTACCTGCTAATGCAATGATTTATAATCAGCATTTACTGTATTATATATTATCAATTTTTGCAGTATCCCATCAAACTACTGGCCCAACTCCACGTCTGCTCACATGGAAAGTTGTCCAGAAGAAGTTACCATGGGGCATCGTGCTTCTTCTCGGAGGAGGTTTTGCGCTGGCCAAGGGCAGTGAAGTAAGTGACAGTGGCAGTAATATTAATGGAGTAACTTGGCCAAGAGCTGACACACAATATGGTATGAATAATAATATCTCCAGAGGGGAAAGTGTCATGGTGACTAGTTGGGCAAGAATTTCATGGAATTCAACCACTGTTTTTCAGCAATATTCTTTCTATTTAGAATCTGTAATTACCTTTCTATAATAGTGTTTTTCGTTAGTGGAGTCCGCCGTTCCTGCACTGGATTCAAATTGCCTAGTTACTCACAGGGGATTCACAGAAAACGGTGCAGCATGTAATCCGGCTTTAGTGTTTTTAATGTCTTCTCACAGGAATCGGGCTCATTATTTAAGGTTCACTCTCCTATCAGAGCTGAGCTGAGTTCCTGCGATTCAAACCAAAACATTTCCGACTGTTAGCTCAAATGCTACCTCGATGTGTTGCTTTTGTTTTTTCCTTTCTAATTTTCAGTTTCATTTGCTGCATATGATGCACAAACCTTAATTATAGTATAGTCACGGTAAAAGAGCAACTGTTAACTCAGCTGTTTAGATGAATACTGTGCACATTTCCAGAAAATGCTAACCCTATGTTTGTTATGTATATCTCTGTAGGAATCGGGACTCTCAAAATGGATGGGAGATCAAATGACTCCCCTGCAAAGCATCCCTCCCTGGGCAATTGCTATCATCTTATGCCTGCTGATTGCTACCTTCACCGAGTGCACTAGTAATGTGGCTACTGCAACGCTTTTCCTACCTGTCTTAGCCTCAATGGTGAGTCCTCAAAGAGAGAGTGAAATGCTTTTGATGAAAAAAGGCAGAAGCACAGACAGGCTCTCAGACTGCAGGAGACAGACAATTATATTTTGCAGCAGTGGTTCAGTGAGGTGAAGCGCTACATAGTGTAATTTCTTTTGAACTGATTTCCCCAATTGGAATCCAGCATTGAAACTACTCCCAATGGGAGCCGGCCTATTTTCCCTTGTTTGGTTACCCATCTAGTTGGTCATTCAGGCTGAATATGTTTGGTCCCCTTCCCCGGGCCCCTCCTCCCATTAATAACCTGCCAAACACACCAATTCAGCCCAGTGCCTTGTAATGCTGCCCACCCCGCTGCTACTGAAGAATGGCATTTCTGTGCCCGCTTGTCAAGCTCTCGAGAGAACGCCAAAGTTGGGTTGTGAAAGACGGTGCCAAGCAGAGGTATTCAGATAGATATTTATGGTGAAGAAGCCAAGTGGGTTCCACAAGGGCATCCAACCCTCGTGTGAAAATAGAAAAGAGCCCATCTGATCAGTTGCATGCAGCTGAAAGCTGGGAGATGACACTTTGCGGCAGTCTTGGCTTGCGGTATGTCACTTTATGTGTCATCCTGTCAAGCGAATCTTTAGCATTTGATTTAAAGCAAAAAACATAAGCCAAGACGAAACACTGTCATCGTAGTGACCTGATATACAGCCTACAGTTTAAAGAAGACTAACTATAAAGTTTAAGTCGTTTAAGTCACCCGTTGTTTATTTTGAGAACCAGAAATTACTGTGCACTTGTAAGCTACTGTGCTGCAGGATATGTAATTCAGCAGCAAATTCCAGAGTAATGTTTTCTGCATCTTAGTAGTCTGCCATTATCGCTACATATGTAGTGCTTTTCTATTTTGGATATCATGACTCAGCCCCAAGCTTGCAGGAATTACATCTTAATTACACCCACCTAATGAGAGTTTTCACTCCACACAGAATTGCACACATTTCACTCTGAGTTATGAGTCAGTGATTACAGCTGCAAAAAAAATAGCCAGATAGAGGAGTGGAGGATTTTGTTACAAAGGCTGTGTTCATCCCTGTCTCAGACTGTTGAAGCTTTCTGTGTGATTATTGCAGTCTCAGTCCATTGGAATCAATCCACTGTACGTCATGGTGCCTTGTACTCTGAGTGCCTCTTTCGCCTTTATGCTGCCTGTTGCTACGCCTCCAAACGCCATAGTCTTCTCTTACGGATACCTCAAGGTTGCTGACATGGTAAGTATGGCGTGGTTAGTCGTGTTTATTCAGTAAATTATATGTTGAACATGCAAAGCTGGCACTTTAGGGCCACTGATACACTGTAAGGACAGCTTGATCTGTGTGTTCATCGTCACTCGTGTTCACTTTGTGTCTAAATGCCTTTAAGTGATAGTAGTAGTAAGTAGTAGTGAAGGAGTGAATTCTGTTACCATTGGACAAAGCCAGGCTGTTTCCCCTCACCAGCTGCTGCATTAACAGAAAGACGTGAAGTCGTATAATCTTCTCATGTAACTCTCAAGAAGCAAGCATTTCCCAATATGTCCAACTTGCTCTAATATCGCTGCATTCTCTTCCTCTCCAATAGGCCAGGACAGGAATAGTCATGAACATCATTGGCATCCTCTGTATTACACTGGCCATCAACAGCTGGGGCAAGGCCATGTTTGACCTGGACTCCTTCCCCGCATGGGCCAACGTCACCGGCGTGTGAGCCTGGCTCTGCCATAGGAGATGATCCACGCACACCCTGCCCTCCTTATCCACAGGTGCCAGACAAAGACCTCTGGTCTGAGCGACAGCACAGGACGATACGGTGGACCGCATGCAACGTCCGATTGCTGCTAGAATACAAGCCTCTTAAAGCTTGTTTCCATTGACACCTGAGTCTTGCATGTGAGAGAAAGTGGTGGTGAATATGATTGGGAATGGAAGAAGAGTGGCTGAGGAATGAAATTAAAACTTTTTCTTTTATTATCATTTACACTGTATCATAATGAAGTTACACTTCAATTAATTTATATTGACAAATAGAGAGACATTATAATCGTCCTAAGCAGCCAATTCTGCAAGCGCCATTCAAATCCACTCTTTCTTTATCAAGGAAAATCAAAGAAGGGCTATTCATGTTGTTAGAGATGTTTTGTAGCCATATTTTAATAGCAATAAGCCATATGATATAATACAGAAAACATATCTTAGCACATTTACTCAAGTAATGCACTTAAGTACAATTTTTATGGTACTTGTTTTTCACTTATTTATGCCACTTCTGCTTTAACTTCACTACATTTCAGAGGGATATATTGTCCTTTTTGCTCTCCTACTTTTATTCTAACAGCTGTAGTTTCCAAATACTTAATTCATATTAAGATAACACGACATATGTTAATAGATGAAACTACCCAACTGTGTACGGATCAGCCCTCAGCACATCTCAACCAGATGCAATATTAAAAATGTGCAAAATGCTATTGTGATAATAATCCAATACCATTTCATATAATATAACACTGACAAGGGCAATTCAGCTGATGAGTACTTTTATGACTGATACATTTTTGCGTCAAAATATTTTGTTTCACATAAAATATTGAATGCAACACTTTGGATCGATTTTTTTTTACATTGTATTGTTTTTTACTTCCACTTAATTAAAACCATCTAAATGCTTCTTGTTATCCGGCAATGGATGTTTTGTAAGCACGTCAAGCACACATAGATTTAAGCTAACAAAGGCTGTTGCCATTTTGGTATATATTAGACAATGGGCCAATATGTACTTGACACTTGACTACAAGTAAACATGTACTTTTGTCCCCTTGTTTCCAAACTGACCTCCGCGATGACACCGGAGTGTTTGGTGGTTCCAGCATCAGTTGAACTTTGAGATGTATTGTCACTACAGAACAACAGACCTACATGTGCCTTGTACAGACTTGTACTGACATTTTCAATCTTTGGATCAATACACTATGTGCTGACATTGTGAAATGTCTCACTGCAATAATGAGTTGTAATAAGTGATATTTAAGAACTGATGTATATTTTTTTTCTCTTCAACTTTAAGACTTTTGTAGCTGGGAAATGATGAATAAAGTATCTTCTTTGCCTGCCTGTAAATGCTATTTCATTGGTCTTTGACAAACTATGAAAGTAAAAGAGATGGATTTAAATATAATAAGTTTTATTGTTTCTTTCTGGTCACGTTGCCTCTAAATACAGTGGTTTGATAAGAACAAAACATGCACTATGACTAAATCCTTCATTTTCTATATTCATTGTTATTTAACACACAAGACATGATACAGAGTCAATATTTTTATATTCTACAAAAACACTTTAAGCTATGATTCTTCAGAAGATCATCAATGGCCTAGTATAGACTTTTAAATAAGTAAGAGGCTTAAATAAAGCAAAGACAGCTCAGTCTCCACTGTAAAAAACAGCATTGTCATCCCTCAGTGTCATCAAAAACAAAATGATCCCACTTTCATCACCAGTCGGCTCTGTCTCAACTCAACACATAACCATTATCTGTGTTTTAAAGTGCACACATGCTTCCCTGCCTCTTGCTTACTGACTTCTTGTCTCTTGCATAAAGCCGATATAATCCCGTAAACACAGTGCGGGAAGCCACAGTAATCCCGGACTGAAAGGGCACACCTAATGTATATACACAAGAGCTCTGTGTCATTGTCCTCTCGCAGAGACTCTGCGTGAGCCAAGGGTCAAGGCAGTTATTGTCCGTCGTTGTCTTGCGTCATAAACATTATGAGCTCAGAGAAGACATTTCACATGTCTCTGTTTGAAAAAACCACAGAGCACTTTATTACAACCTTATGAGTATCTATCACCGTGATGAGCATTATGTGGCACAGCAGGACAGAAGATCATCATCAGTCTTGAGACTCTCCAAATCGGATGTGTACACATAAGAGGAATTTGAGTTTGACTTTGCTCTCAGTGGACTGTCCCAAAAACAGATTACAGAAATAGACATAAGGTTATAAACAAAACAAAGATAGGTAATAAATAAAGATAGAACTATAATGTGAAAAAATATTTGTGTATATATATATATACACACATATTTTTTTGAAAATTTTGAAAACAAATAGTGCAAAAAACAAATAGTGAATTAGTAATGTGGTACATTACTTATTACAGTATATGCATGTACTCATGAGTATATACAGTACACACAACATGCAGGATTTATATTTGACAATGATAGATGACATGTATAATGTCTTTTAAACTGTAATAGTAGGTGAGTGGATGCGTTAGTGCTACATGGTTATTGACACTTTACGATTGAACGGTTCATCATAGTTATGGCGTGGAGAAAGAAACTCTTGGCATACAGAGCTCTGCAGCACATGCTGGAAAGAAGACAGGATGGATTCCTGACTGTCTGTTTGGTGGCTGATTCAAACCTGACAGGATGGATGTGCAGGACATGCAGCTCCTGAGGCAGGTTGAACGTCCTGAGCTGGCTCTAACAGCTGCTGAGAGTCAACGTTGGCGACGACTCCATGTCATTTGAGATCGTGGATCCCAGAACCTTAAAGGTTTAGAGTGCAACAAAAAAAAAGCACAACACAATGTTGGTGGTATCGTGTGACAGAGGAAAACATGTTACACTCTTGGAAAGATAGTGGAAAGAAAGAAATGAAAGGATCACGTGAAGGTTCTGACCTTGGACAATTAAAATGTTAGAAGGTTTAAAAGTGGTTAACAAGCGGTTGGGTGCATAGGGCAGCTCAGATCACTATGATCTTGGGTCCCACTAGGGAAAAAAGCTTATGTAATTACAGTGCCTTTCTCTCCCTTTGCTGCCTCTCAGCCACCCACTCATTATCCAATTGAAACGCATCCTCATGTATCATAGCCTCCATTATTGGCTATATATACATGTAAGACTTCAGTAGGAAATTGAACCTGCAAGTTGTTCTCTTTGCTGGGGTTTCATGCCACTGACTCCTTACACAAGACCTCTGGTGAACCCAAAAACACATATGTATTAAAGCTTTATTAACTAGGCCTTCTGACTGTCGAGTAAGCAAGTACAAAGATTAGTAAATGACTTCCAGACTAATGCGCTGTCTTGTTGGATTCAAGAAAATTTTCCAGGCACTCAACGGGTCAGACAGCACGTTTTCTGTTTGGTCCACCTGTTGCATTTTGGGAGTATTTTGTGGATGAGAGGGCTTTTTTAAAGGCACATTGGCCTTCCACCTTTTCTGTATCAGTTACACGTGAGGACAATATGCAGTCTGTTTGATACAATCAACCCTTCCTGGCACATAAAGACTTGTGTGTAGAGATGGTTTCACTTAGCAATCCGAGTATCTAATTAAGCTTTGGACATGAGTCAACAGGCCAAAATTTTAAAAGATCCTGCAAAAGACAGAAGGCCTTTCTTTCCACTTTCTTTTGGCCAAAGTACATTCATGATGACCAGACCAAACTAATAGGGCCTTTCACGATCATTTCCTGTGTAAATCATTACACTTTTATTACCCAGAAGGTCAACCAAATATCTACTCGTCAGATTTGGACAGATCTAAATTTCCATCACACTTGTGAAGCACAAAAACGTTAAATAAAGAAATACATGCTGCGATGAACAAATTCAAAGCAAGCAGCTTGTCATTCCACGAAAACTAAAAAACAACAACAACTCAGCTGCTACTTAAACAGTGATTTGAAGAAGATGATGAAGAATACTGGAACAGCAATACTGTGGGTGGTTTTCTGAAAAGTAGGGCTCTGCCTTTGAAGCCCACAAAACATATTTTGAAATAAACTTTTGGACAATTCTTTGTCTGATACCTGGATCTGAGTCAAACACTTCTCTGTCTGCTCTGCACCTCTGTCTGCAGCGTTTAAAATCCCTGGTTAATCAATCTATTAATCTATCTATCTATCTATTTTGACAGTTGATTTTGTGTTGACATGGTGAATTTTCCTGAATTAATTAGTGTTTAGTCAAATTACCGCACAGCAAACATGAAGCCATATCATATTCCAGCAGGAATACTGTATACAGAGCACAGAAAGGGGGCATTAATACCCCAGCAGCTCATTTGTAGCCGGGGCCTCTTTGCAGATTAATCCGGCCATGCATATCAAATAATTTAATGCTCATGAGGTTATTCTGTGACTAGTACGAGACCCTGGTGGATGAGGCACTGTCACCCGTGAGGACTGCACTCATTACACAGCCATACTTCACTCACTTCATGTTTCTATCCCATGCACCCAAAACCCTTCACCTTAGGGAGAATTCTCCTTTTAGACACTTGTTTTGCGTATATACCACACACGCGCTCGAAAAACAGAGTGAGGCATGACTCATCAGACTGTGCGACCACAGTTCACGTGTTCTTTGCACCACTTCACTCGCAAAAAGGACATTTTTATGTGTAATAAGAGGTTAAAGCACTGCAACCCTACTATTGTGTCCCTCTCTCTGAAGTTCTCAATAGACTGTTTTGATGAAACGGCCCCGTCAATTGAGCCTTGGATTGACATTTACAGCTGATTTAAAGTCTGTTTTTCTCTTGCATGTCAAAATAAAGCGCAGACGTTTTGTTGTGCATGCGACCTAATGTCTTTCCTTCAAGACAACAACACCTGATGCTAACAAACAGAGTGAGCCGTTTTTCCCCTCAGAACCTGTTATGAAAGGCATACTTGTGATTGCTGTCATGCCCTGGTGGCCAGAATGAGTCTCACCAGCACATGACATCATGCTGCACTTACAGTGTTTATCACTGGGATTAGAGCCGTGTGAACCCAGTTACAATGTACATTGTGCTTTGTTTCCTTAATTTACATTAACTGGACAGGAAGTTTGTGAATACAGACTCTGAGTGGAGACTATAGATTACTTTTAAAACACACTGATTTCATATTAATCTTCTTTTTCCGCTTAATTTAGGGCAGACATTTACACAGATCTCCCCTTGATTAATCTAATTTAAATCCTCCTGAAATATAGTGATAGTGTTTAGTGTTTTTAATGGTGTAAGATTTATATTCATTGGATTATACTTTTCAAAACTACATTAAACAACCCTCAATTTCTAATTTCTAACTCATATAATTAAACAAAACTAAAAAATAAAAGTTAAAGGTATATCAAGAACCCTTATGGTCTTTGCCTTGTAGCATTATTAACTTAAGTACAGTTTCAGGTCATTATTTATGGGTCATACAATGGACCTTGTATTTATTGGATCTAATAAAGCTAGTGACTTATTATCAATCTTCTTAATTTTTTACCCTTGTTAACAAAGGGCATAAAAATGACAAATTACCGGTGAGTCATAAATGCATATATTTTTATCTCAAACAATGGAAGCAAACAAAGGTTATTTGACACGTCTGGTGAATAATTAACAATAATTTTGTGGATAAAAAAAAAACATATAAACTTTAGAAATCCAGGTATGAATCTTATAAATCCAAATTAGCATATTTCATTTGTAATATTATAAAGACCTTAAAATGCAATGCGATGTATTTTTTTGTGAGGGGTGAAGGCAGTATTGATCAGTTTGCTTGTGTGGAAATGGCTCCATCTACTGGCAGAAGATGAAAACAGATTTTATTGCTGCGTGGGAGGACCAATGGCACGGGTTGCACAAAGTTGCATGGGACACATTTCAAACTCATACATAAAGAAAGAAAAGAAAAAGTGTAGACGTCATAAAAAAGAGAGAGAGATACTAATAAATATATCATAATAAATTATGTTTCCTCTCTTTCTTTTGTTTTCCAGTGATTTCAAAGAAGAGTCACGTGACTCTCCCAGCAGGATGAACTATGAACATGTGGCAAAACTATGAAGCTGTGGTGGTGGTGTGACTTTTTCGGGAACAACATTACCTGATCACATGAAGTTATTTCACCAGCTGTCGCCGCCCCCCGGACATTGACCCGCACGGTGTGAAGTGTGTGTCGCGAGCGAGAATACCCTTTAACACAATTGACACAGACAGCGGCCAGTACAGACCAACAACCATCTGTAGATCATGGAGAGCAGCGCGCAGAGTTCCTCTTTCCCTTCATGGACTGACTGTTTTGTGATAAAACGGATTCGCATGTTGATCCCTGTTGGATTCAAGACTGAAATAAAAGAGTTGTGTAAACTGGCCGGACCAGTGGTAAGTCTTTAAATATATATTGTCAGTGATCAATGATCGGAATCAATCAATACTGAATTACTGATGTGAATATGGACCGCCAGGAATGAAGCAAAAGTAGAAGTACAACATTTAAAACGTGACTTAAGTTACATAAGCATGTAAGTATAATCATGAAAATGTATTTAAAGTGTTATTATTATTACTCAGTTACTCACTTTAAAGTATTATTACTGTTGTAGCTGGCTGAGGTGGAGTGTGTTAGATAACTGCAACTACTGATTATTTTCCACATTAATGGATCATTTGGTCTGTAAACTTCCTCAGATTTGTCCTTCAGTACAGCACTTGAGTCGATGTACTCACCATGTTCACACTCTTTTTTTTTTTTGTGCATTCATTTTAAATTTTTCTCATCAGATTATTTCCCAGGTCATGGTGTTTACCGTGAATTTTGTTAGCACTATTTTCTGTGGCCATCTGGGGACGACAGAGCTGGCAGGGGTGTCTTTGGGCATAGCAGGTGAAGTACAGTACATAGTAATATCTTTACAGTGAACCTTGAAACAAATCGAGCGACTCAACATAATCCACCAATGTTTGTGTGTTATATCCTTAGATTATTAATGTTACAGGTATATCCATTGGAATTGGCTTGTCTGGAGCTTGTGATACTCTAATTTCTCAGGTATGAGCCTCAGACTGTTAAACGTCATCAGGTTTGATTATCTATTACAAAGATAAGTAATAAACAATATGAAAATACTCTTTGCTTTCAGACCTTTGGAAGTCGTAACCTCAGCAGAGTCGGGGTTATTCTGCAGCGGGCGATTCTCATTTTGCTTCTGGCCTGTTTCCCCTGCTGGGCGATCCTCATTAACACAGAGCCCCTTCTGTTAGCTTTCAATCAGGACCCAGCAGTGGCCAGGTGTCAAAATCCACTTTGTTGTTTTTATCATTATGATAACTTGTTTTATCACTCCTACTTGGGGAAGATTCTTTTCCCTTCTTCAATATCGAGTATCTTGTCTTTCTAGTGTGGCCCAGCTGTATGTGAAGATCTTTATGCCAGCACTTCCTGTGAGTATGTTCAACCTCCCGGTGGAGAAATAGCTGAAATCAATGGTCAGTGGTCTTACGCTGGAATATTTATTGAAGCTTGGCCAAGACGAATTAGAGACACTCTCGAAGTTCATCAAAAGTCCCTGAGTCGATCTCACATTCTGCTCCTACTCGGTGGGTCAGATTTTAAACCCCTACAGATAACACCACAAATACCATAAACCCAGAAATACTCCGTCAGCACATTGTAGTTTGCAGACACTATTATCTGATTATGTTAATGGAATATGAACGGCAAGCTATCTGTTATGTCTAGGAAAGCAACATTCAGTTCCTTCGACCCTGGTCACCACAAGGTTGAGATAAGTTAGCAGCTACGTGTGACCCCGTGTAACTTCAGGATAGAAAAACACTTGTTGAAGCGAGGAATTCAGAGACTGATCTGTTTTTCTCTGTTGCTCTGCTTAGGCTACATTCATGTACGCGTTAGAAACAAAATATCTGCAAAACCAGGTAAGTCCATTACGATTCAACAAAGTCATTATTAACTGTGGGTTGTTATATGAAGTCATCGTCTTCTGTCTGTTGAGGATGACAGTGGTGGGAAACCTTTGAGGATCTCCTACAGTCATCTTCTCACTCTGACAATAAGAATAACATGTGGCACTTGTCTTTTAGGGTATCATATGGCCACAGGTAATCACCGGCTTTGCGGTCAATCTTCTTAACGTTCTCATGAACTACATCTTTATTTTCCCTTTAAAGCTAGGAGTAGTGTAAGTATTGCCTGTTGTATCGCACTCTTTCAGTAACATCACCACCGCTCGCTTCACGTAACCAACGCGACAAAATGCTCTTTACAGAGGTTCTGCTGTTTCCAACACAGTTTCTGAGTTCGCCATGGCTGGAGCTCTCTATATTTACATCATTTGGAAAGGTCTTCATAAAGCCACCTGGGGAGGTGAGTACAGTACAACATTTGCACTGGACGATAGTGACCATGAATCCCTCAGCATGTGCATCAGCATGTGCATAACAGACAACAAGTTGATCTTCAGTTGACGGTTTGATGTCAGCACTGAGGAGACCACAGACAATCAAACAGAGAGACAGAGGCCTTAAGGAGGCCTCTTGGCACATTTCAGGTCTTGGAAACCTTTACATTACTCTGGACCTCCTCCATTGTCGGTCTAAACAGCATTTAGGGTCCCCTTCTGACCCTGATCCTTCACTTATCCTAGGGTGACAGGACCTGCAACAATATATCTGTCTTGGACCTCTGCCAGCGTTTGTACCACACAGTTCGACACAGAACATAAAACTTTTGTCACATGCATCCTCACACAGATTCATCCTAACAATGGTCCAGTTGTTATTTTCTTCAACATCCCTTCAAGAAAACATATAGTAACAACACAGTTTGAGACTACAAATACGTACACACACACACACACACACACACACACACACACACACACCTACCTAACTTGCACCAATATAAGGTAGAATACAAATCAAATATTTTTCCCAACATTATTTCCAATTGAATATGAATACTGAAGATTTCAAATCATACACTTCTTACTTTTACGTCATACGGGTAGATTAGAGACTAAGACACTCTCATTCTCCCAACTGTTCATTCTTTTGTGTTTTATTGTGGTTGATTAACATTTCTATGAATAGCGCTGTCCTTCTTAGTTGTTTTTATTGAATTATTTAACCTTATTTACCGAACCAACATAGATATGTGTTGTAGACAGACAAACACACTGACTAATGGAGTGAAAATTGTTAACTGATTGGTTCACTGATTTATTATTCGATTGCACAGGTTGGTCCAAGGAGTGCCTGCGAGACTGGGACACTTTCATCCACCTGGCCATCCCCAGCATGGCCATGATGTGTGTTGAGTGGTGGACGTATGAGATTGGCACTTTTCTGGCAGGTAAAGTCACTCTGTGGGTTTCAAAGGATTTGTTGGGCTAAGGCTGAGATCGTCTGAGATCTAACAGTTTGTTCTTGACAGGTCTTATAAGTGAGGTGGAGATCGGGACTCAAACAATTGTCTATGAACTGGCAGGTTTTGCATACATGGTAATTTTCCTCATGTTAAATGTTTTTTTTCTCTCAATATTGAACGTACATTTGGACACACCTTCTCATTCATTGCTTCCTTTCTATTTTTATTGCTTTCTACATTGTAGATTAACGCTGACATAATAACTATGAATTATGTGGTAAACACAAAAACATTTTCTCTGTCAGCTTCACGAGGTCGTCACCTGGAAAGCTGTGCCTTTTTCTTGCCTTCTTAATACGTTCGAGATGATCAGTAGTGTTTTGCTGCTTTGGTGCTGGCATACAGGCTTAATCATTTAATTTTACATAACTTTAAATAATAATATCTTTAGCTGACGTCGAGCGTGTGAATATGCACGTGTCACACCAGTGTGTGTGTGTGAGTCTCCGATCTACACACGGTTTGCTCAGCAGGTATGAACATAAGACGCGTTACCTCAGAGAAAAAGAAACAGTTTAAGTTTCCTCTCCGCATGTGGCTGTTTGAGGTCAGTTCTAGGTGGTCGTGTGCGAGCTGTGAAGGATAACAGTGCACGAGTTAGTTCACATTTGAATCGAAGGACTTTGTGTCTGTTTGAAACATAACATTAACCAACATGAAGTCTGAGTAGCAGAGTTACATAGTAACCTCATGTTATCCACTAAAACGATCTCACATCAATCACTAAGCATACACATTAACAAAAGTTAAGCCGTTCTGTGCTTGGCCATGTTCAGCCTATGTGAGGTTACAAAGTATGTATATGATACCTGTACATGAGAGAAGTTGTGTTGTTGTGCCGTCCTAGCTGAGGCTGGTACAAGTTCTGTGCAGGATTCTAGCTGAAGTGGAAATAACTGTCCATCATTAATTTAAGATTTGATCTGTTCACCTTCATTGTCTTATTCTTGATTTACAATGTAGAGAGGAATTAGAAATGGGAGAGGTGTGTCCAAACATGTGACTGCTACTCTACATCAAATTCCTATTGTGTAAAAGAAATCACCAATTTGTCCATGTGGCATAACATCATGTTAATATACTATGTTTGTTATTAGTTTCCTTTGGGTTTCAGTATAGCAGGGAATGTAAGAGTTGGAAATGCTTTGGGAGCCGGAGCCACAGACCAGGCCAAGCTGTCCGCTAAAGTAACACTCTTCTGTGGAGGTCAGTATGCTCTTAAACATGATTTCTATGCTTTATGTTCATATTTCATTAGTGCAGGAGTAGCTTAGCTGTTAAAAAAAAACAAGCCTTGTGGCCAAAAATGTGAGTGGAACATACTTTCATCTCCCTCATCATCACCTATGAGGTGTCGAGCCGAGCATGGAGTTCCTTATCTGCTCCAGTAGAGTTACTCATTGACTAACAGCAGTTGTCCTGTGTGAGTATAAGTCAGTGAGTGAAAGCAAACTCAGCATTGTGTCAAAACTCAACAAAAGGTAATAAACAGTTCACTCAGAATTCATTCTAAAAAGATCAAATAAGATCAGCAGATTATCTTTCTTTGTACAGCCCAAAAATAATATTTCATTTTTAACTATGACTATTAAGGAACAAGGAACTGAAGCAACTCGACGTTGCTTAAAGCTTCCATGAACAGTGTGGGTTTGAGTCTGGGTTCAAAGGTTTAGAGGGTTAGGCTACTTAACCCAGACGGTCCCAGACTCTTCTGTATAAAGCTTTATGCCCCTTATTAAGCCCAATGTGACATATATGTAACAACACAGATCTCTGGGAATAAAAAGTGTTATTCTGAAAAAAAACTTTAGAAATGTGGTCCACTTGGTCTGTGGTATAACCCACATAATTTTCCTTTAAGGACAAATGGGTCTGGGTTCTTATGGGTTAAGATACGATAAAACAATATTCAACTCTATGACAGAGAGGAGGTCAGTGTAGTAACTTAAAAATCACTGTATTTTAAGTTTTTTTGCTTCTCTTTTTGGGGCATCTTGTTACTGCTTTTATGTGGTTATTGGTTATTATTCTACTAGCAGATATTTCAAGTTTAGGAACATTAATTTAGCTTAATTGTTAAAAAAAGTACAAAAAAACATGTACAGATTGAAGATATATGTTTGGGTCGGTTGAGTTAGTACACAATGTGTTGTTACATAAATCACAGATGGATAATTGTGTCTGCTTATCCGTTACCACAGTGACAATCTCTCTATGTGCGGCGATCCTATTTGGGTCCCTGAAGAACTACATCTCTTATATCTTCACATATGACGAGTGAGTATATCTTTAACATTCATTACCTTTCTAGTAAGAAAACACATTCCTTTCTCATGGTGTGTTAAGCTGACAGAATTAGAGACAGATAGATAACAGGTTCCTTCCTACCAGTCATCAGTGAACTTTGCTTGTGTATCCGTTCACATATTAACTTGAGGTTAACATTTTTGACAGCAGTAGGAGTAGTAGTCGCTTGTGGCGTCGTTTGTGGCAATTGACCCGTTCTTCTTTGGTCAACAATATTAAGATAGTATAATAAAAGATGACGTCATATCTCATGTCACCTCTTGCAGTGTCAACAATAAAACTGAGTCACTCTTCTTTCAGACAAATCAGGGAAAGAGTTGCTGACATCATAGCTTTTTATGCTCCATTCGTCCTCCTTGATGCATGGATAGTAAGTACCTTGGCCACTGTGACTCACCGATGTATTACTGCAATTACAATAAGTTTTTTTTTTTTTTTTTGTCACGTCTAACCACTTTCTTTATCATGTTTGCATGACTAGTGTGCCTCCGGGGGAATTATAAGAGGAGCAGGTAAACAGAAAGTTGGGGCTACTTTGCAACCTTATTGGATATTATGGTATTGGTTTACCTATTGGAGCGTCACTGATGTTTGCAGCCAAATTAGGAATCAAGGGTAAGCTGTTGTTCTGTTTGTTCGTTCTGCTTGTTTTTAGTAAGAGATCCACCACAACGTCAACGTTTATTTGCTTATTATTTATTTGCTTGATTTCCTGCAGGTCTGTGGACAGGCTTGTTTATCTGCGCGTTTCTGCAGGCCTTATTTATGGTTTTCTACTTCACAAGAATGAACTGGAAGACAGCGACAACCGAGGTTAGTATTCAGAGGTGCATTTTCCCATTTTAAATAGCCAGAAACTCCTTCCTCATGAATAAATGTTCACATATTGTTTTTCTTTCCAGGCTCAAATTAGAGCGGGAGTGCATGTGGGCCCAGCAGATGCAAGTAAGAGAAACTATGCAGCAACTAAGGGACTTTTTCTCTGTCTGGAGCAGTGCAGCTTATTGGTGGCATTGAAAAATTGCAGTATTTTCATGTAAATCTGGAAATAATGCAGACAAATAAGTGAAATATATATGATAAGTGAAATCAACTTATTTTTCTAAGCAAAGAGGCAAAATTCAAATTCAAATCATGGCTAGATTCAAAGAGAGCCGTGCATGGAGCTTTGCAGAAACCGTATACATCGAGCTCAGTTCATGAGATAAAAAAAGAAAGGCAGGTGCAGAATTTTCTAAATAAAGAACACAGGACTCTGACCAGTAGAAGACTTGTAGCGGTCTCACTGGACGGGTATCAGTTTCTAAACCTCTTCTCAGGATTGAAACAATGTCAAATACTTGAGGTGGGCTAAGAAATAATAATTTCCCAGTGGACGACTGGAAAAAAAAGTTTGACATGTATGGCAATAACAGAGGGCTGTATGTAAGGAGAGAGAATAGTATATTCAAGTCCACTACAGTCACTTTTGCATTTGTTTATCTAGGTCACCAAGCAGATGATTCAGGAATGTCAGTGGGTCAAACGGACACCGTGGGTCTGGCTGACATGGAGGTGGAACCGGCAGTGGTGGTGATCCCTCACAGGACTCTGGTTCTGCGTAGAGGCCTGGCTCTGGCTGGCATGCTGTTCATCTTGGCTGCTGGAATCATCATAAACCTGCTGACAACTAACTTTGTTATACAAACAAATAACTCCACTTCACATTAGCTTTCGCCGCACTTTGAAACACTCCACTACAAAGAAAATGTTCCGCGTGCTTCACCTCCACTCTTGATTGTTTTCTAAATGAAATTATCAGCCATAGCTCCCTGCAGACTGCTGTTTTTTTCACTGCTTCTCTTACAGGAATAGTTTAAACATTTTGAAGTGGGGTTGTGTGAGGCACTTCTCCATAGTCAGTGGAGTATTACCTCCGGTAGACAGCAGTTGCTGCCCAAGTTGGCAGAGCTGCGCGCCTTTGTGGACAATTTTAACATTAAAAAAAAAACCTACCTCACAAAAAAAATCAATATCTGTTAAAGTGAATGTTATATTAAGATAATATTACAGTTTTACCTCGTCCTACCTGCCAGTTATCTAAGCCTCAGGTTTCCTCCAGAATCTTAGTGGAAATTGTGGCAAATCAACTCACTGCTCTATTGGAGAGGAGTAATATTTAGTTTCCGTCTGGATTTCAGAAAAAGCACTTATCATGTCCTCTGATGCAGGCGGTTGATCTGTTGATCCTTTATTGTGAATTTTACTGTCTAGTGTGTTTTGTAATAATATGACATCTTTCTTGTATTGTTATGTTGAATGGCCGAGGACACAAATAGCACAAACACAAGCCAGAGACCAGAATCAGTTTACACAGTTTATTGAACCAGACGATACAGTGCAGTGGGGCGGTTTCCTGCGCGGTGCAGGGCTGGTGGTGGCAAAATCTCAGAAGGCAAGTGCAGAGATGAGATGGAGGTGGATGTGGCAGCACAGGGAGACAAGGAAAAGGGCAAAATAAAAGAAACACTGGGAGAACCTTCATCCTGTCATGTATACTGTATATTTACCCTGCAAAGCACTCGACTTTGTTTGTTAAAAATGTAATGCAAATAAATTTTACTTACTTACTCACGGGTGCCTTTCTTGGAAAGTATTCAGAGCATGTCCAACTGGCAGGAGACCCCAGGGCAGACTGAGAACTTGCTATTATACAGCCTCGGCCCAACCTCGGATTCTGTTTTCTAGTTTCCTACCCATCTTATCACACGAAACAGATCTGTTTGAGATGGCACTATTTTCTGTCGTGCAAATCAGGATTGTTTTGTTGTGTGCTTTATGGAAATATCTTCATATTGATATCTTAATCATACATCCTATTTTATTCAACCCTGCAGTGTTGCTACTGGACAATTTTGAGACAAAAAAATCAGACAAAATTTGAGCAAAATCACTGTATATGCTGACTAACCTGCAAAGCTTGATTAGCTAAGGTTGCATTAACATACCTGCACATGTTTGCTGATGCCAAATCATCTACATTTTGTTGTCAATGTTGTAAAAATGTTGTATGATGAAAACTCAAAAGTGTATCGTAAATATCGTGTCATCATGTCGTGACATTACACCACAATAATCTAGCATGAGAGGGATCTCCCTCCCTCTACGTCTCATACATGTAACATACAGCATCTTCATTTTCTTCAAATTATTCACAACATACTGTCCATGTTTCCCATTTCAGTAGTGTCCCAAAGAGCAGGATATGTTTCAAAAGCTAGCAAACATGAGAAAAAACTGATTAGAAAAAAATGACACATAAGGTAATATAGAGCAATATATATTTTATTTTTATCTAAATATTTAATTCACTAGCCTAATAAAAATACTGTTCCACTCCTCCACAACTGATTGATATGTACATGAGAGGTGTGAAGACAAAAAAAACCCAAAATATTACTCTTAAACTATTAAATCACAAGATGTTTTCCAGTGAATCTACCAGTGTTTGTATCTAATACATAAAACAGAAACTTTGTAGTTGTCTTGCATTGCCAAGGTCAATGTGACTCTTCATCCGGGACCAGCACAGTAGAGAAAATTTGATCAGGAGTGTACGTGGTATTGATCCAGTCCAAAGTGAAGTTGGCCTGCGAAGACAGCATCTGTGGCCGAGACACGAGGAAGTGCGCACTTAGACCTACAGCCAGAAGTGAGACTGCTGCAAACAGAGTGAGGCCCCGTCTGAGGATCAGCTGGGTGGTGGAGAGGCGACCGTCCTTCAGCTGCTGCGTCTCCGTGCTCCTGTCATGGCAGACGGTGCTCGTGGACGTGAAGCCGTCCACTGACTTGGGATAAAGATATTTTATTTATTACATGACTTTATTTTGTTGAGTCACATGAAGAGAGAATAGTGTCAAAAAAAACTTACACTGCCATTAGTTGCTGTCTGGTCAGCTGTGTTTAATAATGTCATGTGTGTGTTTTTCTGTGCTCGGTCCACAGCCTGCAAACAAGCGGAAACTTCCAATTTCTCATATTCTTACATACATCAAATAGCTTTGATAGCTGCAGTAACTCATTCTGCAGAAAGTCAAGTCATAACACTGCGAATACCTCCTCTGTCATTCTCTCCCAGTTCAGCTTGAAGATGACAGTGATGTAGAAGGTGGATTGTAAGACGACACAAATGAGCAGCCCCAGCCAAAAACCTGTGGAGAAGGACAAATTAGTCTGTCGAGGGCACAGCAGGTCTTCACTTGGGAAAGACAAAAAAAGGTCACTTCATACCTAAAACTCTCAGCTTTGCGACAAACATTAAAGTAACGCTCGTTGAAAGTCCTATGCCGTAGTATCCAATGAAATTAGCCACAGCTGGTATCTTCTGTTTGCCCGTGCCCAAGAAGATGCCCATGCACACACACTAGGATGTAAGCAGACAAATCTCGAATTACCATGTGCTCTCGTCCTATTGGCCAACAGGTGGCAGCTTCTGGATAAATGCGCATTTTACATTTGATTTCTTTGGCATACTTTTGGCTGCAAAATGCAGATATATTTGTTATGATGACAGAAAAAAAAAGACTCACCACAAGACCATCAAAGAACTGAAGGAAGCAGTAAGCATTCATCAAGTGTGAGACCAGACCTACAATCCTCCTGAAATAAGGTTTTATAATTAAGATCTTTGTACGTGGCATTAGTATTTTAACAGTCATTGAGTATTACAGTTATGAAAGTGTGAGTGCAGCTGTAGAGACTCACTCGTCAGAGGTGAACATCAAACCAATCACTGATTTGGTGGAGCCAAGCACGAGACCTTCAACGACTGCGATGCTGCCTGGAAAAGAGGAGCTGTGAACTTTCCAAAATGTGTTTACGTGTGCACCAGTGTCTCTTAGTCTTAACATGTTTTTGATCACATACAGAATATTGCATTTACACGCAACCCGGTTATTCAAATCCAGGTTTTCATTTTGTTTCACATGCTCGATAACAACACATGTGCTCGAACTTGACAGGCATATATTATAGCTGCTGACTTCGCATTGCTAAGTCAGTATGCTACTCTGTGGACTTCAAGACTGACCAGCTGCAGCAACGTCGAACGTCAAAACTAAAACTCAAAACTTCCCCCTGAAAATTTAACCACTAGGTGGAGACATTGCATGCCAGGAGAGGCCAGCACATAGACTGTGTGTGTTTATTCACGTATATATGTGTGTATATTATATATCTGCGTCCGAAAGCAGTAGCTTGATGCACAGGAAAAGCTAAATGTGGGTGTTTGCAAAGGTTTAATGTTAAGGAGGAAACAAAAGTCTGAATAGATGGAATGAATACCGATTCATGATAAAAAAATTAAAAAAATCGGCACCCCAAGAATCACGGTTACATTGAATTGGGAGATGACCATTTCATCCCAACCCTAATTTACTTCTCACTTAGCGCCTTTCCACGTTTCTTACGCGCTCACTTCCAGTGGTTATTTCTAAATTTCCTCTGGAAATCATGCACTGCATCATGCGCCTTCTTGCTGATTCAGAAACCAGGAAAAGCTATATAAACATAACCAGGATACTAGTGTGCATGTAAACTACAATGCCAGGAAACCTTTCTAACTGACCTGCAAGAGTGAGGGATACCTTGCTGGTGAGGATCGCCCTGGCAGTGTCTCCTGCGCCGAGAGCATTTCCCACTCGGGCACATGCTGCAGCTTGAATACCAAGAGGGAACTATGGAGAAAATTCAAATTCAAGACATTCAAAGACTCTTAAAGTGAGAATGTGAAGTTCTGACTTGTGTTTAGTACCATGTAGGTTATGAAAGCCACCATTATCACAGCATGTTGGGCTGCCAGCTCATCTTCACTCAGCATTCCTGCTCATCAGAGACAAAGAAGACACTCAGGACTCAAAGTTTGTAGAGTTTGAATCAATGAAAAGGTTTCTAATATCTGGATTACCTGCAAAGAATCCGCCTAACTCATACACCCACCACTCAAAGCACTTCATTAATGTGCTGGGAATGGCCAGCTTCATGTAGGAGCCCCACTCCTGCAGCGATTCTACAGACCAGCCTGCAGGGGGAGAGAGAAACTTATTTATGCCAAGAGTGGACCGTGAGATCACCAGGTCCTCACAAATGTCTCCTAAATATAACTGGCCCTCACCTCCCCATGTTGTCACATGCAGCTTCTTCCACCAAATGTAAGCAAACAGAAAAGCACAGATGTAAATCTGAGACAGAGCGTTGGCTGCTGCGGAACCACTGCAAGACATGCACGCAGACACGTTGATATCACAGCGTGGAGTCGTTTTAAAGCGTTACAGTGAGACGTGTGAGTACACCTACCTAACACCCAGATCCAGCCAGTAAAGAAAGATGTAGTTTGTCACCGCATTAGCTATGTTTGCCATGGCGGCGGCGTACATTTGTGGCAGTATTATACCCTGAGTACACAAACACCAGATGATGTGATGAGCACCACTTATACCTTTCTCATCAGAAATCAAATTAAATTTAAAAACAACACACACAGACAGACACAGACAACTGGACTTGCACCTGATTCTGCAGGTAAGAGACCTGAAGATGATGCAGAAACATTGCCTGAAGGGAAAGATTACTTTTAAAAGGTGTTTCTAATTTGCATTTGACAGCTTATTGTGCACAAAAACACAGAATAATAACTGAAAATGTGTTTGTTTTTTTTTGCATAAAGGTGAGAGAAAAGTCACGACTCACTGGGACTGCAGGAAGGAAGCTTGTAATATACAGCTGGGCTGTTCTGAAATCATTTGTCATGACAAATGTTTAGTCAAATTATATTAAAGACAAACAAGCACTTACGGTAATCAACTTCATTAGTTCATCTCATTTCAGTGCCACTATGTGAGTATGTGAAATGAGCTAAACTATCAAATTAAAGCTGCGTGAATGAATATTTTCTCGATCTAAACCAGATGACTATGATGTACGTGCATTTGCTTCTAGTGGTGAACTCACACAGAATTATCGTCCATCTCTGCCGCTTTCCAGCCTTCTTTAGCTCATTGTTTTGGTCTTTCACTCTACAGTCAGCCATGTGCTGTGCAGTAGCAGCAGCAGGCAGCTGTGTTTACATATATATATAATCCCACCGTACTCCACTCGCACAGAGCCACACGGCTGACAAAGCTAGTGAGTAACTGCTGAAGACAAATATGTAGCAGGCTAAAGATTCAGATATTTGTATCAGTGAGTTTGTCACATATTTTCTTTATAGTTAAACTACACAGAGCACTATTAGTGCAAGAAAACTGTGATAGTTTATGCTAGATAGTTTGATGCTGTTAGTTACCTGGTCACCTCGGGGTCCTGGCCCAGGCATAACAGAATAGCCTGAGCATTAATGAGGAGGCCCCAGCAGGGCAGACAGAACAGCAGCAGGATGATGATGCCCCGCTGAAGGATCACTCCCACCCGCAGCAGGTTCTTACCACCAAACGTCTGCACAACATAATTAGCCTTTCAGAAAGTAGGGCAGTGATAGACAGTTGGGGTCAATAAGTCAATACGTTTTTTTTTCCAAACCTGAGATACTAAAGTGTCACATGCCAGTCCCAGACCATATCCCGTTGCTGCAGTGGTAACGTTAATAGTCTGAAATGAAAATGAAACATACTTAAATGAGTCTGATAGCTCTGATGTAACCAATACTTCTATGACTCATGTGAGAAAATGCCCAATATATTAATGTTAGAATTCAAAAGGCCACTTACAGCAGACGCCAATCCATAGCCGGCCATCACTTCATTTCCCAGACGCCCACAGAACATCGTAACCACAAATGGAAGCAGGTAATTGAGGATTCGAGAGAGCAGCTAGAAAGACAAACATCGACAGCGGTGCGCTTGATACAGCTACCAGCTCCCAGGTAGGTTATTATAAATTATAGTCAACAGAAATTGCAATTATTGTCATGGCATCCTGACTATGTTTTGGCAAATAAGCCGCCACACCGGCATGACTTTGGCAAGTTGCAGCCACTGTTTGAAAGCTGCTAAACACTGCTTCAGGTCTATTGATTTCTGCTTCTGCATCTCAGACATGAAAGCCTGTTTTCCTGACATCTTGACCTTTTCTTTATAAATCAGCATTTCTGCAAGGATACACTACACACACAATCCCTTACAGAGATAACAAGGTATGCAATCAAAGGCCTTCCTTACCAGAGGCCCAGTCATCCTCAGAATATAGTATAGTTCCTCTCTGTGGGCGAGGGGAACCCTGTGGCGGACCCACCTACAGCAGAAAAGCTTGTCACTGGACACCTCCATGTCTGCCGTACGAGATGCCAGTGCAGGTCCCTTGGCCGAAGTGTCCGTCATTTCTCCCATGAACTGATCTCAGTTGCTCTCCAGGATGTTGGAAAGGATGGAAATCTTGCTGTGGTCACAGCTGCCCTGGAACTAAGCCAAGATCAGCTAAAACAAGGAAGATTGTGAAAAACAAGGGGGGAAAAAAGCCTGCATTCACAACACAGGCTAAGATAGAGGCAAGGAGTTTTGGATCTTGACTGGTTAGACATGCAAAATGCAATTCACTAACTCTAGTGCTGGTCAATAGAGAGATAATTCTCCTGGAAAAACATCAGGTTTTTTATCTTTCGATAAAACATTAACAGAACGGCAGACGAGACTCTGGACGTTATTGAGGACGTTTATCCCTTTGGAGCCTCCCACATACGTTGGAACTGTCCAACAGCAAACAAACAGAAATGAAGCATTAAGACAGTGATGATAGTTTAGGTACACTGGAGTTCACTAATGTGCAGATTGAACTTAATGAACATAGGAAGAGCTTTGTTGAATTAACTATACAGACTACAGACTGGCTTTCCTCCACACTTAGGCCCTTAGATTCAGTTTACCATTCATCCCTGAGGTTTATAACTTCTGATAACTACAATACTCACCACTGTATCCTCTATGATGAGGATGATAACTCAATGATAATGCAATAAGCCTTGATCCCTGTATAGCTGTGAAAGCCTGGTCTGATAATTACCATCATATATCACATCTATGTTGTACTGGAACACCTAGTTCGCTTTTAACATGCCGCGAGGACTGGCTGCTTCTTCAGAAAAGATCTCACGAAAGGACTTCTTTATCAGTGCAGCAGACTTCATGTAAGTGATCTAAAACTGAACAGTCCTTCACTTTATGGACACATAAAAGCAAAGACAGCCTCATAACCGCCTGCCTGTAACTGCTTCTCCTGACAGCGTCTGTTGATGTGTGTGGCTCTGCTTCCAACGATAACTTTTTTGTATTTTCCACGGTGAAGTCTCAGCATCATTGTTACTGACGGTCACCCTGAATGGTTGAATGAATGAAAAAGCTCAGTCAAAGTCAATGATGCTCCAACAAAAGCAGAGCTGGTGGAGATTTAAAATCAGTATATAATATGGAGACACTGACTACTGAGACTGTGTATTAACAGAATTGTTATAGTGCCAGACTTGTTTGCTTGCTTCTGTCAACCCTAACTCCCTGGGTTAAGTCACTGTGTACTGTTTGTAGTGTGTGAGGCCTCTTTTGCTTTCACTCTTCACCCAGAACTCAAACTAACCTACAGTAAATTGCATACATTCGAGTACTTACAGCTACTTTACAGTGTGTAACATGAGTTCAGCACAATCATCTAGCGATCACGCAAGATGTAAACACCAAGCAACGGATTCAAAAGCAAAGAAAACATATTTTATTCAGCAATATAGAACATGTATTCGTGTTTCTACAACCATTTTCTCTTCTGCCATGAAACTAAAGATGTTTCCAACCTGTCAGGACCCATATTATACTCAAGGATGCTCAAAAGAGCCAGTGAAAACACTCCTCACTTGGAAAAAAACATTGTACAAACAGTGTATCAAGCAGAGATGCTTCACAGGTCAATATGACACAACTGTAGACGAGGAAAACGGCAGAGATGCCGACGATCAAACTATAAAAATATCTCAGAGCAAAATATTAGTTCATCCATTCTTTCACTTCATTTCTCCATTAAGTTTGCCGGATAGTGAGTCCACGAGAGTGGACATTGAGCCCAAACAATGATTTTATGATCAAAGACCCTCAAGGTTATCCTGACTCTTCTATCGGAACAAGCTCAGTGGAGAAAATTTGATCAGGAGTATATGTAGTATTGATCCAGTCCGAAGTGAAGTTGGCTTTTGAATGCAGATGTTCTGGCAAGGGCACGAGGAAGTGCACACTTACACCCACAGCCAGAAGAGCTACTGCTGCCAACATAATAAGGCCTCGCCTGAGGATCAGCTGGGTGGTGGAGAGGCGGCCTCCCTTCAGCTGCCGGACCACATGTCCACCATGCGTCTCCGTGCTCCCATCACGGTACCCGGCGCTCACGGGCATGAAGCCGTCCACTGACTTCAAGGAAAAAGCTATATTTCATTAAGTCATATGGACAGCATGCATGGCGAAATGTTAAAAGGAAAGTTGTCAGAAATTATTACACGGAAAACAAATTATCCCATTCCCAACAGTGTGCAGCGGGTTATGAAAGGTGCTTCAGGTTGTTAGAGGTAATAATAACACACTACTTACACTCCTATTACATGCTGTCTGCTCAGCAGCGTTGTTACCCGCATCATCTGACAGGGCAGCGATGCTTAATAATGTCATCTTTTTCTGCGCCCGTTTCACCGCCTGCAAACAAACAAACACAAAAAAAGGTAACTGCCAATTACTCCTCATTGAAATTTGTCTCAGCTCTCGAAATAAAACAAATCCTGCCAGTAAACAACTCGAGGCCCTGCGTGATCCTGATTGTTAAATTAGGTAGTGGCATACCTCCTCTGTCATTCTCTCCCAGTTCAGCTTGAAGATGACAGTGATGTAGAAGGTGGATTGTAAGACGACACAAATGAGCAGCCCCAGCCAAAAACCTGTGGAGAAGGACAAATTAGTCCGTCAAGGGCAGAGAAGGTCTTCATTTAACATAATCTCCTCTTCCTATGCAGCCATTTATTGTCTTGAAAGTAACTGTCATCTTAGATAATTACCCAGAATTCTCAGCTTTGCGACAAACATTAAAGTAACACTCATTGAAAGTCCTATGCCGTAGTATCCAATGAAATTAGCCACAGCTGGTATCTTCTGTTTGCCCGTGCCCAAGAAGATGCCTGTGCACACACACTAGGATGGGGGGAAAAACAAATTTCATATTTGACGTGTGATTTGTTTTCGGCGTCATTCTGCAAATTGTTTTTGCTCCGCACACAAGAAAGGCTCGTAGACTCACCACAAGGCCGTCAAAGAACTGAAGGAAGCAATAAGCATTCATCATATGGGAGACCAGACCTATAATTTTCCTGAAACGATAAACAAGATTGCGTCTTTGCACGTGCCAGTTGTTTTCTAACATCAGGAGAACATAGTTGAAATGCGAGCGCAGCTGCAGAGACTCACTCGTCAGAGGTGAACATGAAACCAATCACTGATTTGGTGGAGCCAAGCACGAGACCTTCAACGACGGCGATGCTGCCTGTAAAAGAGGAGCTGTGAAATCTGTCAAACAGCAGAAAACACTGAAAAAGGTTGATTTATTAATGCAGGCTACAACAACAGAATATATTTCTAGCTCACCAGCAAGCGTGAGTGACATTTTGCAGGAGAGGATCGCCCTGGCAGTGTCTCCTGCGCCAAGAGCATTTCCCACTCGGGCACATGCTGCAGCTTGAATACCAAGAGGGAACTATGAAGAAAATATGAGAATGAAGTCATTTTCTAACTCTGAGACATGTTCGGAGACTCTTAAAGTGAGAACGTGAAGCTCTGACTTGTGTTTAGTACCATGTAGGTCAAGAAAGCCACCATTATCAAAGCATGTTGGGCTGCCAGCTCATCTTCACTCAGCATTCCTGCTCATCAGACACAAAGAAGAGACTCGGGACTCAAAGTTTGCATCTGGTTTGATAAAACCATTGATCTTAAAGGACATATAAATCAATCAGACTTGATTTGTATAGCACTCTTCAAGCAAAAATGCAAACAAAACATACACACCGTCCACACACAACGGAAGAAACGACTTTGTAATCAGTCAACCACTCAATAACAGCGCAGTGTGAGGAAATGCTATCTCATCAGTTTGCTGTGAGGAAACGTCGGAGGCAGGATAAGATATGGAAGGAAACTCCAAATACACCAAGTAATCAAACAGACTGAATTGCATATTGCAATTGCATAACAGATACACAAATAATACGTTCAATTAAAAGCCAGCCTAAAAAGGTCCGTCCAGGTTTATATCAACATTATCTGCTGTCCATACTGTAGTAGTCTATAGGAATGTGTCTATAATATTTGGATTACCTGCAAAGAATCCACCAAACTCATAAACCCACCACTCGAAACACGTCATTAACGTGCTGGGAACGGCCAGCTTCATGTAGGAGCCCCACTCCTGCAGTGATTCTACAGACCAGCCTGCAGGGGGAGAGAGAAACTTATGAATGCAGTTTGGAAAAGATGGAGGTGCGTGAAATCAGAGGCAAAGCATGAATATTAAATCCCTCACCTCCCCATGTTGTCACATGCAGCTTCTTCCACCAAATGTAAGCAAACAGAAAAGCACAGATGTAAATCTGAGACAGAGCGTTGGCTGCTGCGGAACCACTGCAAGACATGCACGCAGACACGTTGATATCACAGCGTGAAGTCGTTTTAAAGCGTTACAGTGAGACGTGTGAGTACACCTACCTAACACCCAGATCCAGCCAGTAAAGAAAGATGTAGTTTGTCACCGCATTAGCTATGTTTGCCATGGCGGCGGTGTACATTTGTGGAAGTATTATACCCTGATTCTGCAGGTAAGTCACTTGAAGCTGATGTAGAAACATTGCCTGAATGACGAAAAGGTTTAATTTAGCACTTTCTCCATACGTCACTGGAAATGAATTTCCACATAAAGTCAAGAGAGAAGTCACAACTCACCGGTACAGCTGGAAGGAAGGTGGTAATATACAGCTGGGCTATTCTGAAACCAAGATGCTGGATTCAGGTAATTTTCAGGTTAATTTCACTCCCACAAATGTTATTAATAGCCAAGTTTGTCTTCCAGGAGAAATTATATGAAGGACTCGAGGCTACGTTCAATAATACAGGAGAGGTGTGAGCGTGTGACTACTTTGCTTTTGTAATTTAGACTTTACACAGAATTGATAGAGGTCATTTGATCAATAATTGAAGTACAAATTCTCTGCCTACAATTAAGCTGTTCAATAAATCTACAGGGAGCCACAGGGAACTGATTTCACTGCAAAGGTGGTGCTTGGTAATGTAGACGAATCCTGCTCACGAACACAGGCGCTGAGTTTTACATGAAATTTTGATGCTGTTAGTTACCTGGTCACCTCAGGGTCCTGACCCATGCATAACAGAAGAGCCTGAGCATTAATGAGGAGGCCCCAGCAGGGCAGACAGAACAGCAGCAGGATGATGATGCCCCGCTGAAGGATCACTCCCACCCGCAGCAGGTTCTTACCACCAAACGTCTGCACAGCGGCAGCACAGACAATGTTAATCATTTTGGAGAGGATGGTTAAAAAAAAAACAGATTGAGGGTCAGGATAAAATTGCAGAAGAAGATTTTCCAAACCTGAGATATTAAAGTATCACATGCCAGTCCCAGACCACAGCCGGTTGCTGCAGTGGTAACATTAATGGTCTGAAATGGAAATGAAACACACTTAAATGAGTCTGATATCTCCGATGTAACCAATATTTCCATCACTCATGTGCCACATATTGATTAAATCATCAGGTTTGTGAGAGAATATTAAAGCTATCATGGGACGGTGAGTTTATATGTAATATTTCATTTTCTCCAGCTCTCATTTCTTCGTGTTAGCCTCCACAAGTCTGTGGAGCATGCAGATGACCACTTACAGCAGAAGCTAACCCATAGCCGGCCATCACTTCATTCCCCAGACGCCCACAGAACACCGTAACCACAAATGGTAGCAGGTAATTGAGGATTCGGGAGAGCAGCTAGAAAGACAAACATCGACAGTACACCAGCTCACAGGTTGGGTCGACAAAGTACATTTTTCCTGGCGTTGTAAATAAAACGCTTTCATCAATCCTCATCAACTTAAAGACAGCATCAATCCATACAATGCCTTGCAGAGAGATCAGGGTATGAATCAGCACTAATCCTCACCAGAGGCCCAGTCATCCTCAAGATGTGGTATAGTTCCTCTCTGTGGGTGAGGGGAACCCTGTGCCGGATCCACCCGCAGCAGAAAAGCTTGTCACTGGACCCCTTCATGTCTGCAGAATCAGATGTTAAATCAGCTTTTCCCACTGAAGCATCCAGACTTTGTGTTCAAGTGTGTATCTTTGGTGCTTTCTCCAGGGACGGCAGTGTTTCAACAACCTCAAAAAGGTTACTGATTAATTCGCCTGAGTTTAGTTACATAAAGACTTTTTCAGGTTTGATATTGTTGGCAAAGAAAGATGACAAAAAGAGTCTCATTGTGTGAACTGTTAAAAAAAACTGAATTTACAGTACTCTACTGTTTTCTAAAAAGTTACAAACATTATCTGTAAATTAACAAAAAAAACCTGCTACTTTAGTAAGTTTAGTAAAATTATTTATTATTATTATACTATAATTTATACAGTGTGTTTTGTGCTCTCTTGAATTACATACAAATGAATGTAAAATGACAATAATTAGATATGTGGCTCATTATATAAATGTTTGTGTGACTTTATTGAAGGTGTTTGATTGTAATAATTCAGGGACAATCTGTAAAATTACAGCGTTTCTCTGCAAAACACTGACTCAAAAATTCAGTGACTGTCTAGTCAAACAGTTTTACATTCATTTGAATTATAATATTTTACTTTAATTTTACAGTCTTTGTTCGGCAGCCACTGCTGACAGTCTTGGCCGCTTTTTTTTTACAGCGTAAACCAACTATATTACGTGAACTCATCATATGGTACGGAGTTCATCTTATGAGTTACTATTTGCTGCGATGTTTTCTCTCTGTGTTGCGCATGAACGAGATTCAAATGAAGGTCCCATTTAAATGCAGTTAAAATTTAATAGACCTTTTTTTTTTTCACGGCAGCCATTCTGACATGAAATAATAAGTAGGGTCAATGCAGGTGTTTCCAATCACACTAATTACGGCTCAGTTCCATTTAGCAGCGGCGCAGACATTTGCAGTGAGCCAACGAGCGCCACGGCGGCACCTCTGCTTGACCTGAATGGAACCGTAATCACCGGGAACACCTGTGTTTCATGTCAAAATGGCTGCTGTGCAAAAGCTCTATCCTGCATTTCACTGAGTGAATAATTACGTGTAGATACCACTGTGCGAGGCGTACTAAATAACCACAACCTGACTTCATTTTACCTCCGTGTTGTCGGATATGATATGCGAGCAGACAGAGGGTGTGAAGTAATGATTATTTATGAACACCTCTTGCATTTTAATGATTGCACAGGTTTCCTTTGAAGAAGCTAAATCAGTCCAATAAGTCTACATCAATGCAGGCAGACGTGTTCATTCATGTGTTTGGGAATACAAAACATTAACATGTCACATGAGGAGTAGAGGTTAACCAGTAAGCAGCCCCGCTGCTGCTAACGGGCAGAAAACCCATTCAACTGGCCAAATGCAGCGGAGCGACGGCACATATCTGTGAAAGCAAGTTCCCTGTTTTATGGATGGGAAAACATATTTGCACATAATGCTTGCAGTGCCTCGAAAGCTGGAGTATGAAAGTTGTGCAGGCATGAAATAACACAGTCAGATTTTGGGCTTTGCAGAAGTGCTGCCTCAGAGATGATCTCTGCACAAAGATGATTTCAGCACTAAGCTGTGAGTGATTATGTGTTTGATGAAATCATTTTTCCTCATAGGCAGGGAGGTGATGATTCATCTGTGTGCTGCGTCCGTGCTTTCCACCGCATCGAGCGGGAGTTTAATACAGAAACATAAAAATTGTTTCTGTACGCTCAAATGTGTCGGTCTGATTGCTGCCCTCATTGAAAACGTGGCTTAAGAGTGAAGCCCTGAAGATATATATAAATATAATATCCACTTGGCGTGCAGCGCCTCATACACACAATTTGCTTGCGTCATTGCCCACTTTGGAAAGTCGTGCCACCCCTTCTATCATCACCGAACCCATCTATTGGACACATTTTTCCAAGCAGTATGTGATTTTGGTAATACGATGTTGCAGCGTGGATGTTGAAATCCATGGTGAGCAGCGATATCTTACAGCGAGAAGACCAGTATTTCAATTCTCACAGTTCCCTCAGGTGATGGGTAAAAGATGAGTGAATTCCAGTTGTGGAAATGTGGCGTTTCTGTTCATTCCGCGTGTCCTCTTTGAGGCTTTCAGCCTCAGTTTGAGAGGCAATGAGCTCCCCGCAGTGTGACATCCCGAAACCCTCTAGGCTTTATGTTGGCTAAATCAATCAGGCTGTTGGAATGAACGCCACGGATACCATGTGCTGCAGAGACAGTGATTTGTATCTGTCACTTGTTATTTTCTCTAACGCTGCCTTTGTGTTTGCTGAGTCCATCAGATGGGTCCTCATATCTCTGCTTCCCTCAGCCTCCCTGACACTGCTCGGTGTGGCCTTCCCTGCCTTCTCCTCTCAGTCCATCAAACCCTCCAGCAGTACAATTGCTCACTATTTGTTGAATAAGGCCCACAACAGGAAATATAACTTAAAAACATACAACATTCTTGATTTCACGGATTATTTGTGAAGAATTTATAGCCATGGCAGTAGCTATGTGAGGTTTTCTTTCGGTGATTAAAGCTTAAAAGATCTTCAAAGTTAGTAGGAGGAGGAGGAGGAGGACATGAATATGCGCTATGAATTCCATTTACCAGCCTGGTTGTCTCCCATTTAAACTTCACAAAGAAACATCAAAATGTTTTCCCCGGGACTTTATTATTTATTTTTTTCATTTTCTGATCTGAGCTGACTCACCACACGTTTCTTTATTTTGATTTTTCCAGCTGCGAGCAGCTCCTCCATTGCATTGTGGGAGAATATTGTGCATCAACAGCGCCCTTCCACCGTATTTAGTATGCACATTGTCTGCTTTGAGTACACTTTCTTTTGTCACTTTTTCCTAGTGTGAACACACTGCACGCTGAAAACCTGCTTACAAGCAGTACTTGATATGAAACTGGGACACAGCAACAGTTCTGCTTCACACTGTTTCTACCAGAAACACATGCAATGTGCGACCAGAGGTCTGCTCACACTTAAATATGGATGCAGTGTTTTGAGAGAGAGGAAATGAATTCATGACCTCGAGGATACACACACGTGTTTGATGAGTGACAATGTATGTAAATTAAATGTAAATGTGAATTGGGCTCGGTGTATCATTATTCTGTCCAGGTTTTTTGTCTTTATTAGGATAGCTGAAGACTGATTTTGTTTTTTATTTAGTTTTTTATTTCTTCTCTTTAATTTGCACGGTGAACTTCAGCTCCTTGTCACTAAGCAAAGCAATACAGTCCAAAGAAAAAGAAAATTAATCTGAAAACAGTGAGTGGGCCGATCCTGGCTGGCTGAGCATTATTTGAGCCACAGCATCCCTTTTTAATCCTGCAAAAAGGAAAAGCAGTGCACAGCCACGCCGCCTGTGGTTTCCAGGTGGTTAAAAGGATCAAAAGTCAAATCTTTCTTTAACAATTTCTCCCACTGATGATGCATATTTGAAGGGTTATACCTCTGAGGAGGCGCGTATTGTTTATTCATTTGGTTCTCTTTAATTATTCACTCTCATTTCTTCTCCCCTAAAGCTGGAAGTAAAACAGATCTCGTGTTAATGTGCTACGGAACTGTCAACACTCTAGTTAGCTTAAATAAAACATGCACGCATTTGCTGCTTTGCATTTGAAATGAAATACAAATGTAGCTATGCTACCTGTTTAGCTTTGTTTCCATCGAGTTACAGGAAACTTTTTAACACAGCAGACGAGGCTCTGAACCGTCCTTTCCCAGAGCAGTCAGACCTTTACGCCATGTTAAATATTGATGACTTTAGTTAATGATGGCAGTGAGAGATGTGGCCTCTTGAAGGGACACAGCCTGTCACATCTGATGCTACTGTGAGCAGTGATATGTGACTCGGGCATCTGACCTTCTCTTCATGGGAGTGTTTTAGATAATTGCTTTCTCAAATGCAATCTACAGATTGTTGGTGGGGTTTTTTTTCCCACCCTGAAACTATTCTAAGGCAGCAGGTTTCCAAATTCTTCATAATTTCTTGTGACCCAGATCTGAATTCAGTGGGTGTGTCGCAGGCGAATAACAGGATTTCGTATGCATCCAAACAACCGGGCTCCTAGCCCATGCTGTGCCCTCCAGAATAATTCTAAAACCTATTTTTAATATTTCTGCAATGCCTGCTCGGTCATTTTCTAGACTTTCCTCAAACGGCTAAACCATTTTGAGTGTCACCATGGCAGCAGACAAGAAGGGTTAAACGATAAAATCCATTACAATAAGCCTCATGACGAATTTCATTAAAACTGCAGCATCTACTCGAAGCTACTTTGAAGAAAAATGAATTCAAACAACCAATCTGTGCAGGACAGAATGGAACACCTGACCTGACCCGATCATTCTGTGTAACCGGTGAATAATCAAAAAATAACAGTGCCAAGACTTCCTCTGCAGTCCGACTAGCAACTCATTACACAACAATGACGACAAAGACATATGTCATATCTTTACATCCGGCATATGAATGCAGATAAACACTTTAAAAAGCCGGCTCAAACGTTGACTGGTGCTGTGGACAATTTTATTCATCAGAGGTCAGTTCAGTCTAGAGAGAGTGCACAGATCCAGCACAGAGTCCAAGATGTCTAAAAGGTTTATTGATGCTTGTCCAAGGAGAATCGAATATGTTCACCTTCAGTAGTCCAACTTTGTTACCAGACTGTGTAGAGACTTTACGTCATGCACCTGTCTGAGTGAGACACGGTAATGATCAGAATTTCTACTCCGAAAAACTTGAAAAATCTTGGACCTTTGCCTACATTTTCTGCATTCATATGCAGATGTCTGTTTATGGAGATTAGGCCTGACCTTAGTAGAGTGTTGCCATGACAGTTTGCCAGAGGTACAAAAGTTTATCTCTGTCTCTCCTCGTTGACTCCAGGAATGCCCTTTGGTTGAGGATGTGTACGGTGTTATTTACACTATCTGAGATTATTCCTGGCTCCTAGAAATATCTCTCCATATATCTCTTTCTAGCTGTCTCTGGGCTGCTGTGGACTGTTGATCTGCTCAGACATTAATACATTCCTCATCACTGCCCTGGTATCCAGAAATCACCTGCCAGATCACAGGACAAATTAATACCCAGTCGGCTGCTTTGAGAATAACAATAAGGCTGATTCAGCCGTGCTGCTGCCGAGCAGAGCTGTAGGTCGTGATAAGTGTTAAGTTGCTGCTAGGTAACTGACTTGTTTTGTATCGCAGAGTATAAACTCCATGGAGGAACTCATCGAGTCCTTTTTCTGCATGCATACAGTGTGTAGAGCAGGAAGAAGGAAAATGTATCGCGTCCAGATGAAAAACAACACTGACATAAAAGAGTGCATGTGTATGAGTCTAAATATATGCATCGTATGTAGGCATGGAGTGCATATATTATATCTGTGAGCCTTTTACTGAAAAACGTGACCCACAAATGTCCGCAGTTGCCACTTGGTGCTCAACAAGTTGTTGTGGTTTGGTTTACCTGAATCTTCAGAGACACGGCGGTGGAGACTGTCTGAGGCGAAGGTCTAAAAGCAGAGCAGAATACAAGACGGAGCTGGACCTGGCATGAATTCTGAAAGACGATGGAGCAAGGTTAGGAAGAGGCAATCGCAAAAAAAAACAAAGCCGAAGAGCACAGAAATCCTCTTAGCATCGGTTACACAGAAGCTGAAAACTCATTGGCAGGTGGGATGACACTGGAGGAAAACACACACAAACAAACGTGACACAAAGACGGAAAACAACAGGCAAATTCCTTCATGTTAACAACTGCAGGCCGGGTGTGACCAATATATATATATAATACAATTTATTTGTCACAGTTGGTCACCTTCACGAACCGTGACACTATAAAATTATTTATCCCCACATGCACGTATGTTTGGTATCAGATCAATATCAGAAATTGGAAAAGGTCAGATCACTGCGTCCCTTTGCAGTGATACAAAAACTGTTGGAGATTTCAACCCTCTTACATGATCTTCATCAACAAGTGCCCAGCTGTCATGGAGCATCTCAGACTCCATCTTATGATGAAGACCAATAATAATATGACGAAAGCTCCTCGTGGTGGGACTACACCGTCTTAATTACTCCTTTCCAGAGTCGAGATCTTTAATACTCGCTGAAAAAATTCTGGTCCAGGAGACAATTTCATGAAGTGCGAGTTTGTTATTATCAACACAAGTGATGAAGAGTTTTAAAATCGCAGATGAAGGCCTGTATCTAAACACGCTGTCTGATTAAAGTGCAGACTGCTTCAAGCAAGCAGCCAGGCGATGTAGGGTTTTTCTCCGGCTCTCTTGTTACTCGAGCACCGTGTTGATTAGTGAAGTAGCGACAGTACACTCTTACTAAAGAGTCTCAAAGGAAAATTACCTCGATTGAAGATATTGATCGGCCGTTTGCGATTTATGGGAAAAACAAACAGAGCAGATAAAAGAAAGAAGGTGCATTTTTAGCGCTGATTTGTCTGCACGAACGAGCACAAGGACGAAGGGAGAACAGGGAGACAAATTAAAGCACAATGCGCAAGAAAGAGTTGCTATGTCGTAAGCACTTAAATCGAAGCTTTCACAGTGGTTGACTATCTTTCATGTGACTCCTGAAGCTCGTGCTGTCAGAAACCAGCAGTGCTTCCTTTCACACAGGAGCCATTTCTGGTCTGTTCTGTCAGATCCCGAGTTATCCCCTGTACAGGAGGTACTGGACCAGCTCTCCATCTAAAGGGGGCCGTGGGGCTTACCCTATCGGCACTAGCTAGAGGACTGTTTAAGCTGGTGGCGAGGAGATGCGCCTAGCCTCTGACTGCCTTCGTCCGTAGGTTTAACCTGCTTACTCTAATATAGCACCTGACCAGAAGCCCCTAGGCCCAAGTACTACACTACGTTCACGGCAGCTCTCCTCTTATTGATCTGGGCTCTTGGTGTGGTTGCTAGGAAAGTTTTAGTGGCTTGGCTAATAAGCCCCAAGGGTTCGTTAATTTCCTTATGATTACAACCTAGAGACACTATAAACTGAATGTCCACAATTTAATCTTTAACTGCAGCAGAAGTATTTATTGCACAGGTTAGCAAGGGCAAGCATACAGCTGAATTCATTCGAAACTGATTAACTCAATTATCTAAAATCACCTGTTGCTGAGTGGTTGAGGTAGACTGTCGGATGCTGTTAAAAACTCCTCCTCCTGGCCGCGGCTCTCTTTCTGTCGGCTGTAGATAGTTGGATTCTCTCTCTTTGCGATGTCAGGCTGTTCGTCTATTCCATCCCTGAAATCATGAGTCCAAGTCCAAAGATTCAATGCTCTGATGTGGTCGATCGTTCAGCACGTCAGGCGATGATGAGCCATCCATTACATACCATCATCCTCCCTGTTTGTCCAGAGGTATCCTGTCGCAACCTTTCCCTTCTTGGCCTCCCTCCTCCAGTTTTGTTACTCAAGTTCCCTTGCTCAACCTCTCAGCATGGGAGGTTTCACTTCCCCATTTTGCAAGGCCGAACTGTGAGACACCCTTTACAGACCTTCTCTCAAGTTGTTAACGTTAACTCCTTAACCATTTTAACCAGGGATTAACCAGGGATCTCAACTTACTTGACAGTTCCTAATGATCTTTAAATCAGCTCATTATGGCAGATGCCCGGGGTAGGATAAAACCCTTTATACAGATTCAAGATAGAGGTCATTGTCCTCGTCACCTTCACTGTAATCAAGGGAATTCATCAGTTTGATAAATGTCTCCCATTCTCTGGATGTTTTCAGTGAACTGTGAAATTAAGGACATGTTTTTGGAAAGACGTGGACGCTTAAACAGGATTCAAAAGGTTGCTAAATACACATGTCTACTGAACCGGTTGCATTACGGTAGTTGTTCTGGGGTTTTTCCAACATATAACATTGATGGATTAAGGAGAACTAAATGCAGCGCTGCCTCTGTGAAGCCAAAAAAGTTTGACTTCCGGCATAAAATTACTTCGATCTCCTGCATCTTGTGGAAATAAAAAAGTCCTTTGCTAACTTTTTATATTGGACCAAATTGATCAAATTCTGATAGGGAAACATTATGACTGTGTCTAATCTATGTATCTAAAATGTTCTGCTGCTTCTTTAACAGCTTCAACCTTTGGGAAAAAGACTTTTGGGCCACTGTCCGTCACGTGATGTTGACATTATGTTTTTCAAATTATCATCCCTTCCTTGTACTTGAGCGTAGATGTTTAAATGTCCATTTTTAGCCATGCTCATTGCTTGATCATTGCTTGTCTGCCTGGATAGATTTCATGTTTCATGTGTGACTTTGGTAACCCCCTAACTTTTCCCGTAGCCCCTCCATCAGGTTGTTTTGTCCACATGGTCCATGGAATAAGTGTTAGTCAGCTGTTTAAGTCTGTTTCGAAGTTCAATAACTCAACCGAATATTGAATCAGCCTAGATGTGTGCTTGCTGGAGCTCGATGCTTCATCGACTGGCAGAGTGAATAAATGACTAGTTATATTTCCAGCAATCAGTACAGGCTTGTGGCCATTTATTGGTTAAACAGCAGTGTTGGTCTGAGCTTTGTGTGAGGCAGAATAAGGCCAACGGCTACTACAGTTAAAGCCAGTCTCCCAAATGTCTGTTATCTATCAGTGCGAAGTCAAACTGGCTGATGTATAGGTCGTGAATTGTGAAAAAAGGAAGGTTGGAGTGAAGTTTTTAAGTTTGACTTTACAGCTTAGTAAGCCTTACAAAATCTAAATAACAGGGTATCACAGTGAAGTCTGATGCCCCGCAGTAAAACTGCTGACCTTGAAGTAGAAAAAAAAAAAAAAAAAGCTTATCACAAGTGATTCACCTTCTCTCTCTGGAGATGAGGAGCATGTGGAAGGAATAACAACACTCTCCCGGAGCAAAACTAAAGTCTTCAACTCTGAAATTTCTTTATTTATGCAATAATGAAAGACGGACTGAGCCCAATAAACACAATAACATGTTCATCATCACAGGAGATCTGTACAAAATAATAAACTTTGTAGCAGTGAAAGGTGTTTTTAACTCTTCAGTCAAAAGTGAGAATGAGAGCACAAAAATAATTTTTTAATGGAGCTGTCACACCGTGTTAGATAACTTAATTGTTGAATTGTTAATAAATGGCAAATTAGGTCAATACCCAATAGTTAAGTCATGATCTGGTGAATACTAATCATTTGACGACATTAATTAGTACTGAAGGGAGGTTAATCATATTTATTTGAAGACGAGCGTTACACTTTTTACACTTAAAATATCTGCGGTTGTTTTTTTCTTGGTGTTTTGTTTCTGTATCAGGATTATTAGTATGGAAGAATAAAATGTTTCCTTCATTCCCATTAAATAAGTGTCTGAGGTAAAACCAAGAGGTAACTTTACAGCACGTCCAGCCTCATTTACTGTTATTACTGTCATTTATCACAAATTTAACTACTGACTTTGATTTTACTCAACACGTGGTGGTTGAATTTACACGATTTCTTATGCACCACTTATTTACAAATCACTACTCCATTTCTCAGTGAAGAGGAGACCACAAACATGACGATTCATAGCCATTACTCAACAATATCAAATAATTAACATGCACAGAACAATCACCAGTTAACCATTAGATCGTTATTTGCCATTTACTAACGTTTATGCCGCCCAGCATTAATAGGTCACGCCTCCAGGTGTTTCATCACGGCAGAAAAATATCACAGACATTATGGAGTCACTTTGATTATTGTGTATACATCGATGGGGATGATCATTTCTTTGCTTGGATAACAATGTTTAAGTATTAGCAATCTAAATGCAAAACAAAATTGAGTTAAATATTTTAGTATTGTTTCTACAATATCATACAATTACCAGGTAATGCTAATTGGTGCACTGCAATTACAGGGGTGGCACTACAGGGAGTCATACATACTTAGTAGTAATCAAATAGCTAATTACTGGACCACCTAGGCAGTGAAAAAAAAAAAAAAAAGTCAATGACAGCTCCCTCCTGGCTTGCACAATCTGCTCCGCTATGCAGGTTTTTCAGTTCAAGCAGGAAACCCTAAAGACTGAAAAGCCCTTTTTTTCTTTCATAGCAGGTATAAAAACCTTGTCAAAGTAATCCTCTGACATACCGCTTCAATCCGAATCTATAAAAGTACACGCTCAGCTCTGAAAAGCCGGCGGTAGCGAGCTACAGTGAGAACACGCAGCCATGTTAACACTGGCCTCACTTTGTCCTCTGTTTTCCTCCACAGAGACTTGTCATAGCCGTCGTCATGTTCACGAGAAAATACAACAAATACTCTACTGTAGACACTCACTCACACATGCACACGCACATGTACAGTATCTAAAAATTGTCAAAGCAAAAGATCACCTAGATAAAATGCACTTTGTCATGAAGTTAACAGTAAAACTCAATACTTTGGTCGAACAAATCTAATAATTTTGTACCTCTACACAACATCAAAAACAATTTAAGGCAAAAAATCAACCATTCAACGAGTCAAACAACAAAAGGTTCAAAAACATACATTGAAAATATTTCTTTTTACAATATTTCCTCATAGAAAAATATGTTTGACTTGCACGGAGTTTTCAACATGGCCACAGTAAGACTCAATTCAACCTCGAGTGCACAAGACAGCATTAGATTTCGATCACAAATCTATTGGTTCCAGTGCAGCTGTAGTACAGTAAATGGATACAAGGGCATCCTGATGGAAATTCAACTGGCGTGGCGGTCTATTGTACAATATCCTGCAAGCTGCTGCAACTATCAAGCAACTAAACTAATGTTGCCAATAACGACAGTTACACACTGTCCTCTGAATTATGTAGACAAACAAGTTATTTTTTCAACTCCATCAATCTGTAAACATTTTTTTGGTCAAACCAACACATTTCTACAAACCATTTGTGTTCAATCCTCCAGTAGTTACAGTAGCCGACAGGCAGCGCACGATCTGCAAGAAAGGAAAAACAAAAACTACAAATACAATAAAATACAAATACAACTCTTTGTTTCTGAAACCGGTGCCGCGGTTAAATTGAGAACCACCGCGGTGTACTTCGATAGTGCAAATGCAACCTCAGGGGCCGAGCCACGCGTGCCACGGTGCTCCAGCGGCTGTGGACCCGAATGGCATCTTCTGCCTGACTGGATGAGGGGAAGGAAAGGTGGGTTGGGGAGGGGGGAGCAGTAGTAAGCCAGCCGCAATGCGAAGGAAACAACGAACAATGGGAGTTAAATGCAGGCGGAGGCCGGCAACTCGCGAGGTCGGATGATTGGGGGCTCCAGATTGCAGAGCTCGTGTACAGATTGAACATAAATGTCACAGTGCTTCTGTGTCCGCAGGCCCACACAGGGATGCTGTGTGTTGAGTATTTACATGAGTGGAGGGTTAGCGCTCGAGTCAGTCAACACGGCCACCTGCCGGCACGGGTTTCTGAGTGTGGCGCAGCATCTGGTAATCTGCTGCTCAAGTCCCAACAGGTTCAAAGTCTCCACCCTCTGAAGCATGTGTGCGAGTATGAATATGTGTGTGTGTGTGTATATATCTACTATCTGAAGTACATTCTCTTGATTTTACAATTGGACACAATTTGAGCTTGACACAGACATTCGCAAAAAATCATCGCCATCCTTGGAAATGGCTCAGAATTTCAGGCACAAAGACGAAGTGGCATCATCCATCAAGCAGGTCACGAAAAAATGGAGGAACAGGTGGCAAAGTGTGGAGGGCCAAGCAGGAGGTAAATCTGAGCTGTGACGGACACCAGCACAGGATCCAATGTACAAGTACAGTAGGTAGAGGTGACACTGTCAAGAGAGAGAGAGAGGAAGATGAGTGAAGTCAAATTTAAAACACTGATCAGCGACATGTCTGTTCCTACAAGCTCTTGCGATGACTCGGGTAACTGCACAGACAAAAAATTAGTGGATTTTCGAGCATGGGAAGATATTGCAGCCATAGATCATCAGCACTTGCGTAATCATAATCAGGGGCAAATTTACATTCAGTCCTCCCAGGGAGCTTCTGCTAAAAATAGCACCTCTTCCTCAGGTTGCCACAGTATCCAGAGAAATCACTAATATTTTGTGTTCCTTCGCTTCTTTCATCACTCTTCTACTTAAGTTTGTTTATAAAAATAATAATCCCTCTGTGACTAAAAGTGTAAAAACTGTGATATGTCAGGTGCATCAAAGATCATAATCTAATCAAGGTTGGACGTTTATTGACGGTAGCGAGTACAAAAATCAATCCGCGTTTGCGTCAAAGCTTTGCGGAGCCCCGAGCTCTTAAAGGCTGAGCAGACAAACAGACCTTTTACAGTTAATTAAAGGTGAAAGGCTGCATTATTCACAAGTTTGCGTCCCCACGCCTTAATGTGTCCCGCCATTAACGCAACAGTGATTTTTACCTCATGATAATTCTGGACATTTGCTGTTTTCGGAACTTCACCAGACATCAAGTCAGGATATTTCAGCCTATGCTGCTTCAAATTTGACCCGTTTAATTTACAAAACTAAATAATCAGTTTCACTGTTGCATTTTTGATTTTGAAGCAATGTAGTGCAGCGTCAAACCCCAAGAGAAATCTGCATCATTTATGAAGGACAGTGTGTTGTTTCTGGCACATGATAATGATCACGTATTGCACACTAAAACTCTATGCACAGCTGCAGCAAGTGTGTCAGGTCAAAGTTAAGTCTTGGTTGCTGTAAAGAACTTTAACGTGCAGCGTTTACAACAAACATTTTGGGTAATATTTTTGCTGTTGATTTGCTGTTTGCTGTTGTTTTCTCAGACTGGTTTATTGCCCTGTCTAAATTCTTTTTAGCAATGTCACTGTGTTCTCCCAGCAATAAACTTGAGGAGTATAAAAGTATCATTCCTGACAAGAATGATGTTGTTATGACCCAAAATCTTCCATATTTAATCAAGATCTCACCTTGGCCCTGCACACTAACACCCCTTTGTTCTCCTCCTCTTCTATCCTCCTGCAATCCTTCCATCTCTTTCTTGACGTCAGGGAGTGGTGTCTCCACGATGCATGGAGGCCCGTCCCCATGTGACTTGTCCACCACCTCCACCTCCTCCTCCTCCACCACCTCCTCCTCCTCCCGCATGGTCCTTATCTGACTCCGGCTGGCTCTGGGCTCGCTCAGGCTTGGGGTTGGGTGTGCACGGCGGGTCGGGCTGTTGCACTGACATGGTCCTGCGCAGGTGGGTGCGCTTGCACAGGAAGTCAGGCTTCGCTGAGAGACCAAACGAACCTTTCCTTAAGACCATGCGAACCGAAGGGGATTTCTTGGGTCTGGCTCTGTGCCCGAACTGAAGGGTGGAAAGGTGCGCTGCATAGCCATCGCTCAGGAACTACACATACGAAAAATCGGAGAGCAGCAATAAGATTAAAATAAAACGAGCAGAAGCTCTCAAGTGAAGTAGGCAGAGAGACACACCATGAATGACAATTTCAACATATGTAAATTCAAGTACCTGGCACTGATTTTGGTACTTCTTCGAAGGTCTGCCAACAATATAAATCTGTGAGGGGCTGAGGCCAAGCATGTTGTAAACGGAGATGTCCTTCATGGAGCCGTAAGCAGAGTTGATCTTAATGTGACACTGGAGGGAGAGAGAGAGAGGAGATAATCAATCGGAGATGCGTGTGACATTTAGATGTGGCACAATCCAACGCTACAACTCTGTGAGTTTGCAAAAGGGTGACGACATCAGAGGTGAGAAATCAAGACATCAAGATGCTTCACAAGAAAGATTAACCGTCAACATCAGTTTGTCTCCAGAGGCGTACCTCCTGTATGAGGTTCCTGAGGAAGATAGTCTTTTGTCGTAGTGGATCGTGAACCAGGCCTTCAGAGAAGAAGATCATCCCGTGGGGAAAATTGTGCTTGCGAGAGCCACGACACCACGCGCTGCTTCTGCATGTCAGGTCGGCCCGTGATGTAGATAATCAGATATCCCAGGTCCTGCCAATGCCTGTGCGCAAAAGACATCAAACACATGAAACGCTTTAAAGTTATTCATTCTGATCAGCAGTAATCACATTATCACGGTGGGGACGCGCTTGAACTTTTCTCTGCTGTGCGCACAAGCATGCGCGTCTATTTCTGAACCTCCTCCACATGCATGCACAAACGCACACAGTGCAGAGAGTGTTATCGCCCACCTGACGACATCGACTGCTCCGGGGCGGACCTTGGGGTCGCTGCCCATGATTGACACGCTGGCAGCAAAAGACCCATCGATGCTGAAGACCACACACTCCATGCCCCGTGGCAACACAGTCAGGTAGGCCTCTGCACTTGTTTGATCCCCCCTTGGGATAAAAAAAGAGAAATTGCATGAAAAACTGCATTTGCTACACATTTGTTACTCCCATCAAGCCTCTTTGAAACTCACACAATCATTTCCTTTTACTATACACTGATTTTGCCTTTTCTGATATTGAAACATGGATGCTTACTTAACCACCATCTTAATCGGATAGACTCCCAGGCCGAGCTTCTTGCTCTTGGGTATGGTATATGTGACTCTGCCGCTGCTGTTGGTCACCTCTGTGTCAAAGTGCACCCAGCGGCCAGACTGAGGTTGTGTCATCAGCAGGATGTCCACCTAAAACAGAAAGATTGGGTCAAAGGTCGAAGATTAATCCCATAAAACCCAAAGGTGTAACTGTAGTAATCAGCCATGTCGTTTGCTTCTCACTTTTTCTCCGGTCAGAGTGACCATGTCCAGGGGGCCGTACATGAAGCGACCAACCAGAGTTTGAGGTCCGTCCTCGGTGGCGATGACGTCATTCACCCTGTGGTTGCCGGTGACGTTCTGCAGTAATGACAAGAAGGAGCGTAAAACACAGTTTGTTCAGGACACTCAAGTCAAGGTTTTACTTGCTGTGATGTGATGTTCTGAAAGGATTCATTTAGTGATGAAGACCATGAGATGAAGCGGAAAGCTCTGGAAAAGCTACGAACAGATTGTGTCACACTTTAAGAAAAAGGCTGAACACTGGAAACTTTAAAAAAGCTTTACACTGTGAGCGCACAAACTCCCTGAGAAGAGCTGCTGATGCACAACATTTAATCAACATGAACACAATTAAAGCTGCTACAATCAATATTTTAATATTAACAACGGATCAAATGACTGTGCGACGTGCAGGGGATCGCTCGTAATGATAAACCAATACAGAATTTGAACAGACTCTGCTGTTTTGCTCAGCTTTTTAGTGTCTTTCAGCTCACTGTTTTGGGTTTTACAGCCTGCGAATTTGCCGTCTTGTTTCACTCTCCTCTCTCCACTCCTCTCTGTGTTACTTACAATATTTGCATATCAACAAACTTCAGACGGACGGACAAAGTTAGCTGGCAACTTGCTTGAAGGAGATGAAAACACATTAGCAGCTAAAGAGACAGATATTTCCCTCGGGAGTTGGTGGAGAGTAAAGCCGAGATAAAAAGTGAGTAAACATGAAGTAGACAGAAACTTCAAATGAACGTTCTTCCATATCTGCCTGCTGTGTATATGGGCGATGATACCAGGTGTATGTTGTGTTTACAGCTTCCTTCTGCAGCCTCAAAGTGGCTAAAAAAGATGTGTTATATAAAGATAACAAAGAGGTGAGAGACCCATCTGAATGTAACAGAGGAGGTTATTTTATGGGATAAAACAGAACATGTCACTATGAAATGAGAGCACTGTGAAAGAAGAGGGAAATGGCTGAAGTCCTCGCTGCTTTGATGTGTTTCACTTTCAGATTTTCCAGCCAAACGCCTCTGAAGTATGTGGGCCCTTCCAGAAAAAAGGTTTAACTCTCTTTCAAGCTTTCTTTTCTTGTTCTCCCCCCCCCCCCCATGTGAGCCAGCGGAGGAGCACTAAACCCTTTAAATCGCTTGTTGCATTTTAAAAGCATATTACGAACACGCTAATGGATCTTTCTCGTACTCTGTTATGGGCCATCATGACAGAAATTTTAAACCTCCTACAAACTTCTCCGCCATTTCTGTAACCTTTAGTTTATCCTGGAGAGCTTTCCTCTGCAGATGAGCTCTTTTTCAACACGCTTTCTCTCCCAAATATCCTTGAAATGTGTTTTATGTGCCCTGCGGGTAATATGACAAAACATTTCATCTACACGCCTGTGCGGGTTTTACACTCTTGAAAGAGCTGATAAAATGTTTACCTTTTTAAAGAGAGCGACTGCTTGTATAAACATACGATAACCGGGGACAGCAAAGGCATGAAATAAATATACTATAACTAGAACTTCATGTGTAAACAGAAGCAACAGCAGTAAATGTCACGAGTGAATTCCATCTTTGTTTACTGCAATGATTTCATGAGTTGTCAGAGGCTGCGGTGGCATTTTGTGTGCATGGAAATAAACCGTTGTTGACAGCACTCAGCAAAAGATAATGGAGCATCTGCACTTAACAAATATTGTAAAGTGCTAATATGATCCATCGTGTTGTGATTGTATTTTACAGCTCAAACACACTGGCTAATGATAACTGATTTAGATTAGACATCAAACAAGATTTCCAGCATTTGCCGGCCGAGGTCTTACTGACGAAATGATGGCAATCATGCAGAGTAAGTGAGCCATATATCCACAAGGCCACATGCAACCATGGAGCGGAGCTGCTGCGTGACTTCAGGAGGCTTGACGGTGTTCGATATGTAGTTAGATTTTCCCCGACACAGTTCACCAGGTACTCTGTGCGGTCATATGTGAAAACAGGAAAGCAACATGCGCCTGGGCATCACTTTCCACTCACAGATGAAGTGTGGAAGAGATGAGTTGGAGAGTTAGACCCCCACCTGCGAAAGAGCAGCGTGTACAACAAATAACAGCCATACTCGTGGTCCTGCTCCAGCTGTGACTGAAACCTCTTACCAAGCCGGGGAAGATCAGAAACCATGTCTCTGAATAGAATCAGATGTGCTCACTGTGCCCAGATTCAATCAGCGAAGAGGGCTCCAAGTCTCTACCTACTGATTCGTACTCTAGACAGGGCAAATTTTTCAGTGCTACTTCTCTTTGAGCACTTCCATCAGAAGCACATCGCTTGATCAAGGTGAGGCCCTGAACGAGATTGCACTGCGTTCGTAGGCTCAAATATAGATATGTTTCCATGGTGCTCTGGTCGAGCTGTTCTATTTATATCCTCAATAAAAGCAAGCAGTCACTAAACTCTCGTCTTTAGAAAATGGCGGATAAAAGGAGCATTTGGCGGATAGCAACATGACCTTGATTATTCTACTCTGTGGGGCTCCAAAGCATCAAGTAACTGTGCGCGTCTGCCTACTTCAAGGTGAAAGCGTGGGAGTATTTTGAGAAATTCAGGCCACAGCGCTGAAGCACTACAACCTCAGCAGTTAGTGATAAATGTATTTTTAGTTTGAATGAACGCAAGGCCATTGAGGCAGAAGAACATTCTTTGATGTGTGTGTGTCAGCGTTTGTGTGGGTGGTTATATTTCTGAGAATGAGAGGCACCTTAGAGACAATATTCCAGGTTGTGTAATATATTACGTCCAAGCCAAAGTGCTCTGTTAAAATATTCATGAATTTGTTCGCATAAAGTTTAAATATGAGCTTCTTAAATTTAATTGACTTGCCATGAAGTCATATTTGTGTTGGCGTTTTTTTGCCAGCAGAGCAAACTGGGACAAAAGTGTGTTTGTACAAAGTAAAGCACCGAATAATTTATTACCCTTAGTTTGACGTGCGTCCTCCTTCTGAGCCATTTTTCGCGTGGGCTGGAGGGAGAGAACGGGGCTGAGTCCAGATTGTCCGCTTCCTGGGTCTTCAAACAGTCACATCTCATAAGCTGTCAATAAACACATGAATATATATATATAAGAGCAGGCAGTTCCCACACAGAGGCTTTAAGCAGACATAACAGGTTTGTCGAGCAGCAATGACTGTCACCTCTGCTCTTCCTGCACATCAACACGGTGAAGAATGTACTATAATAACACAGAACCATCTGAACCCATAAAATTAAATCTGCAGTTATGTTTAGGGATCATAAATCACAATTCTAATGGAAAGCTTTTGTGACGAGAGCAGCACTGACACAGATTAAAGGCTAAGGGGCGATTTGGAGTACTCCAAGAAAATTACCACTCATTACTTGAGAGAGGCCATGCATATCAGTCCTGACTGGATGTACAAACACTTCCTTATTTTCGGTCTGTAAAAAAAAAAACGTACACGATTCGGCCCCTAACAAATTATTTTCTATATATGATGTGGATTTGAGTGCAGCTGAAAATCGCTGAACCAAAATAATGATCTTGAGGTATATTAGCTTCCTGATGGCGTCGATAGGGCTTCTGCTTTTCAGTGTGCTCTCCTTATTCCACTCACGTTTTCTCACAAGAAGGCATGCTGCAGCAGACAGTGGCAGGCTGGGGAAAAAATCCCTTTTCTTCTCTGGGGGCTCTGCTTTCTAATGAACAAGTTCAAAGACTGCCCGTGTTTGCGGTGGCTTTTAATAGGACATGACGTGATGCACTTGTTTTATTTCTTTATTTATTTTTTTGTCCCGCTCTTTATTGGTACCTGAGAATTTGCTGAACATCCTTGGCATTATCACAGACATACAAATACACGCCACACATGAACGTAATCGCTGTGAAAGATGTAATTCATTCATGGGCAGCTCTCACTGTCAGGGCTCAGGGTTTAGTTTGCACTTGAAAGACTATAAGATTGGGTCCTTCTAGCTCAAGAAAGTTGATGATGGCCGCAGACCTTTAAAATCCTAACCAACCGTAAAAGGGGTTTACGCATTTTACAGTCGTGCCCTTTTCTAAACCAGCCCAAATGACAGAATCCTGCTTAGATTTGTTCAAATTCAAGTCATTAAATCAAACATGGTTGATAAGATGGCTCCCTATCGTCTGAGGCTCAACTGTGAGATGTGACAGGAATCCTAAACGTCCTCAAACAAGATAAAGCCTGCTGACTGATCGTGCCCTTCATTTCGTTTTGCAGGCCGCTGCACAATCCCCACAATCTTGACCATCTCTCATCTTGGCTAAATCAAGGTAAAAACAGGCCTTTATATCATGTATTGTGTTCTGAGCTGTAGCTCCACACATCATGACTCAGCACTGGTTTATATCTCAGCATACTATAAAATGTATTGCAACAACGTCACACAATATTTATGGTTTGGCCTAACCTCTATATACATTGTTTATTTCTTATTGCTGGCTCTGTCCACAGTTGCATGCCATAAAGAACCAGCCTTCTGCTTATAAGTTATCCAGGGTGTCATCTGCGCAGTTTCATCTTTCTCCTGCACCGTGGAACATCATTAAATGGAAAAATCGGTTAGCAGCATTTGGTTCAAAGAAACTGCAAAAGATAAGAGTATGAAATATCACATTTCACGACTTTAAACTATAAGTACATAACCTGAAAAGTCACAATGCAGCATCTTAAACAGAGTCCAAGTCTTATGTATATTATGGCATGACATTTGCATGTGGAGTTCCCCAAGGGTCAAGCCTAGGACACCTTTTATTCAACTTCAACATACAGCCATCCATCCATTTTCCACATACACTTATCCTTATCAGCAGTTCATTGGAGGGCTGCCACATAGAGATGCTCCCTATGGGCAATGGAGAGTCACCAATTAACACGTCTTTGAACTGTGGGAGGAGAACCTACAAACAGAGCATACAAACTCCACGCAGAAAGCCCCCAGCCGACTGCCGTTGTGCCACCTCTACATACAGCCATTTATATATTTACACATAACTTAACTGCTATTTTTCTTCTTGGCTTTAGTCTGTGTTTTTTTTATCTCCATGCCTTATATACAGCACTTTGAACGCCTCTGCGAGTGCCTCCACTTTCAACCTCCTACAACTTTCTTGTTGGTGGTTTAATGTTATACAGCATGAAAAAGTCTGAAACATTTAAATGAATCTCACAAAGAACTAAATGTATGATGCAGTGACAGCCAGCAGCTTCCTGTCAATCTCATTTTGTTATAATGACATAGATGCTTACAAACCCAGTGTCATAACAAAAGACTGGAAACATGCCATAGTTTGTGACTTTGTCACATCGATTCCCAGAGCAAGAATACCGCTCTCTTTTCTCTACAAAGTATGATATATAGACACACACAAACACCACATAAGAAAAAATAAACCAAAGTAAGGTTTTAGTAAGCTACTGGCTGGGGGAAATACAATAGTCAATAAAGGTTGCCCACCTGCCGAAGAATAAAAGCTGCTACGTCAGTGGACTCCCAGTAGGAGGCATGAAAAAGGTGAGGCAGAGCTACTGTTGGGAATGCAGTCAGCACATCAGGGCAGTACAAAGCATAATCCAGCCTCTTGGAGCCCCACCAGCTACTGGAAACTGGAAACACACAAACACACACACATAGAGCTGTGAAACTTCAGGAACCTGAATTCATCTAAAGGAGATAATTAAATAAATGAGACAAGATGGGGTAGCTTTCCTCCCACTCACTGTTAGCGATGGTATTTCCCAGCTGGCCCATGGAGCAAATCGATGTTTCACTTTCCACACTGGTCACACTGGCTCTGCGACCTCCTTCTTCTCCTCCTCCTCCACCTACAGTCTTTGTCTCAGAGGACGTCTGTGAAGCTGGACCTCCAGGAGGTTGATCACCATCCAGAAACACGTTCGTATGGCCTTGGATACTCTCCGCTTGGGAGGGTGAGAAGAGGAGCGATAGAGAAAAAGCCAAGGACAGACGGAGAGGGGAGAGGAAAGGAAATGCTTTGATCACATGAGAATCGACTGGCCTCAGTCTTTAAATCAATGCTGTTGTTTTGCCTAATCAGATCGACTTGCTTTGTGTTTTATTGCAGACAAACACAAGCACAAGTGTGACTACAGTGACAGAGTGACTACACTTCATAGTAAAATGGTTTAAGTCCATTTGTCCATGCCCTAAAACGCATACTGCTCTCGGCTCCTGCTGACAAGAATAATCATTTTTATCGGGTTGGCTCCTTCTCTCCCAGCGGCACGTTTCTATGCAGCTCTTTCCTATTTGTTCAGTGATAATACTGTATAACAAGAAGAAGAGCTCCCTGGAGACCTGGTTTCATCAGACATCATGGATCTACTTGTTACTCCCTAAGACGCTGAGCTGAGAATAAGCATATTTCATCAATAATTTAATCTGCAAAGAGACAAGTGTCCACCAGTTTAGTTTAATATCACATTTATCTTTGACTGTACAATACATCCTCGGTGCGCAAGGAGACTCTAATAAAACCTTTATCTAACAGAACAGAACAGGAAGATGAACAACATGACTAAAAGGTTTCTTTCTTTAAGAGCAGCCCAGCACCTTTTCTACCTCAAAACTCAACTCAGAAAATGCACCATATCTCCCATGAAAGTGTTGAAATTAGTAAAAAAGTATTTTGGTGCATGCATGTACATTGCTCAACTTAATATTTGGTTGCACACCCTTTGGATAAAATAACTGAAACCAATCGCTTCCTATAACCTTCAACAAGAGTCTTACACCTCTCAACGGCACTATGGCACTTTTGCAAAGTGCTCCAGGTCTCTCAGATTTGAAGGGTGCCTTCTCGCAACAGCAATTTTGAGATCTCTCCATAGGTGTTCTATGGGATTTAGATCCGGACTCATTACTGGCCACTTCAGAATTCTCCAGCGCTTTGTCTCCAATCATTTATGGTATATTTTGGGTCATTCTCCTGCTGGAACACCCATGACCTCTGACGCAGACCCAGCTTTCTGACACTAGGCCAAATTACGGGCCAAAATCTTTCGATAGTCTCCAGATTTCATGATTTCTTGCACACAGTCAATGAACCCAGTGGCAGAGGCAGCAAAGCAACCCCAAAACATCTTTGAATCTCCACCATGTTTGACTGTACGTACCGTGTTTTTTTCTTTGTGGACCTCATTCTGTTTTCTGTAAACAGTAGAATGACGTGCTTTGCTAAAAAGTTCTACGTTAGTCTCATCCATCCACAAAACATTCTCCCAGAAGGATTGAGGCTTACTCAGGTACGTTTTTGCAAACTGCAGTCTGGCTTTTTTATGTTTCTGTGTCAGAAGTGGGGTTCTCCTCGGTCTCCTTCAGATGACGACGTATGGTTCGAGCGGACACCGCTGCACCCTGAGTCTGCAGGACAGCCTGAATTTGTGTGGAAGTTGGTTGACGTTGTTTATCCACAATTTGAATTATCATGCGTTGCATTCTTTCGTCAATCTCTCTCTTCTCCATGCTTGGTGTGGCACGCACAGACACACAACACAAAGGTTGAGTCAACTTTTATACACTCTAACTGGCTTCAAGTTTGATTTCTATATTGCCAGCACCTGTTACTTGCCATAGGTGAGTCTAAACAAACATCACAAGCTTGAAATCAAATTATTTATCCACAGTTTTAATAGGGTGCCTATAATTTGGGAGTTTTGTTTAAAATGATGTCAAATTTGGCTGTTTTGTGTTCCAGTGCACTTAAAGGATATATACATGTGTATACCAAAACATTTTGTAATTTCAGCACTTTTCAGGGAGAAATGGTGCATTCACTGTATGTTTCTATGGATCTATTATAACACTAGATATGGCTTGACTCCTTAAAGAGGTTCTACTGGAGAGCTTCGCTGCTGCAGATAAAATGTTGACCTCGGACACGACCTACTGTATAAACCAATCTATGCTCTGCTAAATAATTGAATTGGATGTAAGCTATCCAGGATATTTGTATGTATGTCACAAACAAGAATCAATGCACAGATGACCCCACTTCTGTGGCATGTCATTTACTCGCTCCTGTTTACTGTTATCGTGGGATGTCTTTTAATGTGAACAAGAAGAGCTGGGATAAAATGAGAGTGCTCCTGCTTTAGTGCAAATCATCGTGTCAGGGTTGGTCTTTTTATGGTAGCGGATCTTGATGCATCTCTGGAAAGATAACCTTTACCTCTGGCACATTTCTCTGTTTACATGATTCCACTCACACTAAACGCAAACATTAGACTGACAGACGTTTGACGGTACGTGACCGGGCTGATTGCACCAAATTACCACCTGGAATAATCTGTTTCGTCTCATGAAACAGTCAGTCATTGGCATATTAACCCTCTCCGCTGGATTGGCTATAAATCAGCCGTCAGATGTGACCACATGTTGCCTTGTGTTTGGTCTGTGAAAGGATCGGCTACTGCAGCAGAATACAGATTAAGAGCCTTTCTCTCAGAAGTGAGGGAGATTCAGGTGTGGTCGATAAATCGCCACAGTCAAGGCAAAGAACCATCCGCATTAGGTTGATGAAGATGATGGAATCTGACAGATGCTGCGTATGCAACAGGGCGGCTAGATTAGATGGTTTTCCATCTACTGGGTGGGATCCTGAGGGGCAGAAAATATTTGGGATTGTTAATTTAAATCAGGTTAAAATATGACTTTTGGATCTGACAATATTTTACCAGGACTAGGAAGAACACTGCATTATTTCCACTTGTGTATAGCTTTCAAACGTAGAACAAAGGAATTTATCAGGTGTTCTGTGCCCACACGCAGATTTCTGCTGCATTAATATTTGTGTGTGTGTGTGTCCTTTTAGAGACGGAACACAAAACATTTCTGCCTTCATCTATCTCACTGGGAAGTAAAGTTAAGATATTTTCTTTTTTAGACAGGCAATTTTTTTTAACGTTAATGTTCCTTTGAGAGAAAGTTTAACTCGCAGTGAACAGTGAGTTAAATGAAGAAAATACTTTTCTGTTCTCTCGCAGACTCACTGATGGAATTTAAAAATGTATTTGGCCGTTAAAGCCTTAATGACCTTGCCTCCTTTTCTCACTGTGAATTCACTAATACATTTTGACATCAATTTCCTCATTTAACGTGATTACAGAGCAAATTCTGCTGCCAGCTTTAAAACATTAGACAGAGCGTGAACAGTGGATGTCAGCAGCCAGCCTTTAGGATTTGTTGTTCAGATTACTGCAAAGTGAACATTTGAGGGCAGTTTTTAGCAACTTGAAGTGGAGCTGCAACAATGAGGCAAAAAAAAATCAATGAACATTTGATGTTTCTTGTCATAACATCCTTTCTAATCAAAAAACTAACTGAAAATAAACGTTAGTTCATTCATAATAGTTTCTTTCTTTAGTCAGTTTGACATTGTAATCTCCCGGTGCAAAGAAACTTAAAATAGAAATAATCACTACCTGCAACCCAATGGGAACAACCTTGAGCTCTTGAAAATAGTTTTTATTGTAACTATGTTCTGACATTTTAGAAACTAAACTATTCCTGTATATATATTCATTATATATATATATATATATTATATAATGCATATTAATCATAAAACTAATTGATAGAAAGTTATTTGCCATTATTTGACCAATGATGGTCAAATAGTTTTCAATGAACTGAGTCATTAAAATCGCTCAGTGCTCAACCAGAGATCTGAAACATGGTCGAATAACCTGTGAACCAAGAGCGGTCATTCAAGAATAGATCAGTGAGCTGAGACACTGTTCGCGAACTGAAAGATGCTAACTAAATTTATCCTATCATGTACAGTACAGTCTATTTTCATGACATCTATTTATTAAATGAAATATTTAATACTACTATGAGACTTTAGGTCACGAGGAGAAGGGACAGGGCAAGCTTGAACGATTCTCAGAGTGTACATGAACTGAACATGAACAGGGACCATTCCTTTGCAGAGAAATGATCTAGCACAGTAAGATTAAATTACTATTCATATATTAATATTAGCCTCGATAATCTCTGGATTGCAGTCCAATGTTGAGTCAATGCAGCAAAATTTTAGCAAACCCAATGAGCTGTGTGCTAGCTGTCTTGATTCCCCCTGCAAACAAATCTCTGCATGTTTGCTCGCTGAGAGCTCAGATGAACTGAACGAGGAATGAAATGATCTAGTTCAGCTCGTTCCACAACACAAAACCTGAATGAACTCACTGAGTTCATGACGGGGTGATTGGCAGAATATATTGTGTTTGCACATCACAAAAAAGTCTTTTTTTTATATGTGTGGACAGAGAGAAGATGAGTTTGGATGAAGTGCTACTTCTGCGTACTGAGGTGCAGTGGCCCAATCTTTAAATTTTTACAGGTTTTGGTTGGTTGTGAAATATCTGGGTGGATTTTTACAAGCTTTGCAGAAAGCGCTGGGTTGGAAACAGTGAAAGATTGACATGCACAGCAGAATACAGATTAAATGCCACTCTCTCTGACCACCTGTTATGATGACAACTGAACGCCGCACAAAACCCAGCACAGACTCTCTAATCAAAATAGTGTTTATACTGAATATACTGTTTCCTGTTTGCAGTTATTTCAGCAATTACACCTCCTCTGAGGTCACACACTGCAATCTGTTATCATTAATTCGCCTTGCCCCACACTGCTCAGAAGAGCCTTATTCTCCTTCAGCCTCCGGAACATTAGCGCGGCTCTGCCTTTCTTTCACAGCACAATGAGCCGAGAGAGGCAGAGAGAGGGAAGGGAGAGATTATTCTGACAGACAGACAAACAGACAGACAGAGGAGAGGGAGAGAAGAGGGAAGGAGAGAGAGCCACTGAGACTGACGCATTTTCTGAAACACAGGCGCATAACACTTCCAAAGACGTGAGCTGAGAAAGAATCAGAGAGAGCCGAGCATTAAAAAAAAAAAAAAAAACTGCATGTGCAAGCAGGAAAGACGAGTGACAAAGACGGGCACAACCAGCGAACAAAGGCGAGCGAGCGCGTCAAAAAAACCTCGGCTATAAGATAATTCCAGTACACACACCGTTGCCATTAAATAACCGGTATGGGAACAGAAAGATTATGATCCAAGCACGAGGCAGGGGAGAGTGAAACAGCTGATGACAGTGGTAAGAGGAAGGACAAGCAGAGGATGCATAAGGTGAGGGAGGATGAATGTACCGCAGCCTTGAAACGTCTTTCTAACAAAAAGAGACGGAAAGAGACTTTTAATTCAGCACCCTCCTCTCCAGTCCTCGAAAGGCCCTTAGCCTCCACACATGAGCAGCCCACCATCTTTACTTTAAAGCACCATTAGCCATGTGATCAATACTGGTAAAAATGACTGTAATTTCATGTGCGTTTGCTCTTGGATGATCATATTTCCCTTTGGACCGGAGCTGGAAATCAATAGGAAGAGGGCTCATTCTCTCTATATTAGCAGCATTCATCATAATAAAACCTCCCACTGTTGACGGGTGTTGATGTCGAAGTCATACCCACAGGAGCGTGATTTGATTGGCTCTCCCTGCCCTCACAGCAACTAATTACCATATTACGCAGCAGGAAATGGGTGACGTGTGTCACCGTGTTCGCATGTCTGCCTCCCCGTACGCACCTTACTATGATTTTTAATTTAACACTTAATTTGACAGCGACCAAGCTCGATCGGTGGAACCGACACGCAGAACCGTAATTAAAAGACAGTATAGCTGCGAGCCGGCGCCCGCGCGTGTGTGCTGTTAGGCTCCATCACTTTTATCAGTACAACTAGCATCGCGCTTTGTGACTCGCCGGACGTGATTAAACTAATAAATCACAGCCTTGGGTATCCAGTTTACACGCTGCTGTTTTGCTATCATGTGTAACATAGGTGCGAAACGCATGGATTACATCATGGGATCCGTGTCCATGTCAGAGGATGCTGATTTATTCAACATATGACGAACAATGCAATGATTTTGAGTGCGTTATTTAGTGAAGCGCTTCTTTTACATAACATGCTGTCTTCTATCTGTAAAAGGTTTTACAGAATAAGCCACGACGTTCGCTGGTTATTTGGTGAGTTTAAGAAGGAGCGTTCACAAGAGTATTTTCTGTTCTCTAATAGGCCGCATCACTGCCTCGTCGAAGCCTTAACTAACAACCACTGTGACCACTTATCCTTCATTTTCTCCACGTTTTCTCATCGATCTCATCGTTAGAGAGAGATTTCTACAGGTTATTCTATCATGTGCGACATATTATGTGTTAAAGACAAGACTCACATTTAGTTGACATGCTGCAGAGTTTTTCTGGATATTTATGTTGTTCTGATGATCATTGTGGTCAAGTTTCCTTTAGCCTAACCTGTCATGAGAAGAATCCCATCTGCAGTTTAACAATTTAACAACTTATAATATTCTGATCATTACTATGGTAACCGAGGTCAGACGATCAGGCTGCCTCACTCCATCGACAACAGAACTTATATATGAACATATTTCCTCGTCTGTAAACTAACAACCAACTGGCCTTATACTGTAGATGTATTGAGTGCGACATTTTGCGACGTGGAGTAGTTGTGGCATTATTCGGAGGGCATATGGACGAGCCACAGAGGACATCTTCTTCAGGTTTCAGGAAGCATCAAGACAGGACAAGTGTATTAATAAATCCTTCATTCTCCTTGGCCAAGCTTCAATAAACCTTTCAGCAAAACATCTTGGACATCCTGTGCACTCTCTCTCTCTCTCTCTCTCTCTCTCTCTCTCCCTCGACTGACTGAACTGACCACAACATTTGGCACATTTGACATTAGTAAAATAGTTGTGGGGCTAATTTGGAACCGGGCTGATTTTTTCTTGTACATTTATTATGTCTGTAATGTATAAGAAAAACTGATGCTGGATGCTGGAGTGGCCGCTGTCATCACTCACTAACTCTTTATGACTTTGCTTGGATTAAAGGCATCGTTGGTCACTTATGTTGGTGTGTTACCTCAGATCTATGGCGCGTTACACCGTGTGCGGCACAGTTAGGCTTAGGCGTAGGAATATCAAAGTTTTTCGGTTGAGACAATGTAGCGCCAAGGGAAACGGCTGTCTGACAGCAAGATAAGGTGGTGAGAAAAAAAAAAACTCACTATAGCACTTAAAAGAGATTGATTTTTTTTTTTTAGGTGGACATTTTTTTAAAACATGCTCTTCTGCTGACTGACGTACAGTGAGACACTGCTGTGGCTCCTGCCAATGGCACGTGACACACTGACTATGCATAAGTAACTCATACAGCCCCACTTTAAAAAATACATGCCGTATGAATAGCCAACGCTCTTTGTGCATCGTCTGCATCTGTTACTGTGCTTGTTTTATAAAGGTGTATGCTGTGATTGCCGGGTTCCAACTGAAAATGATGGGGAGTCATTTTCTACCTCACTGAGATGGGACATTCAACAAATCTGACTTTGAGTTCTACATATTTCTTATAATTACATGTTGAGTAAGGGTGTTTAAGCGCTTCGAAGCCTTGCACCAACCCACAAAGTCTTCTGATCTGGGTTCATGCTCGCAGGGCTGTTAGCACAAGTGATCAGTCCTTGTCCTACTTTCACTCAGTGAGGTAGGTGGAGAGAGAGGCAGAGGAACCAGGCGATGCGTCATGACTGCTGTTTAGAGTGAGTCTCCATGTCCCAAAAGTGGGCTAAAACATGCTTCAAATAAATCAGTGGCTCGTTAAGGACTCAGTCTCTACAACCGAGCCCTCCAGAGGGATTACCGCAATACCGTGCCATATCTAGCAGACTATTATCTCACATACAGTACTGTGCCTGATCCTCGGAGAGGACTGGCAGGCTAAAGGTACTGAACCAAAAGAAGATGAAGTATAATTACTTGAAACTTTAGGCTTTGGGGCCAGGATTTAGCTCTGCCTCTGCAGGTCGAGCTCACACAGATGGGATCACGTCTCTGCGTACGTGTGTGCCTGTGAAAATTCACATTACTTAGTCATTGAATCTGTCTGCCGCTCTAATCTAGTTCCACTAACAGGATTCCTCAAAGGTTTCGCGTCAGCTTTGAAATGCAAAATCCAAAAGGTTATTAATATGGCATTACAATTACACCAGAAAATAGATTAACCAATGAAATATTCAGGAGAAGCTGCCCTCGCATCACTCCGTGCTGCTAAATTGATTTCCACCCGTCTCACCTATGAGCATTGAGCGTCCATCTCCCAGAGGGTAGCGCTGGTAGCGTGGCACGGCAAATGGTGGCAACTTGTGGAAGAGAGGCTGCAGCAGCGGCTCCAGTCTGGAGGCTGAAGGGTCCGAGGGGTAAAACAGGTTGAAAATCTGAGAGCAGGCTGGATGGAGCTGGCTCACTGAGGGTCAGGAAACACAATGAAAAAAAAAATTAAGCTATTAGGAACAGGATTTTAAGGACTCAATGATTCCCCATTCCTTTAATGACAGCATATTTAAGTTCCTGCCCCAGGACCTTGTTTGTCCCTTTAGATTTATTTCTCTCCTTGGAACAGTTACAGTGCTAATATGCTCTACAGTGTTGAGTATTTTCACAGAAGCAAGCAGAAAAAAAAGAAGAAAATGATAAAACCATGCAGCTATGTCACACTGAATTAAATTCGATTAGGTGTTACAGCTTTTATACACAGGTCAGGCCAGTTCTAAGTGCTTGGATCAACAAAACGGTACCTTGGAGACTAATGCATGCATACAAAAACCGCTGTCCACAATTAATCTCAGATAATTCTCTGACATGTTTTGCATGTGTCCGCTTCTTACCCTGGACGGCAGGCAGCACAGTGCGTCTCATGGCCAGCACGAGGCCCAGCGGACAGCCCAGCAGGAAGCAGTCTGACACCTCGAAGTCGAATCGGCCGGGGTTCAACACCAGACTGGTGCTACTGCCGCCCCGCACCTCCACACTCTCCTTCATTAAACTGGGGAATAGACAAGGACAAGAAATATAGAATGGGCTTTCATTTCATTAAAAGAGTAAAGCGGGGCTTGTCTCAAAACCTAAATATCAGTAATGTTCATTCTGAATCTGAGATGGCAAATGTCTCGTTCTTGGCACAGATGAGTCAGTGATGCTTTTTGCTTTATCCTGACTCAGTAGTTGGCTTGCTTTAACATTCTGGGGTCATTGTCGGCGCTGTGCCTTTGTGACTCAGCCTGAGCCTTCACAGACTGCATCGCACTCGCAGCTGTTTGAACAGCCGAGCTGACTGACTGACGAGATCTCTCTGCTCTCTAGCGAGCTGATAGATCCCCATTAAGTCCTGCTTTGGGGGAAAGGATTAGCCAACAGTCTCCAGTCATCTTTAAAAGCCAAATCAATACTGCTTTGATTGCCTTCCATTTTGGTTGTTGTCTTCTCGCTCATGATGTGTCCACTCTTTCACTTCTTCCGACTATGTCAGGTTGTTTGTCTGCCTCAATATCCTCATAGTTAGTAACTGTGACTGCATGTCAAAGTGTCCTTGGGCAAGATACTGAACCCCAAATTGCTCCCGAAGGCTGATGTGAATGTGTATGAATGGTTAGCTCCTCAAACTGATGAGCAATTGGCACCTTGCATGGCAGCCAATGGCATCAGTGTATGAATGTGTGAATGAGATATGTCCTAGAAAAGCGATTTGAGGTGCCGCACTATGTAAGTACAGTCCATGTACCATTCCTCCAAACCGCACCACAGGAATTTGATCAATGCAGTGCATGACATTTTTTTCAAATCTTTGTTTTATTTCTCTATGATTGACCATCTCGACTATGTATATTATTTATTCCAATACATATCCATGCTCTGGGAAGTGAACGTTTCATTCATAAAAACACCTGTTTGTTGGTGCAGAAAGTGTTATTTTTGCTGCCTGGACAGTCTAAATTATCGGTAACAACTGCTGTTTGTTACCAATATATTTAATAAATGTTAATGTTAAGTGTTAAGAGTCGAGTGTTTTTTATGGATAACGAGCAATGAACATACGATGTGTCTCAAACTGCTGTGCTTTTTACTGTAGCAGCAATCAGATCTGACACTGATGCCTATGTATTAGATTAAAGCGTTGCGAATAGATTTCCTTATGGGCATTAAGCAAACCTTTTAGTGGCTCTAACAGCACATAGCATTTTTTTCTGAGCACTTTAGACTAAATAGATGTCTAATTCTGTCAATTAAGTCCATTTAGGTGTTGAGAAATTTTATTTTAATCTCGTTTAAACATCGGTGAAATTAGCTAAAACACACACCCCTAACAAACATAGCTCGGGGGGGAAAGGAGTAAAGTAAAAGAAATGACAGACATAAAAAAAATAATCGTAGTGCTATGATCATTTCTACATAATCACACTGACAATTCCCAGTCAGGGCCAAAGCAGAGCAAAGTGAAGTGAACCAGAGGTAGACAGTCATCCGAGAGGCCATTATAAGGGAACAAGTCTGGGAAAAGCAGCTCTAATAAGCCCTTCTGGTGACTGAGAATATCCACTGGGAAATGCAGGGGAAAAGAGCACATCCGGGAGCAGAGGTTACCCTCCACGCAGCATGACTCTGGCTTAATCAGGAGTCTAACAGGAAGTGAAAGGTGAGAGGTGCAATGCCATGAACACAATGTGGCATAACTGTGAAATAATGGGATCCTCTCCTTAGTGACTTTGTTACTGTAACGCTGTAAGCCTAGTGAAGTATGTAATTTGGCAATGGGAACACTGGTTGCCTGAAGTGAGTCGACATGGCAGTCCTTCCCCCCTCGAGCCACCCCGACTCAGCCAAATTCACCCGCTTGGTCTCCCACATAAACTGGCTGGCACAGGCTCAAACAGGCTATTTATAGTTCAGCAGAGGCAGGTAGACAGGAGGGGCAGTCAAGCTGCAAATATTGATAAAGAGCAGGGGCGAGACTGGGTGACACATTCCAGGAAAACCTGGATGAGGGCCGGCGTGCAGCATCTGGGTCTTCATATCACACTCATGACAAATGCTGCTTGACAGAAATGGATAGCAGAATCTCTAATATGACTCTAATGCTTTTTTTCATTCAAGTTGTGGGTGTCTTATTTTCTTCTTACATATGACAAATGACTTATTTTTCCATTTCTAGATATTTGTGACATTTTTGCTTTGGAACAAAACACTAAATCTCCTCTTGCTTCAGTGTTTTCCAGATTGGTGGACGACATATTTAATTTGTTCTGCATGAGCACAATTAGTTCATAACCTTTGTTGTGAGGAAGAAGCAGTCTGATCGAGATTTCACCTCTGTGTGTTTGTGCAGATGCAAATACATGAAAGCGCGTCTCAGTGTATTTATGGGTAAGTGGACGAAACAATGACAAATAAATCATTTGTTTTGCAAGGTCGCGCTATTCTTTGAGGAGAATGAATTCAAACAATTCATCTGTTTTGCATTTTGCCAGAGTATAATGGGTGTGCATAATTGTAAACTCTATGAGTGTGCTTATGTAAATTAATGTGTTTTTTTTGTTCTTCCTTCTAGTACAAAACAACTGAACAAAAGTTTCAATTTCACACTGACACACAAGCCACGACAAAAAAGTGGATATTTGTAAACACACAGCTGATTTCCCTATGTTTAGGACACTGATAATTGAGATAGTCTTCTTGTCAGTTCTGGATCATTGTGATGTTGTCTACAGACACGCCTTAGTCTCGACTCTTAAACCCCTTGATTTAGACTGGTGACAGTTGCATCTTGTTTGAAAAGGTTGGTTCATCTCTAACAATAAGAGATAACAGGCATGGCTTTCTATTTGTTTGTAAAACCAAAAATCCAATATTACCATGAATGGGTTATGCCCTTGAATTCTACTTACTTACTTCAGCCTTACCGACAATTATAACAGACAATTTATGTTGTCTCACGGTTATGGATTAGGTATTGCCTACACTCTGGCAGATGTCTTAGGTGTGTTAGGGTTTACCAGCAACACGCCGGTGTGTCCCACAAGGGTCTATGCTAGGCCCACTCTTGTTTAGCCTGTACATAAATGATCTACCATTGGTTTGCTCTGATGTTGATGTTAATGTACGCTGATGACACAGTTGTCTATGTTCATGGCCAAAGCAAGGGTGAAGCTGTATCAAAACTGTTGCTGTAATGGTACAAGTTACCAGATGGCTAGTTTAATCCTACCTTTAGCTTAATGTTACAAAAACAATCAGCAGTCAGTCAATCAGTCATTTACAAACAGGCCAACCTCAACACCAGATGCAGACATTGCAGTCAAGTTTCAAGGAACTGCATGTCCAATTGTGAAGGAATTTTCTGTTCTAGCACGCATGCCATGCATGAGCTCACTGTAGGGATGTGGTAGGTAAACACATTTCCTTGTTTGTAGACTAATGACCAATTAGGGACAAACAAAAGCTGTAGCACTATTCTGAAGGTATATAGATAAGCCAGAGAGGACAGCTTCTTCAGAGCTGAGGCGGCATCATGCCATGACATTGATAAATCCTCCCTTCTCCTTGGCCAAGCTTCAATAAACCTTTCAGTTTGAGACATCTTGGACTGAACTCCACAACACCATTAACACAGCCAAAATGTTCATGATAAAAATGATTCTCTTGCATGTCACGTTGTGTACAGGCTGGGACATTAAAACTAAAACTGCGCTAACGCTAAAAGAAACCCTGTAAAAACAATAAAACAATAACAATAAAAAAACAACAAGAAGCTACAAGGATGACATCACTGTACTATTTTTAAAAAATCACAACTTACTCAACTGGGAAAACGTTGTTAAATACAGTAAACTGTGTCTAATTTTCAAGCTATTACACAATATGGCTCCTCCACCACTCCATAATTAGTTCACACACAAAAAAAACAGCTGAACTACTAGAGCAGCAACTTGAGGGGATTGTCTTACTCCCAGGAGAAGTAGTTTTGGCCAGTTTCCTTTTTATATCTTTTCCCAGGATTGGAGGCTCTTAATATGGTGGATTTTCCACAACATTCAGGTTCATTAGAAATCAAACCTGTGAACACCAGAGCAGTGGTGTGTTTCCTCGTTGTTTGTTGTCCTACTTGTCATTGTTGTGCTTAGGGTGCTCCTGCTAATCATATTCTCTGTGCATGGTATCCACACTTCATTAGGCTTAACTTTGTGTTGTCATGCTATTTATAGAGTGTTGTCATGATATTGTTGATTCTGTGTGTCATAAGAACTGTCTCTCTTCTCTTTGAGGCACAGCCTCTGTTTGTGTCTGCATGGTTTTTCCACGCTTGTTTATCATATTTTAGATGCTTTATTCTCGACGTCTGCTTTCAGCTATTGCCTGCCCGGGGACTACAGATGGAAATGTGGAAACATATTTTCAGAATGGTCATTAATATGTACTGTCCTTTCCAAATAAAGTATAAACCTAACTCATAAACTAAATTATACATCACAGTGTTAATATATAATGTGATTAATTCATAGAATCATGCATTTTTTAGTTGTACAGTAAAGTATACCAGTAAAATACTTAAAGTGCATCTACTTTACCACTTTGAATATCATTCATAAAACATTAGTAATTGCAGACATAATATCAAAGTTGAATGTCTCTTTAAGCATCCACAAAAATCTTGTGTGGGAGTAAACGTTTATAACTGCTAACATAACTTAAAAAATCTAGTTCAGTAATGCTCCTTTTGCTCTTCGGACTATTTCACGGGACTGTGGAGGCATGACGGATCATGTTTTGACTGACAGCTCCCTCATGAGTACTGGCATGGAAGTTAAGCGATAAGCTGCCGTGGACGGGGAGCCGCAAAACTGTAAAACAGCCACTGAAAAGAATCAATATCAATTTAAGTGTATGCTATATTTAGAATATAATCATTGCCTTACTTCGCCATCAGACAGCCCTTTCCAACGGGGAACTCAAGCTGTAATCTCAGCTTTGTTCAAAGCCAGCAGACCAGACTCAGACTATTTTCACATCTTACTCGGCGAATAGCAGATTTATATTGACCAAACCAGAGATTGTTGGTGCAATGAAAAGACTTACTGAGATGTTAATAAAGGTAAGAATATTTAGTTTTTAAAAGTAAATGTCAAAAGTTGGTTTCTTCCAGCTCTGACTAGCTTTGAAGCGAGAACAGAGTGATGTGGCTTTTTTATGATGTTTCACAGAAATAATTGTGTACAAATGTCTGAGCATAAACCCAAAATCAGGAAATTTAAATAACATTTCAAATAAGTATTGAAACTAACTTCTAATACCTTTTAAATGCTTATTATGATGTACCTAAGAGCCTAAATACATAGTTAGAAATAACTTCAACTTCAAAGTAATAGATACCTCACTATAAACTTCTGTTGCCTCACAGTACACACAGTATATTGTCACCTTTCCCTGTGTGTATGGAGTTTGTCCATATGTCCTACCTGGAGAAAAAGCTGTGCTGACCCGTGGACGAGGTGTCTCCATCATACGAGTCGCTCTGCTTGCGGCTGAGCGGCGGCCCGCCCTGCCCGTGTCCCTCGTTGGGGGCAGAGATATCAATGTTGCTCTTACTCAGCCTCTTACTTGAACTCAGACCGGGGCTGGACTCTCCGAGCAGGCCCGAGTTGTCCTGAGAGGAAGGAGGAGAATGTGCAAAGCACTGTAAAGCCTCACATACTCGCAGCAGTGGGTGCACTGCACAGTCGAGATGAGATCTGATGCTTTTTTCCCCCCAGCTGAACAGTTAAATGTGGGAGAGAAAAGTGGAGTCTCTAGACAGCGAATCTATGAAATGATTTGAATGGCAAATGGGGAAAGACAAGAGAGAGAGAGGGAGTTACAGACAGAAAGTGGGAATCATGTGACCATTAGCGAGGGGGAAAAGGGCATGAAATGACATGCTGCTTCAGTTTGGCACTTCAGCATAAATATTCAGATAAATATGTTACGCAGACACCACAGGAACGACTGAAAATTATGCTCAGAAAGAAACCCCCCCCTCCTCGAGATCACCCTCTGAATACAACTGGCGTTCCAGAGCCACTGTGAATTTTATTTACAGCTTTTATGCATGAGGAGACTCTTAGAAAAACAGAGTGCCAAGGACATTGCCTCTGGTGTACAGTGACATTTCCAAGAGCCGTGTCTTGATAGAGGTGTTGTGCTGAAAAACTGGTGAAAAACAGACGTATCAAGGGTGATTTTTTCTGTATGAGAGTCGCTGTTTGTTTACTACAGAGGACAGGGAGTTGGTCCAAGGACATGGCCACTGATGTTCATGTAATAATTAACTCAGCTGATGAAAACAAGGTATAACACGGGCATGTAATCTTGATCGTTTGCAGTGATCTCGTTGTCATCGATCACGGGTAAAAAAAAAAAAAAAAAACGCATTCCCCAGCTGCTCCCTGCTCTGATCATCATCATCATCATCACCATCATTATCAGTGTAACAGTGAGATCCTACCTTCAGGCTCTCGGTGCTGTTGTTCCTGCTGCTGTTGTTTGGGCTGCCAGGCCTCTGGTGGTTGCTGAAGCACAAAGCGTCAAAGCACAGCACACCGCCCACACAGTCGCCCATCAGGCATACCTGCTCAGAAAGAAATGTCATTTAGACGCCCTGCACATATGGCACACTCAGACAGTTAAAGCCTTGACAAGGGGACAATTGGAGAGGTGTAGGAACTGAATTAAAAAAGGAGAAAACAACATTTCACTGGGACTGCGAGGCATGACACGGACTGGGTCCCAACTCTTACTGCCAGTATATTACACAGTCTACAACCTTACACCACTAAAATGTCACAAGAGGAATAAAGGGGAGAGCAAAATGTGTTTAAGAAAAGTTATTTCTGTATCTTTCTGGAGCTGTTACACAATTAAATATCAATAATGTTTTGCGGCTATGCGGCTCCGTGCACTGCAGTCATAAATCAAGTGTTTTCCTTTAATGCTGTGTGTTCACAACATATCATTAGTTGTGATTATGAGCAGCCGAGCGGGAACCCACCTCACCCACTTAGGCTCTCTAAGTTGCAATCCTGACTCAGAGGTATTGGGAATTTCTTTACGTCTCCCACTTTGAGAACTACAGCACGGCGCTGATGAAATATTGCAAAGCCATAATCGCTGGCACTCCAATATTAACACTAACATTCAGATGACAGAAATAGCTAATTATATACGCCTGCTTCTAATATCTACTATTATCATCTATCATCTAATCATCTTGGAATAATGTCTTCAAAGTCAGAATAACGTGTGCATGCTTTATTTGGTTATCCTTATTCTCAAGTCTGTTTTGCAGGGAGAACACTCTCCCACTCTCCCACGCTCATGTTTCACAGTTGGGTGGTGTTTCCTGTGTCGACTCTGAAGACTACCACTGCTGCTTCACCAGGCGATAAACAATTAAAGCTCTACAGAAAAACCCCAGAGCTGATTATAATAAAGGCAATTACACACAGACCAATCTGTTGAGGAAAAAGCTGCAACGAGAGGAGTGAATTTAATCATCTGAACGAGCAAAGCAAGTTGTAGGAATGAAGTGGATTTGCGCACGCATCTACATTATGTACCGTTATGTAAATGCAAGCGTAGAGTACGGAAAGTATCAACAGCCAATAATCGCAAGAGCCAATCAGGAAAGAACACATACTGGTGTAATCACGTTTACTGTATTCACCTGTGGGGTTGCTAACTTGTACCTTTTGACTGTGTGAAACGCTTTTGTTGTTGCTGATTGGTTAATCAGGGCTGTATTGACCAGCGGCTCTCTGCTCGTGTGTCATTAAAGCAGCTCAGCTACAGCAGCTAACAGACAAAATGAATGAACCTGCAGTATCTTTCATAGAAAAAAAAATCTCCATCCTGACTAATTCCCGGAGACTGAAAAGAAAAACCCAGGAGGTTACAAGCAGAGCCGGTGACGTCAGCATGTGTCTGCAGTGTCACGCTCCCATGCTCACCCCAAAACGCAGACAGGCAAGCGGTGACGCTTGATTCACGCACTCCTGACCTCCAAAGATGAGTGAAGACAGTAAATGTCAAATGGTTGACATTGGAAACGGGCCATTCAGTGGAAAACGAACAGATGAATTTGCCTGTATTTTGTCACCTCAGACCGACTCTGTGTTTAATTCAGAAAACCAGGTGGAAAATATGATGTTTGAAAAATGCATGAACATGTATGTGTTGCGTGTACGATAGCAGCACTGGGACTGAGCGTCAGACGCAGACAGACATGAGGCTCAGGATGTCAGAGCTGTCATACAGGCCTTGTGTTTATTTAGTCATATCACATTATCAGTTATCGGTCAAAGATGAGACATTTAATGGTTATTTATTTTGTGATAAATATGATGTTTGTTTAGTAACTCGGCCTTGGCCAAGTATCCCTGGCTTACACTCAAAAACAGCAGCCACTAACTGACCAAACTAACTAACTAACCACTGCTGTTAGTGGCCTGTATGTTAATGACAATGAATATGTGGAAAAACAAGAACAGGCGAAATATTATGACTGAAAGCTGAGGGAGATGACACTTTGTCAATGGGTATATATCGACTGTCAAGACAATTTATTCTGAATTTGATTGACACGCTACGTCCGCAGTCCTCAAATTCTGCATGCTGATGTGACAGCCGCGTTTTGCCAATTCAAATCTGTATCCCAGGCTGATATTTGGTGAGAAAACCTCCCAGAAAGATGACATTTCCTCTCCTGGTCATGTGCATGCTCTAAACGCAGATGCAGACATGACAGGATGAGTGCTGACTGAAGAATCGGGTTCACAGTTCTAGTCACAGCCAAGAGTTTAGGAAATGTTTATCTCGTACTTTTCTGATCTTTAAAACTTTCGTTAGAAGTAGAACGAGCAGTTAGGAAAGTTTTCTGTAACGAGGCCCCAGAGCCGGAATCTAATGTTGTTAAACCAAACCCCAATAGTGAACAGCCTACTCACAGATCATTACCTCACCAGAAAATACAGCTTGTTACCAAGAGCCTAACAGTTGTTATGTGTGGGAGACGAGAGGGAAATGTGGCCCGCTTAAACAATAGAGAGGTAGTGTCCTCTGAGGACCCGAGCGCCCACAGATTACACAGCCCACTCAAAGGCAATCTTCACTTCCTTTGATAATCACTGACTTCCATTTAAGTGCCTAAAGCTCATTATTCAATGATGAGAGACTAGAGTGAAGGAGTTCTCCTCTTCCTCCCTCTCCTCTCCTCTCCCCTCCAACCAGAGGAAGACCAGACAGACCTGACCCGTGAATCCCTGGCCGTCCTCCGACTGCAGGAAGCTGTGGTAGACCTGGTTGGCTCGGGCGATCACGGTCGCCACGGCGTCCTGGTAGCGAGGTGAGACGATGGCGAGGAGCGGGAGAGCAGCCAGGGGCAGGTGGTCCACGCTGCTGGACACGCAGCTCTCATCGTAGCTGTATGGGTTCAGGCTGGAAGAGGAGGAAGCAAGGAGAGAGGGATGAAACGGGATTAAGGAAGGCGAACAGGTTTCATCATAATTCTGTCTTTAGGAGTGTTTGTTAAATCATTTTCTAATGCACGGTACTGAATGAAGATCATGCTCATTAAAGGTCATTGAAGATTCTTCAGCTGAAACATAAGATGAGGAGAAGGACGCTATCTCGAGGAATAAGACACATGCACAGGCCGTTAATGGACGTGTGTGTGTTTGCATGCATGCGTCACACTGACAGCGTGGGGAAAGAATAAAAGATGGAGCTGCCCTGCACGCTTTCCTTGAGCAGCACTGTCACCATCCATCAGACACTCTTTGCATTACAGGAAAAAAGCATCAGAGCCGAACCAAGGCTGAAATATGTCAGCGGCCATGAACGACGCGGAAGGACGCAACCTCTCTGCAAGTACAGTATGAAGGCTGACAGGTTTTATGTAGCGCAGACGTGAAAATTTATATGATGCAACATTTTGGGAAGTACACAATTGCTGCCCCAGATACGGTTTAAATAAAAGAGCAATGATAATTTCATGTGTGTTTAACCTGGCTTGACACCACAACAGAGAGCAACAAGACAGAGACAGAGAGAGATGGGGAGACCGGCTCTGCCTCCAACAACTTAAACAAGTAAAGTCACTTTTATTAATACAGCCTGAAAACTCAAAACAAATTCCTTCTATGGCTACATCCATGACTTTGCGAAATGGAAAGCGACAGGAGCTCAAGACATACATCTGAGTTACATTTTCGTGATTTTCGTTCAGCCGTTGATCATCGCGTGCTACTTTTGAGGGAGTTGCTACTGGCAGCAGGATGGATGTATGTGGCACTGAAGCTAATTGGCTAATGATCAACAGCTGGACCCAGTGGCTGCACACAGCGAGGCCTGTCATCACTGTTGAGACGCGGCTCGCTGCTGGAGGTTTGCTAGCTAACAAGAGCGTGGAAATTAAGTAGTTATGGAGTTGTTTGAAGCCTCTGTCCCGTCCACGCGTCCGTCAGATATTGGGACAATAGAGTAACAATCACAAGTTTTGTTGTACGCAAGTATGATTGCAATAAAGTTGAACTGAGTCCAAACACGCCCTGGACCAGTCGCTCTCTCATTCCGTAGATTAAATTCATATCAGTCATCTAATTTCATCTAACTAAATAAGCAAATAAATGAATTTCCCAAAATGCGGGAGATGTTCCTGCTGTTGTGCTAATTGGACTGGCATCAACCGAGCAGGCTTTAATGCGTCTCTGAGGGATGAACTTTGGTAAATTAGGGCCAAATATTGTGTTGCCATGGTTACAAAAGGAAAAACTGAGTCTGTGTACCAAATGTTTTTTCTCTCGCTTGGGTAACGAGTGTGACCAGAGCAACTTAATGTTCGCTCACTGACTGTTAATGTCCCCTCGCATATTGGTCAGATTCAGCCAGTTACTCGATCGCTTACACCGGCTGCATGATTGTGTAGATTTCTCGTTACAGTCTTATTTTCAGGTCCAAAGCACTTTTAATCATCCAGATAAAACTTCTTAAAATCTGAGAACTTCTGCTGACAAAAATCATCCAGCTAATCCCAGCCACGATTCTGCATTCACACGTGTTTACAGCAGCCCTGGCCAATTTCTACTGCAATTACGAAGAGCCGTTGCTGCAGGCTTCGGGGAAACCTGTTGGGAAGAAAAGAGACACTAGATGCGAATGTTTCGCTTCAAGCGACACGGTGTTCATCTGTGAGTCTGTGTGGTGGATGAAGCCACCCCCACAATCCCTACTGCAACATCATCATAGCAAACACAGGATCCGTGTTGGAGGGCAATTATTTACATCAGCACCGGAGTGCATAGCAACACTGTGTAACTTTCATACCGTAAAATAAAACTAAAACATTCTGATGACACACTGATGTGTAATCGGGTGAGTCGTGTCTCTGTCATTCCCACTCTGCGCCCCGAGCACCTGTATGTGACACTTTATGCCGCCATGTAACGCACCACCAACGATTTCACTTATCTTGGTGAAGCTTGATCATATTTTATGAGCGCATACAGTACAGTAAAGTAAACTGCTGTGAACTGTAGCTGCTCTCAGCTAATGTTTGTTAGTCGGGCTATTCTTGTGGACCGCAGGGAAGAGGAGATTTCCAGGCTCGGAGAATGCAGACAGGGAGCAGAGCTGGTGTCTTGCCAAGACCAGATCTGGGCAAGCGGGCAATGTAAGCGAGCTGAGCCGCCCCTATGGACATAAAGCCAGAGACAAAAAGACTGAAGGGGATGTTGAGGGAAGAAGATAAAAGAGAAAAAGTGACCTGGGACTGCCATTTATTCATCAGTGAGAGCTTTGTGAAATAAACAACGCTGAGCTGGGCTTCTTGCTGTTGGACGAGTGAGCAACATCAGCTGGATGTGTTGTGTTGTTGCACTTGCTTGATGTTTGGCTGCTCGCAAACTTGTCGACTCGCTCGTTTCTGATTTCTGAGTTTTGAGGTAAATAAAATAATCAAAACTAAATGAAAAGATCTCTATGAAATGCTGCTTTACCAACCTGTTCTGACATAAATGTGAAAATCATGCTGGCTAACGCTATCAAAAAAAATGACTTTGACCAAGATCTAATTTTCTTGTAAAAGCTACAACTGTTTGTCCCTTTCATCAGAGGTGTAGTGCAGGTTATACACAGGTATGGGGAGTATACCTACTTATTTTTCAGTCGGCATCGGTCGTACACACCTCTAAATCCCCTCTGATGAGCATCATTTGGCGACGGCGAAGGAATGATATACTTGGAATAATGAATAAGAATTACTTCACTTAAACGGCACAATTATGTAGTTGTCACCCACCTGAAGGCAGCTCTGCACTTCTTCTGTGGCAAATGTCAATTCCATTTAAATATTTACTCCCCGAAGTCAAGGAGCAGAAGTAGTTAAGTGCCCACATGCAAATTCTACTGGCCTATTTTGAGGCATGAATGTAGTGTACCTTCTCCTCTCTGCATCACTGCACCACCTGCTTTTGACCTACTCTGAGCAGGTGGCTGCTGTCAGTGTAAACACCAGCGATACCTGCGACACTAAAGTTGCATTGTGCCATTGATTGCTGCTGACACCCCCCGCCCACCACCACCACCACCACCCGCTGTGCCTGTTCTCCCAGTCTAGAAAAGTCTAGTTCACAGCAAGACAACAAACCATCAAGTGAAAGCAGGTGAGGGAAAATGTCTGAGACCAACAAAATGACATCTTGACGGCCGGAGCTGCCATGTGCCACGAGGTGTCACAAAAACAAATCTTGCAGAGTCAGCCCTTGGAGGGATAAAAGGGGAAATATAAATAGAAAGTCACGTCTATGTGCTGGGTAGCAACTCCCCTCAAAATGAGAAAAATGTCTACTAGATATCTCCAAAGATTCCTGACTGGTCGGACTAATTTGATATATATAATTATAAAGATTACCCCCCTCCTATTGGGATGTACTTCAAATGAGTAAAAGCAATGTAAAATTAAAGGTACTTTCTATTTTGCATATATATTAGAAGGCAGTCTCCCTCCCGCCAGCCTCTCAGATCTTAACAGTAATGATATTACATGCAGAGCACACAGTATAGCACACGACCCGAGCCACCCCTCAACTCATCCTTCATACTGCTCCCATCCAGTCGCAGATACAGGACCCTGACCTGGAAATGGGCACGCTATGGCAAGACATCCCAGCACACACTGCCATGTGTTGGTAGCTATCTGTATGGGATACGGGTGAAAAATGTGCTGTACTCCTTCTAAGGATAATAAAGTATCTATCATTTATTAATCAAAACTGGCTAAATAAATATAAAGTAAAAGCCTCCAAACTGTATTTTCCTGCCTGGCAGCTGCTGTGTGACATCCAGCAATTGATGAGAGTAACCTCAATCTTCAAAATATCAGCAAATAGAGAAGTAAGAAAAGAACACCCACGGGTTCGTCAGAGTCTGAGTAGGGATGAAAAAAAAAATTGGAAATGAATAAATACAAGTGGTTAAAAAAAAGATGCCAGAATTAACCAGGAGGCTTTCTTTTGTAGTCTCTAGTCAAGGTGTTAAAATGCTAAACAACAAAACACAGCAAATACAACACGCGGCTGATAAAAGATTGGAAAACGATAATACGATGAAAATCAAATGTAATCATATAATCGATGTAATCAAACATCAAACAACACGTTCCTGTGATTACGTCTACTTCAATTACAGGAATAATGATGTTAATCGTGATTAACATTATGATGAGGTGATATTGTTTACGTGAGCTCTGCATTTGCTTTATTGTCTTAATTACATTATCATTTCTCATAATTCAATGAACATGTAAAGTGGGAGCGAACATAACTTGCAGAAGAGCAGTTAATGTGATTTTTTATGGTACAGTGACTTTGCAAACTTGCAAACGTGATGAGTTACAAAACTATTTAATGACAATAATGCTGCACTCAACTGGCTCTGACTCATACTGAAGCTATATTAGGGTACTATAAGTGAATTGTCCCCAGTGTGGGATCAATAAAGTCTATCTTAACTTGACTTGTCCTGTCCACTGACAGTTTAAAGAATGGCGTATGCATGGTGAGGTTTCTGAAGAGCCATTTTGAAGCTCAGTTTGTACGACATGTTGCTAGTCCTGCATTCTGCCGCCTCCCAGCTAATCTGAAAATCGGCAAAGACATGTATAACGGTGTAAGACACCTAGCTGTTCAAACAAGCCACCTGTAATGGCTCCTACCTGTCAATCAAAGCAGCCACACTGTTAATTCTGCATAACGTTAAGCCTTAATATCATTTGAACAGGTGCGTTGTATAAACATTCACCCTCAGTACAGTTGTCATGAACGGGGAAATTAGCTATAGAGACCAAAACAGTTTTTTGTACCAGGCTGTAAACATGTTAATCTCTGCTGTGACGTTGGACATTTTAACATGGGGACTCATGGACTCACTGTGGAGCCAGCCTCGAGTGGATGTTTGAGGAACTGCAGTTTTTGACTTTTTGCACAGGCTTACTTCATGAACATGGAGGTTGCAGCTTGGTCCTGTCCTGATTTGTAATGTTTGGTAAAAGAATGAGGTTTTCTTATGATTGTAATGTTTAAATGTTAAAAGCTTGTTTGTATGTTTGACTATTATCTCTATATTTATCTGGACTAGTTCAGATAAGTTCAGAAAGTTTGCCTGGACTCTTGTACTGTATGAACCCTTCTGTTCAGGGGAGGCTTCCACACTTTAAGCCACTTTCCATGCACATTTGTAAGAAAACAGGAAACCTTTGTTATACAGAACATTCACTGGAACGATACTGCATACACATATTTGCATAAAAGCGTACCACAGAAGCTGCAGCTCGGGAAAAAAAAATCCAGCACTGTATTGGCAACATATTGCTCTAGGAGGAAGACGTTCTGTGTCATAATAGACGGTGATGAATTGTTCATCAGGTGCTTGTTTATTGAGTTTTAGAAAGCCCAACATCCCTGCTAAGTGCCACTGAGTGTTTGGTCCAAGCTTTCTAGTCACTCAGATTTGATCTTATTAAAGTCTTGTTAACAACTGCTGCTCATGCCGACACTCCCTCCAAAACACACACACACTGAAAACTCAAAACAAAGATTTGCAATTAATATTCCAAACACAGCTCTACCTCTACCAGCTTTAACAGGGTTCACAAGTTGCAGGACAGGAACACAGGTTTAACACCTGCTGCACAGCTCAACAAATGTCAGGTGAGACACTCATTATTTGCGCTGCATAATTACTTGATTATGCAAGCACTTGTTGGTATCATTACCACTGAGCAGCCACTGCTTTACATCCAAAAGAGGGCACAGAAATTATTTGGTTTTTGGTTGTGCGTGTCCGAACTGCTCTCCGGGTTTCTTGCTGAGGCAGAGCGCTGCAGGTTCTTTTCAGCTCCAGAATCGATAGTCCAAATTAATTTGAGGCGATCATTAACGTCTTTGTCTACACAAACATGTGCTTTGCAAAAGGCTCCTACGCCAAATCATCCAAATCCCATTTTCATTTAATGGCTATAATTAATCTTAATAATCCGAAGTAATTTCCTCCAAAATGCTGGTGATCAATAGTGGCTGTGATAGCAGGCACAGAGTTTTGACAGCAAAACTAGAAAGCGGTGCACTTGCTGTGTTAGAAACAGATGGTGCTCTATAGTCTGGATTTTATAGTGTATGACTGTAAATCCTTAATTAAGAGCATGTGTTCATTCAAAATGAAACCTAGCAGGCTGCAGGAATGATAAACGTGACATCAGTCAGCACAGAGATGGCAGATCATTCAAATATGCTACTTGGAAGTCTTCTTGCTCCTCAAATGAGGCACATCAACCGAGCCCTGAATGGCAGAGGAGTGTGCCTCACATCGCTTTGACATGTCTGCCCTTGTTATTTCGAGATGTGAGTCATTAGCTCACGAGCGGCGGCATTTACCCCGCTTACATCTCTCTGCTCTCATTAGTAAAATGCAACAGATACTGACTCAGGTCGTAGTGACCTAACCAAAGTGCACGTCTTTTGAAGACTCGGTTTCATAACATAACAGAAAAAAAAGCCAGATTTGCCACTTTGTCAAGAGCAACACGTAGCTTTAGTTGAGCTGTGAGGTTATCCTTTATCTTCAGACTGAGAGAGCTCCGTGGTTTATCGCTTTGCATTTGATTATTATGTTAATATATCTAGGAATACTGTCAGAGACTTCGCCAGAGGCAGATAAAGGGCAGGTAATTACGACACCATTCTATACTGTGAGATGTACAGAAGTCTTCCTCAAGGTTTCCTCGTAATATGATGGCGAGGAGCTCCATTAACAGCAGCGGGGAGGAGATACGGCTGAGGAGGCGATTAAACCTGAGATCAGCCTCATCTCTCGCAGCATAACCTTGGGATAGACTCAATTACGCCGCCCGGCCTCTCGCTATATAATATCAAACTGGAAACTCTGACTGTCCATCAGATTTCAGCCTTAATTGCTTTCTCACTTTCCTAATGGCAAACTTAGCGCTACACAGCGTTTGCACAATTAGCATCTCAACAGCAATGGGCCTGTGCAGAGTTTTCTTAATTAGGGAGGAGACCCAGAAAAAAACACAGCAGCACGTCCACTGTCGCTGACGGCCAGAATAATGAGTCTCTATCTCCCTGAACTGAGGTCACTCACTGTGCAGACGGAGAAGAGGACTTCCTCCTCCTCCTCCTCCTCTGCTTCCCCTGACAGAGAGCTGATCCTGCATGCAGACACTGACTGAGATCAGGATCCATTTTGTTTTTCCTCTCCTGCTCCACAGCTGAGATTTGAAATGAAAATGTGTCTTTCTCTTCAAACTGTGACAGAGGAGGTGTGTTAGCAGCAAGAGGAAATCAGCTTTGTAGCCTTTTCGCTGTTGCTGTTAATTGGACGAGCTATAGCGCAATAATACACACTCGGTGCTCTTTTCCGACTGTTATTTGTGTGGGTGGGATGTATTTGTGCTTTTCAGTTCATGGATTACACGTGTGTGTGTGTTGTCTTGACACCCAGATCCTAGCCAACACTCCCAGGTATGTTCATTAGCAGGCAGACCAAGTAATGAGCCCTCAGAGCACCTCAGAGCGCAGCAGGCCGTCGACACAAAAGGCAACAAAGACGACAGAAGAAAAACATGGACATTCTCTTTTGGGACATAAGGAATAAGCACAGAGTCAAAAGTGGCGTGTTTATGTGAAAGTTTGTCTTTGAGGCGCTAAGAGATTTTGCCACCTCCACTCCGTGGTGCGATTTTCAGCCAAGCTGTTACCCAGAATGAGAGTAAATTACCCACACAGCAGCAATTCCTTCCCGCAGGGCCGCCTATTCCTCTGATGTTTATGTTGGCATGCGAATAAATGAGGCTCTGCACACCCACAAGTCCAACACTGTCATTAGAGCAAACACTGTTAACTGACAAAAGTGTAGTTGAATAAGTGTTTGTTGCTGTGTGGGTGTGCATGGATGCCTACTGGCTGCACATATTGTGAGAGTATGTTAAGGACCTGCAGCCATCTGGACATAAGTAGGTTTTGTCTATCTCACTGGAAACGCATTTTCACTTCTCGTTGTGGAAGTTCCTCAAACGTCCACTTGAGGCTGGCTGCAGAACGAGTCAGTCTCCATAAGTCCCCATGTTAAAATGTCCAACTTCACAGCAGAAAATGTTTACAGGCTGGTACAAAAAACAGTTTTGGTCTCCAGAGCTAATTTCCACTGTACTGAGGGTGAATTTTTATTTAACTATATTTTAAGGTTTAAAGTTAAGCATAATTAAGCAGTAGTCACTTTAACTGAGCAACCAGATTTAACTTGATCCGATTAATCCGATTTTTAGATTAGCCAGGAGGAGGAAGAGACAGGACTACAAACATGGCGGCCATTCTTAGTTTCAAAATGGTTCTTCGGAAACCAGTGTGTGATGTCACAGGTACAACGTCCGCTCTTTATACTGTCAGTGATGTTAACCTTTAATACAGTCAACAGTACCCAAAGCTTAGCACATGAGCAGGATGCATCTTGACATACAACATTATGGGTTGATGCCTGTTAACTACCCAGATAAAGTTATTTCCCTCTCTGCATGGAAATAGCTGGATCCTGTTAAAAAATATATAAAGAAGTATATAGTATAATAGTATAATATATTAAAGAAGTCTGTTATAGATACATAAAAACTTGAAAATCTATTTTAATATAACAATTAAAGACCAAAAAATCAATTTATTGCACAATGTTATGACAATTATATTGATTTCTCTTTCTATTTTACTATTTATTTTAATCATTTGTTACTTAATTTATATCCCACATGCGTTGGTCTTTTCTGACATTTAAACCTGCATATGCATATGTGAATATAAGCTGTTTATGTATTTATGCATGTGTGTGTGTGTGTGTGTGTGTGTGTGTGCAATAACTCAGTTCTGCTCGACTCCCTTGAAAGTTGTTGTTTTTAATATTTAATCTGCGGATGTGTTGAAAGCTAAGTGGGTGTCAAGCCGAGCAGCTATAACACGCAAATCTCTTTACACTCGTCCTGCTCCCAGTCAGCACTTCATTGCTGCTAACGTCAATCAAAAAAAAAAAAAGAAGAAGAAGAAGCCGCGACTTGACAGCCAAACACATTCTCTCGGCCGTAGTGATTAGTGACAATCCAGACAAAAACAGCCCCAGCATATAATTGGAATGCAGCGAAAACTAAGTGACGCTGTCAGAGATAACGCTGGTGACCACTGGGACATGTGGCATTAAATGTGAAATGAAATCATTAGCTACGCCTAAGCAGCTCCCTGCACAGGCAGCCGAGACTAAAAAAAGGGCACATACGTGAACGCAGTCGTGTTTTTGCCGCCTGTATGTCAAGTATAACTTCCAGCCAAGGACTTCATTACTTTATAAAGATGACCGCCGCAAGGAATGAGACTTTTAAAATGGAGATAAAACCAGTACAATTTGCCGGAAGGGAAGACCCATCTACTGACTGCTCTGTGTTCTGTACTCATAATCATTGGAAACTGTGTAATATCATTTAGGCATTTATTTTGTCCAGTGAGGAGACACCTCCAGGACTTCACGGGAGAATTAACAATTAAAAATCAACAGCATTTAAAAAGGTTAGAAGTTAAATATTCCACATGGCCACATGCTTTCAGGGGCTGGAGAATGCCATCAGCGGCCTAATTAACATTGCACTGTCTGTTTAGGGGTCTTTTGTCAGTATATTTTCTCTATTAACCTTCACCACCTTAGCTGACCAGGCATTTTTCCTCTATGCTGCTGCTCTCGGGCATGCATTCATACTGGGCAAATGTAAAGTCCTCCAATGCTTCATTAGGGCCGTCTATCACACTAGTGAAAAGGACAACAGAAGAAGGACCCTAAGGGTAACACCTAAATACCAGCATCAATAAAGCTCATCAATCATCATCAATTACACTATTTAATTCATCTTGGAAGGCTTGGATTGCCAGCCGATGTCCAGAAACACAATTCAGCAAATAGTAGGCAGACATTTTGAGGAGAAGTGTCCCAGAGTTCAGAGACAATAAAACAGCAAAGACAAAACAGCAATGGTTACTTTTTACATCATTTGAAGCTTTTTAGTGGAGGAGCAAGAACACACCTATGAATACAATCCTAACCTTCTTTCGCTCCATCACCGGTCCATCACCCCCCCAAAGCTCCCCACAATGCAACCATATTTAGTACGCTGCTCCCTTTAGTACAAGATACAAGTACAAGACCCAAGCTTCGTTCACCATTTTCCATTTTGCCAATAAACCTTTCAAACGCATCTGTTGATGTTGTGTCCCTTGCTAGTGAACTACCAAAAAAGAAAAGACAATAAAACAATACAATAAAATACACGACAATGAAATACAATATTGTTTGACGACCCATTATTCTGAAACCCCAGCAGTCTGAAAAATGTCTCATTGGACTGATCTGTCTGAAAACAAACGGCCAGTGTAATCTGCTAACTCTCACAGATGCCCATTAAGTGAAACGAGTAACTGGGCGTCTTAATGCCATCATGGGGACGAGTCTTAGTAAGCCTCCAGAACAGCTGTAATACCTGTTAACATGGATTATTCAGTGTTCTGAAATTATGCCGGAGGATAAACATCATTCATTTTTCTAGAGCGGAGGTGAAGGTTTGTGTCCTTCTCTAGTAATTTAACCAGGTTTTTCATATATGATGTATTGAACCACATTTGGGTTTCATCCAGATGTGAGGTATTTGAAATGCTGAGTGTAAACAGGGTCAGTGAGACCCCCTGCTCTGAGAACGGCACTCACTTGGACACCAGGGAGAAAGCTTCAGCGCACACGGCCGGACACGGCACCAGCTTGATCATCACGTGCTCGCTGGCGGCCTTGAAATGCACCCGCGTCACCTTCTCCAGCACTGACGCCAGGGTGGCCACATCGCCAGCCTTTGTGCTGGGGTCGCCACCTGCTGTGTCCAAGATGTTTCCCCCGTGCACGACCAGCAGCAGCACATGCGTCTTACATTTCCTCTGCGAAAGGGTTGAAAAAACAGACACTTAAAAAGGAGGACGCTCAAAGGGAGGGAAAGAATAGAAGCAGCAGTTTGTGTGTGAACGCTACATGCGAAGACTAATAACCGGGTACTTCTATGTGCTCTTACTGGTGAATATAATGAAAGGCTGTTTACAGTGATCCTACCTCCTGCGTCCTCCAGTCCTTCAATGCTGCTCTGGGGGGCACAACGTGGACCACCCAGCTGGTAGAGACCCTCTGTGTTGGATGATCGAGCGGCAGAAGCAGGAAGTGAAGAATAAAAAGGGGAGAAATGAGGAAAGAAAGGGTCACTGCAAGAGCCACTTCACCCGGTTGCACCGATAACAGAAGCATAAATGGGTATTGATCGGCGAATATGGTCAATATTACTAATGCCTCTCCATCTCTCTTCATTGGACGGGTCTATACGCCCTTAGGCTCAAATGGTATAAGTAAGATTCAGAAGTCAATACTGACAGTAAACAGCAGGGAGCTTGGTTGTTTCTCTGCTGCAGCAGCATCTATAGCCATCACATAAAATTGGATTTTGAAAAGCAATGGACTTCATTTCAAGAGACAAAAAAAAAAAAATTCACCCATCTAGAAGCATCTCTCCCTCTTTCTGTGAGGTGTGGTGTATCATGGGAACCTGGCCAAACTCATTACCCTCTGCGGAAGCCTCTGCCCGGTGTGTCATCTTATTCCTGAGCTCTCTCCTGTCTCTCTTTCTATTTCCTCTCTCTCCGGGGCTCAGGGCATCCAGGCTCTGTACTTTGCACGCTCACTCGCTCATTGTTTATTTGGGCTTCTTCGTCTGGGACCGACTGTCATGGGAGACTCTCACAAACTCACGCACTGTCATCTCCCTTCTACTCCATTCCCAGCCCACAAGCCTGCCTCCGACTGGCTGCTTGTCTAGAACAGCTCAACACACACAGGGGACTCAGCATACTGAACTATTTTGGTCACAAAGAAGCAGGAAATCAATGGAGGGTGGTTTTCTTTCTTTCTTTTTTTTTTTTGAAAGAGGGACACAGGGCAGAAAAGTTCCCCCAAAATCCTTGTAAAGTATTTCAGTGTGCAAACACTGCAGGGGAGAACAGGATTTGACAGCAAGGAGAAAAACTGTGTTTTTTTGGGGGCTCGATCATTGTGTTTCAGATTTATTTGGAGGATGTGTTCACCGCAACGCTCCAACAACCAGTGATTTAATTGCTGATGGACAGAATTTGAATTGGAAGCTATTTTAATAGTCGATTAATCACATGTAGTCACTTTTCAAGCAAAATCAACAAGTCTCCTCTGATTTTAGTTACTCTTACTCACTTTTTTCGGTGTTACATCATCCTAAGCTAAACATATATTTGGGGTTTATTGGCTGGACAAAATCTGAAGATATTCCCAGGACTCTGAGAAACTGTGGTAGACATTTTTTTCTTTTACTATTTTCTGATTTTTACGACCTTTATTTATCATAAATAATATGATATATATGACAGAGGTGGGGCAAATTCATTGTTTTGTAAGTCACAAGTCTCAAGTCTTGTACTGTGTTTTTGCACTGACTAACGCACCTTTGCCTCCTACAGACCTTTTTTACAGCAGCCAATTTGTCAGCCAATAGTCAGGTCGACACAACAGGTGTTTCCAATGATACGAATTAAGGTGCAGTTCTGTTTATTGCAGCAGAGACTTTCCAACATGCACCACAGCAGCACTCTGACTCTGTTCGACCTGACTGGATCAAAACGCTACTGTGACAAAGGTGTATTGTGCAATATGATTGGCTGCTGTCAGACAGATTTAAAGTATTTAAATGTCAGTCATGTTAATTGTGTGCTTACTGTTTTGCACTAATGAGTAGTCTAGCAGTTACTTTGACTCTGATTTAAGGACTCAGTTGTTAGCTTCTACCTAACGAGTATAAATGAGCTGTTTAAAAGTTAAACAGGTTTGTTCAATGTGTGATTCTACTTTTCTCTTGGACAGAGCTGAGCTGAGTAACTACACTCATTTAACGAGTGATCTGACTAATTGCTCCTGATAAGATAAGATAGGCTTTAATGATCTCACACGGGGGAAATTCATTACTGTTGAGTAATTAGCAGATGAGTGATATGGCGGTGAGGAAAAGTCGGGGCTGAGTTGTTTTGTGTTTTTGGCCAAACCTCCAAAAAGTAACCGCTTATCCTCACCGGGGTCACGGTGGGGCTGGAGCCTACACCAGCTGACTTAGTACACCCTGGACAAGTCACAAACATATAACGTCTTATATATATAGTTCAGTGTTTTGAGTTTCCTGCAGTATTTCTATAATCACAGTATTTAGGCCATCAGATGATACCAGTGGATGTGCATGGAGCAGATTACAGCTTAAGTTGAAAACAATCTTCACAAAACTATCTTCGACCATTTTCACACAGAATCCCCTGAAACAATGTGTGTGACTGCAACCCCGATAAACAAAGTTATTTTAGGCGAGTCAGAGCGGCGGCTTAAAGCAGAGAGCTGAAATAGGTTTCACAGAATACAATTCCTGTGGCCGATTCAAAATATGATTCATGCGCTTGGCCGGATGGAGAATGTCACAGCTAGTTTGCATTGCTCCAAGAAGCATTAAGGTTATAGATCATAATTCAGTCTTTAAAGAAAGCCTGTTAATTAAGTGAAATACAAAACGCGCACCGTTGTTTGATCACCGAGTACACACACTCCAACACAGCCCATATTAAAAACATCCCGAGTCTCACACAAAGCATCGCACTAGGGAACGTAGCAGCTGCCAATCTGTGACAAGCAGCTGCATTCGGGAGATTGTAGGAAAGAGAGTCGGAGGAAATAGGAAAGCTTCGCACACCTCATCATTTGTGAGACGAGCACACACGCTGGGCCGCTGCTGAATTCAAAGATAAGTAAGACATTTGTCTGATATTGGAGCAAACTGACAAAATCGTCTTTCTGTTGGTGCGGCTCGGTGGTATAAACCGGCTTCCTGCGGTTACGAGGCCAATTTTTTTCTTCTTGTCCTTCAGTAGATTTGTGCTGCTGCAGGGGGATTCTAACAATCCGTCGGCTTTTCTGTTTTTATTTCTTGCGCTTGATGCCAGGAGGTCTGAGTCCTGCCAGTCAATATGTGCTTTATAAAGTTTAGTGGTATTTAGCAGCTCTCTGCCTGAGCTCATACCCTCCTAACAAATGACCTAACCTCTAAGCACCCTGTAGAAAGTTGACAGCGCCATAGTTCAGCACCGCTACGGTCGTTTCCAGTCAAGCACGCGCTCACAGCAGGTACACGCAGTGCATCAGAGCATCTGCTATCACGCTGCGGTCTGAGATATTTCCTAACGTATCCACGAGAGAGAGGAAGAGAAAATTGACCCCAGAAAGAAGGTGGCGCAGATGAAAGGGCTCTCCAAATAAGCCCACTCGAGCTGAATGAGAAAGGATGAAATATTGATGTATCGATCTGTGTTTGGATCCCTCATGTGTGTCATTCTGTCAGCGTAACTATGATTTAAAATGTCATTTTCCCATAAAAGTGAATGTCGTCTCTTTTTGTCCGCAGCATGCAGAGTTTTTGTTCTCTGTTTATCTCCCCTCGACTGTTCTTCCTATCGGGTCTCGACCACTTCTTTCACCATACACACATTTATCACCTTCGATTCGGCAGATGGGAGAAAAACAAGAGCTGGGGGACGAGAGGATGAGAGTGAGAGGCAAAAGACTGCATTCATCAACAGGAAGATTGGCTTCCAGGGTACAGATTTATATCTTCCCCGGGAGTATGAAAATGGCAATATGCCCTCAAAGTTTCCTGCCTGCTGGAGTGTGAATCAACTCATTAGAGAGCTACAGTATCACAATGAATTATCTGTGTTCCCGGGAAGACGTGCACAGAAAACAGCAGCCTTGGTTTCTTCTTGCAAATTATTTTTACCTCTAAATCTGTGGCTTAATTTAACAGGACATGCTACGGTTTTAAGAAACAAAAGAAGGAATGTTTTATGCAGAACAAAGCCTGTGATTACATTTGTGGGAATTGATTATGAACATCCTTCTAGTACACAGGTGTGAAACAGTAATCTACGTAAATGTATGTCTTCATGAAGACAACATAATCTGCGACAGGCTCATAATACTATGAGTATTATGAGTACTACTAAAGCTGTCTTTATTGTGATTACAAGCTCTGCTAATTTTTTTTTTCAAGCTCTGTTTTGGGCTACATCCACTCAGCGCACACTCAGTTTATCAGAGCCTCTTCACTGAAAACAGCTCTGCTCATAAAAATCAAAACAATGAGGCGAAATAAGCTAAAGCGTTTTGTAAAGCATGTTTACATGTCGGTAAGTGTTTGTAGAACGCATTTCAAACCCTGACGTTCACTCGCCGCCTTTGCAACCATCCAGATTAATCGATTCAAGCGAACGTGAAAAGCTTGACTGCAAACTGGGTTTTGCTTCTTTCATGCAGGCGATAGAGAATTACACCTTGAGATCTGAATTTGTGCAACAGGTTTAGCGCAACGTTTCTCTGCATGCCATCGTCAGCATCCACGAGAAATACTCTACGTGGTAAGATATTTTCTTTTTATATTTGACAAAGGTTGTTGTATTGATGGTACTTTATGCTGTTTTCCAGGTACTGTATCGAGAAAGGTGACGAAGCGATCACATTTATTGCTTTGTTGTAATTCTGAAAAGTGTGTGCTGTGAAGTATCAACAGGTTATGGTGCTCATTTGGAGGAGCGGTGTTTCCAGACTGGTTGAACAGCCCCCTCTGACCTCTGGCACAGTACAGGCATGCTAACTCGCTCAGCCATCTGTTCACTGCTGTTGGCATCCGGGTCTGTCGTGTTGCCCTACTGCGAAAAGACCCCAGGAGACGCCACCAGCTCCATTGCATGACAAACCTGCTGACCCCCCCCTCAATGCACACACACAAAGAGATATATACACCATAAGGCAATGCAACACATAAACTAACTCAAAGCCACACACACAGTCTGTCTCTAACAATCCCAGCTGCTCCCTGTCTATATGCTGCGGCTGTTGTAATGCAACAAACACTCCCACACACACTAACGCACATACAATAAGCAAAAGTAAGGCAGCGGAGACACCTTCGGTTACTATAGCGACGTACTGATTTGATATTTACTATCGACAGCTGTCTGATTTGGAACAAAAACACTGGATCAAAGATTGGAAAAAGCTGCAATTCAGTACAAACTAATGACAAATGTATCCTGGAATGTCACGTTAATAATTAATAAAAGTGCTAGCGACGGCTGTGCGATCAATGCCAGGCACTCAATAAAGCACTTAAAATCATACAAAGAAATACAGAAACAAAAGAGAGCTTCAACTCAAAAGCTCTGCATTAACGTGTTACATCTTCTCCGTTTAACCAGTACAAATCTCCAGGTTAGCTATTCCTCCCCGTTTTTAGTCTTTATGCTAAATAAGCTAACTCACACATATTTCGTACAATCTTGCCTCCATATGAGGGCAGATGGGGCAGTCAAATCAAGTTAGTTTTATTCATAAGGCTCATGGTTACTTCTTAAAGGACGGCGGCCAACAGAGGACGGACTCGTCTTCCAGGTGGGGCTGATATTCAATTGTCGTCTTACACAGAGTTCACTTCTATGCTAGCGTGCCACAAATAGGTTTTTCTACAGGGTCATGCGCATGTCTTGAGGTCACTGCGGGGCTAATGTTAAGCCTCAGATTGTTATGGAAAGAATGACTTCTCTCCTTGAGACACAGAGCAGCTGTACGCTTGTGTTTAGGAAAGCAGGCGCCATTCTGATCATTACTATGGTAACCGAGGTCAGACGATCGGCTCCGTAGACACAACGGATAGGTGCATAACGCAGAAGCCTCCAGAGAGTCAGTTAACAACGTCAGGCCAATGTGGGTGAACATATCTCCTTGTTTGTAGACTAATGACCAATTAGGGACTCAGAGTAGTTGTGCCACCATTATGAGGACATATAGACGACCCACAGAGGACAGCTTCATCAGGATGGTCATGACAAATGTATTGATAAGTCCTCCATTCTCCTTGGCCAAGCATCAATAAACCTTTCAACGTAAGACACCTCCTGCTGCTCTTGCTCCACTCACTGAGCTGACCATTGATAAATAAAATCCTCCACAACAGTTACATAAGTAGCAGCAGAGGAGTTATTGCATGGACAAACAAGATTTGCACTTTTGTGCATTTGCACTGCTCTGCCTTTCATTCAATGTCTACAGCACGTCTACATCAAGTCAAGTGTAGATAGTTTTAATCTCTATTTGTAGTTTTATTTCTCAATTTTGTTAAAAAAATGCATTTCTATTTTTACTTTTACTGTATTTAGTTTTCTCAGCACAGGTTTCATTCCTTTGCGCGTCTATTCCATTTTCAGAAATTAAGAAAATGCAGCACAGAGCACACAGTACATTATTTAGTGTAAGAAGTTGATATTGATCCGTTTCTCCCTCACTGTCACCACGGTAACTGCATGCCATTTCTGCAACGCGTAAACAATAACGATAGAGCTCGATCAACATTTTATAACGCATCAGGAATGTGTTAAACATCAGCAGGAGAAACCTATGTGGAGCTGAGAGGAGGCCGCCACCTCTCTTACTCCCTCCTCTCCCTCTCCTTCCTCCTCTTCCTCCTCCTCCCCTCTGGAGCTCCAGGCGACGGCAGTGTTGTTTGGGTGTGATTATCTTCTCTCAATGTGCGATCACGCAGCATTTCTTAACTTCATATCCTGTCAGGCAAACATACTCAAATGCACATGTAAACACACACCTACCTAGAGATGTGCAGATACAGATAGACAAAGGCAGGCCGGCGGAAACACAGACACAGAGCAGAAAGAGGCTCCGACAACAAAAGGCACAATTAAAAGCTGTAACATGAGAGATGAGGCAGAAGGATAGAAGAGCTGAGTGTCTCAGGTCACTCACTTGTAACCATCATCTCACCTCTCACTCTCTCGTTCACTCTCTCGTTCTTTTATTATAAGCCTGCAGAGGAATTGCTTTTGTCTTTTGCAGCTTTTTATGCATCTCTAAGCAGTTTTATTTTTGAGAGAGAGAGAGAGAAACTATTAAATGGAATTAAAAGTGACAGGGCGACTGCGCCTATGCAAGCACTGTGCGCTAAAAATGACCAGGGGTGGTCAGTGGGCAGAATACAGATGAGTCTCAGACCTTAAATTTATGTTTTCTGTCACTCCTTCTCTGCATGCGTTTCTGAATAGAGCCACGGGGTGCGTATTGAAAAGAGAGCTGTGGCACTCGGTAGAAAATGGAAAATCATTCACTCACTTTTTGTGGAATTACATTCTCGCCTGTGACGGAAAGAAAAGGGTCCATGTGTGGCTGTTTGGCAGGGCTTATCACTTAGTCATCTCCTCTCATCTCCCCTTCCACTGACGTAGCCATTTTAGCTAATGTTGTCCCAGCTTGGCAGCACACACCCCAAGGAAGCAGCCAAGCCGGAGTCAGTAGATTTTGTTTATCACGGAGTCCGTAATCAGTTATGTAACGCGGCTATTTCAGGTTTGACTACATTATACAGCATCGCTTGGTGAATGAAGTGGAAGGGGAAAGAAAAGATGGCGGTGAAACGAGGGCAGGATAAATATACAGATGAGGGTGTTTGCATTGTGAACAGCTTGATAGATGCTGGAGCAGTGGCTGATGTTCGGTCATGGGACGGCACTGAGCGGAGACGATGAAGAAGACGAAGAAGAGTACAGTGGAAGATAAGGGGCGATTCTGCTTCAGGCATTCCTCTCTGTCATTGAGGTTTCATCACCGTTGCCTCTATTGAGAGGGAAAGTGTTTACAGTCGCCTGTGGCTTGTGGAGTAATAAATGACAAAGATAGAGAAAAGGGGGGAGAAATATAAGAACATGATGAGGTGATGTGATGTGTAGGGAGTGAAGGCACCGAGAGGCCGGGGTGGAAATGGATGGCTAGAGATGCTGAGGGGAACAAAAGAGGGAATGAGGGAATAATGGAGAGCAAAAGGAGAGAGGTTATACACCCAGAGACACATCTGAGGAACAGACAAATAAATGAGGATCAAAGGGGGAGTGCATGTCACCGCTCAACCGCTGCAGAGACGAGAGGAGACGAAGCCAGCTGCACCTCTAAGACAGCCAGTGACTCGGCACGGCGCGATTCAGTCTTCTTCGCCGCCTCTTTTATTATGAACTACAAACAATAAATCACAAGCAACGAGGTCATTAAGCAAATGGGTCGCTGTAGCTGCCGTGGTTAAGTGAACAGGTTTGAGAGATGGCAAGTAAACGCCACAGTATACCTGCAACAGAAACCGAGCATAGAGGGACATATTTGCTCCAGGAGACATCAGAATGCTACTGGACAAATCTGAGAGTTCAACGTGCCTATAATCAATATTTTTCTATTAATAATGGATCATTTGTCTACTTGTATATGTCAAAGAGGTGAAATAGCTCAGCACCTCAGCTTTGATTCTTTGTAGTGTCTTGTCATGTGGTGATTCGATTTACGAACTGTGTTTTGTATTTGTCAGAATCGTTTTTCAGCCACAGCGGGCAGACGTTTACACCAAAACATCTCTACAAACCTACTGGAGTGACTCCTGAATGAATGGTAATGTTGCCTCGCTTCTGATGGTGAGCAGACAAAACATCTGTAGTCGCAGGTTTAAGAACTACATTTGCGGATGTGAATGGATCATCATCATTTCTAAATTAGAAACAGTTTACCTGTGAAGGGAAGTTAAACGGGTGAAAACAAACGCACGCGTGTTACAGAACGCACGGCGAGGTGACCGAAGAGAGCCGCCGAGTGGATAGGACAGTACAGGATGGGATAAGTAGCTGAAAGCTTCGTGCAGCCACTGTCTGCAGTTACTGTAAAATCTCTCTCCTCCATCAGAAGTCAGGTCACAAAAAACATCTTTGTGCACCATTTCTCCATTAATGACCGGGCGTCTGGTGCTGGAGCTGGTACAAACATCACTGGTGCTTGACAAGTTAAGTACACTCAGTGCCCATTGAAAAAAAATAACTGCTACAGACACCAGGGGATGTGTTACTTCAAATGGAGTGTGAGATGTATGTTGTCTTCTAGTGAGGCTGAATGACTGTTTTGTTGTATTGCACTCATTTTTTTTGCTTTATTAGACAGTGACAGCTGGAGAAATTGACTGGAAAAACAGGTGAGAGAGAGAGAGAGAGAGAGAGGGGATGGCATGTAGCAAAGAGTCCTGGTTGGAAGTGAAGCCAGTACAGTAAGGACTCAACCTAGACACATGCATACACTCTACTGAGACCACCTCTCTTTATACTGTATAATGTATTTTATACACAAACAGTAATATATATATAGAAGATGATGATTAACCATCGAGCCCCCAATGAGGAAATTCAATCAAGTTTTACACACAAAGGACTCATAGAAGTGTGAGTGAGAGCAGTTAGGGATTTGGTGCATTGTTCAAGGGCACTTCAGCATCTCTCCACCGACTGTGGTCGATGCTGGACCTGAACCAATCACCCTGCGGTTTCCATGCCAAGTCCCAATGGACTGCCCCTGTAATCATCTTGTTGTGCTAAAAATTCAGTTAATAAATTGTGACATTATACCGTACGTCCTGAGTGGAACACAATCTCTTTTTGCTACGCCCAGTTTTATGTCTTCAATATTCCTGTGCTCCACAAGCGTAGGATGTAAACATCCAAACAAGGCAGAGCTGCAGCAGACTATATGAATATTTCCATCCAGCACCGTGTTTCTATTTTAGACAAGTTTGACTTTGTTACAACTAATGAGAGACAGACAGAGGGACAATGCAATCACCAAGTAAAATTCTCAACAGCGCTCTATGAGTTTAAATGTGTACTCGATCCAGCAGTCCCAGTATTGTATTTCCGTCTCAGAGGTTTCCTGGAAAACATTTTTTTTTATGTGATATTACAGGTGTTTGCAAACATTTTACCATTTCCGTCATGCGGTGTGACTGAAATGGAAAGTCTGCTATATGAGACGCAGCTTCTCATTGATTATATTACAGTGGGAACACCTAATCTTTGTCGCCCTTTCTATTTTATAAAGAGAGATTGGCCGGCGCACTCATAATATTTTCATACATTATACAAGATAAAGAGAGATGGTCTCAGCGGGTGTCAGTCTGCAGACGCTGGGGGCGCACACAGTTTTAAAGAAGAGACGCTGCATGACTAATACCAACCGAGACATAATGTCAGTGGTTCAGTGTCTCACCAGCTTGAGCCCCATACAAACACCATATACATCGCTACAGCAGTGTCGTGTACTGAGTGTACTTAACTTGTCAAGCACCAATGATGTTCGTCCCAGCTCCAGGCAGCCAGTCATTAACGGAGAAATGGTGCACAAAGAAGGCTTTCGTGTTTCGTGATCTGACCTCTGATGCAGGAGAGATTTATAGTAACCGATGACGGTGGCACTACTTATCCTATCCTATACTGTCCTATCCGGTCTACAGCTCCACTTTGTTGGCCATTTGGGTAAATTAAGTCCAATATTCACTTTCTTTTGATTTCTTTTGGTCTCTTTAGCTGCTAAATGTTGAGCAGCCAATCTTCTCCTCAGATAGCTTTCAGTGGGTTTGTAGAGATGTCTTGGTGTGAATGTCTGCCTGCTGTGGCTGAAAAAGATCCTGACAAACACAGCTGAAGGGAACCAAAACAGTGAAGTTACGAGCTGGAGCTGCAGATCACTTCATGAAAAGATACTGCAAAGAGTCAAAGCATAGAGGTTAGGTGGCTCTTTGACATTCACAAGTAGACATGTGAAGATGTGTCTAAGTTGTCAGCTCGGGTTCTGCTGCAGGTATATTGTGCTGTGTACTTGCCTACTGTGTGTTTTTAACATGACTTCAACTGTACTTATCACTGACAAATAGCCGCATTTGATTTTCCAATGAAGATGATTTACATCCTGAAATGATGGACGATGAAAAGACTGATGTTTTTGCCCACTTTGTGAACATGAAACTGAGACGTTAACACATCCAGCAGACAAATATGTTCACCAGCTAGTTAGGTCTGTCTGCTGTTTGGTGCTGAGCAGGTAGTGTACTACAGGTTTGTAAAGCTTTTAAGCTGACATCATCTGACTGCTACAGCCGAAAACAAGTTGGTAGATCTGTGGGCTTAAAGCGATGAGTGAACTCTTTCTCATGTCTTCTTAACATGACGTGAATCTGGATCGACTGATTGGCATTTATAGGTTTATAGCATTTTTTTTTTCTAGGCATCAAACCTGTTTCAGCCAGGAGGTATTTACTCAGTACTACCCAGGGACACAGTTTGGTAAGTGTCACAATACTGAAAAATACCCACTGAGGCTGATGACAGAAACTCGTCTGACATCTGAGTGGCTTATTAAAGAATAAGACTGGTGATATTCTGTATATGTTTAAATATTGTGGAGTGAATTAATATGATTCATGTAGGTTTATGATCTAATGCTAATGTGCTTATAACAATAAAATTCAAAACTTTTATTATATATATAAACTTATATAATTATATCTAATGGCAGCTCTTTGTGTTCGTTATTTCGACAGGCATTTTTATTATGAACATTGTTGTGGAGCACTACAGTAACTCTGACTTGTGCTGCTGCCGCTGTGGAGCACTTCACAGGTCATTACTGTTTTTTGAGTGGTCTGTTGATAGGGTGTGTGTGGGGGGTGTTAAATATTCACATTGTGCCCACTTCTTCAGTTAGCACCACCTGACTTAGTACAGCAGCCCCGCAGGAGCGGTTTCTTTCATCTCTGCGGGACCAGACTCCACTCCTACACTGGACTGCGGTGATTAAAAGCGCGCACTCCAGTTTGTCAAATCTCGAAACTGACCTTTACAAACGAGAGCGTTTACCAGTAAACAAAACCAGAAACCACCGAGCAGGGCTAATAGAGGAGCTGTAAAGCGCAGTTTGTGTTGAAACCATGTTATTACGGCGCGAGCACCGACCAGTGTGAGGACTGACTGACTGACACGGCGAGCTGTGGTCGGAGCTAATAAGCTTTAATTTCACATGAATCAATTCAATCCCCCCCTTTTTATCAAAAGTAAGCAAATTGCTTTGATTATTATTATTATTTCATCAGATTGATGACATTTCTGTGAGGTTCAAGGTGTTCCTCATGAAATGCGTCACAAAAGTCAGTTTTTATCTCATGTTGCCAGTATGGATGGCAAAATGGCAGCTACTACTGTACGTTTTACATATATCTATGAGGACTGATGGGCACGTGTGTCGTGTGCAGACAGACAAACAAGACGCTTACCCAACGGGAAATCAGCCATTTTGAATTAAGTGTTGATTTTTTGTTGATTTATAAGCATTACACTTTAATCGACTGCATGGACATCAGATCATCTCAAGATCTTTGGTGGTGCTAACGGTGAGTTTTCATCGAATGCTGCGTCCGGATCATGGCGTTGAATTTTGTCAAATATGCCCCAAACTTCACATGAGTGATGAGTTTTACACAAAGCTTTCACGGTGTGGTACACCTAGTCTATTTTGCTTAGGAAGGAGCGAAATGACCCTGAAGTGTATTTAAACGTTCAGTAACATCCGTAGTCGCATCATGACGTAGCCTAGTGTGAGTGTCTGAACACTGCGGATGTCTTCATGAATTCTCCTTCATCTTTCCTTGACCTCATGACATTTTCCATCAAGGGCAAGGAAGAGTGATTAGGAAAGGACTTAGGAGGTCACTTTTTTTGACTATTAAACCCATTAGGTATGATCAGCAAGCCTTCTCTAGCACCACACAGTAGACGCAGGAAGTGATATCTAGCTCCTATATGTCTGACTGTAGTGCTCAGAGTGTAAGCACCTGTTTATCGCCGCTTGCAGCTTTAATTATCATTGATTTTGTCCGATATGGATAAACTGACTCCAGAATCTTTGCCTGAAGAAGCACACTAAATAGAGGTACCTGATATGAATCTTTATTTAGGTAAATGGTATGCTGACCGATACCGTTTAACCCTGACACGTAGCTTCATAACCATAATGGAGAGTGACATGTTAAAAATGTTTTCCTGACAACTGTGATTACATTTCCTCTTATAAAGGAACCCCGTGCTGAGGGAGTTCGACTATTCTATTAAAAACCACTCATCTGCATAACTCCCAGTGCTGATTCATGATCTTTGAAGGCACACGCTGAACCTTTCTTACTGTGTCTGAGAAACACTGTGCTGTTAAATCTCTGGGCGATATGTTATTCAGTTACTGTGGTTGGATAATCACACGAGAGACTTGAATGAATAAATCTAATTACATAACTTTCTCGCAGGAAGAATTCATAAGAAGAATCACTTGATTTAAAGTCCGATTAATATGAAATATGATCCTCCTATGGTCCTCCTGCAAATACTTTGTTTCACAAACACAGGACCAATCAAAAGTTTGGACACCACCTGAAAAAAATCATCAACAGTGTCACCAGCAAAGCTCCCCCATACCGTCACACTTACTTCTCCATGCTTCAGAGTGGAAACCACACATGCACACACACCCCTGAAATACACGGCTCCGTCACGGCAGGAAATTGGCTACAAAATACAAAATAAAACCCCAGTTTTGATTTTCAAAATAAAATACTTTGTGCTCACCGTGGATCAAGTTTCATTACAAGAACATGTCAGAGCCGCTCCAGAGCTGTTCCGCATGCTGTGTATTTTCAGGGTCAGTCTCAAAGTTCAGTTTTCCACTAGTCTAATGTCCAGTGTTTTGGCCCACGCAGTTCTCTTCTTAAATCGACCATGAAGTCTTGATTTACACAGTCTTCTCTGAACACTTGATATACAGAGACGTGTCTGCTACCTGAACTCTGTGAAACATTCACGTGGTGCTATTAATTGGTGATTTCTGAGGCTGGCAACTGTAATGAGCTTATCCTCTGCAGCAGAGGTAAGTTTCGCCTTTTTTTGGTGTGGTCCTCAACAGAGCCGGTTTCATCATAGCGTTTCATGGTTTTTGTACTTTAAGACACTTGAAGAATGCTGGGACTGCTTGTTTCTCTTGTCATGATATGAAATGCTACGTGGCTGGATAGCTTTTTACTGTATGCCAACACTACCTCTGAAAAAAAAATGATGGTCTCAAACACGTTAAGAGGACGAGAAATTCTACTAATTAACTTTTGAAAAGGCGCAGCTGCTAATTTAAAAGCTTTCCAGGTGACTAACTCATGAAGCTGATTGATAGAATGAAGAGTGTTTAAAGCAAAAGGTACTCTGAACAATCTAAAATATAAAACACATTTTGCTTCTTTTTTTTTGTTGACAACATGTGATTTAGGTCTTTAGCTTTAATCTACAATGTAGAAAGTAATTAAAATTGAAACTACTGAATGACAAGCATTGTGTTTATACTGCTCTGTGCAGGCACCTGTCTATTTTATTGTTTCATTTTTATTCTCTAAAAAAGGTTCAGGCAAAAATAAAGAAAAGCACTTCCCACATTAGTCCTCAGGGACTTTGAAATAAGAGTAACGAGGAAGGGTAGAAAAGAAGGAAAGTATTTCAATATGTACGTCTTTGGTGCCTCCTTAGTCAATTTCTTTTTGAGGAATGTATCGGACAAATGGAAAGAGCAAAAAGGAAGCTGAGCATGCCGAGATATCTGTGTTTGGCTCATTTGTAGTCTCGTCAGGTTTTGTTTGAAATGTGACGGCGGCTTTAAACAGATGTGAGAAAGATTGGAAAATGTCGGAATTTTATTTCAAGTGATGCTTTAAATGCGCATAAATACGCTGCGGCGGAGAAGTAGCAGAGGACAGACACGGATATGCACATGTTTCGAGCTCAGTGCTCTTCCCCAGGCATCGCCGAGCGCGGTGAAGGAGCACCGAGCTGGAACCACATCACATATCTGCATGTTAGATCTGAGCCAATCTTATCTTCTGCTCCCTTCTTCTCCTCCCTCCCTTCTTATTCATGCTCGTCTAAAACATCGGTAACCAAATGCTCACCCTTTGCAAGGAGCATCCAATCTTTTTCACTGTAGAATATTAACATGGTGTTAAATGACTCGGCATAGTGTGAAAGAGTTAGTCATTACACTAACACTACTTTCTTTTGACTCTTTCCACCCCCCACCGATCAACAATGACTTAAAGCAACATTGGGTAACTTTTGTACCGTAAAATAACCTTTTATATCATTTTGATGCGACAGATAATCAGGTGAATGGTGTCTCTGTCTTTGCATGTATGATCACCCACGAGAAAAACTTAACCACCAACTGTTTTGCTGGTGTAGAAAATGTTTTCAGGTTTCTCCTCTGATGTCCTCCAGCTGTTCTGCACCAACTCTGTGATTTACAGAGTTTCCTGATGAGTTTCCTGATGGACATTGAAGTAAACTGCTGCCAACCGTAGCAGCTGTTAGCTAATGTTAACTAACTTTGCCAGACAGTGAGCTCAGAGTACCAGGAAAGTGTTAGTGTTTGTACCACAGGCGTTTTGGACCACGAGAAAAAAGTTTTCAGGCCCGGGATGCAGAGCAATGTAGTGCCAGAACAGGAGCTGGCAATGTAACCGGGCTCAGCAGCCTCTATGTACAAAATGAAAGAGGCAGAAAGATTGAAGGTGATGATGACGGAAGAAGAAGCTAAGAAGAGAAAATCAGAGGACTAAATCTGGGACTGACTTTGACAGTCGATGGTGAGAGCTTTGTGATATTAAAGGCTGAAAGACAGACACAGACATACAGCTGTTCGTATTTACGACTTCATTGCAAAAACACACATTTCTATGCAGTATTGCTTTAATGCGGCTTTAAATAGAAGCTACAGCCCATCTGCAGACCTGCCACCATCACCATCATTCACTGAAGGACTCCTTCCAGACAATTTGAACTTTCATTATGAACGCGTGAGCAAGCAAAATGCACACTTTGTTGTGCATGTGTGTAGGTGTGTGTCCATGTGTACAGGTGTGTGTGTGTGTGTGTGTGTGTGTGTGTGTGTGTGTGTGTGTGTGTACCATTCGACTGGTCCTCCATATGTCCCAGAGTTTCAATCTGCTCCACCAGGTCATTTGAGTTCCACTGACTCATGCCCAGCAGAATGGCGCTCTTCCCCTCCATAACATCTGCTGGGACACACACACACACACAAGAACACACATAAACAAAGAGGAGTAAGACAGTGCAGCAAAGACAAAATCCCATTCCTCTCACTGCAAATCAATAACATGGCGACTCATTGTTGCTGAGCTAAAGTCAAATATAAAACCCCCGACACACCTACGCCGGTGTTTTGCCACTCACATGTAAGATATCTGCCATTTTAGCCCACAATTTATCAGAGCGTGCGCCCTAACACCCAAACAACACGGCTCTGATTTGCGCCAGTTGGGTGTGGTTACTACTCCGTTTAAACTTGGCTTACCAAAGGGCACACGCTGCTTATCCCAACCTGTGCAGACAGCTTAACGTGCAGGAGTAAACAAAACTGCCACATGACAGCAAACGGCACGGCAAACAACAGGGTCTGCCTGGCAAACACATATCTTTCACATGGCTTGTCATGGCTGAACACAAATGAACAGCTATTGTGTTGCCAACACTCGCAAGCTGTCTGAGGAGAATGATGTAAATTTGCAATGAATGATGTTTACAAAGATTAAACACACCGCGAGGAGAGTACCATACCAGATATTCATCTGTTTCTAAAGTGCACCATCCTCATTGTTGAACCTTCAGCCATGCTGCTGTCTGCTGTTTGATTATTCGCTGATAAAGATTTGATGTCATACGTGCTGCATCAGCGCCGCCGGCGCTCCATTTAAAAGGCATCCCGTGGAGTTTACACTGTAAACAAACACTGTCGTGTTTACGTTCACCGCGTCGTGCAAAAGATATGTGTGATTTAATGAAATATGCACAATCTAGCACTTTACGGCCATTAACCACGGAGCAGCAGGTGTCATACATACGTGATATTACACCATGAGATTCAAACAAAACAAGTTCTTGCTGATCAAAACATGACGCAGCTACAGTTTATTCCTTGACATCTCTGAGCAAGATGTCAAGGCAGCAAACAGGTTGTAAACAAAACCATAGCATTTGAAGAGAACACAAAGGTTAATGGTAGACTCATCGCCCAAACCATCCACCAGTTTGCAGCCCATTTTGTGTATAATCACTGATAGATAATTGAAAGTCGGCTCCAACCTGTATGATATTCTGACCTACGTGACTCTATTTTAGTAATATCTCAACAATCCGAGATATTAGCACTGCAAAAACTATAGTTTTCCTCTCAGCATGTTTTTCCACCTGTCTGCTGTAGTCACACAGCCAGATGTAGTAAAACCATTACATAGAGTTTGGCGATCTTGTCCCGACAGCTGCCTCACTTGTTTTTATTCCCCCTTTTTCAGCCACATTCCCACTTCATTTCACAGCATTTCTTATAAAGGCATTTCACTCATTACCATTCTCCACCTGTCAACCAGATTTCCCCTCAGACTTTCCCATTATACTACTCACCTGACTCCCGCATCGCCCTGTAATCAGACTAGTCAGTACGCCAGCCCTTTTTCCACACTCAGTTGCTAGATTGCAAATGTTACTTTGTGTCTTTGCCTTCCAGCCTCTTGAATCTTTTACTTGCCCAAAAACCTGTGGATTCTTGACATGTTTTAACAGATACATAAAAATTTCCCTCAATCATAACTTGTATCTGATATGTTCTTTTCACAAAAAAGTTCAATTATCTTTGAATCTTTGAAAAAACATCTACTCTTGAACTGCTACAACAGAATAAAACCTGTTCGCAGTACAGCAGTGGAGGCTTTTGCACCAGGAGTAGCTTCCAAACTACTTGGGAAGTCACCGATCGTGCTTATAGGGCACATCCCTAAAATTTGGATTTTCAGTGAGTACATCAAAACCTTCCATTTTTCTCCTTCTACTGTGAAACTCTGTAGATACATCACAAGCTCAATAAAATCCACCTAAATTAAAGGTCCAGTGTGTGGGAGTTAGTGCCATCTAGTGGTGCAATTGCTCCATTTTAAGCCCCCATCGCCTCACCCTCTCCTTACTAGCATGAAGGAAAAACTACTTGGTTTAACGTGAAAGAGGACCAGCAGTGTTTGTAGATATAAAAGCTCGTTCTAGGGTAACAAAGTCATAATAATTTTTACTTCCAGGTAATACATATGATATACATGAATGAAAACATAGTTATGGAGATTATATTATCCATTTGAAAGCCAAAACAAAAGTCTAAACAGCCAGAAATTAAAAAGTGGATGTTGACATACAGGCATAAAGACCACCGCACTGTCACTGTAAATAATAAACTCGGTCTATATCTCAACCAGAAAGACAAGCCAGGTGTGCTGTGTGGTTCTGCGTGACGAAAACGGCTGTCTCCTTGTCACAGAGTGTCATCCAAGACAGTCTAAGACAGGATGAGTCATACAGCAAGAAAAACCCTCTACCTGACAGACTTCTCTCGTCTCGCACACATGCCTGCCTGGCAGATCTGAAAGACTTGACACAGCCTGTCCATTTGGATCAAACGGCGGCCAGTCTATTGGTCACAGTTTGTCTTTCGCTCTTTCTTGCTCTGTCTCCGTTCTCCCTTTGGTGCCCTCTCTCCCCCTCTGGTCACATAATACTGAGCTGAATTAAATGATGCAGAGCCATAACACACACGCTTGCAGATTTAAATATACACAGACAAGCAGAAAGAAGCCAGAGAGGAGGGAGAAAGAGGCTAAAGAGAGATGCATATTGGATCTGAACAAAGCGTTGCAGGATATAAAAAAGCCTGTGTTTGGGCTGGAGGAGAATGCAAAGCAGGCTTTACACCAAACCCCGAAAGCACAGGTTACTGAATCATCTCCTGCAGGGAGAGCTGAGGCAGAGACACTCAGCCAAAACAGAAGCTCCTCCGAGAAGCAAAATGTGTTTCAGTAAAATAAAAACAACCTACACTGAGGAACGCCGATCGGCAGAGATCATGTGCAGCACTGACAAATGAAATGCACAAATAACCAAGAGAATAAAGCAAATCGAGTGAAGCTACCGTATCTGCTGCTTTTGGAATATATCAGAGGAAAGCAAAAATCTGATTTCAACAACAGGCGCAGAGAGAAAAAGAGAAATAGAGGTGTGAGATGTGCCTGGAGCCAACAGCCTCGGGGGAGAGAAAAGAGATTTAGAAACATCCTTCAGCCTGTCAGCTCACAGTGAGTAAGTGTCAGGGTAGAAGATCGAGGGATAGATGTCGTGATTGTTAAACAATGACAAAGCGGCCTCAGTTGACCTCCGCCACTCCAGTTTTTTTTCCAATCAGTTCCAGCAGTGTAATTACCTAAATACTAATTCAACTCCTAATGACGCACTATGAAAATGATATTGCTTTGGAGATTATCCTGTAAAATGGCACGAACAGAATGAGTCAGGAAAGCTACCAATGATGGATGGCTCATGAGCAGACAATATATCTTTAACTGCATATATAAGAGTGAGAAAGAAAATGCATCAAAGTCACGATTTAAGTCTTAAATAGTATTCATCTGAATTTGGTGCAGATATTCATAGTCCCCAGAAGATGAATCCTCCTGAATCTGGTAATCCTCTCTCAACTCAAATCTATTGTTCAAGGATTCAGGATTGGCTTAAATATTTTTTGTTCATGACATTCATGGTTCCCAGATGATGAATCCTACCTGCTGTCTTTTTCTAGCACCACAATTCACATTTATGGTTTTGGGTGAAATGCCTCAATTGGGTTGGATTGATGGTCAAGAATATGGTTCAGACATTGTTCAACCTCTGACTTTTTACCTGCAACAATCATTTTATTTTGGTTTATAACCTCGGCTGTAGCTCAGCTTTGGTTCTCATGGATTAAAGTTTATAGCTTTAGTTAACATTATTTTTATTGTTACTGTGTATCTCTCTCTCTAAACTCAACCCGGTCGCAGCAGATGGCCACCCATCACCTCGGTTATGCTCAAAGTTTCTGCCTCTTAAAGGGAGTTTTTCCTTGCCACGTCATCAAGCACTTGCTCAAGGTGGAAACTGCTGACTCTGTGTACAATAAGAGTACAGTAGACCTGCTCTGTATGCAAAGTGTTACGAGATAACGATATAAATAAAAGTACACAGTGAGTACATCTGTACATTTTGGGGGAAGTGTGAGTTTTTCATTAGAGTATAAAGAGCTGCTCACATTACTGTAAACTCAGAGTCTTGTTACTATTTTATAAATACAAAGAAGTAAGATTTATTTTTTATAGTTCACCTATCGTAGTTAAATTTGGAAACCACACAATTCAAAATATACTAGAGTAACGATCTGGTCCTCTCTGTACTTTTGTGTTTGTCTTCTCTCTTCTTGTCCTCGACCTCGGTCATTGGGGACACTTGGTAACACGTTTGTCTGAACGCCATTCTGCAGCCCGCTGTTACAGATGAGTTTCTGAACTGTGTTTGATTCTTTGTTATATTGTTTGCAAGCCACAGCACTTCAGCAAGTATGTCTCCTCTTATGTACATATAGATATGACCTATATAACTTCATATATGTCTGCTGTTTACTTTGTGCTGTTAATAAAACTTTGATGTTCATCACTTGTTTTATATTGCTTTTTATACTTTTAATCTCTCTGTGTTACCATAATCCCCATCTGTATTTACTTATTAGCCCCTCCAGGATGATCATTAAAATTTCATTTCTTCTTTTATGTTTGTATGCAAATAAGATCCCTGTATTACTCTGTGTCTCAGTGTCATTACAATTCTGTGCAGTTTCATTAAAATCACACACAGCAGCAGCTGATTTCACCGATCAACAAGCCTTCAACCAGAGAGAAAGACGTTATCTGTGAAGTTTGCAGTAAAATGTCTGAGTTTCAGGTGGTTCAGATCCACTGCAGGGGATGTTTAGTGCTCGCAAGAGGTCTTTTTTTGTACTAGCAAGCACAAAATTGGGAAAATTCCCCAAAAAGCTTATATTTACATTCTCCTGGTCTGATTTCTCAATAAAATATTTACATAAATCAATGTCTGTTTGGCCTTGGAGGACCTGGTTTTGGACTTTACCACCATAATGTGAAAGCAGCATAACTCAACCCTCCAAGACCTGGATCCCCGCCAAAATATAACCTGCTGTTGCCGAGGTACAGCGGTCTACAGCATTAAATCCACCTCTGTTGTTAAATATGTACAACAAAAGGGCATGAATACAAGACCTCTGCCCAGAAAGAAGATACAGAAAGTTGGCTGATGATACATGCAACAAAATATCAGTATAGATGAAAGACTGAGGTGAGCGAGGACAGGACGGAGACGCTGATGAACATCGTTCTTCCACCAACAGCTCAGAAAAACCAAATCACTGAGGACTGAGAAGTATGTGTGCTATTGTACTTTTATCTTTATGAGGGCCAGGTTTGGTTTTGAAAGTAAGTTTAAGCCATTTGTGTTTGATGTTGTATGTCTCCATGTGTCAGCCCCGTGATGATGAGGATAAGCTAGATATGGGAAATTATGGAAGTGGATGAACAGTAAAATACTAAACTGCTGCTTCTTTTTGACTTGTTGGATGAAAATCTTCATCATATATAAACCTGGTCACTGATATAGACAACTTAAAGGAATAATTTGATACTTTGTTCGATTATTCCTGCTCAGAGTTAGGAAACTCTGTTCCTGCAACATGAAGCCAGATCCAGGAGACAATTAGCTTAGCTTAGCATAAAGACAACATGTTAAAGTTTTGTTTTGTTTTGTCTGTTTGCAGATTAACTTCGGACAGAGCCAGGCAAGCTGTTTCCCCCTGCTCCCATTATTTATGCTATGCTAAGCTAAGCTAAGCTAACTAGCTGTTGGCTATAGCTTGTTATTTAGCATGAGAAACATCAAAGTAGTCAACAATCTTCTTATTTAGCGCTTAGCAAACAAGCAAGTGGGTTTTTTTTTTGCCTGAAATGACAAATTATTCCTGTTAGTGTGGTAAAATGTAATTTACTATGTCATGGTGTGCATTCTACCAGTAAGTTTAATAATTTCCTAAAAACCTTTATTAATGGCTTTTGTCAAAGAGACTTGAGTTGTCCATTTGTCATCCGTGAACAGCGCAGAGTGTAATCCAGCAGCATAATAAACTAGCAGCCTTATAATGAATAAAGGTCCCACTTGTATACAAACACGGTTTACCTCCCGTGGCAATTACACCGAAGCAGCAGCAGCCAATACCAGGAAATTTCCTTTCAGGCTCAATCTGTCAGTTCGCCTCATTATTTAAATTCATGTCATCAAATAACAAATCTGGATTAACACACATCAAATTTGTCAACGGCTCACGTCAATAAACAATGCGGAAATTGCATTGGCATTCGCTCCAGCAGCCTGAAGGCACACTTTAAAAAACCCATGCGTTTACATGTTCCAGATATAAACGAGGGATGAGTGATGCTGTATGGGGAGGATGGGAGATTCCAGCAGTATGCTGAGTAAAAGAGAGGTATGATTTTTTATTTTTTTATCATACAGGCAAGAGGAGGGCGACTTGAATTCATCAGATTCTTTAGATGGCGTTAAAAAGATGAAAGCAATCCTGCATAAATACCCCCCGCTGCTGCAAACCGGTGGTATGAACGGCCACCAAAGAGCTGTAACACTTTACTGAAGGATTTATTACACGTTTAAAGATTTTTTTTCAATGAGATGACACAGCGCAGAATATTCTACACTTCAAAAATATCTTTTTCGGCTTGAGAGCATGCTTTGACACGTAGTTTATTGTACTGTATTATCAGGGTTTAATGATTTAAAAAAAGATATTTTATGAAGCTACAGGCTACAGAAATCCAAATATTGTCTTCACATTGCACAAATAACAAAACTGACAAATCCAGAGTTTTCCGGATTGAAGTGCAGCATTCATCTTGTTGAACAAATATTTAAAATGCAGTCTTCCATCCTGCTGAGATTTCTCAGCAAACTGATGAAGATGAAACATTGCTTTTGGTAAAGTTAAGTCATGAAATGTGAACAAAATGCTAAGAAGGGTCTACAGTATTAAATCTTGCCCTGATTATTCAGTGAGCGGTCTTTTTGTGTGGTAGAAACATCAAAGAAATGAAATGTGTGGCGCTCTTCAGAGTAAGTGGTCAAAAGAAAAAGCCTGTATTGGTTTTTCAAAGTACATCCTCTGATACTCTGCAGTATTTCTGCATGTGTCATCTTCATTGAGCACAGAGCTTCAAACAGCTCAATGGTAGAAAAATACATTCAACAAAGTAAGAAATTTAACCTTTTCATAAGAAGATTACTTTGTTGGATTTAGCTTTTCCTCTTTCAACGTGAGCTTCAAATGTCTTATCTCCTTTCTTTGGTTTGAACACGCGTTTGAGAGCTTCTGTGTCCGGATCACAGATAAACTGAGTTCCAGCCGTCACTGGAGGAAAACGCACGTTTCATGGTCGACAGTAGAGGTGACGCTACAGGTGGACGGGTCACGAAGCCGCTCAGTATCTTCACTTTGATCTTTCGGTGTGTCGGACTGAGACTCGCTGCTCTGACAGCAGACTGTGATACACTTCTGTTTTCATCATCACTGCAGGCCGGCTCGAGAGGGCTGCGAGGCAGCTGTGCAGATGTCAGAGGAGCTGATCAGTAGAGATGACAACATCAAACCATCCAGCCAAACAGCTGTGCTGCCTCCACACCATGTCGCACAAACGCTGGCTGACACACAACAATATCTACTGGCAGAAACTGAATCTCGGTCTCAGTTCTTATTAGAAACAACACAGAGATTTCTTATCCGCTTCTCTGTTCTTGAATAAGATTTACATTGTCGATATTTTACTGTCTGTACTGATGACAACATAAAGCATGGACAGCAAATCCGTGACGTCACCCACAGGTTTTTGAAGAGCCATTTTGAAGCTCTGGCCTGTGGCTCTGGCTGGCTGTCGCCATCTCGGCAATCCTGCCAGTCACCAAAGCATGGATCAGCTGGAACAGCGGGCTGAATGAACCTGGGTGCTCAAACAAACTATCTGTAACTACCTGTCAATCAAAGAGTCCACACTGTTAATTATGCATAACTTTAAGCCTTAATATAATTTGAACAGGTGCTCAGTGAACGGGGAAATCAGCTATAGAGACGAAAACTGTTTTTTGTACCAGCCTGTTTATTTCTGCCGTGAAGTTGGACATTTTAACATGGGGACTTATGGAGACCGACTCACTCTGTAGCCAGCCTCGAGTGGACGTTTGAGGAACTGCAGTTTCATGGAGGTCGCCGCTTTGTCTGTACTTTTTTTGGTACCAAAGTTAGTGTCTAATTCTTCTTCATGGTCTTTTATTTACAAGTCAAGTGATTCGTATCTGCAGAAATCACAAAATTTCAATTTTCACTGAGTTTTTACTACAAGAACTGATTGATAACCGTTACAGATGGTGTTTTTCACATGCCTCAGGTCCAACGATCCTGATTCTTAGATTAGCCTAGAGGTGGAAGAAGCAAGACAACAAACAGCCAGAGCCGGAGATTTTGAGCTTCAAACCTACGAGTACTGTCAGTGTTGTGGACACCCCAAAAACACCATCGTGGATAACATCTCTTAAACGTTGTTCCATGTCATATCCAATTAGCTGGGTTATAAAATGCCAGATACTTGGGGACTGCACTTGTAGATGCATTTTCATTTAGCAAACACAAAGCTTTGTTCTTCATAGTCTTTGATCAGCTTGAAACCCGCTGCCACTACCCATGTGCACTGAAGAATCTGAAGAAAGCAGCAGAAAAGCGTCAGAATACAACCATTTCTGAACATTTATAGTTCGTAGCATGAGCCCTTTGAGATGTATCACCTTGTTTTCAAGAAGCACTTGACACAGTGTTAGAAAATAATAAAAGAAGACAGTGAATGAGCGAGAAAAACATTAAAAAAGAAAAAAAGTCGTAACAATAAAAGTCGGAGAAAAGAGAACCGACAAAATACCAGACGCATTCACACATTTTCATGTTTTTTCTGAGTCCGTTGGGTTACTACAGTAGTAGGCCTATAAGATGACAAACGCTGCATCAACACATTCTGTCACTGATTTTCTATTAAACGATTTGGCTAAAGAAAACACATATCCAGTGTGCCTGCTGGAAACAATAATAATAATAATAATACAAATAATAATAATAATAAAAGTACCAGACCAGTTATGTGCAGCTGAGATTGAGAGACTTGCAGTTAACAAGCAACTGTAGTGTGCCATAATTACAACAACCCCTTTATGACCTTGTTCTGGTTTCCCTTTTAAGGGAGGCATCCTTCATACCGAGGAGCATATGTTTATGTTTGGAATAACTTGCTCTGTCGGCTTTTTCTGAAGAACCGAGCTCCACTTTCCCCCTGAGCTCAGACAATAGAGTCACACAGCAACTGCAAAGAAATGAAAACACCTCTTTTCCCTGTTTTTATTTTTGCTATATTTCATCTTTCAGTGTCGCATGAAGCTCCTTTGTCAATTGGGACAGTCGAGCTTTCATGCAACTTGAAAGTATAGTGCAGTAGGATAATTGGTTTCACAATCTAGACCTAAAAAAAACATTTCCAGCCTAGAAAGTCTTTCCAGTGTTGTGCATGTGAGATGTTTGGTCTTTGTAAAACAAGCTGGCAAATAATAATCCAATTAGAGATTCAAAAAAAATATATATATATATATAAATAAATAATAAAGGTCTGAAATGAAAGATTGGAATAAAAACTGAGAGGCAGCTTCACCGCAAAAATCTGGAGTTCAGGTTAGGTTACATCTTGACAGGATGGATGTGGATGCTGATTATACTTGAAGCTAACTGAAATACAGTAACATCGCTCATTGTTTGATCAGAGGCTGGGTTCCTAAAACCTTTACACTCTATGTCCTAAGGCTAAAATATCAGTGGCTCAATAAATCATACTGCATCACATCCCACACTTTTAAAGGCTAAAGTAATGAGATGTAACATGTTAATTAGGAAGCTTTAGGTACTGGTAGTTGATTTGATTTAAATTTGGACAGAGTCAGGCTAGCCATTTCCCCCTGCTTCCAGTCTTTATGCTAAGCTATGCTAACCAGCTGCCTGCTGTGGATTCATATTTAGCGTGGAAACATTGGCAAGAACGCAAGTAAGTGTATTTCACAAAACTATTAAATTAAACATGAATTTCAACCGCACACAGAAGAAATATCTGATTGTTTCTTTGCTTGTGTTTGCTTTGGTGGTCTCTCCCTATGATATTTAATTAAAAGAGATAAAGCACAACTCTGTTTCGCTGCCCTTTCACACTCGGTAAAGATATTTCACAGCCGAGTGTGGAATCTTGCGCTGCAGACAGTTTGAGGGCGATAAGGTAGACCTGTTCACATACAAAAACCGCACGTCATTTCATCCACCGGTGATTCCTTAGCGGTGACCTCGTTCTCAAAAAAACACATTTTGAGCGTTGCATGGCTCTGCTCTGCAACGGCTGTGATAAGGATAAATATTTCATGCTTTCTAGGAGTGTGTGCAGCGATCGTGCCATTTTTGGCAAACAGAATATACGAGGCAAAGGGGGGTGAAGGGAAGTCCAAATTAGGGGAGGGAAGCGAATGAAAGTTTGAGGCGGTAGAAGAGTGAAGGAGATAAACAAAAGCAAGCACGAATGACAGAGGGGAATGAAAAATGTGACTTCTTAGCACAGCACTTAAAATTTCCATCGCGGACAAAAGCACGTTTGAGACGGCCTCTAATCCACCGAGCCTCATTCTCAGCATGTTTGTATGTCACATGAAAGGATGTTGGACACCAGAAACTCACAACACACCCCTGGCTATTGACTGACTTCATGTAAAATAAGAACATGTTAATAATGATGATAACATAATTGATCATACATAGTATCTCAGGCGTGGGTCTCTCGGGGAAATAAGCGCTTGGAGTGGATAATTGGTGGGATAAGTATTCCACTTATTCGCTGATGAACTCCCTCGGGGACTGTGAAAAGGCTAGTAGTCCAACAAGTTCTCAAGTGCGTCTATTTCTGGTCAGTCCGACATCTTGAATACATTTGCAAGAATCCTCAGCAGTAAAGTGGACAGTGACATCATTTTAAACAATTAGGACTGATTAAAGTTAATGCACGGTCCATTCTGCCTTCTGGTTTGTTCTGCAGTCGCACTCACATCACGGCTGCACATTAACTTACACCACAGCATACCGTAATGGCCATGAAATTCCCCTGGATCTTATGATTCATTCATCACATTTCCCCAGATTTAAAAAAACAAAACAAAAGACTCTCAGCTCTTTTTCAGCAGATTTAATATCCTGTAACCTGAACCTCTAAAAGCCCCATAAAATTTCCATACCTCCACTTCTGTTAGAGCTGAAACATTAATGTAATTAGCTCAAGAAAGCAGCAGAAAACTTCAGCTTTTCTGATAATAAACGTACTGCTTGATGGGCACCTGTTAGCTCACCTGACAGAGCAGGCAACCCATGTACATTCATCCCATGCGCCCTCTCTCTCCACACTTTCCTGTCACTTTTCAGCTGCTACTCTCCAATAAAGGTTCAAAAAGCCCTGTGTGTCACATTTAGAGCATCTATTTACAGAATATGGCAGAAATTAAATATAATGTTGATAACTATGTTTTCATTAGTTCGCCATGTTCCATGTTTCTATTATAGCCCAAATAGACAAACCGAACACTGGCTGTGGACAGGGCCTTTCACATTTTTTGCACTCTTGAAGCGAGGGGTATTCAGTTAGTTGCAATCTGCAGCCACATCCGTTTTGGAAGAACAAAGAAGAAGAACAAAGTGACCTGCAGTGGAGAAATACGCAGCCCAACGCGAAGCTGTGGGCACCAATGAGATGATCAGACAGCTTAAACCTCCACAGTCAGCCTGAACTGTCTCTGAAACTGAGACCATCCAGGCGGATTCATGGACTAAACTCTGATACTCTGATATGCTGCATTCTGGCTGTGTTTATTTAAGCTTATTAATGTGAGTCTGGCTGAAGTTTACGCTGCAAAATAGTGACACAAAGAAGTTTAATTTGGTTTGTGTCCGAAAGAGAGGGAGAGAGCAAGCACTGGTCGAGAGACACAGGCAGTAAATGAGAGTGAGGGAGCGCCGGCCTCGATAAAGCCGGTTAATCAACGAAATAAAAAAGTTCTCACTCCTCATTGGTTCACAGCGGTTCAGCACAAATAGACACAGCGTATTTTACACTATTAAAAAGACAAGTGGGGCTAGTTGCATCATTTTTCTCCTGTGTTTGGCAGGTGAGCAAAGGAAGCAGTTTTTGGACAGACGACAGGAACCAAAGCTGTCAAAGATCATGAGAACACTAGCTTTTTTGGTTTGCACCACAGACCCTGTTGTGATTCTTTATTTTGTGGCTGTGTATAGCATCTGTATCGCTACCAGACGCTGAGAAATCTTTTTGTTTTTGTTTCTTTCTGGCCTCCTCTCCCAAAATCTTTGGTTCTTTTCTTCTTTTTTTGTTTTTCTATCGATTGTCCTGGTCGATACGGATGCAAAAGTAAAACAGCTATGACTGTTGTGTTTGTTGTGTCTGCAGCACTGTTGACAACCTCTGAAACTTTCTGGAACTTCTGCAGCAACGCAGAAATATAACTCCAGAAACTGATAACAACAACCACTTGTTACATTTCATTTCCTGTAGTGGGAAAGAAGCCTCTGTTTGAAATGCTCGTACAGAAGCTCAGCTCATTTCTGTTAGAGAGACAGGAAAACTACACGGTGCAGACAGAAAGTGATACTAACCTCTGGCATCGAAGAACTCCTCATCGGAGCTGTCGACTGATTCTTGCGCGATATTCTGCAGACACCAATGAGTGGCGCTGTGCTTTCGAGCAGATCCTGGGGGGGTCAGAACAGAAAAGAAGATACATTTAGGTTTTAATCACAGAATCGAGCGTGCACAAATTAAACGCATTTATATCTTTCCATCCGGTTGATGGCTCTGAGTGAAAAGCAAAGCGTGGATGCCCCAGGCGGGCATAGATGGCCTTTAAGTATCACAGCAGGTGAAAAGACCCAAATGGACTTTTTGCTTTGAGCGGTGTCATAACACACAAGTGTCTCAGCAAGGAAGCCAGGCGATGTTTTTTTTTTTTTTTTATATGACCTTCTGATACAAGAGCAAGGATGAAAAGGGATTTAGAGCACTTTCCATTTGTTGACAATATTCGCTCTTAAGTACCGAGATATAAAACCGCTGCAAACAACAGCAGACTGTTTCTTGAAAATCGCTGAAGTCGAGAGTGGCAGTTAAACAAGTAGAAAGGGTTTCTGTGGGAGTGTGTCAGGCTTCAAATGCTGGCTGAAAAGAAGTAACCGTACGCAGCAGTGAAGTCACGGCGTCCTGCGGTATGCCTGTACATCACTGCGGCGAGGTGAGAAGTTAAACCACCGGAGATCTACAAAAACAAGCTTTCCAGTCAGGTGGTCGATTGGTCGGCCGACGCGCTCTTGCATGACCAAATTCTCATCGGATGGGTCAATCGCTGGCGTTACTGTCATCAGGAGAAAGGCGCTTCTTAGTGGCTTCAAGGACATATGCAGACACGGTGTGCTGCATTTGTTAGTAAGACGCTATACTGCGCAGAAATAACATCGATTATGAATTCAATTTACCCTTTTCACAACTTTGCACTCACCCAACCTAATGCAGACTGCTTGTTCTAACGGCTGCTGAACATTCAGCTCCAAACTTATTGACGCCACGTCAAAGAGGCAGCATCAGAGGACAGATGCACTGAGTGGAAAATGTATTTTTGATGCAGCGTGTGCATACTTTCCCAGACTGTTCCAGCTCAATGATGGATCCGTAACATTACCAGTTGTCCATGACCTGACTCCAAACTTTGTTGTTTAGTCTGCTGAACTTGGCTTTAGCTTGTTGTGCAGCTGCAAGAGTTGGGGTGACGCGGGACTAGTGTTGTAATACTGAGTGAGAAACAGTGAATGCTAAGCTTCATTTAAAGTGAGTTAGGATATAAAATAAGAGTTCTATGTTGGACGCTGGTAACTGTTTATTTATGTTGCTTTTTCTGGAGCTACAAAGCTTTATACGGTGTTAGCTTTGTTACACAGAAGGGCATTTTACTCCATGGTTCTCGTCTTTGTTTGTTACTGCTAGACATACTTTGAAGGTAAAGATATAGCTACGTGTGAAACACCAAACCGTGTGTTTGGGGGGGGGCGGGTTCCATCGACCAATCGACTGGTGGAGAGATTTTCTTTGGTTGACTACAGCTCTACATTTAATGTTTCCCGGCTGTTTTCTTCCTCTTTGGGAAAGTGTCTTTGATAAGCCTCGAGCAGCTCGTCTGCTCAGTGTTGTTGCGCTCTGATAATGTAACTGTAATGAACCACATGTCTCCCATGTCGTGGCCCGGGGCCAAATCCAGAAGCTTCATTTTCCCATCGTCTGAGTCCAACGCATCCTTCCTGACGTGACAGATAAGACACAACGTGGCCATCGGCAAGATATAGGAATATGCTGTAAATTACTACATTACGCCTAAAATCACATAAATCATGGCAATTAGACCGTGTTTAATGAACATAGCACCCTTCACTTCCGCTAAATCTACCTGCTTGCAAGAGGATAGAGGATTAGAGTCAGGCATTGTGTGGGTTGCAGCCCAGTTTATCCGTTTAGTGTGCAAACATGGACTTGAAACTATGGAGATTAGCGCTTTGCCTTTTCTCTGTTATAAGGTCTACTTCATGATACATCGGCTGACCCGTTCAAATAAAGCCATGACTTTCTTGTTTACACTCAAGAACAGCTGTTAGTGCAAGCCGCTGAAAAGGCTGATGATCCCTGCTGAAAGTGAGGAGCGGGAGACGGGGTTGCAGAGCTGGATATAAGCGGCGGAAGCAGAAAAAAGGTCTGTTATCATCTGGAGATAATGTAGGATCTCTCCCCAATAAGACGGAGGAGCTAACAGCACTGCCAAGGCTACAGCGGGAGTACAGGGAGTGCAGCGTCACGGAGACGTGGCTGAATGTGCTCAGTTTGGACTCGCTGGCAACTCTGGACGGCTTTCAACTTGTGAGGGCGAACAGCTGAAGGCAGACGGGAGAGCAGAGAGAGAGAGGAGGACGACGCACTGCAAAGGACCACGGGCCATTCGCTGCAGCCCTCTCCACCAGCTGAGCCACCCCCTTTTCTTAGTCCACGTCTTATGCACCTTGCATATTGTGAGTGGCTGTAACAAGTGAATTTCCCCAGTGTGGGATCAATAAAGTCCATCTTATCTTATGTTACTGTAACAGAAACGACATGCAATTATTTACTCTGTGCTGGAGGGGATGCCGAACAATACGGTGTGCTGTCTGCATGGCGGTGCTGCAATTATTTATTATTATTTCTGTGTGTTTCTCACACATACAAATCAGGTTAGCGCGTCAGTCTCTTCCAAGAAGGGAAAAATACAAACGCTGTGAAATGATCCTGCTGACATGATCTTACAGCGCTGTCAGAAAAAAAAACGTGAAGTATCCGCCACCTATGTTTATCACTGACGTGTTCTTAGTGTCATTTAAACAAACAAATATTTCACCTCCTGCTCAGAAAAGTGGCTTCTTTGTCCCCCGCTGCACAAAGAAAAGCCTTGTAACTGCTTTCACTGCACTTTCATCCACACGAGCTGTCTGGTGACGCAAACATTTCTGTCGCCGTGCAGATTTGGGCTAACACAAGACACTAACCACCACACGAGCTGGCTGCTGGTTGCAGGGACCGTATAACTAGCACGTTGTCAACATAACAATATAAGAAAATATGAAGTAAGTAAAGTACATTTACTCAAGTAAGGTACAATTCTGAGGTGGTTTGTACTTGTACTATTATTCTCCATCCGTCCAATTTTCGTCCACATATCCGGGGTCGGGTCAAGGTGGCAGCAGGTTTCAGACGTCCCTCTCCCCAGCAACACATTACAGCTCCCTCCCTGAGGCAGTGTTGCTAAGTTAGATGGGCTATGAGGTCCCTACAGCGGGATCTGGGTCTGCCCTGGGGTCTCCTCCTAGTTGGACGTGCTCACAACACCTCCAAAGGGAGACGCCCAGGGGGACATCCTAATCAGATGTCTGAACCACCTCAGCTGGCTCCTTTTGACACGAAGGAGCCACGGCTCTACTCCAGCTCCCTCCGGATGTACGAGCTCCTCATCCTATCTCTGAAGCTGAGCCCGGGCACCCAGCGGAGGGAAGCTCATTTTGGCTGCTTGTATCTACAACCTCATTCTTTCCGTCACTACCCGAAGCTCATCACCACAGGTGAGGGTTGGAAGTAGATGTAGACGGACTGGAAGATCACCTTCGCTCACAATCTTTACACCTACACACATAATTTAAATATATCTTGTTGACGGTGTGGTTCTTCCACACCTTCACCAGTTGCAGCAGCATATTAATGCGTCTTTGATTATAATCCAGTTATATAAAGTACATTATTCTGAGCAATCTGCTTTATGAGAACTTTTTGGTACTTTCAAGTATACTTTTATTTTTACTGCTGTAGCTGACTACTCCTTTCACCTCTGTAAAATGTCAAAACCAGGGGAATTGTGACATTCAGGATATAAAGAGTCAACATGGCCATAAAGTTAGGGATAAGCTCTTTACTGAAGCTCTCTGTCAACTATTTTTTTTTGCCCATCAGCAAATCTTTCTCTAGGGGCTCCAGGATCTCCGAGCCACTACAGAGCGTGTAACCCCCGTCACCTTGGCCTTTACCGGATGATGAGTGAGGAGGCTCGGGCGAAGATTAGTTCGGTCCTCGTGTGTGCATTGATTGTGCATCAACATACAGACCAGCAGCAGCATCACTGCCAGCTTACAGCAGCATTTCCCCCTGCATCTTACACATCCACGCCTTATACACCAGCCCCGAGCGCTAATTTGTGTCGTCTTTAACTGCCAGCGGGGGAGCTCAACATATATACACACAAGATAATTTGGGCAAATTATACAATTCTCTGCTTAAACAGAAATAAGCAATCACTGTGGAAAACATCAAGATGATTACCATGTTCAGGAAAACACAAGGCGTGCGTCTCTTACTGGAAATAAAAATATGCCTCTCCCCACTTAAGGAAAATGGAAACGGGCGCTATAAATACATCGGCAAACTCTTGACCAGAACGTAGGCAGATAACACGTCATAATAAACGCATATTCTGTTAACAGGTGACAGCTGGCATGCCTACTTGCCCAACTACTCATTTATGTTTCATGTATACAGAAATACGTTTACATCACACAAACTGGTGGTCACTCAATGAACTGACTATGTGTCTGCACATTAACCACCCCAAAGGTAATCCATGTATTGACTTCTTTACTGACGTCTAATTGGCAACTACTGTTTTTCTGTTGGCTGATTGATACCTGCTGTTTTATCAGCTGTCACTAATTAGGAGTTGTTTCAAGAACTCTGTGAAGGAGTCTATACATTTGGGCTACATGCATGATGTTTGTCTCGGTTATATTGTGCTAAAAGACTGAAGCTAAACTGCAAGAAACAAGTGTTCTTATATTGCAGTATAGCGCTAATGTCATGCATGTATTTCATGTTTCTGGTTAGGGTGTCCTAATCTTTGTATGTTCAGTTTATTCCTCTTGTAATGTTGCAAGTAGGACGACCAACTTGGCTACAGTTGCTGGAGTGTAAACTCCAAATCTAGAGCTACTCAGGACAGCATCAATGTCTAGCTCTCACGGGAAATGGAAAGGCCCATGGGACCTTATTTCAGAAAGCGCACCCTAGGTGAAGGATCGGTCCTTGGAGAGCTCAGCTAAGCTCAGCGTGTTTAATTTCCCAAGCCAATGAAGAGAACTTTCGTGACAAATAAGGTCCGCATCTTGCAGGATTTGCGGACGGGAGCGGGACAAAATATGGCAGGCGCGGGCGGGAGCGAAAATCAGAATTCTTTGCGGGAGCAGGACTAAAAATGTTGTCCCACACAGACCTCTAGTTTGTCGTTCTGTGACAGCTAGCAGGCTTGCTGAGAGAGAGGGTCAGGACGTCACTTACGTGACTCTCTCTCTTGCCGTTGACTATCGTACCCATTTCTTTCTAAGATATAATCCCATGATAGTCAACCAGAAGAGGGACCAACCCTACAACCTCACATCCTACCCACGTGTTGGCCTGTGTGGTTACAAATCCCTACGTGGTGCTCGGCATCTAATATGTCACCTGTCACTCTCTCATGTGTTTTCCTCTCGACTGCCTGAAGTTTTGAGAGCCGTCCTGAGGAGGCATACGGATAGGCAGAGGCGTTTCCGTGTCACAGCGTTGAGAGCTCAGTAGGCATAGAAAACACATGCCGAGTGGGAAGAGGAACTGATAGTGTGCACAGCGTGAGCAAAGGAAAGAAACTACTTTGAAACTGACCGAACTGCCAAACAACTCTCTCCATCTTGGGATTTGATTTGCTGAGTGCTCTGGACACACTGTCTGCCACCTTATGAGGCTTTCCGAGTGATTTTAAAGCAGCCTAGTGTTTTTATTCAATGCATCCACTGTTGGCTGGCACAGATACTTGTGTACTTTGTTGGCTCCTGAAGATGTGCATGCATTTTGGACGTCTTAAGGTTCAGGAAATTCTAAACAATTGCTCGTGTGGCTTGAGCCTCACACCGGAGCGCCCATCAGCAAGCGATGCCTTCCCTAGCAGGTAATGGAAATGATTACTGTCGCTCCCCGCGGGGCATTACTGTACAATGTATCCCCACAGATACTGAGCGAATGCTTGAAAGAACTACAGATTATGATCGTCCAAACAGCAGGAGTCAAATCTGAGCGAACCATCTCGGCTATACCTGGAAGCCAGTAACAAGGGATAGAACATTGTGTCAAAGCGAGAGGACGCTGCTCCTTTTCATCAACGAAGCAATCACTGCGAGTTGGTACGCTGATCCAGGTTGCTAAGGACTACAGGGAGGAGAGTGCTGCTTCATGTATATATCAAAAGGTCATGGTTGTTTCACTTGACTATGTATGAGAAATCAGTATTTGCGTAACTGGAGCGAAGTAACACGCATATTCGGTGTGACTGGTTTAGCAACGTGCGTGGTGTTTAATCATGAATCAAACAAAGAAATTACACTGCATCAATAAGTATTTCAAATATTAACAAAAAAACTTTTACTTTTAATGCAGAATATGTCAAATTATATCTCACACCAGAGCACCATAACAGTGTCAGGTGCAGTGCTGCTAACAAAAAGTATGACGAAGACGAGCCAAAATTGATCTATGATACTAAAAACTCTTGAAAAGTATGTTTTGTATAGCACTAATAATGTGTCAAGACAGATATAATGGAGTTCTCTCAGTCATAACAAGAATGTGCATGCTGGGAAATCCGGCTGAAGTTTCATGCCTTTTCAAACCTGACTGAGATAGCCTACTTTTTTTTTTTTAATGACTCAATTTCCAGTTAGGGTGATGTGTCATGGGAATCTTTTTGGCTTTAAAAAATAATTAGCAAAGTGTTGTCAATGACAATAACAATCTGCAGTTTATAAATGAGATGTCTGGATGTCCCAGTGCTTCTCGCTAATTAGATATGCTTCAGTGTTCAAACAAAATCACCTACGAAAAAAACACCAATTAGTGATTCATCAGCTGCTCTGATCAAATTGCTTTTGTCTGCAAAAGTAAAGCACGCAAAGCTCAAGCAGCTTTTGAAAATAAACGTGCAACTTATGAAAACTGACACTGAGAGAGGGAGAGACGGGGGACAAGCCCGGCACTTCACTGAGCTCTCTCTTCAAAGAAAATCTATGTGGAGGTATCTAAAGTGCTTCACTTCAGGGCAAGACAACACAAGGCTGCTTGTGATTCATCTCGCCCTTTCTTTCATCCCTTCCTTTCCATTATGCACTTCCAGCAGGAGTCACACACAAGCCCGTAGCTGGTTGAAATGGTGAGCTGGCCATTTAAAATCACAGGTTACACCCTCAATATCTGTCAACCACATCCGGATATGATTCTCTACCTTTGAAACACACACGGCTGCAGTGCTACACCTGTGTGAGGAGGCAGTGCTGAGATGTTAATGTGTCACACGGCTCTGTGTATAGTACACTAGTATAGTGTAGTAGACTCTGGGCATAGTCCAGGAACATGCTATTTGGTATTTCAGGCAAAAGACTTTCAGGTCTCTTGTTGCTTTAAAGCGTCTGTGATCAATATTCTCGAGCCAGAGAAAAACTTTAATAAATCCAATGTACACTATCTGCCCAGCACCAAACATACAGACAAACATAGTGGAGTTTTTAGCCACTAAAGAGCCAGATATTTCACTCTGGAGGTGGTGGAGATCAAATTCAGAGCTAAAAGAGAGAAAGTCCATTCATCAAAACTCCACATAAAGGCTAATGTTGCTTTGCATCTGTGGGGTGTAGTGTGATGTGATCTTGATTTCAGGAATGATTAGTGTAAAGGATAATTTGACATGTGGTTTAAACCAACACTTTTCTTTTTGCTGATTTTCTCTGCAGGTAGGTTTAAAATAGGTTAAAAAAAATCATAATGATTCTTATTTGTGGGTGATTGTACACTAAATACCTAAAACATAGGTATGCATATTATATTCCAATTCTGCCATATATTTGACCTCTCAGACAGATAACAGTTTATTCACACCAACAACCGCACTTCCTCCACTGCTCCTCTGTCCCAAGGTGTCCCCCAGGGTTCAGTGCTTGGTCCTCTCTTCGTTGTCTAAATGCTTCCACTCGGCAACATCATTTGCCATCATGGTCTCCATTTCCAATGCTACGCCGACAACATCTACCTTTACATCTCCACCAAATCCATCACCTCTCTCTAGCCGCCTGGCTGACATAAAAATCCTGGATGCACTCCAACTTCCTCAAACTGAACTGTGACAAATCAGTCATCATCGGCCCCAAATCCCTCACCAAAACCACTCTGCCTCCAGCTTGTTGCCCTCCCCTCACAGCCGCAACCTCTATCTTTGACAATAACCTTTCCTTTGAAGAACACATAAATCAAATCACCAGAACTGACTTTCTGAAACCCTCATTCACGCCTTCATCACTTCCAGAATTGACTATTGCAACAGCATCCTCTACGGCACACAATCAAAACTTTAAATAAACTCCCAGTACATCCAAATCTCGCCTGCTCACCCACACTCGCACCCGTGACCACATCGACCCCGTCCTCCAGAACCAACACCGGCTCCCGGTCCCACATCGTATATCCTGTTTAAAATCCTCCTCTTCACACACATACTACATCCATCCTCCTGATTCAACTACACAGGATCAAGCACCAAAACTGGGGTGACAAGGCTGCCCCTACGTTCTGGAAGTCTCTCCCTAAACATATTTGTGACTGCACCGAGCGACCGACCTTCAAATCCCTGGTGAAAATACACCTTCTTAAAATAGCCTTTAATATTTAACTTAAGTTTTATGTAAAGTGTCTTTGAGTACCTAGAAAAGTGCTTCTAAATAAAATGCGTTCTTCTTCTTCTTCTTAATATAAGCCTTAATCTTATGCACCAGACCTTTAACATGCCAAGAGAAGTGTTCATTTTACCTTTTAAACCACAGAAACAGCAAAAAAGACTCTCGCCTTACTGAGCTAAAGAAGCTTCCCCACAGTATTACGCTCTAAGCAGCTTACAAAGAAAGGAAGTGACTCCAGCAGAGGAGAATCGCCTAAGCTTGTTGCAAAAAGAGAAAAACCTAGTGGGATGCATCTTTCACCTCCCAATTGACTCTGTGACAACAGAGGCCACCTGGTTTTGCTCGGAGGGTTTTTGTCTGGTGTGTGCGAACTACTCGTGGATGCTTCTTTTGTTTAGATGTCAAACAAAGGCAGTTGGTTAGGTAGATGCTGCTTGGTCACGCTGAGGTTTTTGTTTTGTCTGAAAATGATGAAAGAATCTGAAGTTTTTGTGCAAGTTAGTGTGGAAATATCACTAAAACACAACACAGAATATGAATCAGGAATGTACCCGTGGTGATGATTCACGGCAGATGTGCCTGTTATCTTTTTTCTAAGTGAACGTTGTATAATATAATAAGTAAGCAAAGAGTATATTTTATTCTGCACGAGTCATAGGTTATATGATATTCACAATGGGAGTAAATCTCTGTCTGACTCAGGTTATTCTACAGCAACAAACCCTGTAATTTATTAATCTATATCTGTGTGTGTGTGTGTGTGTGTGTGTGTGTGTGTATGTTTTCCATTCATTCTCAGTGTAAATTGCACACTAGATACATGTGATTTAAGGGGAATTCAATACAGACAATACAGTTAACCTGTAGGGCTGCAATATAAATGGAAATTTTTCGATTGGAAAGCAGCTGTTGAAGGCGTATTCAGGGTGATAACTGGGTAAGAGTAAGAAATAGCTCCAGTGCAGCTCCTGAAAGATTTATAATTGGACTCATTCATCTTTCTATCTCCCCTATTACACATACATGCTTCGACTACTCGGGAAAAAATCATGCTGACGATGACAGCTAACTTTTAGACTGCGCAACTGCCTCAACCTGCACAGATAATAAGATGCCAGATTCCACTTTTGTACCAAGTTAAACTCAAGTATTGTTATGCTATGTGCTAGAAATAAAAGCAGAGATTAAACAGTAAATAAATAAAAAAGATTAGAAAGATTAGAAAAAGCATAGATACAGTATAGAAACTGAATAGAGCTTCAAAAATTGAGCTCCAACACTTCGCTCCCCAGTGGGCTCAGGGTGGATATTATATATACAGTAATAATCACACAGCTCAAAGGTTTAAGAGTATTTGATCTGGTTCTGGTTCTCTCATACAGGGTCTGATCATCGAGGGGGTTATCATGCAGCTGGCTGCAGTTAAATTCATCTTGTAGGTGGGCGTCATTCCCACGAATCTCAGAGGATTTTTCCTTCGAACTTGTACTTGTATCGCAGAGAGGAATAAATAGAGTGAAAAGTAATTCCTAAAGCAAAACGGATTAGAAATCCTCCGGAGTGGAAGTATCACCTAACCTAAATTTTATTTCATAAGCATAAGAAGCACAGAAGCACATATTCAATGTATCGTCTAAACAAATAATCCTGTGCATCTTGAGACACGCACACAGATCTGATGTTTTCATTTGTATGTTAAAGCTTCAGATGTTTAAGCCGCACGCGTCATGGACGTCATGATTCAGTGGCAGTCTTTTGTTTTCCACCTAAACCAAGCATAAAATCTGAGTATTATTATTTCTGGTATTTTCATGCCAGTTTTCTAATTTAAACAAGTGAATGGGAATGCAGAAGCAGTCATATTATGTTGTATGACGAAATTACGAAGTGGTTGACGTCTCCGTAATTCAGTATTGTGCACCTTGTCATACTGTTCACGATACTAACAGTAATAGTTTTTAACATGATAAAATAAATTCATGTTGTGATAACAGCAATATTTCCACTTGTTGATGTAAAGACGTCATACCATTATGTGCAGCAACAAAAAGAATGGCTGAAAGTGAAGGTAATATTGCTACTGGCTTCACGGTGGAGGAGTTATATAGTTATTAATAAAAAATAAAAAAGAAGAAGAAGAAGTGGTGGTTTGGTGACAAAATGTCTGATGTACAATAAAGTCAGGTAATGTGTAAGAAATGCTACCGGACTGGAGCAACTATTGGAGGCAATACATCACACTTATTCCACAACCTCAGACCTCAAGTCTCGATATCGCTGGAGTACTGTGATATTATTTTAGGGTGACATTCCTAATCGCTACTATGTATCACAAAATACGGATTGTAATATTTTCAGCTTAATTGCCAGCACCACACTGATTTACAGCGTTCTCTTTACCCCAAACAAACCAGGTGCGACAGTTCGGTGTAAAAAACGTCTCTTCCAGAGCAGCAGATTCATTTCTAGCCACAGAAAATCTCATAAAACGCTCTGGGTGTTGAGAATAATGAGCGAAGCTTTTCAGCACTGGGGACGGCTCCGCAGAAGGAATCCCTCCTCATCAGAGACTTAATCAGCTTTAGATCTGTTGCTACCATCCTAAAGGAATTTCTTATTTCCTGAGCTTTATCTCTGATTGCCCTCACTCTCACTCCTCTCCAACCCAGATGGTCTTTAAGCTACACGAGTGCCAATCTCCTCATTTTGCAATTAGCCGCATTTAATATCCAACGAACTCTGAGCCACTAACTTCACCCGAAGAGAGCTACGGGGTCACGAGAGATGGCAGCGGCTGCCGTCACGCAGAGAGGAAGGGCAGGAGGGCTCTCTGAGTGGCATATCTACCGCATCAAGAGGAAATCCAGTCATGTTTTGAATGGACAAAGGGGAGGAAATGAGAAGTGGCTCTGCCCCTCATTTTAACACGCAACACAAGACGTCACAGTGTGCAGAAATCCACAAAATTCGGTGGCTGCTGAGTCCTTTCATGCCACATCCTACAGCCCACAAAAGGTAAACAATAAAGCCCGCCTGCTCCTCCGAGAGCTGGAAATGGCTATTAATAGCCGTTCCTCTAATTTAATTAAACCTCATTTCACCACACAGTTAAAATCAATCTCTGCAGCCAGTGAGAGACATAGAAGAGATTGATCTCCACAAAAGTGGTGAATCGGTCACAGACTCACCTTCCGGACATTATCCTCCTGGATGCTACTTATCTGCACTGCAGCTATGCATGCCAGCGCTTGCATCGACTCTTACTGGACTTTACGACTGGGTGATAATCATCACTGCTAAGCTTGCACACACCGGACTGCATGTAAAGCCTGAGTATGACTGTCCAGGTCTGATTTTTTTGGGGTGACGAGGCAACTGAAGATTACAAACTGTGTATATCCACTGCAGCTGCATCCTAAATATAATTTTCTGACATGATTCAAGTATTTTGAATTTATTTTTGAACAAGTTAGCCCCAAAAGTTGGCATGGATGTTTTCCACAGGCTCCTAAAAACTCCCTGCGCTTCACTGCAGCACTGACATAACTCTGTCCGACAGATGTGCACCCTTCAATGTGATGAATCATCTACTGCATGTTCAACAAGTTTCGCGTTCGATTTATACGACACGTTAATATGAATGGAAATCGATGGCTGCTTGCGTCATCTAAGGTCTCCTGGTTGCAGCTGTAACGATTATTTACACATCCAGAAGACACGGTGCAACACCGAGTCCTGTTCCAGCCCACCTGGTGAATGTTGGTGCCCAATATTTATTATTCTTTTAGCGCTACTTGTCTCCGCCGACTTCTGAGGAAAACATCCAGCTCTTTAGGCACTAAATACTCCACCAGCACTCACCAGCTGTTGCCTAACTTTGTTTCTGGTGCAGCGTAGGCGCCGTACAGGAGGTTTATCAGAGCTTTTGTCGCTGAGAGGAGGGCTACACACTGTACATGGTGCCAGTTCATCTTTTACACTTGCTAGAACCGTCTTTTGTACTGAGGCAACCAAAATCTTTGTAGCCTTGCCGATAAACAGTATTTTGTTCCGATTAAGGAAGACAACTCATTTTATTTCTATAATTATTTCAGTCAAAATGATGTCAAAAATGTTCAAAGAACACTAGAAAATGTTCATTTGACATTGTTGCTTGAAAAATCATACAATCAACCAAACCTACCTGAAACTGTCACACCTTTTCCCTTCATGTCTGTCTGTCTGTCTGTCTGTCTGTCTGTCTGTCTGTCTGCGTTTCTTGGGCGCAGCCTCTGTTTTGCCTGACCGCCTCACCACATGCTTCTCGTCATCCAATCTACCCATGCAGTACGAAAAACCGGCTCAATCTCCCAGACTCTGCCAGATCGTTCCTCATGGTAACAAGCGTTGCAGCCAGCTTTGTGTGTTTTTGGAAACTAGTCTTAACCTGTGCTCCAGGAATCCTGTCTCCCATTCCCCTGCCTGCTACGTCCACCCCCCCCCCTCGCTGCAAGATCTCATCCTGCCACGGCACAGCGCCTCTTGTCCAGTAAATGGTTTAATTTGGTCTCTGGCCTGTGTTTGCTATTTGAGTCTGCTACCGTTCAATCTAAGAAAATTATTTACCCCATGCTGAAGAAAACACTAGTGGATTTTAAGCTAAGTTGTGTTGAAGAGTTCAATAAGTCTTCACAGACTTCTAGCTTCCACTCTGTATTCAGAGACCAGTGTGACGTCAAGACCTTTGGCTGCAACAAACAACAAGTCGACTGGTGCCCAGCTCCAGGTGAGCCTCAAAGAGCAGAGAGCTAGTAGCTGCTGTGTGCATGTTGAATATATTTTCCCAGAGACTGGTCCGGTGTGCTTCCCCATGACAAACAGCTATTAAATTTCAAATTAACACTGTTTTGTATGATCAAATAAAATAACAGAGGTCACGGGCTGAATGCATTAGCACACGCCTCTGTAGAATTTAGAGAACATTGTGGTGCTGCTTGTCGTGCAGGCTGTCTGGGGACCATTTGCCAATACGACAGCGCTACACACATCAAGCTGTCGCAGTAAAATACAGTATATAAAGTATTTATCGTGTCTTAAATGGAGCGATTTGGGGAATCGCTGACAGCATCAGACCTCATGCTAAAATACTGGCAAATGATTAGCGCTGACTTTATTCACCTGTGCAGAGAGAAAGACTTCATCAGCCTCCGTCAGCTCTATTTTTAGCCTGACGCTGATTCTCAGCAAAACAGCAGGTAGGCTACCCATTTATTTTATTTGGACAGCAAATGGAAAAAAAAAAAAAAAAACCTTCAGACTGATCCAATTTCATCAAATACGAGGAATACAAAATGGTCCGTGAAGTCGAGCAGCAGGGGTCACTGGGAGGGTGGGGGGGTGGGGGGGGTGAGGGGGGGAGCTGATGAAAATGGCTGGGCAAGGGTGATTAGAAAAGCAAAAGTTCTCAAAGAGATTTGGCAGCATAATACCTGCCTGGCTTCAAGCCACAGCTAATGCAAAGCTTTGAAAGAAGCCCCGAGGATAGAGAAACAAGCACGTAACCAGGCAGTTCATGGTTTGAATTCCCACACCAGCTGCTTAAATTGAGGTTCCCCATTAAGAGATGCACCCTCTGTTGTCATGTAACTCCTCAGCGCCCAATGAAAACGCTCAATGACAAGCGGAGATGGAAACGAGCATCTGTATTTCCCTATAGAAACTCATTAAAAGTAAACAAAACGACATTCTGTGAAATGGCTGGTAGCCAGTTGTCTACAGGCATGCTAGCAGCGCCGTGTGGTTGTATTAGCCGCAGTGGGGCTCTGAGCTAAATGCTAATCGGTTGGATGACTGCACGAATGTATCAGCTAAGAAGGACGAGTGAGGGCCGGTCTTCACCACACAACAGACTCTTTCAGTGAGCTAACCCAGAGAAGTGAAGCAGCGGTCGGAAACAGCATGTTCAGTGATTCATGGTCGGTGATTGTTGAGGAGAAAAAAATAATAATAACCAAGCCAGTTTAGTGGAATTCAATCTTGTTTCCGTCAAGTCTGAATGAAGCGCGTTTCCTGATGAGTTAACAAGGCAATAGACCTTTTTCACAGCAGCCATTTGACATATAATAGTAGGTAAACCCAGGTGTTACCGGTGATACTAATTAAGGCTCCGTTCCATTCAGGTCAAATAGAGTCAGGCTCTGCTGCAATAAATGGAACAGAACCTTAATCCAATATTTGTCCCTGACATGTCCTTTGACCTTTCATTCAAAACCACCAATAAGTATCAGGGTTCATCCTCTGTAACCATGAATATCTGTGTAAAATTTACCAATCCTTTTAGAAAACATCGAAAACATGACAGTATAAATGAAATCATTTACATAGTGATGGAACTAGATGAAAATTAAAAAGGGATCAAGAGAGTTATTAGGGTTCATCATCTGGGGAACGATAAATGGTGTGTACAAAATTTCATTGCAACCCATCAAATGGTTGTTGAGATACCAAACAGACACCAGACAGACATTTCCCTCTCTAGAACCACACGAGAGATCCATTAATGTTCTTTAAAGTTTGAGTTATTTGAGTCTGAGGCTTTACACGGCGCAGCCCTCATAATTCCTAAATCCTTATTACTCTGCTCAAATTAACTTTCAATATTTAGATGATTAAAACCGGGGCTCTCATCTTGTTTTAATTGACAGTCGGTGAATCTGGGCACGAGGCCATGTTTCTGCAGAAGCCGAAAAAAGGCACTGCAAATTGTAAAAGCTTAGATAGTCCATAAATGCTGGTTGTTATACTTTAATAACGAAACACACAGCGCACATATATTATCCGTGCTTTTGATTTCACAGCCCTCTATTCTAGATAATAATGCAAATTCTCTCAAGTGAATCAAGACAGAACATTTAAATTAGACTTTTGACGTGTGGGATCCCCTGCAGCCCATCTCATAATTGAAAATGACAAGATAAGATCCGCGTACGCAAGTGAAAGTCGTGAAATTAAAAAGTCTGTCAAGGCCATACTAGCAGGACTTTGAATGTTTCTATGAGCTCTACTTCACAAGCTACACTGTGAACTGGGGTCAAGCGCTATTTAATGATACAGTGCATGCTTGAGATATGACCACACTAACGGTAACCTCACACATACTGTATGTTGCCATTAATCTGCCATCGGCCTTCTGGAGCATCGCAGGGTTAACGTGATTTTATAGAGCTCGGCTGAAAATAATGTGAGGCCTCACAGTGTAATTTCCATTAGCAAGTGAATTTTATGGCGAGGCTCAATGCAGTATAATTAAGATGAACTGGAGAAGACATCCAGTTGCAGCTGTTGAGATTTTTTCCATGGATTTAGAGAATCTAATTTGGTTTACGAGATTGTCTGCAAAGAAAAGGACTGTTTGTTTGTTTTCTAGAGTAGAAAATGTCTTGGTGACCTTAGAGGCTGAACCTGACATTTTTATGTACAAAACATATGTTTAAACAGATTTGTATGCAAATCATAAACATGAAAACAAACCCAAGTCACTGTGCCAAAGAATAAAAAGGATCGTCATCTTATGTTTGCATATATATCATATCGGTATCACAAATAGGACCATTTATTAACCCTTTTATATGATCCTCGATTTCAAATTGAAGTGACAGTGGTGGTCACCTGACAGCAATAAGGTCTCTGGTCAGAACCTCAGAGTTGCATGCTCCATCCGTGTCTTCACAAGTTCTCTCTGGGTACTCCAACTTCCTCCCACAATCCAAAGTAGGGTTGCAAAATTCCCGGAGTTTTCAAAGTTGGAAACTTTCCATGGGCATTAACAGGAATTTATGGGAATAACACAATGTTAGCTTACCCCTAATTACTAAATCACCCCCAGTTTCCAGTTAATTTCCATAATTCCCATGGAAAGTTTCCAGTTTAGAAGATTTTCCACTCGTTTGCAAAAGAAAGAGATATCTCTTTTATTCTGTGCAATTATTTCTTCCCAGTCAAAGTGTGCCGCCTTCAGTTCCCCACAGCAACCAGATCTGCAACAGTAACGTAACCTTGAGCTGCTAGCCTCAGGAGAGAGATGAGGAGTGGGCTGCAGAGGTCCTACAAGTTGCAACCGGCACGACTCGTGATATCACTTTATCAAACTTAATGCAGCTGCCTCCTGGAGCCACAAAAACACATTTTGATATGGATAATCATTGAAGTTCCCTTTGAGAAGCATCGATATGTTTGCAGAAGCTTTGAAAACTGTGAAAATGATGCAGAAAATCTGAATATTCACACTTGGTTTCAACGGGAAAAGATTGTGTCTTAGCGTACGACTTACAGGAAATACGGTCTTTCTAAATTTAAGGAGTTTAAAGAGATATTCAGGTATAAATCCAAAGCTGAATGGGTTATAAAAAACCTGATCTCAGCTTGTCGTTGCAAAAGGGTAAATATTTAATTCATATTTTTTCCTTTGTATGTCACTGCACCCTCGTATAAAGCGAGAATGTCACTGTAAATCTGAGGCGGTGATATTTTAAAGCCCAAAACATGCTGAATAAAATCTCTTTACTTACTGCGCCACCACGGAGAGTAACAATAACCTGACACTTTAGTTGAAAGGTGAGGGCACAAAGACCACATATGGAAACAGCAAGCCTGAAGCTGGGAGAGATACAGTGACTTGCTCAAAGGCTCTTCAGCAGGGCAACATAATGAAATAAACCCAGTACCTCCAGCTCAAGGGAAGTCTCACTACTCGGCATGTTTCTGCGAGGGGTTCTGCTACTCTGTGAACTTGAGATATGACGGGGCTTTCTGCAGTCTGCAGTCTTTTAAGCATTTTTTAAATACAAAAATAAGACTAACAATGCAAACAGGTGGCAAAAGGCTGTGCAACAATAAACCTTTTATGATGCAGAGATGTCAGGACTTCAGAGGGCCTCTCACACTGTCAAAACTCTGTCACACATCTCCAATTTAACAATCAAATGAGCTGCATGGAAGAAAAAGAAAAAAAAACACAGCCGGCTATTAATAGCATCTCTGCATTATTCCTTTTTTCACTTCCTGGTTTAACCTGGCTGTTTATGATCCGATTCACTGTCTGGAGGAGAGGAGGAGAAGAAACCAGCCTGTGTACACATTCTGTGACCTGACTGAGAATTTCAGCTTCACCTCCACAGCCAAAGTTTTTTTTTTTTTTTTACTATGTGGTCATATCCTGAATTTCAATAGCTGTTGCTAAAAATAGTGTCACCCCCCCGCCTCACGTCTCACACACACACAGTGCTGACCACAGGTCTTACAGGTGTGCCCGTGGCTCACGTGTCAACATTTTTTGGCCGTTTTATTTTCACATTAACACCCTGCAGCGTCACTCAATCTGACTGGTCACACGGTTCGCCTGTAACACCTGCACGGACACACACACACACACGCACAGAGGAAGACATGAGGGCAGTCCACCGGACCCGGTTTAGTTTGGCGTGCACGCACGGGTCCGTTCAGACCGTCGCGCGTTGCATTCCTACAGATTGTCTCCATCCATGCGGCACGCGCGGCGCGCCAACATCCAGCAAGCCAGCACGAGACGCACGTTTGATACCTGTTAGCACGAGACTATGCGCGCGGTCATCTCCCCCCCTCCACCCGCCCCCTCCCCTCCTCTCTTACCTTTTCCTCTCGTCTCCTTTGACATAGTGTCCTCTCCCGCGGTGTCTCCGTCTGTCTGCGGTCACTCGGCAAAAGCTGTCTGCGCAGATAGTTGATGAAACAGCGGCTCTTCCTTCTCCGTGCCTCCCTCTCTCTCTCTGTCTCTCTCTCTCTCCCTCTTTGCACCTTGACGCCTTGCCCAGACTGAGTGAAGGCAGGCACGGGGGAAGCTACAGCTGCCGTGTCGGTGTCCTCTCACCGTGGAGAGAGGAGGTTAGAAACAAAACCAGAAAAAAAAATAATCAAAAGAAAGCCTGCAGCCTCCTCTCATTCACCTGTGTCAAGTCCCTCAGAGCATCGACCCGCCCCTGCCGCAGACATACTTTGGGTTTTTGTTGTATCTGTGCAGACTTGGGTTGGCTCACATGTCCATGCCCACCCAGCTCGCGTCCCACCGTCTCTCCTTCCCTGCCACTAACATCAGCCAGAGTTCCCCCCCAAACAAGCCGCGGTCTGCAGCGCGACTGCCTCCAGCGGTGCGCGCACGTCCGCGGCTGCAGCTGCTTTGAAGGGCGTCCGTCCTCTCTCTCTCTCTATCCTCGCAGCGTTTTCTGACTTTGCAAAAACGCTCCACAAGTATCCAAACGAAGGGGAACAATAGCCGCTACGGACACTCCAGATGCTTGAATGCAACGCACGTCACGGGCACGACTCGTTGAATGAAATAGTTTAATCAGAATTTAACACGGAAGAATGACAAATCTGCGCGCGGGAAACACACGGAATATTAAACATAAAGCAGATAAAAGTCACTGCAATGTCACACAAGTAGCCCGTGTTGTGTGTTTTCTCTGAGCAGGGTGTGGTCTGCACGCAATTTGTTTCACGAATAACACAGAATGTTGAATACAAAGTGGGTCAAAGTCACTGTGAGTGTCACAGATCTTCTACAGAGGGTGTGGTGATTGCACAAAAGAAGATGAGATATGGAGATGAAGGCTATAAATCAGAGCAGAATCATCAGTCCGCGCGGGCGCGTTGCATGAATTAAACATTGCATTTAAAAACAGATAGAAGAGTTGTCACATATCTATAAAATAATGGATAGGATGCAGCGTAGATGAGCTATGAGGATGAAGAGCGGAGGGACAATAAATCACTGCAGGGGGCGAAAGCCACCAACCCCTGTCATCCATCTATCACTGGAGCAGCAGGTGCCACCTTGGTCACGTGAGGGCAGTCATCCAGACAGAGAAGAAAATGAAAAAAGTGAATCAAAATAAAACACAAGTATGAAGTCTGATTCCTCCGGATAAGAGAAATGAAGCGTGTGAGCCGTGCCCCCTTGTGAGCTTGAATTCTTTTAAATCCAGTTGTGAGATCTGGTCTAATCTGTCGGATGCTTTACCTAATGGGTGCCTCATGTTTTTTCAATCTTGACCTGCACTGGTGCGATACTTGACCCAAATTGCTGTGAAATAGGTCTTCTAAACTGGCACACATTACACACAAAAGTAAAAATCGGTCATGATATCACCGGCTCGCTGTTCTCTTGCATGACGACACAAGAGGTCACAGTCCCAGAAGGATTCTGGTCGAGGCATCATTTGGCAGCAGCGTCCGCACAAATGATTATTGATAGAGGGAAAATGCCCATGGCTGAACCATCGCTCTGGAATCTGAGCGCCCGGACATGCCACATTACCAAACTCTACGAGGAATACACGCAGCCAATTTGTATTTATCACAAAAAGCTAATGACAACACGCTTCTGGCCCGGAACGCTGAGCTGAGATCCCGCTAAGAAAATCTAATAGGAAAAGGCCTCCAGGCCATGAAAGTCAACAAGACAGATAGCACTGATTACACCGAATGGCTGCGCTGACTGGATCTAAGCGAGGAGGGGGAAGAAGGCTAATTGAATTAAGTGAATTTCTTTCGTAAGAATAATTATCTCGTGTTTTACAGCGCTTACACATCAGAAGAGACCCTAAAACTCACGGTAACCTTTGACTTAGACAAATCAGAGTCCAGGCACACAGGAAGTCTTGCGGAAAGAGGTTTATGGTGGTAGATTACCACTGTGAGACTTTTGGAAAATGAAGTCAAGGCCCGTTTCAGCAACATAAGGCTTCCTGGGGGGCATTAAAGAGTCATAAAGTACAATACTTGGCAGTCAGCGAACCTGAATTTAACACCTCAGGTGCAGTTTTGTTGTGGTTTCCCGTCTTGAGAAAACAATTCAGCGACCTTGTGGGTGGACAAAGCACAATCAACAACTTAGTCGGTACCGCAACAAAAAGCTCTGTGATTCCTGCACTGCTTAAATCTTCCTCCATCTGCGTCACGGTGACTCTTAAACAAGGTGAGATGGTAGACTTCTTCACATTCGGGCATTGTTGACCGATAACTCCTCAGCTGTGTGACACAGACACTTCACATATTCCTACATTTCATGCCGTGACCCTTTTTGTTGCCGCGCTATCCCGGTAATGATGAGTAACGTCGGTGTACCGCACGTGCACAGGTGCCTCGTCATGATGGTGAACTCTAACCTCGGCTTTGTGTGACAGGGAATCCTTCGCAGACTGGCACTCAACTTTTTATTTTACATGCATTCATATTAATGACTTTGAAGTACTTGCACTTGAGTATTTATATTTTATTCAACTCTTCAGAGAGAAATAATGTGCTGGTTATTCCACTCCTGTATACGGGTACATGAGCATCAGGCCACCGGTAATGGAAGAAGGTTGCCTTCTCGGATGAATCACGTTTTGTCCTTTACATCACGTGGACGGCTGGGTGCATGTGAATCGCTCACCAGCATTCAGGAGACTTTACTTTGACCACCTCAGCATTGTTGCTGACCATGTACACCCTTTCATGGAAACACTCTTTCAGCAGGATAAAGCAAAAATGGTCTGAGGAACAACAAAGAGGTCAAGATGCTGACTTCAAATTCTCAAGATCTAAAGTCCAATCCATGGATGGCCTCCCCTCAGAGGATCTGCTGCTAACGTCTTGGTGCCAGATACCACGGCACACCTTCAGACATCTAGTGGAGTCCGCAGGTACAGTTGAATACTCTAAAAAATGACATCCTAACCACTTTTCCTTGAGCTTGATGGAGAACGTAATGAGGTCAAGGAAAGATGTGAGGGAGAAGTCGAGAAGGCGTTCAGAGAATCAGACTGCACTTCCTTCCATCCTTAAGTTTGCTTCGACTTTGGGCGGTTCAGGGTGATGTGGGCTGGATTCAATAATGCAAACTGTGAAATGGTGTGCATCTGCATCCAGGGATAGGATATCGAGATGGTGGGAGCATACAAATACCTGAGTTCAACCTCAACAATAAACTGGACTGGTCAGACAACACACACGTCCTGAACAGGACTCAGGACTCTGTGTTGTCGTCGTCTGCTGTGGAGGGGGTAAAAGACTCAGCAAACTGGTCAAGCTCTGTCCTGGGCTGCCCCCTAGACTCCACAGAGAATGTGTTAACAAGCTGACATCCATCATGAACAACTCCTCTCGCCTCCTGCATGAGACTGAGGAGGCCTTAAAGAGCTCCTTCTATCAACAGACTGCTGCTCCCACCATGTGAGAGGAAGCGCTACCACGGCTCCTTCATAACTCCAGCATGACTTTCTTCTATATATTTCATATTGATGAATAATCTCTTATCTACATTGTGTATACAAGCTGATGTAAGTGAAATTCCTCGCTGTGGGTGACTCAAAAGGTCTTATCAGGTGAGCGCAGCCATCCTTCCTCACGTCCTTGAAGTTGGCAGATTTAAGTCAAGTTGTGAATAAATGAAAAATTTCTTCTGTTGAACTTTGAGTTTTTGTTGTTTAGTTTTAATGTAAGTTGGCTAACTTAGTTCGTAAAGGCTGAAAAAAAACATCAGAATGGTTTATTTGTTTTGTATCATTTGTGTTGCTATCCTGGTTGTTTGGGCTTTTTTTTTTTCTTTTATTCATGTTGCTCCTCTCTTTACAGTCTCTATTTAAAGAGTAAGCCTGTTTGGACCGGGCACATTACTTATGCATGACACAATAATAAAATCAATCATCATAAATTTAAAAAAGATAAATGAATAAAAAAGAAAACGCAGCGGGAGCACTTTTACATTGTGGTATTGCTCATGCTGGACTGCTCCCATCCTTTGATTAAACATGAATATCAAATCTCCTTTGATTCCTTTTCTTTTAGATACGACGATCAAAAAGTGGCTGATCATTACGCTCTGATCGCGGGGCATCAAATAAACAACCGAGGCTCACTCCGGCAGGCCGTGGCTGGCTTTGGCTCGTGAGCTCGCTGTTCACCGACATGAAAGTTGAGCGAGTTGATGAGTGATGTACCGTGAGAAAAAAGGTTACACTTAACTCTGTGCGTCAGAGTCTGTTCTCCACTGTATCTCACACTCCATTTGCGAGACCTCAAATGGCCTCAAACTAATGTGGCTTAAGAGGAATCCTCAATGGGGAATGTTGCATATACAAAGCCAGTGTTTGGCCTGCAGAAATAATCCTTCAGACACCCCCTTTAAGAATAGCAAGCACGAGCACTAAGCCATAAAAGACTTCATATCCATCTGGTTTTAGCACAGAGCTGAAAAAAATGTTTTCAAAGCGGCCCAAATGTCACAAAGTAGCCTTGATGTACCTGCACAAGTGCTGGGAATATATTGCAGTCATATTGTGTTCTCTCCGGTACTCAAATTAGCTCTGATAATGAGTCAGTGCTCGCTACCGGCAAGGTCGAACCTCTCTGACCATTACAGATTCTAATAACGTGCAGGACAATACTAATTCTGTTTGTTCGTGATTTTAATCAATGAAGGCAAAGCGAGACAAAAAAACTCCACAGAATTAAGAAATACATGTTTAAAATAAAGCAGACAAAGGTGAAGTGAAAATACATTAAATGTCTCCAGTCTCAGCCTCAGTTCTTCCTCTCATTCCGAGCCCGACCGTTTCTATCTGTCCTCAGTCGGAAAGAAGAAATGTGCGCCGAGCCTGCATGTACTCAAACGCCCACGCAGAAACCTCGCCTGGGAGGAAACAGAGGCAGCTGATTTAACGTGAGCTAATTCATTCAGTCACTGTATGTCCTCCTGTCAAAGGGCGTTCCCCACAGGCCAGCCAAACATCTGGATGTGTCGCTTACCGCTCGGCCGGCGTGGCTTTCATGACGATCTCGGGGGACTCGGAAAGCGTCTGAATCCCGGAGATTTATTTTGCATTCACGTTTTGACCTTTCACACCATTATTATGCAGGACTCGGCTGGTTAGCAGCAGCAGTATAAATAAACTGCCGGCTGCTCGGTGGAAAAACATAAAATAAATAGAAATTGAACTAAAGTTTTGAACGGATCCATATAAAGGAGTCCAAAAGCAATTTAAAACTCTAAAAAGACGACCTCGTTACTCGTTTTCCTCACAGCGTTCATAATAACAGTGCAGGCTGCCTTTAGACTCTTTATTTAGACATTAGAGCAAAAAAGATCGCATTACAATAGATTAAACACATGATGCCCTTGATCATTTTGGACCGTATGCAATTAATTTATTTCCATATTCTGACGTGAAAATAGAAAGTGTGAGTAATCCTCAGGAGATTTAAACCAAGTGCAAGGGGAGGGTGGTAATCTTATAATCCTCAGTAATGTCGTAATGGTCTCTCCGAGCTTATCCAAACTAAACTAACTTTCCCAGTGGAATTCAATCACAGATACAGACGGACCGTAAAGACCGAGGTGACTAATGCTTCCTGTGCAATTCAACAATCTCATCTGATGCAACTTTGATACAAAATAATATATCTACAATTAAATAAAGTCCCATTATGTCACATCAAAGTATCGACCTATAAACACTTCTTAATGTACAGACGTTTGTATATTAACAAAATACAAAACTATAGAAAAAGGGCAAATAATCAAAATGATCTCAGAGCCTTGATATTTTTCACAAAAATAAATACATCTGTAAGAAACCTCTACGTCAGCAATGCTGTGAAATCTTACTGGCTGACCAACGCCGCAGCCGAAGGAGGAGGCGACTGGACCGGCTGAAGAAACTCTGAGGTGAAGACGGCCTCGGCGTATTCCTCCACGACGTCTTGAAACTCCGCCGCCACGTCGGCAAGAGCCTCCGACAGCAGCTCCTCTGCCAGGCTGAGGGACGACAAACGACAGAGACGCTTTCTTTAAAACGGAGTCACAAAGACGGCCGCTCAGAGTCGGACTCTTCTGATATTTAAATAGACATTAATGCACTTTAATTTGATCGAAAAGTCAGTCTAACATCTGATATTTCAGGTTTGATAATTAAAAAATAAATAAATATTAGCTTGTGAAACTAGAAAGAGTCAAGAGTGTGACAGTTGCTGTGTTATATTTGATTGTTCCTGACAGAATAAACCATTTGAAGATTGCTGAATAAAAAGGTCACGCGTACAGCACGATGTCTTCATGCTTACTTGTGGGAACTAAATAATCGGCGTCGCGTCTTCATCTTCAAAATTGCAGAATGTGTGATTAAAGCAGATCTTTCTTAAATGGCTTTCAGAGCTGGACATGAAAAACTAAAATGAGGGAAAATAACTCGGAGACTCTCAGACTCGTGAGCAGCGAGCTAAATTCCAGCGTTTTGATCATTATGTGGGTCAACACTGAGCGGCTGAAGGAAGGACGTACAGGGAGTCGAATCGGTGCAGGCTGTTGGCTCTTCCTTACAGAGCCACGAACACATCAAACCATTAAGTTCTCAGTGCAACAAAACAGAGTAATTGTGTGTTGTTGAACTACCTGTAACTGTGAAGAGTCGATGCAAGAATACGACATGACTCTGCCATTACGGACTGGGAGCAGCCACGCTTAACGCCGTGCTAACGGCGGTGAATGCTGCTTCATATTCTGTGTGTTTGAAATCCAACCACTGAGCTGGAAAAAAAAAAACATTTATGAACTTCAAAAGAAGCTTGAAGTTTGTGTGTTTTCTTTGTGTGTGTGTGTGGGGGGGGGTCTAGCTCCGCGGCAACACGAGGCCGCTCATTAGCATCTCATCACACAGACAGGTTTCTGCGCTGTGGCGGCATAGCAGGGGAGAGTATGTATGCATGTGTTGTCTCTCCAAAAACTCAGAGATAATTGGATGGCTTTCTCCTCACACAATATCTTTGTTCTTACTGCAAATTCAGAAAAGCGAGGACTCGTCTCTTGAAAACTTTGGTGCGTTGATGTGAGGCCGATAATGAGCCGGCGACACGAGCAGTCGGATCCCGCAGGGACCGAATTTAAGCAAAAACGAAAAAAAGCATCGAGCTGCCAAACAAATCTGAGACACACAAAGAAACTAAACTGACTGAAAAAATGTATCTTTCGGAATTTTATCAAACACATAGAGGGCAGACTGAGGGGACATGATGACATGTTGCTATGGTGATACTGTTAAAATGAATAAAATATATACACTTCTTTTAGGTGTCTCATATGTTATGTAAGTAATTAATTATTAGCTTCTCGTTGTCCGGAGCGCTCACGTAGCTCTCTGAGCACCAGGAGAAAAGACCTGGTTGTAAATTCTGTCATGGAGGATGGAAATACGTTAAAATATTTGAACTCTGGAGGACAATTAAACAATAAACATGAGAGGGAGTGAGGCTGTACTGAATATCGTGATTTGGTGCCTCATGACCTCTCGTGGGATATTGCTTTTAGACGACAGTTCTACAGGTGCTGTTTATTAGTTTGCAGTAACAGGTGACAACAGATTATAATTTCTTTGTTTATTTAATCATTTATTTTACAACTAGACTGGGCCAGGCAACACGCAAACATCGCCTGAACACGAGCTTGTTTGCTACTTTGTGCAGATCTACGTGTTTGTCTGCCGGCAGTCGGTTTGGTGGAAAAATCTTTCTCGTCTTGACGTTTGGATAAACTCCAAACAAGAAGCAGAAAACCAGTTACAGAGTTTATCTTTATAGATTATACCGACGCTGAATTAAAAAGAAAACTGTCAACATATGACGTCTTTTGTCTTGTGTTTCTAGAGTTTAAAACAAACTGCCCTCGTCCACTGTGATAAGATCCTCGTTGGTGTCTACAATCCGCCTGAATCTATTTGAATGCAGCGTCAGTATGTGCACAAAGATGAAACGGAGTCTTCTGCATTGCAGCAACTTAGGAATTCTGTTAAGTATGCAAATTTGTGAGTGGGAGAGAAGAGCGTCGAACACCAGAGACCTCTGCATGATCCTCTCGTACTGCACAACATGTCTGCCAAACATGGTGAGGGGCAGAACAGAGAGCAGGACAGAGCTCGGTTCTACATGGAGCTTACGACGCTGCTAATATAAGCTCAAAGACACAAACATGAATGCTAGCACTCTTTAACGTCACCTTCTGTCAAACAGAGGGAGAATTAACATGTTAGGAAACGTTTACTTGATGTCTTCACTGTTCAGTCTTTTACCTGTCTGCGACGGCCCAGGGGTTGAAGCTGCCGACAGCCTCGTGAGCCACAGCGCGCAGGTAGGCCTCGTAGTCTTCCCGGTACCGCCTGATGTTTCTCAGCATGCTGCCTGGCACGGAGATAACAGTTCCCCTGCTTCGCTCTGATGGGCCTGGGAACACGACGCTGCGTCTGGGCTGCTGTTCATCTTGGGACGCCTCCTCTGTCAGGCTGTTCTCAGAGAGGAGACTGTGTCTGCGGAAACACAAGAGGATGCTCATGTGGCGGGGCATTTCTACCTTTTCATTACGCTGACCGCTCACTTCGTATGAGCTGGGTAAAGGGCCTCCGAGGGCTGCGGCTGTGGAGAGGAGGCTCGTTTATTGACGAGGAGGAGTGCAGCGCCGTGATTGACCAGAAACACTTGTTGTGCCCGCTATGCGACAGAAGAAGATGAATTTTGGTGATAGGTGTCAGATCGGCGCTGGCCCTCGCTTGGAGTGAGTAGGGGCTCAGCTGGGCATTGCCATCGTCTGGCTTTATAATCCTCTCTGCTTGAACAAATCAGCCTGGCTCCTGCGACGGCACTCTCGGTGCTATATTTAGTGCTGCAGCAGCTCCCAAAGCAAAGTGCCTCTCTATTGTGCTCCCCGGCCTCAGCTGAACTTGAGTCTGTTTTGACTGTGGGGGCTGCAAACCGTGGGGTGGCCATAAATATCAAAGTGCCAGCACAGTTAACTCTGCTTCCAGTCCGAAATGGGTCGATTCGCTGTCTGATGGGCGTCTGTGGGCCTATATGGCAAAAAAGCAACACCCTGCAAATTCATTTCCTGTTCATAAAGTCGGAATAGCACCCACACTGTTTGTGCCAAACACAAACGAGGACCAGGTCGCCTTTCCTGTCATTTCCATTCGGGGAGTGTAGCAAAAAATCTCCAAGATTGTCGTAGCATGTAAAAAGCTTTAAACCACAAGAAAAAGAATTAAAAGTATCGGAAGCGTTCTGAAAAAGTGTTCGCAGCTCTGATGAAGCTCTATGAGAGCTTTCAGGAACAAGTTTTATGATGTCCATAGCGAATATTTCATCAAATCTGTGGGTTCATGAGGCTGCTCGCCCACCAACACCTCGAGTTTGTCTCGAGTTTGTCTTCTTTTCCAGCCGTGCATCGCCCACAAAAAGCAGGGGACCTGGCAAAGAATGGCGCCATATGCGATATGTCAAAAAGGGATGCAGGCTGAGTTGGACAAAGACATATGTGGCTCTGAGACCCCGGGGTGGGGGGTGATTCAAGCGAGACTCACAGCAGCGTCGGGGCTTTGGAGAACAGAAGAGGAACGATCAGTGCGGTAAGACACAGGCGGGGGATGAATAGAGGAGGAGGAAAACGTATAGATTATTGAAGTGCAGAGCAGCCTTTTACTGCGCAACACGTACTTGGCCTGAGAGGACAACTGCGGCTGTAAACAAAGGAGCAAGCCTTTGGAGTGAGAGAGCAGGTCTATGAAAGGTTTGGAATATTGCTGAATGCGGCTTTCATCTTTTCAGCGATTTGTTTGACCTGCTGATGCTGCTGCGGCCGGTCAGCATTAGCCAAGGCGGAGGACAATTGGGGTCTGTCTGTGTCTGAGCGCCTTCACCATGGATACATAAACCTTATCTGCCGCACGCGGTGATGTTTTCAAAGATGAAATCTCTCGCTCCGTCATCTCAGCGGTTTGTTTGACAGCTCTCGCGCAAGAACAAAGGAAGCTGCGGTGAATAACAGATGCTGTTTTGGAAAAAAGATTGAGGCGGTGTTAAAATATCGGTCTATCGTCCACGACTACTGTTCCACAAACTCTCTTCGGACGGGCCCTGCTGTCGCAAATCGTGACTCGGTAGAAACCACGAGCCTCAGCAGAGACTGAAAGAACAGCGAGCGCCTGTAAACAAAAGAATGAGACGAGCTTCACGTCACGTCATTATTTGCAACTCAACTGTGAGTGTCATCATTCTCCCCTTCCTCGGCTTTGAGCCTCGATAACGGGACGTAAATATGAAAGAAAATAATCGGGAAAGCCAATAACAGCCTGCCGGTGTCACTATTAGTCGTCGCACACACAATCAAAGAAGTCTCCAGTGATCTCTCGAGCTGTCCGTGGTGTGTTTAAACGTATGTGTGCCACATGATTGCATGCGTGATTTTCCTGCTGGCGGCACAGACTGATGTGTCTCTCTGGGCTGAGAAATGCGGATTATAAACAACCAATCAGGGCTGGGTCGGCACGCATGATGACATCTTTGCACATTTTGTCATTCCAGACCTTCAAAATGAAATCTCTCCATTCTGCGGTGCTGCCACGACGCACATGCTTTGTCAGGCCATTCACCTCCGTGGGGGGAACTGAAGCGGCTGCTGTACAAGCAACATGAAAGCAGAATTCTATCGATACCATCGATAATTCTCCTTCCTGTCTTATCCGCTTTTCCCTCTCTGCTAAAGCCCAGTGTTTGCTTTCTGCTGAGTGCTGCACAAAAGTACGGGAACTGTTGGCAGGTAAACAAATATCTCTTCTGAAGCGAAGCAGCACCCACTGAGACTAAAGTGCGGTTATGTTAAAAGAATATTTGTCATCATGTGAAGCTTTGTTTCCCTTAACGAGGTCAGCGCGTTGACTGGCGTCGCATCATCATTAAATCGAGACGGTTTTCTTGGACACTGATGCAGCTCATTTCCTCGGGCCGCAGATGGAAACTAACTGTCAAATGTCATTTGACAGTTATGTGAACTGTGAAATTCAGATCCTGTTACTTCCTGTTAGAGACCAACGCGTTGTGACATGCCCTACATAAGAGATACAAGCTGACATTAAACAGCTGACGTGCAGGAGGTTTGGATGAGGCTGGTTGGGAGTTACTGGCGTACTGTGTTACGTGGTGTCTTTGTTTTAAGGTGTTGCAAATGCAACAGGCTGCGGGCTTCTCTCGCCTAAACTTTTCTCCACTTCATCTCCTCTGTTGTGCGATTGTAAAATGGGTCATATTAGCCCGCAACACTGCAGCACAGGTAGCTGACTCATCTCCCTTACAGCTCAGGTCAGTTTGCGGAAAGCAAAACTTCTCAGGCCCCCCTCCCCGAAGACAGCTCCATAAAACAATGTGCCTAACAAGCACAATTTCTCTTTCCATCTCGCACCAAACGGCTCCCTACTTCTAACTTTATGACTTCTGTAGAGAAGGAGCTGCTGGCTGTCTACACCGAGTCTGTGTTTGAGAATAAGAAAACTCCGCCGTGAAACAGACATAATGCATCTGTCTGCTTGTAGCAGGGGTCATTAACCGCGACAAGTGCTACATTTATTGGCTGCATCTTTCCCAGACAGCCGTTTTAAAAATATATTTGCGGGACACAAACACACACACACACACACACAAAAAAAAACAACTCCCAGTGCCACTTGGCTATTAAGTTTAAATTAAATATGAAACTAAAGACTTTTTTCCGCCCGAGACAAAAGTGCTCACTTGTCCAAGCAGCCAGCACTTCTGAATTGGTTGGCCCGGGGAAGAGGTGACTAATGCGGAAAATGTATTACAATCGATGGTAATTATTTTTCAGAATGATAACGAGTCGAATTGCTGCACGGCACGCAATCTCGGAGCCACGAAATATGATGCAGGCTCGCTTCATATATATAATCGCCATCGATACAAACTAAGTTGTGCTGTCATATTGAGTGCCGTGTTAGTAACGCCTGGCTCTCGATCCAACTTTCATTACCGGCGCTGGAAATGTTGAGAAGCATCCAAATGGAAAAGGAGAATTCTGTGAATCAGCAGACAGGCCACGCAGCTGGGTGTCTGTCTGCAGTCGATGATTGCCGGGGGACCGAAGCGGTGAGGAATGTTCCCGACAGAAACCAGTGATCATTACTGGCCGAGATATCTCAGACGTTCCCATTAAAAACATCGACGAGTAGATTCACTTTATAGAGAATACACATCGACACGTCACTTCTGCTGAGCTGATTGATTAATCAATGATGCGTTTTAGTTTTAATTTGAAACATCCTGTTTTGTAATGCTACACTGCAACACACTTAATATTGGGACGCAATATTAATTTAATAGATTTACACTGTTTATTTGGGCTGGTGAGTGAAGCAAATCTAGCAGCCACTTGTGTGTTTAATCGATATTTGACTGACAGTTTGGTGCCCTGTTATGCACAGGGAGGGACAGAGCAGACTCTACTTCTTGAGGAAGCTGACGTCCTTTAACGTGCAAGCAGGATGACGCCGATGTTTTACCGGTCGGTTGGTTGCAAGTGTAATCTGTTTGGGCAACAGCATCAGAACCTGCGGCACCAAGAAACTGAACAAGCTGTTCAGGAAGGCTGGTTCTGTGCTGGCGTCTGCTCTGGGATCCCTGGAGCTGGTTGTATAAAAGGAAGGATGCTCCATAAACTTCTCAGCATCATGGACAACGCCCCCTACATGACCTACCAATGAGGCAGCAGAGCGCGTTCGGTCAGAGACTCCACTGCAAAAAGGGCTGCTGCTACACTTTATAATGACTTCCCTTTTTGTCTTTCAGGGACCAATAAAGTGCTCTATCAATCCATTTTCCTGTATTTAACACGCACATAGTTGAACTGGATTACTAGTAATGTAAGTAGTGTATGGTAAATAGTTAATACACTTGTTTTGCTAGCTTATGTTTGATATTTGTGATTATTTTAGTCAGTTCTGCTTTTACTTTGACATCAAAGTATTTTTTCTGTTGGTTAGTCTAAAAAAATAAATGAGGCTACAATACATGATGACATCTACTCTGATTCAACGCGTCCAGTGGGGTGTGTGTGTGTGTGTCAATACTTTAAAGGCACTGTAATTTGGACTGAGGATAAAAGCGGTGCAGGTTGGTCTGTCTCTGTTTCATGCTGTGGGGATTCAGGGAGTTTCAGATGAGCTGGCAGTTCTTAAATGACTTTGTCCTCATTAAGAAGCTGCGAGGTCGGACATCTCTAAAAACCAAAGTCATGGAAAAACAAAACACCTCTTTAATATAAATATTTCCAAAAGTATAGAGCTATTACTCGATGGAGGCGTTAAGAAGAGTACAAGATGAGTCACAGTACATCTCCGGGCAAAGTCTCCATTGAGGGAAGTGAACCCGAGGCCCCTCCGAGTCTGACTGACTTTAATTTGCTAATGGCGCTGCTTGAATTTGAAGAAGCAGCATCCTGCTGGCTTGCCTACATCAACAACTTCGAGTCCTTCCACTCTTCCTCCCAAGTTCCTCATTATTTTAAACAGTACAGCAGCTGCAGCCAAAGCCCTGGGCAGTGGAGGGTCTCTCTGTGGAGTCTGCTGCCAGAGTCAGGAATAGACTCTGCCCTGGGTACGGTAGCCACCAAGTGACTTTTGTGGGATGAGTAAGACCTCCCAGTGGGAGAGCAATTACGGGCCAGTGACACATCATGTGGAAAAAAACACTAAGTGTGCACTGTAGGAAAAAACATTAACCACTTTAGTTTTCATTCAGTCAAGGGGCTTAATTAAAATAACAGTGAATGACTTCCTGTTGCTCTTCAGTTCGTAGTACGGCCACGGGAAGTCTTTAACTGTAATCCAATATGTTTCTCATAAAAAAGTGAGCTCCAAAAACTCCAACGTTTCCATATGTGTCTTTTTCAAGCAGATATCATATCATATAATCATCAATATTGTGCTAGAGCCATGATTACTCATAATGGGGGCTCAGGCCTATAATTTCAGCTCAAACGAGCGAGGAGGAAGTTAACTAGGTCAAACCCCGACGCTGCGTTTGAATAAAACAGGCGAGCATGGAGAGCAGTCAGCAAAATATGAGAAGCAGAAATTACTTGAGTGTAAAAGAAGGGCAAAAAGGACACAGCAACTCACCCAGTCTCCACGGGTTTCTCGAGGACTATATCTGCGGCAGTGCTCTGCTTCAGCACTGGCCTTGTGAGCCTAATTGGCTGAGGAGAGGCTGGCCTGGAGCCCGGAGCATGGCACCGGGGTCCTGGGAAGAACAGAGAAGAAGGGTTAGTGTGAGCAGAGGGAAACGTGGTGGAACAGGCAAAACAGGAGATGGACAGATGAAAATAACATGAGTCTGAACGACGAGTAGAACCCTACTCTTGTCTGTTGTAGCACTGTCTCCACCTACAGGAGACAACGGGGAAACGATTTATCATAAGAGGATGAACAAGAGTTTATTTATCACCTGCTGCTTCAGGTCGGTCCCAGTAAAGAGGGTCTGAATAGGTGATGGACGCAAACCGTCTCCTCACTTCCTCCTGATCTTTCTGCACAGACACACACAGACGAACAGATTTTTATAAACTTTCTGTCCAACAGCCTGAACGTCACGATCAAGGCCGCGTCAGCTGTCACAACAGCTCACCACAAATAACCCGATCGTTGGCGAACCTTTTCGGGTTATGTGCTGACCTTTTGTTAGCCGGCGCTCACCTGTATCTCCTCCATACGAAGCAGCATACTCTCCAGGGTGGGGGCCTGCAGCCTACGCTCAGCCATGCCCTCCAACTGTCTGTCTGTTTCAGCCGCCCACGCCGCCCGTGCAGTGTCCTCCAACAGATCCTCCAGCAGGGCCTCGCTCAGCTGCTCGGCACTCTCTGCTGCCTGTGGAGGACGAGAATCCACGGAAAAAGGGAATATGAGCGGAATAATGAGCTTAATTTTACAAATTCACATTTCCGTCCTCCTCCTCCCATGAACTAGTGGCTACAGCAGCAGATCTCACCCTCTCTGCAGCCTGCTCAGACAGCCGATTCCTCAGTGAGGAGCTGATCTTGTTCCTGGACTCAATCTGCTGAGGTAAACAGACAAAGATAAACTCCCACCAACACAAAGCAAACATCATTTACTCCCTTCTAAATCCTTAAAAACAAGACTGATACTCAAGAAGTCCCAATTTATTGTGGTGAATGCATGCTCTATGACTTATTCAAACAGATAAGATGTATTTGATTGTTTCCCCTCGTGTACAGGAGACATAAAAGGAAGAAAAGTGATGTTTTTTCCTACCTGTGCTTCATCCAGAAGGGGCTGAATTCTCTCTCTGGCCTTCTGCTCAGCTTCCTCAGCCCACCGAGCTGGCGAGACAACTTCAGACCTGTAAACCAAAACACACCCACACTGCAAGCTGTCACAGAAGAAACTCTGCGGCTGAAAAGACCGAATGAGAGATTTTATTCTCTCAGCCAGCATTATTAAAAATATGATATTAAGGAATGTGCTTGTAGGAGTCAAACTTTTGGAGAGAAAAAAATGTGTTTATTCTACACATTCATTGGTTTTCAAGCCTGACGGGAGTCTGCGCAGCAGTATTTATCGGGCTTTGTGTTTGAGTAAATAGTCATATTCACAGCGACTGAACGAGGTCGAGACAGCCAAACTGCATCGAGATAAACCTTGAGAACAAGCCTGACGCGCTACTTACAGCCACTTCAGTTGAGATCAGATATTTAATGTACTTATCTTGTCATACAGACGCTTAGATGGAGGCCAAGTAAGCCGGTATGCAGAAACATCTGCGGAGCACTGAAACTTGCAAAACAAAACGGGATGCAGCCATTGTTTATTCATGTAAGTAATCACATGTTTTTGGTTATGTCTGCGTGTGTGTGAGAAAATAAACACACGAGGGACAAACCTGCACTTGCGATGTAATCTAATTAAAGCTTTATGGACCAAATGTTGACCATCAGGCTGTGAGCTTGCAGAGTTAAACTGTCCAATAACTAATTAGGGAGCGTGAGGTAATCTATAGAAGCATGAGCTCTCTCTGCTGCTGAGGGGAGGATGCTGTATTATTTTCTGTTGCATTGTTTGTAGGGTAATCACGCAAACAGCAAATGTTTATTCAGGACAGAGCTCTACAACATTACCACGATCACGTCCCCCATTAAAAGAGGCCCTGCAGGGTTTTATTGTAAACAAGCACAAGTTATATTAACGTTCGGTGTCACGGAAACACACCGCGTGTATCTTTGAAGTGTGACAAACATGTTCGGTGCATTTCTTCCCCCCCCCTCATTAAAAACACGGAGCTGTCACAGCAAACACTTAAACTGAATTAAATTTGTCTCATTAGGCATTTTTTATTTGACTATAAACTGTTTAAATTGCCGGCACATTTTCCTGTGCAGTTCAGTATTTCTTTTAAAAATCAATATAGGCTTCGCTCCAATCAGTCTGGATCAATATCAAACACCGGATTCGACTTTATAAACTTCAGCTTGCATCCCCTCAGATGTTTCGCGTCTATAAAAGTGTAGTCAAAATGAATCAGTCAAAATAAAGAACAACCGCTGAATGAGAAGGTGTGCCCAAACTTTTGACTGGCTCTGTGTGTTTCCGCTGTACCTTAAAGTCCGAATGCGTTCCGCCTCTTCTTTACTCAACTGGTCCAGCTCTTTCAGCCTCTGCATCGTCATCTTGTCCAGCCAGGCGTTCCTGTACCAAACCAGCAATCATCAAATGAGGCAGAATGCGAGTTAAGCATTTTCACATATATAATGCATAATCCTCATTCTAAAAAAATCAGGCAGCCGGCCCCTGATTAATGACAAAGCACAATTGTAGTAATTAAGATTTGATTCAACAGAGACATATGTGGAGCACTCAATCAATGAGGTGCTTATAAGCGCTGAAAACAGGCCAGCTATTAATCACGCATAAAGAGAAATGGCCTCAATCTAGCAGGCACCTAGATTAATTCATTGGAAAGAATTAACTTTGAATTAGAAACAAAGCACTGCCCTCGGCTCTCAGCAAGTGGGGTCTGCCACAGAGGTGAGAAATAACTCGCAGAGGAAGGACTCATTAACATTTATTTTCCCTAGAATTCATCCATTTTGATTTTTCTCTTGCTTAAACAGACGATCTGATGTACATATAAAGGCTATAATATTCCTTTATGAAACGTCCAGGAAGTAGAAAAGAGATGGGCTTCACCTTAATGCTTCATCCTGAGCTTGTTTCTTCTTTTCTGAGCTCAAGGCCGGCTGCTCGGCTCCAAAACTGCCGGACGCCTTCTGCTTTGAAGGGCTGGATGAAGGCATCAGGGGAGAGGAGAAGAGACAACGAGGCTCCGGCCTTCTTCTTTGAGGGGAGCTGTTGCGATAATAGTGGAGGGATGAAAGAATAAACATGAGCACAGACATATATTATATTGAGAAAGGATGGTGGGGGAACTGAGCATGAGGAAAAGTGATAAGACACAGTTAAAGTGACGCAAAAGGAACAGGAAAGATACAAGATGACCACAAAGAGGCACACAGTCCTGCACAAAATGGCCAAAAAGCACATTAAACACACTTCTTGATGTATTGCTCCACGTAGAGGAGTTGTCTCATAATCCATCCATGACTGCATTGCAGGTTTTGAGTTAAAAACCTTATTAAATTGCTAGAATATTGCTTGAAGGATTATTAGAGATCATAAATAATATGGCAAAGAAAACCTGAAATCAGGCCTTTTCCAAAGTTTCGTTGATTTCTTGGTCAAAATACTGTTTTCAATGTCAAAGATGAACTTTCCTGATATTTTTATATTCAGAAGTGTAAGTATATTATTCAGTGTTTTATATATATTTTTTTTATTATAAAGGAATAAAGGCGGATGTATTATTGGCCTTCTTTATAGCTCTACCACTGCTGTTTCTTATCCTAATAACTTGGCATGATTTCCAGTTTTAGTGTGCCTCGGCTGATAATATGGTGAGTATTTTTGGGGGGAGGTGTTTCTGCCGCATTGTTTCAGTTACACTGAGAAGACAATTTGTCAAGGCCTACAATCACACAGTGAACGTAAGCCATTAGTCCGGCAGCTAATTAGGCCATTTTTCTACTCATGTCCACCTTCTGGCTGAAAAAGGTACAACTTATTAGTCTCTACTGGTGCTGCTCACATAGATTTTTTATCTTCTATTTTTAGACATTATTGTGTCAACAGCGCATGAATTCACAATGCATTAATGGGCAGATTCATACTGGATGTAAACCGTCATCTGCAACTGTTACCTTGAGAGAAGGTTAAACCTCAGTTATGTAATGCTGTTAATCATCGAGTGTGTGTCGGGAGTGACTGAACACTGGTGAATAATAATAGGTTATGATTTAAAAAAAAAAATATATATATATATATATATATATATATATATATATATATATATATATATATATATATATATATATATATCAGCTGTGCAGAGAGTTAAAAGGCTCACCGCTGTGGAGGAGGAGAGTGAGGGGATGTGGGTATCCAGGGCACAGAGTGCTCTTTTTGAGGGAACTGGTTCACTCTGAGCTGAGACGAGACCGTGGGCTGCTGGAAACCTGCGTCCTGCATCTGATTACGCTACGGCAAAAATGACAACAACAGAGAAAGATTGTTTAAATCTCTGAGGCGACCTCTGGCACGCCTTTATACACGGTGGATTTTAAATCAAACTCATCATAGTGCTTCTAAAACAATACGCAGAGGTCACAACACCTTCATTATATCAGCCTTGTTTCTCTCAGGGTGTGGAGCCGCTCTTCTTCTGCCGGCGGGGTTTGTCTGAGGTCGTCCCTGCAGCTCCCTCAGCTCCCTCTGTTGGGCAAGGCTCTCCAGGCCGGCTCTGAGCACCTCTCTTCTGTTCAGTGGCTGATGAGAGGAGGCTTTGGGCTTTTGTGAGGCCATTCTCTTTCCTGCTGATATAAATAAAATATTAAGCTTTTTTTTTAAAAATCACATCATGGCTATTCAGTTCAGCTTGAAGAGCTGAGGCATTACGCACCAACACAACCACCAATTACACAATTAGCTAGCACTCTTGACAACCTGCTGGATCCCCGCTGGCTGCTATTTAAGTGGCATGGGGGCTTAGGTTCGTTTCCAGGGAGAAATCTCATCGTAGGTGTTTGTGCCATCTCTTCCACAGGATGCCTCTTAGCGCAATAGGAGCCAGTGGGAGATTACTGCTCATAAGACTAACCAGCAGGGGGCTGAAGGCCAGACGTCCGTACTTCATTTCCTGTTTGACTTTTTCAAGGCTTCATATCAGTTTTCAGACCTGGTGCAGCCATTTAAGCACAGCAGGAGGCCCAAACACAACCACACAAAAGCCCTGAGGTGACTTAGAAATACACAGGAGACTAAACGGTTTGGCCTTCATCAAAAGGCATGCATACAATTTACTCTGTGCAGTTTTCAGGGGCTTTGGCAGCAAGTGCATCATTGCCTGAAGTAGGCAAATACTGCATTTGTATTAAATTCATGAGGTTTGAAATTGTACTTGTAAATAAAGTTGCTGAAGTGAGAGAAGGAAAGCTTTGAAAGATGCAAACTAATCCAGGCATAGGAAACGCTCACCACGAACAGCTCTTTTGGGATTTGCGGGTTTGCGTGGTCCTCGAACAGATGAGGCGCTGGGGCCCTTGAGTGCAGAAGTAGGTGACATGCTGCGATGAGGAGACTTCCTGTGTGGAGGACATGCTTGGGCCTGCATCTTTTCGAGCATCTCTTGTTTACTGAGGGCAGAATCCAAAGTCTGAGAGGAGCAGAGTGACATTCAAATCTTAGATCGTTCACTTTAAGAAAATTAAACTGATCACTGTAACCTAACATAACCCTAATATTTTGTGTACTGTACTACAAAAAAAAAAACAATATAACAAAGACAATCATACTATGAGCCTTGTGCACACAGTCATAAAATCTGAGGATGAAATTAAACAAATGGAAGTTTTGCCGCTTTTATTTGAGTGTGTCATATCAGGATGCTGTAACAAGCAGGAATTATAGACTTAGACAATTTTAGAAGAAAGTTAAATAGACTTAAATAAAGTCACCTTATTTCTAAAAGTTGGTGAACTACAGTCATTACAGGGTTTAACACTAACTTTTAGAAGTAGTTGTCAGGCTGGCAACGTGTCCACCCTCAGTCCCTGGCGTATAAAACACCAGTCGTGCAGCTGTTCTTCACAGATCCCTCAAAAATGCATTGAATGTGAGCAAACACACTAACACACAGGTGCAGCATGGCCTGGTTCTATTTAATTAGCAGTGCATGTTTTGCTGTGCCTCTTTTTAATATGTTAAAAAGGGGTTGCCACTGATGGCATGTAAAAGGTCAAATCACTAATTTCACAAAATGGTTGCCAGTGGCAACTGTTACTGTTGAGCTCTGCATTAGTGTGCAGTCGACAAACCACAGCAGACACTTTTCATCTTCTCTCATGATGCTCTGCCCGACTTGTGCTGCAGGCACACTTTGTGTATGTTTTGTGTTATTTTTGCCTTTAGTTTCACCTTCAGTAAATGCTGTCAAATTGTACTTTGTGCCCCTCACCTCTAGTTTCTGTAGGATGTCGAGTGCCGTCTCAGGAACAGTCGAACCTCGCTCTACTTCGACTTTAGCTGAGCACAAAGAGAGCTGGCGAATCAGCTGGCCCAGCTCTTTGTAATAAGGGGGTACCTTGACGTGAGATAAATCTGAAAGCTGGTGGATAACAGTCTGTAAGGCCCTGAATGCCCCACGGTGAGCAGCTGCAAGCCTGTTTATCGCTGTGGGCTGAAAGAAGAGCAGACAGTAAATCAGCTGATCACTCAGAGCAGCTAGTTCAGGGATTTTTGCAGTAGGGCTGGCAAAATTTCATGAAATCTGCTTTTAACAAAATATTGACTTGACTGAGACAAAAGAATTATTAAATGTTTTAGTTTTAATGCATGTCATAGAAATAAATACAACAACACAATAAGCGTAGCAAGTGTGGCCTCACAGTCTTTAGTGTGTTCAGATACATGATTGATATTGAATTAGAATATTTATTTTTGTAAGGGACAGGAAGTACTTTTCCTTATTGTGTTCAATGTTTTATCAGCAAATAAATGAGTCTACACAGCAGTAAATCCATGACAATGCTGAAGACAAACCTTTTTAGCGTCCCACATTTTCTGGCTTCGTAGTTTTTCTATATCTTCTTGTATCTCTTTTACCTTTTAAATAACAATTTAGAAGAACAGTGTTTATACACACGTCAAATTAAAAAGTCGGTGAAGGTTTGTTTTTGTCGTGGTAGAGGTTTAAATACCTGCTGCTGGAGAACATAGACATTACGTGCTGAGCGGGCTGCCTGCTTCTGTCTGCGCATCTCCAGCTTGTTTTGCTCTTCGGGCTCCAGTGGATCTTCTATTTTCTCTCCTGTTGTTTAAATCAAAGTGTTCATCATTATGTGCGCACAGTAAAAATCACATGAATAGGGTGCTCTTTGTGGTAGCTGTATGAAGCTGTAACTTTAAACATATAATCAACAGTAAGGCACAGGCCAAATGTGACATGGTGTTTTTGTGAGTCACCTCTCTTGGCTAGCTCTTCCACTTTCTGAATGTACACTTCCAGCTCATTTTGCAGCTTGTGGATCTCCTGGCTTAAGGGGGCCTCTTTGCCTCCTTCCAACTGCCTTGGGCCAGGGTCTCTGGTTGGGGGTGACTGGCCAATCCAAAGCATGGAAGAAGTGGGACGCTTCTGGGATATGTGTGTAGACTGTTTGGCTCCAGCTCGGGGCACAGCTTTCTCTTTTTTACTAGAGGCCTTTAATTTTGTCTTATTCGGAGTGGCTGCAAGCTCCTATAGAGAGAAGAAAAGACGCCCTTCAGTCATTTGCTGGACAAAACAGGAACTAGGAAGCTATTCCTGACAAACCTTGTACCTGAAGCAGCTCTACATCGCTTGTTTCAAGGACGGAGGCCTCCTCTGAGGGTTTGGCAGGGGATTTTGTCAGTGACTCAAGGCGCCTTCGTCTCAGGTCACGCTTGGCCAGCTGAACCGCGGCCTGTAGTCTCTCCTCAGAGAGCGCGGTGAAGCTGATGGAGCTCCTGGCGCTGCCCGCATTCTCACGCTCCTCCGACAGCGGCAGCAGCCTCTCTATCACGATGGGGGCCGGCAGGTGTACGTGGGTGGCACGGTTGCTGGCACTTGCAGGGATGGCTTCATTGAACAATAGCTGGGGTGAAGACACAGAATAAACAGCCACAATTATGATTTTAACACCATCTGAAGTCAGTACAAAGAACTTTTTGGTATAAAGAATTAATCATCTCTACAATATATCCTTCCATCATCATCAACAGTTTTAAAGGAGATGTTAATACAACTTTACGACCATTTAGGGGCCTGTACTGTGAATATCCTCACTGATACAGGTGGAGAAAATATAAGAAATAACTCAGTACAAAGCAGTACACACCCACACACCACAGGCGCATACATTACCATGTAACGTTAGTTAAAATGAACATTATAACCTTCTTGAGGGTGGGCTTTATTGCAGGGCTGATGTAGTTTTGCATCGACATACTTTGGATATTTCTTCCAATTTTGTTTACCTTGGTTTGGGACATCACGGTATTTAAATCGCTGCTGCGTGTTGGACCTAAAACAACCCAGCCTCTCCCTCCTTGTCTTTGCTGGTTTCCTATAGGACCACTCTGCACGTACCTCGCAGTCATTGCAGCAGCTTTAAATAAATAAAGAAACACAACCGGCAAGCTGTGCCAAACTAATAATGAACGCTAACGAGCGTTAGCGTTAGCAGGCTAGCTCCGCTTTTGAATTAAAGTTCGCCGACGTCAGGTTAATCCTAAAACCGTCCATTCGACCATTTCGACCTCGCGTATAACCACTTGTTTCACTTTATAGAGTTATTACACATCAGCTACGCGCACAGCGTCGTTAACTTGAGGTTAATTACGACATAGCATGCGGCTAACATCTTAAGTCTTAGTGCGAGCTTGACAACAGTTTGAAACGCCGCCATGACAACAACAGAACGCCGCCAAGTACGGGTCGTCAACGAGGTCAAACATCAGCGGAAACGCGTTTTTAACGGCAAGTTAGTTTGTCAAATATAAACTCCACCTATGTGATATTCCATTAATATGTGATAAACAATTACATTTTTGCCTCGTTAACGTGGAACTGATCATGCTTTATATGTCTTTAAGTGTTTATTAAAGTACTAATAATGTGTTGGTCATGAACGACCCGATTCAAAGAGCTGGCTCTTTTCAGTGAACGATAGGAACTAGCTTATGTCTGCAAGCTTTTTATTTATTTATTTTATTGTTTTGTTAAGTAATATGGTGATATGGTATATAAAATTCTATCAAGTTTTTATAGGTGTTCCTATCTACTTTTATGTAGCAGAGAGGTTAGTGCATTGCTTTATTAGTGCATTGATTGGGCAGTTTCAGAGAGTTACAAGGGTCTGTAAATGCAAGGCAAAATAATTGGCTACAGAATTTTATTGATTTTAGAAAATCTTTTTTTTTTTTCTACTTTTGAATGCCTCAGTACAAAGGACGTATTGAATATATACATGATATATATGCATACTAATCATAAGTCAAATCAGCGCTGAATTTGGCTGAATTATGAAAGGTATAGGTAAGTGGTAATATGAAGAGCCATTCTGGAGCCGAAAGAGCCGACACTTCCTGGTGAGCTGAGTCAAATGATCTGACTCCCTAAAAGGAGCCGAACTTCCCATCACACTACTTCATACGTCTAAAAGGTACACGGTCACTTTAAGAACCTTTGAACATACCGGAAGTGGTACTGTCAAGTTTGGAGTATTTCTACCAGGTCCGCCGGTGTGCACATCAGCACTTCTGTTAAACACTTGTGAAGTGTCTCACAGTTGAAGTACTTTCACAGTTTCTATTCGTGCATTTTGACATTAACTCGGTGTAAACGATGGCCCACTACGAAGAGGTGAAAGTGCGCGGATATGATGAGTTCTGTCAGGCTGTTTCTGAAAGGAAAGGAAAGGATATCTTTGCTTATTTCTCTGGTGATAAAGACGCCCAAGGAAAGAGCTGGTGTCCAGATTGTGTCAAAGGTAACTCCATATGACTGCAGCACATATAATATAGCCTATGAATGCCTGCATGCGTATGCTTGAATGTAATATTAGGTCTGTCCTAGCAGTGAGTGTGTGCTGTTGTGCTTTTCAGGATCTTGATAGTTATTTATTTTAGATTTGGTGCATTGTCATTCATTTTTAACATTTCCTCTTCTTAACTTACAGCCGAGCCAGTGGTAAGAGGAGAGTTGAGTCATCTTCCTGAGGGCTCCGTCTTCATCTACTGCCAAGTTGGAGAAAGGGCTTAGTCAGTATTTTACTCTGCTTTATTACAATGTTTTATGGGGGGAAAAACCTGTTTATCATCAAAAGTAGATGATACATGCTCTCTCAAAACAAGAGCACACCATAATAGGGCTGCAATGAACACTTAAATGATTGATTCATCTGTTTTTAACCATCTGCTCTATGAAGTATGATAAATAATGGCAATAAGAGCACAATTAAATCTCTTTTTAAATCTCAATTATTCTGAAGCAAAAATGTGCAAAATCTTGAGCTTTTAATCATCAAGGCAGAAGTTAGTTAGTCACAAATCTGTACCAGATTTTAGTATCAGACTCTCTGTCTGCAATAGTTTTAATAAAGCTACCTAACATATATGGTAAACTACTGTGTATAAAAGATAAAATGGGAATTCTTTAGGGATGCAACTAATTAATTTTTATTATCTATTGGTCAGTCAATCATTTTCTCAATGAATCGATTATTTGTTTTATCCATAAAATGGTGAAACGTGTTGATTGGCATCCCCTTCTAATCTCTTGTTTTGTCTACAACCCAAATATATTTGTTGAATGTCACAGAGGAAGCCAGAGAATATTCACATTTGAGAAATTGGAACATTTTTTTTGGACACTGTGTTTAATCAGTTATCAAAATTGTTGGTGATTAATTTAATAGTTGTTATCTAATCTAATAAGCGTCCAATCATAGCAGCTCTAGTGATACCTAATGCTTATTACATATATATTTTAAATGAATCTATTAATCATTTATTTTTACATCAGATTTGATCAGATCCCCATCTTCTCTTTTAAATGTTTTTTTTAACTGTCTTTTTCATGCTTCAGCTGGAAGGATGCAAGTAACGACTTCAAGAAGACTCTGAAGTTGAGTGGAGTTCCAACTCTGCTGCGATACGGCACGGTAAGAATCAATTTGCTCGACTATTTTGTTGACACGGATTAATCTAAGATGAGTCTTACCATAAAAGTTTGGCAGAAAAAATCCAGAGAAATTAGAAAACAAGAGACCAAATTTAGTTAATATTTAGTTTCTTACAGAATGTCAGTATTTACAGAAGGTGTATCCCTGTATAATCATCTGAAAATAAAGGTCATTATGTATTTGTTACCTCAGAGTGAGCCTTTTATATCTAGTGTATATAGGGAGTAAATGTACCTGTAATTCACCCTCTGTACATCTTTTTCAGCCTCAGAAGTTGGTGGAGGAGGAATGCTTCAAAGCGGAGCTGGTGAAGATGATGTTCACAGAGGACTGAATTATTCTGCGCTGTCGGTTATAAGCATTTAAGATTTAGCTAAGTTTCACAGCGATCATGTCCATGTTACACTGTAATTTTTTGCCACCAATGTAACGAGCATCCTTTGTAATATTTACATATGTAATATGTGCAAAGACAAACAGAGTGGATGTAACTCATACTAAGTTTTCTTGTTCTGCCTGATGTGCAATCACTCAATCCTGTTTTGTAATTTCAGTTTAATGTTCTTATTTTAACACACTAGTAGATTATAAAAATCTCTTTTTTTTATGGTGTGATTTTTGTTGCATTGCATTTATACTCAAATAAACCGACATTTGATGTTGAACATTTGTGGTGGAAGAAAACGTTGTATGTGACTGAAAATTTATTTTTCAAGTGTAATGCGACAAACGTTTTGAGCCGACATGGACTTACAGGACACTTACTGAGGAGACTAAGTGTGCAAGACTCTTCTTCTTGTGCACGACGTCTGTGTTGTCAGAATAGTCCAGTTTGTTGCTTAGGTGAACATCCAGATATTTGCCTGCTCCCACAATCTCGATGTCCAATCCATGGATGTTCACCGGTGTGGTCTGAGCTAAAATGTGCCAGTTAAACAACAATTTTTACTGGACGATTTTTATTCCAAGTGTTTCTCACTATTTAAGTGTTAAGAGTGTTTTCTCCTCAGCGAACTAGGTGAAGTAGTACTAGCATCCCAGCCCAACTCAAAGACTGTGACAAAGAGGGAGATGTCACAAGGCAATAGTGAAGAACATAGATCGATTGACACAAATCAGAAAATGTTTAGCACTCAGTAAGCATGTATAGGACTGTATGTATGGGGAAAACACATGCTGTCATCATGCCAGCATCAGAGCAGAGAGTGTCTGCAGGATTAGGGAAGCCTTTATGGGGTGGCACACACAGGCCCAGGTGCAGCTCATTTAGCTGATGACCTCCATTCAGCGCCTGCAAAACCACCACACGAAGAGCAACAGGGACACCTAGGGGACAGGTGGAAGGGGCCGTCACACTAGAACCGCCTATGGTGGGGCTGGAGCCTATCCCAGCTGACTGTACACCCTGGACAAGTTGCCAGTTCAAGACAGACAAACCACCCTTCACACTCCCAATCACACCTACGAGCAATTTAGAGTCACCAATTAACCTGTCAAACCTGTCGAGTGTGCGGGATTTAGTGGCACCCAGCTGTGAAGTTGCAGATTGCAGCCAAATGAATACTCTCCAACATCTCACCCTCTTCAAACTCTGGCTGTGAAATTCACATGAACAGTAAAAGGCCACACTCTAGATATTTAGACATTGTTTTGAAGAAAAAGGTTTTGTCCTGAAATATTACAGTGTTTTACCAACAGTCTCTATTATACACTAATCTCTTAAAATGCTGTGTAAATAAAGGTTTTGCAATGTGACTGTGTGTTACTGTACATAACAGCGTATTTTACTGCGTTGTTTTGGTAGTCAAACACTTTTACAGTGTAGGTACTCCTAAATGTTACTCACTGGACCTTAAAGTGCACGTTTTTGGACCGAGGGAGGAACAGTACACTGGAAATCACTCCTCTGTATGAACACTAGGTGGGAGCACACGCACATGGATAGAGTGTGACCTTATCTTTTAAGAAATGTGCACATTTTTTAATTAGCCTTATGTAGTGAGGCTTATTAAATGAACAAATCCAAAGCATTTATAGGAGTTTAATCTATTTCTGAAGCCAAATCTATAGCCGCGATGCTTTTATTCTGAAAATCAAACAAGTTTGAGGATATAAAACACGCAAACTGCAGATATTAAATATAACAGAGATGTTTCCGTGCATCAAAAACACACATACACAGTGTTGAAGTGTCCGCTTTGTAATTATAATAAGCAGATGTCAGGATCAAAGTGTGCCGTGGGGTGGGTAGGAGCGCAGTGTGTTGCAGTCAGGCTGATTTAAGCGGAGTGCATTCCTGCACAGCGCTCACACACCGGAGGACGAGCCGCGGTGAAACACACACCGCAACGCCGCGCAGGGGCCGGGAGCTCACCTAAAAAAAAAGAAACCCGCACATTGGAGGTGGAGGAAGTGCTGCCTGAACATAGCGGTTACATGTACAGCTGCCTCGGCTGAGGGGTAACGTTGGGCGGTGTGAGTGTGTGTGTGTTTACTGCTGCCATGTCGGAGTTTCTGGTGAGTCTACTCGGGGAGCGGCTCGTCAACAGCGAGAAAGCCGAGGTGGACGTGCAGTCGCTGGGCGCTAAGCTATCACTAGTCGGGCTCTTCTTCGGATGTAGCCTGAACGCACCATGTAAGCAGTTCAACGGGAGCCTGTGCGAGTTTTACAGCAGGTTCAAAAAGACGTCTGAACACAAGGACAAATTGGAAATCGTCTTCATCTCGTCTGATCAGGACCAGAAACACTGGCAAGACTTTTTGCAGGAGATGCCATGGCCTGCGTTACCTTTCAAAGACAGACACAAAAAGGTAAGATGGGCTGTGGTTCGATGAAGAGGAGCAAATCAGTGCCTTAGACTCTCCCTGGAGGTGCTTTAACTGGGTTTAGTGGGCTAGAAACCTCCAGAAAAAAACCCTGTAGGCCATGTCTGCCTCTCCTGTCACTGCACAGGAGGATACACCTTCAGATTTGAACACCTTGAACCTCTTTTCAGGTCATAAATCTGACCTTAAACCAGCTGTCACCTTCAGATCAGCTGTCTGACTTCATCTGTAAACGTCTGTTTTATTATAAACAGATTAAATTTAGTGTAATAATAATTTAAAAAGAGAGCAGACAGTTGGAAAATGGAGAAAAGTGTGTTTTGAAATGGTGTTTGCACAGACAAAAATATGACAAACTTATGTTTTAATTTCCTTTTTTAAAAAAAAAATAATCCTGCAGCAAGTGGTGGAAACATTCATCCTCGTTTCATCAAGATAATCTAAATGTGACCAGGCCAGACATTCCTCACTTATTAACAGGAAGGAAGGACAGGAAAGAGACTCATTATGTTTCAACAGAAACATTTTTATTGAATTTTTCACATTTCACACATTCAAATGAACAATAACTCATCAATTAAAACCATAAAATATGTCGTCACAGCATCTGCGAGATACTTCACACACTTAACAAATAAATGAGACACCAACACGGCAGTTTTAAGACGCCCAAGAAACTCTATTTTCATATTTCAAGTCAGTCTCTCCAACACAATGCAAGATGCCATCTCCTTTATCCACACTGTCCTCCAAAATAAAGCTCCAGAGTCGACTAAAAACACGCTTCTTTGTATATATATCAATGCATACGTGCACTGCTCGGTGAGATATAGCCAGAACAACTGCTCCATTATTGTCTTATTTTATTTTGGACAGTGCCATGGACACCAGTGGACAGAGGGTTTAGTGTATTATATATATTTTTGTCTTGTCACAGCTTCACTCTCGTATTAAAGGTTTGTTTTTACTAATAGCCTCCCTGTATGTAAATCTGGAATATCCACACCTCTATAGGACTTGACTTCCTTTTTAGTCTTTACATTGTGCTCAAGGAATAGTTATTAATATTTTATCTCAACAACACTGTTCTTGTTGCGTCTGTCGTGTTGCCCTGCACTGCTCGGTGAAGGCCTTGTTTCTTTTTTTTTTATTGTGCCATCATCTCATCTGTTTCCTGATGCTGTCGACAATGCAGTTTTATTTTCTTAGAGGGTTTTTTAGATTTATCTCACCTCTCCAGTGTTTTTATATTTATCTAATTATAGTAAATGACGAGACAGCTCTGATTTATTTTTATTTGATTATACACACACATAGACACACACACACACACACACACACACACACACACACAAAGGAAACTGCTGTTTTTGTTACATTAAATTGCATCGTTTTTAATTTTTACAAAATATATTGGAAGTTTATTTTGCTCAGAATCATTTCCAGACATTTTGTGGATAAATTACTATTATTTTTACACAAAATAAAAAAATAAAAAACATCTGCAGATGTTTCCTTTAGGAGTTAGTGATATTTGCAGCTGCACAAACATGAAGTCGTACACATGAATGTGTGTGTGTGTGTGTGAGAGGTTTTTAATCTAAATGTAATTATGGATGAGTCAAATGCAAACATACTGTGGTCTGCTGTGTTTGCATCGTGTCAGATAGTCCAAATAATGCTGAAATATTTTTGAAGATGAGGCCTCACTCTGGTCTTGAGAGGAAAAATTGAATAGTTTGCAGCAGAAATATATATTTTAACCTTTAATTATGTTGTTTAATCAACCACAGTTTATTAAACACAGCCTTTTAAAGAGGATCTATTTTTTCCAGTTCCCCCTGTGTAGGTGAGGCATGACGTCGTCTGCATCATCCATCTGGTAAATTCTTTCAGATTGCCAATGATGATTTCCGTTACACCTCATAATGAAGTCCAGGCGTGAATAAGGGGGCTGTGGAGGAGATGACATGATGCGGGGAGGTGGGGTTGTTCTTGTTGTTGCCGTCCTGGGGCGGAGCACACATCCATCGCAACCACAGCGTTATTGTGCTGTAACTGCTGGAGGAAAATGTCTGTGGCATCAACAAAACCATTGTTCATGCTCTTGGTGGTGGTCTGTTGGCTGTCTCTGCCTTGAAACGCAGTGTGTGTCTGAGTGTGTGTGTGTCTTGCAGAGGCCTGCAGTTTCATTCCAGCTTGGGCTTCATCCAACCGTCGGCCTGTTCTGTCATACCGTTATAACACAGCAGCGTTCAGGACACGAGCTTTGTAAATGTGACATCTCCAGAGGCGCGCTCCTCCTCCTCGTCCGTTAGTTATGTCGTGACTCATGCGTGCTGCCGTTGAGATCTTTTGTTGCAGAGGGCTGCACTAATGCTCAGAGGTGTTTCTAATATTATGGCCCTCTCGTGTATGAAAATATTTGAAACACTGCTGTAGATGACGACCTCGATAAGAACCATAATAGCTCAATTAAAACCTGCGTACCTAATGAAGTGGCTGGACAGTGTTTAATATTCATAATTCAGGGAGTTGATTTCCTTTTTTCTTCTGGATATTGTTGTTTTAATTAATTAATGATCAGTCAGTTAACAGAAAAAGTGATTATAGATTTAATTTTATTCATTTGTTTGTAATTTTTTAAGCAAAAATGCCAAAAATATGTTTGAGAATTTGATACTTTTTTTTGGCATATGATGGTGAACTTAATATCTTTTATTTATTGAAGTTATTTAAGTTACTTAATAAACAGAAATTTTAACTATTATGATAAGAGATTATATATTATTTTATATAGTAATTTTTAAGCAAAAATACCAAATATTTGTTTGTTCCACCTCCTCGGCTGTGCGGATTTGACACTCTTTGTTGTCACATATGCCGGCAAACTTAATATCTTTGGGTTTTGGTCCATTAGTTAATTAAAATAAGTTATTTGAACGCATCAGAATAGACTGTTCTAATGGACATTATTCTATTTTTCTATATTTTTAAAGACAAAACAAGTAATCAAAAAGTAATAAGCCGATAATAGATTAATTGGATTGAGTGAAAAGGTGTTGCAGTCCTAATTGGCTGCCTGGGGATTGTTTTGTTTTTTTCATACCAGTGTAAACATGTTTATTTCTGCTGTTACAACATGGGGACTTATGGAGACTGACTCATTCTGTAGCCAGCCTCAAGTGGCCGTTTGAGGAACTGCAGTTTTTTGGCTTCACTTCACAGCCACAGAGGTTGCCGTTTGGTTATTCTTAGCTAGCCTGCTCTTACTGTACAGTGTACGGTGTGTTTGTGTGCGCCGCAGACTGACCCAACCGGTGAGCGGTGTTGACCCGGTGGAGAGCCGTGTTGGTGTTGCGGGCCCACAGAGATTAAGTGGCCCTCTCACCTTTTCCCCCCTCTCATGACTGTAAGCTGAGCTCATCTCCTGAAGGATGCAATTTCTCTTCAATCACCTCATTCAGAGCCTCGACGTCCTCCTAAGACTGTACCTCTTCCTCCTCCTCCTGCTACAACCTCTGCTGCTCCTCCCTCGTCTGCCTCTCTCACTGGAGGCTGTCCTCCTTTTCTCCTTTTCACTCAGGGGTTATCCAGGCCTTCCCGTTGCAGGAAATGTTTGTTATTTAATCAAGCAGGGATAATATTCCTGATTAAGTACAGAGAGAAAGGAAAGTCTAACTTATAGTCGAGGCCAAACCTCATTTAATCTGTTCTCTCGGATGAAATGGAGTCCTCTGGTGGTTTTCTAACCAACATAAATAGACTGAAAGGTGTAATTGGCCTTTATATCTCAGCGCCAACGAATTTAATGCAGTTATTTCCTCATGTGACTGACATTTTGTTTCCATAAAGGTTCCTCTTGGGTCAGTTATGGACTGCTGTTAATGGAGCTGAAAATGTCAGTAGTCTTTTCTTATTTGACATTTCCCGCTCTTAAGGTGGTGTGACTCATGGAGGGTGTCCACCAGCGCTTGCACGTCTTCCTTGGCGAGTGGACGGTCTACTTGTGGTGCAGCTGTCCCGGACTCCCATGTAAATCAATTAAACACACGTCGGCTAACGTGATGTGAAAACTTGTACAAAACGGGGAGCCAGGACGCTGCTGGAGCTGTTCCTGCTGCAGGAGTCGGGGGTGGGGAGGGGGGATCACATCGCAGTGAGAAGAGAAAGGCCTCTTGTTCAAGTCCTCCTGGTTGGTTGGTGGTTTCCCCCCTCCAGAGGCTGGACGCCCGCTCACTCGGCTCCCAGCCAGGGTGCAAGAAACTTCAGAGAGGGGCTAAGGACGCCTTTCATCAATATGTCGCTGCTTAACTCTTGCCCCGCGACAGTGGAAATGACTCGAAGGTGCAGGTGGTAACTCTTCTTCTCCATCCGTCAGTGTTGGGATGGATGTTTCCCGTCTTTGTTGTGTTCGCTCGCACAGCGCAGGGCTAATAGCGTCAACAAGAATCTGACATTTTTGAGGTTTCTATGATGTGGCACGTCTGTAATTGAGAGCTTTAGATTTAATTGCAGGATTCAGAGAAGGATGTATTCGTCACCAGCTCCTGTGATCCAGCTCATGGGAACAAACTTTGTGTACGGTATCCGCAGGATATTATCACAGTGAGGTCTTTAAGATCACCGTAACAGTAGATCGGCAGAACAAGAGTGGTCTACTGCAACAACTAAAGCCGTGAACCTGAAACAGTAGCTCTCTGATCAAAGCACAGAGGGTTTAATGAGCAGCCTATTATCTGGCTCTGGGACTAAGTGGAAAATAAACTAATCTTAACGTTGAGACATTTGACCTCGACAGATTAAACTACCAGTGAAACCCTAAAACAAAGACAAAGGTTCATGTTGTTTGCATTCCTCAAAACTTTTCAAACATTTTAGAATATTTCTATCAATATGCTTTAAGAGGAAGACAGATTGTTAGCTATTGGACAAAATGTTACGATAGTTATAGTATTGGATAAACTGAAACAGTTCGCTGACGGATGAACTGTAGAAACAGTTAGCTAACAGTATAAAATACAGGAAGGCATTTATTTTATTAGGATCTCTGCAGTTTGTGCTTCAGGCTGTTTTTTATAGCACACTGGACGTTTGTAATGCTTGTTTTGTGTCAACACAACAGCGTCAACACCGGTTGTGAATGTGGATCATTTCCTTTGTCGCTTATTAGGCACTGATAAGAGAGGTGTCATATATAAACATATTTAGTATCATAATTTGAAGTCAACCGTAAATGCACCATGTATTTTTTTAATATACCAGTATTTATACAGTCCAGCCCTCAGCAGTGGGTTTTGTGTTACGCTTACTCTTAAGTTTTGGTAAGCTGACCTTGTAGAGCCCGTTACCTTGACGTGTGCATGCCTGGCTGCAGTGCTGTAGTTTAACGTGACTCCATTGTCCTGCAGCTGTGAGGCCTTGTTGCTGTGCGCCATGTTTGACAAGAGCTTATGTAAAGAATGTGGGCAGACACCTGCTCGGCTGAAGCCGTTCAGGGCCAGAGGGCATTGAAACTGTGTGTGTTTGTGAGGTGCTCGGGATACTTGGCAATGCCAACTGTTACATCTCACACCACCGAGCTTGTGTTACTGTCTCCTTTCACCGGCCATTGTGTCCTCTTTTACTGCAAGATCTGTAATATTATGAGAGGCTACAATAGAGATCTCATCAGAGGTGAAGTTCAGAGGATTGAGTTACCCAAGTGAGCAAGTTTGGGGAACAGTCGCACTTGTGTGTGTCGTAAAACTCATTCCCCCCCCGCAACTCAATCTGTTTCTACTTCCGTTATCTACCCGTTATAAGATAACGCACAATAGCTGTAAGGCTGCGACCTCCGTCTGCGGTCCACGACCCGCTGAAACGATACCCTGGGATTGACTTTTCCTCTTTGTCCCTGTGTTTTCCAGCTGGACTGCTCCTGGACTCTGTGTGGTTTTCCAGTTAGGACTTTCCAAAGCGGAGTGACGTTAAAGATAATAGACATGGCTAATGTGTTCACCGCAGTGTCTGCGCTAGCTCTCGATGGGAACAACAGATGATTTCGTACCAAGCAAAACCCAGCCCAATTGTCACATACTTACCGGTCAAATCATTGAAACCAGTACAGCGTAAAGTTCAACATGCTTGATATTCATTTCCTGCTGATGACAGGAAAGCAGCTTCTTTCCATGGAAACAAGCAGATGGTTGTTATTTTAATTCATAAATCCACCGTCATCTGCTACGTCTGCTACCACTGTCATACCCGTGAAGGTTTGTTCCTCCCTTTTTCTTTTTTTTTTTCTTTTCTGAGCTGAGAACACTTCATGGACGGGTTGTTGTGCCCGGACCCTCCCCCACTCAATCCTCCGGTCCTCTAATTGCCCCACACCACAGCTCAAGCAGCCCCTTTCCGACATAATAACAGCATAGCCGCCCCAGGGGCATCCTGCCATCCAGTGCTGTCTTTCGTCTTCCTTTTGTTATCTCCTACTAGATTGAATGTTGGCTCTTTGTGATCGCCCAGTTTCCCCCCTCATCATCCCCGCTGATCATATTTCTTAAGCTAAATGAAGAAGACACAATGATGGATGCATGCTTTGGACTGTCGACACTCACTGCAAATTCCCATATTTATCTCTGACACTCGGTGAAACCTATCTCCTTCAGGATATCTGCTCCATCAGTGCTGATTACATGTAAATTTATTCATAGTATGACAATTTCTGGCATGACAAGTTTCCCCTTGGACGATAACCCTTTCCCACCGCCATCCCACACCCAGGATGGTAGCCCTGTTTTGTACATGCAAGCTGTAAAACCCCCCTCGCTGTGGCGTTTTTCATCCAAGTGTAAGTGCTCCTGCAGCTCTCGCTCCTGTCTGAAAAGAAGCTCGCCGTACAAAGAGACCCACTGTCTCAGCGTGTAGCATGGCACACTGGCACCAGCCCCGCTGTCTTGCCTACAGTTTAGCTGTTGCATGCGGCGAATGGATTTTTATCTAGCGACTGACAAGCATGCACTCTGAGAAATCGAGCTGCCCTTTTTGCTCACTTTGTCCACGTGCAACCTGTTTGTTTTTTGTTGTAATGACTAAATAAGAATATTTTGTCACAGATGTAAACGTCTACTGTTTGATTACACTAGAATTATGTACAATAGTGAGTACATTGCATGTCATGTGCATATGTGGACAGTGGGTAGTATATAGGAACAGTTATATCAGTACGCTACGTATAATGGGTTAGGGTTACCTAATTTGTTACAGTAATATTAATAAATAGTTGAAATATGCCCAAAAATAATGAATGAATTCATGAATCAACATGTTGGCTAATTGACAAACTACCAAAGTAGCTAATTAATAAACTGTTGAAACAGCTAGCTAATGGATAAACTGTTGAAATAGTAGTAGCTATGACTAAAAGAGTTACACTAAACAGTTAAAAACATCCAACTATACAACACTCAGTATAAGGAAAAAAAATGATAAATGACAATGTTTTATGTAGTGTTATAGCCTTGCAACATTTCTGTCGTGTAACACAACATCCATTTCCATTTGGAACATGACGGCTGATGTTGATAGCGATGTGTGTCGGTACGTTAAGTGCTGTGCTGTGATGTGAGGTTATGACCATTCATGACTAGTTGTGTTTTTATAAAGGCAGAGAGGGGAAAAGGAGAAATCGTAGTCACTCCCTCAGGCGAAGAGTGTACTGTATGTGGACAGAGAAAATGCTCCACTCTGCTCCTATGGGCTTTGTGGGCCTCTAAAATGCTACATGACAAAGCACAGAGCAACATCCAGCCCACATCTTACAGGAGTTTTAAAAAGACGGATCTACTGTAAGAAGCAAGGGCAAAGCAGTGAATCTTATTTATTTGTCTGGCACTGCAACTACATTGTGGGATTTTAATATTTTTAATATTCTGTCATCCTTACAAGAAGAAGACAGTAAAAAGAGAGTTGTAAATGGCATGAATGGATAAAATAGTCAAAAGGAATAGTTTTAGCTCACTAATTAACATGTTATATCTTCACAATGTGCAGTCTTCCCAATCACAATGTGCTGCCACATATTTCCAACACAGACACAGAGTCGAGTCGATGTTCGCATCTAAACTCTCTCTAACTGGATAGTGTTTTCAATATGCCACGTCTCAACACTGACATCCCATGACAACCTGTCAGCATGTTGCATGCACTCACGCAACCACCGCCAACCCCAGTCACTCAGCAACGGACAGACTGAAGCTGAGGAAACTGAACAATATTAAAATCCAGAAATAGCACTTTGTCACAATCGCTCTATCTCTTTTTTTTATTTATTTTTTATTTATTTCCTTGACAGTCGAAAGAAGCTTCAGCGCCCCGGCTTCACCGGGAGATCAGGCCACGTCTAACAATCTTATTTTTTTTCCTTTTTAAACATGAGACTGTTATTGAGTTCACACACGTGGAAAAAATTTGATATTTCTACATCGCTGACCTCTCATAATTCAGATTAGTTGGCTCTAACTGTTGGTTGATCCTCACTTTGCTCACATTTTTACCGCGAGCCGTTAATCTCCTGCAGGATAATGAGCCAGTTGAGGATATATCATATGATGCCACCACTTTCCATAATATTGAATCAGCACAAGTTAAGAGTTTTAACTGTTTTGCTGACAGAACTAAGAGTTATAAGTAAGCATCTTCAAATGTACTTTTTGTCAGAGCTCAGCAACTCAAGAAGACTCAAAAACTGTGTGGCTGATTTTTTTAAAAATGCTGTTCGTCTAAATGCTAAGTTGGCAACCTCTGTGGCTGGGAAATGAAAATGCTCACGTGAAAAGTTTCACGTTGTAACGTGAACATTTGGTCTCGGACGGAGGGGGTGGGCAGTGATCGATGAGAAACTATAAGAGAGCCATATCACGGATACAACGTCCATCAGTTGGACGTGTTACGTTAAGAAAAATTGAGTGGCTGAAGCAGGTCTCGCTGCCTGTAGTTTTGCTGAATTATTTTTCTAATAACCACTTGGGAATCATTTCCAGACGCACCCCAAACTCCTGCTCGTCCTGGAGATTGACAAACATAGTTGATTTTGGATAATTTAATGCGTTTCCATGTTTATTATTAATCTAAACATCCCAAATTAATCTGCAGAAAGGTTAACCGAGTTCTCTACGCCCGTGTTATTTGACTCCACTGCAACGACACACTCCCCGCATAATTGCACATTAATATCTTTCTTGGACAAACGGATATGTTGATTTCCCAGTTGGTATCTGTCATGGCGTGTGTGTGCTACGCCCAAGTCACGTGACTCTTCAGAGTACATTTGTGAGCTATTACTCAAGGTCACTGGTGGGCAAACTAATGTAGAAAACAAATAATGGAGCTGCAGTGTTGCCTATAAATGGGTTCGTACTGTATTATCAGTTACATTACCAGGATGAAGCCGGGTTTATTTTTCAGCTGGCTGCAAAATATTTACAGGCACTGAATTTTTTTTTTTTTGTTTTTTAATGTGATTACAGCATCTTCAACTTATTTTTTTTATGTAGAAATAATGAGGCCATTCCTGGAGTAAAATTAGTGCAATCATTCAGCCATCTGTGTCGGTAACAACTTTCATCAGGAGCATGTTGAATATTTTAATTCAACAGATTGGGACAAATGGGGAATAGTAACTTTATTTTATTTAGCTTTTTACAATAGAGAGTTGTGTAACAAGTTGTAAATAAATACTGTCATATTATCACCTTTTTATAAAGATGATATGGCGAGGCAAACATATTAGCAGAAAAAAAAACTGTCCAATATTCATGCCCATTTTTGCTCTGTTTTTGGTCTCTGCCAACTCCTGAGGAAATATCTGGCTATTTATCTGTTAAACTACTCTTCCAAAACCTTTGAAACAACGGATGAACTGTTGAATCAGTCGGCTAACGGATGAACTGTTGAATCAGTCGGCTAACGGATGAACTGTTGAAACAGTAGTTACCTAACTGTTTCTGTTAGCTAACGGATGAACTGTTGAAATGGTTAGTTGATGGATAAGGGGAGGGAAAATATCTGGTAAACGCTCTGCTATGTTCACCAGCTAGTTGTTAACTTTGTCTGCCTGCTAATTGCTGCTAAGCAGGTATTTTTAGTTTTTATATCTTCAACAATGAGAGCAGTGAAAGGAAACTGAAACAGTAAATTTGGAGGCACCACAAGCTAAAAGATACTATAAAGGCCTGTTGAGCTGAGGGGAATTTAGTTTGTCTCTTTGATTTGCACCTTTTCCATCAAATGCAGGTGTGTAATCTTTTGTTTGTATGTAAATCTAACAAGTGGTTAGTTTTAAATACTCAAACTCATGATTGATGGCATGCATCTGCTTTCGGTGTTATAGGATCTACTCTAGACAAAAAACGTCTTTGTTGCAGTCGTTGTTAGCACACAGAATGCAGTGAAAGTCCAGCTTGTTTGTTCACTTCAGCTGCAAGTAAAGTAAACAAACCCAGAACTTGACCTTGCGGCAAAGAAACACATGGAGTCTGTATAATATACAAGAGCAACAGGCCAGATGATGCACTGATGGTAGCCCATATGGAGGTATTGGCAATGCTGCTGTTGGCTGTAACAAGCCGACTCATTACGAGGAATTCTCGTGAAGGCTGGGTAACACAAACCATGACAGGAAGCAACTGTGTCATGGGAGGTGTTGATCTGCGTTAGATGGGTACTCATCGAGCACCCTCAGAGGAAAGAAGTAGCCTTGGATGTTTGCTCTGGGGGCTGTAGTGTTTTCTATCTTCTGAGACACTCTAAAGCTGTCACATCCCATTTCAAAACCAACAGCGCTACGTCTTTGTTCAATAAAAACCACACCACATGCATTCCTCACATATCCCAACTCATGTAGTCGCTCTAAGGAATGTGTTCGTCAGAAAAGCCTCACACAAATCATCGGTAGTGGGTTTTAAAGAGTGGACCCCCTGCTGAGGCTTCGCCGTGGCTTAGCTCTGCCTCCGTGTTGGGGGCTAATCGCTGTTTTGATTAGTCTTTTTTTACCCAATCTGTTTTCAACCAAGCGCCGATCCCACGGCCATGTTGAATGAAAGGGTTTATCAGCTTAAGCCTGTTGTAAGGAGCACGAGAGGTCTCATCTTTTCTCTGAGGAAACCAAAAGCAGCCCCTCGGACACAAGTGTCCAGGCAATTAGAGACGCCGGGAAGCCTCAAAGAGAGATTACTGGCACACACTGGAGAGTCGTGGCCGGCGTCTTTCTTTGTCACGGTTGAGACACGTGATGATTGGTGCTGTGGAGGCGGAGATAACTTAACGCAGTCACGGGGCTCCTATCTGGGGAAGAATCAGTGGATGCAACATCAAATTATAGACTTCAAGTGTTACTCATTAAATTGTTTTCCTGTACAGAATGACGACAACGGTCAGTCCTTTGGTACGTCTTCTCTCTGTTGACATGTGTGGACATATGTGAATATTTTGTTAATTAAACTTCCATCATGCCAAGTTTTGATTCAGCTTTGCCATTTAAAAACATTGAGGTAGCATTGTAAAGCAGTTTGCATGCTAGTTAATAGTCTCTCCCAGCGAGCCTCAAGCTGCCAGGCCTCCCCTCCATGCCCCAGCCTGATTGCTGTGCATGAAAGTAATAAGATTTCACTGTTGCGTATCTGTATCGATTAAGGCTCCGCTGAGCTTTTCTGGATTCACTTATTTTGCCCCCTTTACTGTGGTAGCTACATTTGGTTTGACTGGGTTGGTTCCCGTGGACCACAAGCCAAAGAGGACCTCCAGATCACGATAATATCTGCTGTGTTTATTGCTGAAGCAGCATGGCAGGAATTTGGTTACGCCACATATATTGAGGGTTGGTGTGCTTGTTGTGCTTTCTCTGCTTTGTGTTGCTTTGCTGTGTTGGTACAACCCCTATCCAAAAAATGCTGGAACGCGTCCTTTTCAACCTCGATCAAATGAATACAGTACAAAGACGAGATATTTACGGCCCGTGTGAAGCCAATTCTGTGATTTATTCCAAAATATATTAAATATGTTGGAAATTGGTTGCTGAAAACATCTGAAAAGACTTTGAACGATATGTATTACTGAAATGTGGAGTTAAAACAGTTTCAGTCCAGCATTTTGTGGGCGGTCCTAAAGGGTGGCTCGATGACATGCTGAGGCCACCCTGAGTATACCCCTGCACCACGAGCAGAGAGATAGAGATGAATTCATCTCGATCAGAGTGTTTCAGACTTATGGAGACTTGTTCTGTAGCCAGCCTCAAGTGGACGTTTGAGGAACTGCAGTTTAGCACTTCAGCATTGACTTCACTTCACAGCAACGACGTCTCCTTCCTCTATCACTGTTGGCTTTTTTAAAACTAGCAACAGATAGAAGAGATACGATATTAGCACACAAGCTCGTCATTGTTCGTTTTAAGGTTAAAGGTTAAAGCTTGAGAACATTCCTCTAAAGATGATTATAAAAATATAATACCACGTTGTTGCTCAAGCCTTCAGTGGTTTTTTAGTCGTCCTAGACGTGAACGGGAGTCAGGAAGGAAATGAACTCGCAGAAGCCTGAAGTGAGACCCGTCCTGTTGATGTGACTTGTAGCCCGCGAGGTGTTAAATTGAGTCAGGAGACCGTGTGAGCGTAGGGAGTGGATAAACACAGACAAAATACTTAACCCTCCCTCCGCTCCACCGCTCACCAGTATGTCACTCGCCACCTGCTCATTTGACAGCGACTGCTGCTTTTGGAAGCAGCAGGTGTGCTCTTTAAGTCCAATGGTAGCAGGTTCTGCTCTGACGACCGCGGCCTGTGTTGTGGTCAGCGAGCTCGGGCTTTTTTCTAAAGGTGAAATATAGACCATGGCGGGATCATTAAGTTCCTTTTGTGGAGCTGTATCAACTGTTTGCGCGCACGCAATCCCCCATGGAAACTTACAACGCTGATGAACCGAGGCAGGAAAAAAAAGGCAGATGAGGGTTTCATGTAAGGAATGTTAGTGTTTCTGCCAAGTCATATACCTATTCCCCTCCTCCTTTTTTCATCTATCATATAATTATGGTGTACAGCAGGAGCCAGAGGTATGTACTGTGTTCTTCTAAAAGAAAGAAACTCAAGAATTATTGCAAACGAAACGTTTTCCCGGTACGCGCGGCTCAAAGAGAGAAAGGTGAGACCCCGAACCAGAAGGCTCGGTTTTGATCTGTGCTTCTTTCTCTGAGTGCAAAGAAAGAGTAGCCTATTGTAGCTGGGGGGGAAAAAAACCCACATGTGGAATCATTTCACTCCCGTACGCAGAGTTCGCTGTGTGGCCGAACCCCTTGAGAAACAAAGGCATCTTCAACGCTTCATCGCTCCCCCCCTCTTCTCTCTCTCTCTCTTTCTCTCTCCACCCCTTCAGCTTTGTTGCTCCAGGTGTGCGCTGTCTGAGCAGTCGAGATGAACTGCAGATAGAAACCCCCCCCTTTTAAAAAAAAAAAAAAGGAAAGAAATCTGCAGGAGAATATTTCAGAAAGACTCACAGGTGCTTTATGAAACTCTGCTTCCACCTCAGTCAGACTTCTTAACCCTGAGAGGCAGAGGAATCCAGGTAGGGACCTGCCAGCGGGGTGGAGATATGTTCATAATGTAATTACGCTCTAATTACTGGAATCAGAGCGTAATCACAAAGTATCAAGGCAGCATCACTCGTTACTGGTCCAAACAGCCTGTTATTGGTTGTCTTTTAAGGCACCCACAAGGCAGAACTGAACTGATCTGACAGTCTGAATGGGAATAAAAGTGGGAACTGAAAGGAAGTGTAACTTGTAGCTTCCTAGGCCGCCTCCTCCTTTAACATGTTCTTCCTTTATCCAATCTCAGAAAGTGAAAAGCGGAGCCAAGTTAAATATCTGGCCGGGCTTCAAAGCTCCGAATATTTCCGTGGAAAACGGAGCGGGGTTTTCTAGAAGTTCATGAATAGAGATAACAGATTGCATGTCGTTTGTGGCCGCTGGTTGCTGGTTTTTGAGAAATGGGTGTACCACACACTGCCCAGGAATAGTAGCTAATAATACTCTGGGGTTTCTCGTGTGTGTGACCATTTTGAGCTTGAGTCTTCTGGATTCAAAGCCTTGAATCTTTATGAAATGGAGCGAGAGGCGTGCTGCTGAAGGTGAACGCTCAAATACTTAAAGTCTGAAACAGAAAAACAGAAATATCTCTGTGAAAGTCACTACATGGGTCTTCCTGTTTGGTACAGTGTTCTTGTGGTTCGGTCGAATAGCGTTCTTGCTTTTACAGCTTTCTTTCTTTCTTTCTTTCTTTCTTTCTTTCTTTCTTTCTTTCTTCTTTCTTCTGCTATCCTTTATGAGACCCTTGAGTTATCTTGGACTTGAAACCTGCCTGTCCTCCAATCATCTCCCAATTAAGCTGCCTCCTCTTCCTTGATGAGTCCTGTTTTTTCCCCCTTTTTTTTTACTGTATCACCAGCAGGACATCAGAATAAGCCAGGCAAGTCAGAGCCAACTCTGCAACCCTTTTATTTTATTTTTTTGAAAGAGGGAATGAAAAGACTGACGGAAATGGTGCATTTTCAATGATCTGCACCATCTTTGATCTTCAAATTGCAGCAATTATGTGTCATAATATTCCATGTAAAATTCCTCAGATTACCATGCTTTTGATATTCGCTCAGACGCGGCTTTGATAGCTCCATGCTGTGATTATGAATGTAATTTCTGATTTTGTGCAGCGTTTATGCAGCACAATACGACTTACTGCTGCTTCTTCGACGCTTCTTTATCTTTTTATGGATGGAAATCTGCTCCAGTCACAGCACGTTTATATCGATGCCAGAGGGTTTAACGGTTCCGCTGTTTTAATACGGTTCGCATACTTGGTGTCAGGTTGATAGACAAGAAACAAAAGTTGAGGCTTCAACCTCGATCCTCGGTTTTGTGTTTGCCAGTGGTGAAGTGTGAGCAGCTGTAGGATGCCAGCACGAGGACTGAAATAATTACTGCAGTATGCTAGCTTAGTCAACACCTTACAACTGCAGCTGTTTTCTTAAATAGCTTTTTTTTTTTTCCTTCAGGAAGTGGAGTCATAACTACCTTACAGGGATTTGCTGGACTTGTGGTGCCATTTTGGAAAGTAAATACAACTTAACTGACACTTACGTGTGGAAAGGACCACGCGGAAGATTTATTATCTACCTGAGGGGTTCGGACACACACTTGTGCACTCACACCCTTTTGCCATCTTGTGTTTTTTTTTTTTTTAAAGCTCCACGCCTGCAGCAGTGTCCTCCTCCTCCCACCAACACAAAAAAAGAGCAGGATGAGCAAACTGGGTCAGATTTCTGTCTCTGTCTCTTCGGATGATACTCTCGTCAGTGGTCTTTAATCATCTGGATTCCTTTGTTTCTTTTTCCATGAGGTGTAGACGTAGATACAGCTCCCGAACACTGACAGTATAAAGAATGGACGGTGTATGTGTGACATCACCCTCGGGTTTCTAAAGAGCTGTTTTGACGCTCAAAATCTCAGAGATTGAAAAAAAAAGAGGTTCACCCTCTGGAGAGCATGAATGTGTTTATCAGCATCTGTTCATCAGATTAATACTGTGTTCATGTTTTGGCCACATGGACAAACATTATGCCTGAATATGTATTAAAAGGAGTCCACTAAAGTTCCTTGTCTGGGGACCATGAACGGCAAACATCAAGTCAGGTGTGGCCCAAGCAGCAACCTCTGCTGCTTTGAAATGAAGCCAATGCATGCCAAAACTGCAGTTCCTCGAACATCCACTTGAGACTGGCTACAGAATGAATCTCCATAGGTCGCCATGTCCAATGTCACAGCAGAAATAAACATGTTTACAGCCTGATACAAAAAACAGTTTTGATATCTATAGCTAATTTCCCCGTTCATGACAACTGTACTGAGGGTGAATTATTATAGAACTCACCTGTTCAAATTATATTAAGGCTTAAAGTTAGCCTCTTTGTTTGACAGGTAGCACCCAGGCGTCACTCTACCCGCTTCAGGTCCACCAATAAGGATGAGGAACTGCAGTTTTTGGCACGTTCACATTGGCTTCACTTCACATCCAGGAAGGTTGTCGCTTGCTCCCAAAGCAGCTTTTAAATCGCCAATCCTTAAAGCCTCTGAAAACTGAAATGTTTGTCCAACATCACGGATTTAAAAGTAGCTATGAAGTTAAAGTTTACAGTGGAAAACATTACTCAGTTGTCAGTGAATATTTATCACTTAAAAACAGATAATCCGCTTCAGTTATTGAAGCCCAGCCCACCCACGTCTTTGAAGCCTTTATAACCAAAGTGCGTGTGTTCATGTCGAACCCCGTCGCTCATATTAGGAAGCAGATTGAGAAAATATGTCTTAATGTGTATTAACGACAGAACTGGAGCCTCTTTTGTCGCATGTTCGTAGTGCTTCAATAGTGCCTCACATTCATCGTTCGTGGCCTCAGCTCAAGGCCTTTTTTGATAATTGCATTTACAGACACGGTGGTGGGTTTGCCTCTCAGCAACATCCTCCTGCCCAGCCATGTCCCAGATGAGCAGCACTCTGTCATCTCAGCCTGCCAAACGCAGCCGCTGAAAAATGGAAACACTCCAACAGGCAATCGCTTTGGTCAAAATTATGCTAAACAGGCAGTTCACTCCGGTCCTGCATTGCTCCCATGATATGTATATTTTTTATTCCTAACACATTTTGCGGATTGTCCCATCTACATAAATTTCTCCCTGTGCACGGTCGGAGATGTGAACATTAAAAATAATTTCAGTGATGATGAGCGAGGAGTGCGCATTATTGTGCAGACCTGTATCTCACAGCTTCCTGTTATTCATCAGGACGGCCTGTGTTTTGAGTTCATTTCCAGAGTGTGTGCTACTCCTCCTGCACACTTTCTCAGGCTCTAACAATGGCCCCCTCGTCGCCGGCCCCTCGTAATCCTCTTTACCACCCCCCACCTCCCGAATCCTCCTCCTCGAACCTTTTCCTCTCTCCAGCTTCTCTGCAACAAGCTCCCTCAACTTGCCAGACACCCCGCTGTGTTGTCAACATCAACCAGTCTTGTCGCTGCCGCAAATTTAAATGTTTGGAAATAGTGCAAGGCTGCTTCTTTGGAAGTTAAATACTTTGGCTTGGTTCCTCTTTTTTTTAAAACTCAGACTTGTGCGTAAACACCAGAGGATGCTGAATTATAGATATTTCCCAGCTGCATGCCGGCGTGATCGCTGTTATTGTGTCGTTTGTGCACCTTAATGGCAGCCGATGGCACCTTCGACAGGTGATCAAGACCGTAGCTGCAGCATCACCAGCTGTTATTTCGTTGTTGTGGGGGTTTGTTTTGTCATGTGACAGCAAGATGGACATCACTGTAGGCTCCACTTCAGGATGCAGCGTGTTTGTCATGCATTGTTTATCATCTGCTTTGATATCGCTCTCTGTTCAAGCATGAAATCTTGACACCGCAGAGACCGAAAGGATGCAGAGAGAGAGAGAGGAAGGAAGGTAGCGAAGGAAGGAAGGCAAAGAGTTGAAATGCTTTGTTGTTTGTCACATTGCTGCTTTGTTGCCTTTGGAGTTTGTTGTTTTCGTCCTAAAAATCAATGCAGCTTTTCTTCTTGCAGTGTGTTTCCACATATTTACACGACTGAACAAAGATGCTCTCATGTGGATATTACAGAAGAACGTATGGTTACATTCAAACCAAATGAGGCGCTGCAGCAAATCACAGCAGGCTTGTGTGGCACGGTGAGGGGGGGGGCTTTGCTGTCTGCTGTGCTGAACGTAACCGCCGTGAAACAATCAGGAAATAACTTTTTATCGATGCACTCTTGTTCACTATCTTTGTCATTCTTGGTGTCACACTTTTGCACTGTAAGATGCGAGCCAGACTCAAATAGAGAAGCTGGGTGCATGAAATAAGCAAAGCCAGAACACACACAGACACACACACACACACAGGTAGAGTATCAGAGTTTAGTCCATGCATCCACCTGGATAGTCTCAGTTTCAGAGACATTTCAGGCTGACTGTGGAGGAGTGTGGCCAGTCTGATCGCCTGATTGGCAAAGTTGGATCCGGTACAGCTTCTCCACCGCAGGTCACTGCGGTTTTTCTTTTGGCGGACATCCCTGCAGCCTGTGCTGTCGCAGCCAAAATGCACTTTCCCCACCCGAATGGGGGAAAATCTACGTTTTCACTGCAGCAAATGAATGCTCCTTTAAGGTTAAACGTCTCAATGCAGTTGAAGCCTGTTATCACACGAGGGGGTCTGTTCTTTCTACTTCTAAATGAGCAGATTTCTCTTCTAGTTGTTCTCGCCTGGGTTTTATCGTTGAGATCCTTTTAAGCTTGATTAAAAATGTAATTATTCCTCCGTTTATCCCGTTTATACAACAAGCTGCCTTTTTTCTTCAATGGAATAGCAAGTGACGGCCGGTAATTGTAGATCAAGGTAGTGGGAAGCCGGCTGGCTGGCTGGCTGGTGGTGGTGGTGGCGGTTGGGAGGGGGAGGGTGGTGTTTCTCGGCCCGACTGCTCCTGGACCGCTGATGTGCTTGCCGCTCGTGGTGGTGGTGGGAACTAAAAACGGTCGCTGCTTGTGAAGTCAACCCCTCGCTCGCAGCTTCTCTGGCGGTTTGCCCCGTGCCAAACGTTACAAGGGCTGCTCTTTTCATTTCAGCGCTCGCTGAGTGATTCCTGCCCTCTGCCCCTCCGGGCCGCAACAAGCGTCGTTGTCACTCAAGTTGAGTGAGAGCGAGCGAGCGCTGGAGGAGGGCCTGAAAGGCAGTGACACTCCAGAAACCCACTTCAAACAAACAATTAGAGCATGCTGATACATGGGGCTAATAGGCTTTTATGACTATACTTAGAGGTAGCTGTTGAGGCGGTATTAATTTTCAGCAGGGTTTACGGTGTGCTGCAAGTGAAAGCCATTTAGGTTTTTCGGGTGATGCACAAGAACTAGTTTCTATCTGTGAATATGTGTCTGTGTGTTTTATAGTGAACCCTGGTCTTCGTGAGTACTGGAGCGGCACCTCATCAGCTCCCACAATGCTGCTCAATATATGCAAAGCCGTCTCTTGACAGGGCTTGTTAAGCATCAATGCTACGCTCCTGCTCCAGAGATTTATTTCAATATGCGCCATTACTGCTGATAAAGTCCCCGCTGCTGACTCCCTTTGTGAACTCGCCATCCTTTTTTTCCCCCCTTCCCAGCTCCAGAGGTGGATAACTTTCCCTTTTCTTTTTTTTTTCTTCACAACTAAACAACCCAGCATTGTCACGATTATGATCAGTCCATAAACTGCTGTGGGATGATGGAGATGACATAATTTTAAACATTAAACCACAGTGTTACACAAAGAGTGGGTGGGATGTCTAATTTCATCATTCAGCTGAAGGAAACATATGACTGTATTTGGGGAAAGAGCACAAAGTGTAATAAAAATATATATTATTCCAGGACCTCTATATTTATCTTCATTTCTGTCTTTTTGTTTTGTACCTATCTGGCCGGGAAGGGGAAAATCCAAAAAGTGAAATGAGAGAGCTGAGTTGTAGAAAGTTCTCGGTTCCATCTACCCTCCAACCCTCACCTACAGTCGTGAGCTTCCTTCACCGGGTAGCCGGGCTCAGTCTTAGTCCTTAGTGATGGGTGTAGGAGCTCGTAGTAGAGCCAGCTGAGGCGCCTTCCTTTGGAGTTGTTCTGGGTACATCCAACTGGGAGTAGATCCTGGTAAGATCCTGAGTCCACTGGAGGGACCACATAGCCCGGGATCTCCTCAGGACACCACCGTGACTCAACCCTGCATAATGTGAGAAAGCAGCGTTTAGTTTGTCTGCAGATGTTATATTATAGCCTTCTATCAATAATAATTTATTTTCATCCATATAAAGATGATTTAAGTGTGACAGCATATAGAAATGTAGACAGTAGCTCCTTTGTCTTCTTCCTCCGATCTCTTCAAAGTATCTTTTTTTCTTTTTTCTCCACCCGGCAGTCACTTTTAGTCTGAGATATCATTAGTACAATGAAAGGAATCTTTGACCGGGTATCTGCTTTATTTTTCGCTCCCCTAAAGCCCGGCTCTGTGCTGTTCATCACGGCCTAATGGCACACAACACTGCAGCAATTAAGCAGCTGTTTGGGATTAATCAAATAAACCTCCCAATGCCTTTTTCTTGATGTTCCCAGAGAAAGGAGACACAGACGTTTTTTGCTGTATAGAGCGCTTTTAAAGTTGTCCTAATTAGGAAAATCGAGTGAGATCTCTGCCTGCCATCTTTATTTTCAGCTGTCCGGTCGCTGTGCTAAGAGGACCATGTTGGGTAGGACAATCCACAAACAGAGGGACAAGTTTAAAGGTTTTAATCACTGACCGTATAAAGAACGGGCAACGTATTCGTGATGTCAACCACAGGTCTGTGAAGAGAGACATTTTGAAGCTTAAAATCTGTTGGCCTGCCTCTTCTGCCTCCCGGCTAATCTAAAAATCGGCAATCATCGGCGGACACGAGGCAGTCTGAATGATGCCTAGGAGCTCAAACAAGTCGTCTGTAACCCGTCAATCAAAGCTATGCACAGCAAAGCAAAGCTCAGAGATGTAAAACATCACGTTCTACAGCTGTGGAGGATAGAGACTCTCTGAACTGATTGCAGTTTGACTGACGCAGGAAATCATCTTCTCTCTACTCAATCTCTGTTGCTAAGGGACCAAACTGGTGGGCTGCTAATGGCCGAGTGAACCCCGAGCAATCTTGGGCAATTACTTCACTTAATGATTAAGATCTAAAGAAGGGAGGGGCGCGCCGCTGTGAATTCATTACAGGGTTGAAGCATGAAATAGGCTGCAGTCCTAGAGACATGACAGAGTGTGAAAGACATGGAGTCATTACGAGCCAAGTGCTCATGTTTGGAGGAGCAATTAGTGGTTATTGGTTTTCTGTAGACCATTATCGAATGGACTGTGGAGCGAAATCAATTATAAAAGCTGCATTGCATCATGTCCCTTTTGTCTTCGTATTCCACGGTAATTCCACTTAGGCCATAGTTTGTTTTTTTTTGTTTGTTTTTTGCTGTTGTATGATGTCTGAAAACTGCTGACTGAATCGCCTCGTTGGAAACAGTAAGGCAATTCAGGATGTTTGTGTGAGCTCATTAAAAAAAATGGGGGGGGAAAATGGCAGCATTGTCAGGGCCGTCATTTCACAGCAGAGAAAATGCGTTGGAGGGAAAAAGAGTGTCCCATACAAAAGTCCAATCTGGGCTGAACCGGTCCATACTGATCCATTTGCTGCTTGCTAGACTGGACCACCCAGACTGATCTGCTGGCTGACACAAATGAACATTGTATTCCTCTGGGGAAACGATCACGTAGCAGAGGAGACAAAGGGACTGATCAACAAAAAGCTGAACACAGTGTTAAGATACCTAATTGCCTCTCATGTCAACAGATCCTGTCGGGTAATTATAAAGTAAGATAATGGTCCAAAAGATGTATATCTCAACAAGTTGACTAAAACGTGTAGATATTCTTGGTCTCCAGATGATGTCTCCATAATGAGTTTAGTCACCTTCCGTTTAAAATAAATTCACAACCTTGACTCAACATTTGCAGATCATGGTCCCCAGACAAGGAACTACCAGACTCCTTTTTTAATATAGTGTCTAGCCATCCGTCCCGGTTACAGTATCAATCTGCTGATAAGAACTTGATAAACTCATTCATGCTCTCCAGAAGGTGCACCTATTTTGATCTTTAGACCTTTAAGTCTTTGTCTTGAACCACTGTCAAGCCATAATGTCAACTTTTTTGTCCACTCTTTAAAACTCTGATCTTATAGTGAACAAATGCTTGATGTGTTCGTTGTCTAGGATGCAAGTGAATCACCTCTCGAAGCATTTTGGGTAAGCGAGCGACAGAGGGACATACCAACGAGGTTAGAACGGGATGGGGGTAGATGATGATGTCTGGATTAAATATATAATCATTGCAGTTTCTGGGATCTCTCTTCTGTCTGTTTGTTGTTAGCACCTGGATTCTTGGAGACGAAAGGACAAAGGTAGACTGAGGTAATGTTGCTGTCTCCTTTAGTCTCAACCAAACTGTTTCAGCCCTCGTACTTGTAAATCATAACAAATTACGTAAGATAAAGTAACGATTTTATATCTTCATTCCAGAGGCAAATACCAACAAACCACTGTTTTAATTTATTTATTTTTTAATGGTAACTTGGTAACAGGATGAGGTTGTTGTTTTTACTGAGCACATCCCTGATGGTTCACTTCAGGCGTCAGGTTGCACATTACACTTATCACTGTTATGATTCTGTAAAAATTATTAATGTCAGGAACTTGGGGCCCATTTCCTTTACATATCTTGCTCTAGTCACTCTACGAGAGTCGGAGTGACTTCAAGCTGTTTTTTAAGTGGGTTGTTATGGTATAGAGGTAAATGAAATAGCAGGAAATGTTTCAGGTCCATAAATTTCTGGGTTGAGCGGCAGTGACATGCAGCAGCAGCAGCAGCAAAGAGCAGGCTGTGCGGTCTTCTCGCTCGCGGTAGGTTATCTGCCAGAAATTATAAATATTATTTGAGCTAACTCATCTGTAGCTCGGCCATCGCCATCAGTCATGTGAAGGAGCAACCGAGCGGCGAGATCTTGACCAGTTTTTCTTTTGTCTCAACAAATGTGAGTGAGCACATAAACAGAGAGGAACAAGGGGTGGCCACGCAGCAGACTCACATATGGACTCCCTATTTGTAAGAACACAGGCCTGTTGTTTATATCTGAAAGCTCTCAGCTCAGACAGCGTCATACTTTTTAAAAACTTTGTCTGCCAAGTTTGGTTCTCCAGCTGGATACAAGTCCAAGACGTGACGTCTGAGTGCTATGCTACTTCATCTGCCTGTTAATTAGCATGTAGCTCACTGGGACACGCTTCGCCCGATATGTGCAAACCCACATTCAAGACGTCAGATTTAGCTGGCAGTGCACGTTGGGGCAAACGTAACCACTTACAAACAGTGTACTCTGTAGGCCACCGCACACACTATGTGTTTGACAGACCACAGTTTCCTGCTTGGTATTTAGCAGCAAAACATGAGCTACATGGGTTTTGATCCAAAGCCCTAAAGCCCAGTGACAACAAAATGACTGCAGGCAAGGACTGAATATATTAAGTCCAGTCGAGATGAGTGAGGTAGGGCTGAACCTCTAATTAGACTCAGATTGAGATTGAGAGTGACATTACAGGTTACACCTCTAGATATCGCCCAGAGCTACATAAAGAGGCTAAGCCTTGAAAGGCAGCCTCGCCGTGGCAATCTATCCGCTCGCCCATTGTGCTGCCGTAACGCCGCCGCCATGTTCCACCACCCCAAGGCACAATGCGCGCTGGTCATCTGTGTGTACGGATGTCGGTTTCGCTTGTGTCTGGCAGGATGTGTGTGTATATTCTAGGAAGCGCTCTGTCCGGTTCCTGCTCTTATGCATTACTCCGAGTGCCACTCACAGGCCGGAGGGAGCAGGCAGAAATCTGTAGGTTCGCTCAATCCTGTTAATGTGGAACAGCATTTAATTAGATCCGCTCTACATCGAGCCAGCTGCATCTGTGTCCGCGATGTAATGACACTCTGCATGACGCTAAACGCGGGCGTTAAGGCGTTATTGCCTTGAATGGACCCGTAAAAAGTAAACCAGCAGCTGTGAGTGTAAAGAACATTTAAGGACAACTTTATTTGCACTGTGACGTTGTGATTCTCACGTTTAAATGATTAACCTGCTATCAAATGTTTGAGCTTAGGTGAAGATATGAAGCCATTACTTATTTTTGTATTGTATTATGTCCCAGTTCATAAGGAAGTAACATGAAACCAGCTGTGTATGAACGAGGATATTTAGCTTTAGAGGCCAAAACTGTTTTTTGTACCATGCTGTAAACATGTCTATTTCTGCTGTGAAGTTGGACATTTTAACATTGGGACTTACGGAGACTCACTCATTCTGGAACCAGCCTCAAGTGGACATTTGAGGACTGCAGTTTTTGGCTTCACTTAACAGCCACAGAGGTCGCTACTTGGTGTCGCTCCAATCCACACACCTAGAACATGCCATAACATGCCATAACATGTATGAAAGATAACCACAAACATGCCAGAGGTAGATAATCCGTCACATCAAACACTGAGGTCTGGCTCTCAAGACTCCCCTCCCGCGTAGTATTGTTACTACAAAGTCGACTATTTTCACATCGCTGCATGCAACACAACCGAACTGTGCTCACTGTCAATCACTTCATACCCAGGGGGCGAAATGGAAATCTCCACCAAGAAATGTTCCCCTCAAAAATATATTACCTTACCAAGACACTGTCTTCGAAGACAGTGTCTTGGAAAGGCCGGCGTAAAAAAACATCAAGTTGTCCTTTCAGAAATGTCAAGAAGTCAAGAAATATTCTTTTTACTTGAGTCAACTTTCCTAGTTTAACCTCTTAATAACGAAGCTCCCAGGATGGACGTAAATGTCAAAATGTGTCTCGTTGCTTGTGGAATACACTGTATTTCTCTCGTTGAATTAAGGAGAGAGAAAAGTTGGATCGGGGCGTTAACAGACATGATAAATTTGACGCGGACATGTCTATTTTCAGTCTCTGTTGCTCTCCCTCCATGTCGTGATTGACTCTCTGTGTTAGCGCCCTAAAAGGAGAGGAACCTTTTTGCTTCCCGGCCAGGGAAAACACAGAGCTCTATTCGGATGATGTATTTTCTTTTGTGGTGCTTTTTTGAGAGAAAACTGACAAATCACACTGGAGAGCAGAAATTGGCATCACAATCCAATTTTCCACGGTGCAAAGAACAGTACATACATAAGTACATATTGTCCAGCCCTCCTCACTTTCCATTTCTACTGCGCGTCGAGAGAAAAGCATTTAAATATGGCATGACTGGCTATTGTGCACCTTTTTCACCCCCCTCCTGCCTCTCTAGTGTGCTCAATGCATGCCATTACTGTCCTTCATTTTAAAAAAAAGAGGTTGGAGGAGGGAGGAATGGAGGACTGGCAAGGTGACGAGAGGACTGAGAGATAAAAACCAGGCTGATTTCTATCTTGGTCGAGCTCCAGGCGCAGACAGCAGCAGGCCTCCTGCTCCCCAGCAACCAGGAGAAAAGGGATGAAGGCTGTAATGTGGCAGCACGATTGATTCTCGTCATAATCTCCTCCTATCAGCTCTGGCACAGCCAATAGTTTTAGCACAGAGGCACTCGCTGGTTTTCAAAAAAAAACACTGCCTGCCACTTTATTCCTGCCTTTATGCTACGCGACCAGATAGTTACAGCCGCATTGTCTCATTATTCCTGAAGCTACCTTATTGCTGTTCAAGCTGATATGTTGTCTTGCAGTTTGGTCCCAGTCAGACGAGCTGTATCTCTGTACCCCAGGAGGTACTTTGGCAGCTGGTGGAGGGGATGTGGAAAGACTGAGAAACATCTAAACATCTGTAACACCTACACACCACATGTTGCTGTGAAAGCGTATGAAAAAGTTAGCAAGTGAAGTCTGAAAATGTTTAAACTTTCACCTGCCCGGGGACTGCAGATGGGGCTGCTTGGTAAACAATAGGTCTACATCTTTTTTCATAGTGTGAAGTGTGTGATAATTTTAACCCTGCCAAAAAAAAAAAAAATGCAGTAGAGTAAACCATCCTCCTCACACTATAGTTTAGCCTATGGTCATCAGATAAAATATTACACAAGTGGTTGAAATTTTGTAAATAAAATTGAGTAGCTAAGTAGCTAAAACCAGTAGATAGATGGTTGAAGTTGGCAAGCTAATAGATTGATTAATAAAATAGATTCTTCAAGCTAACTACATCAACTATTGAATCAAGCTGAAATAGACTGACAAATTTGCTGGAATTTGGAAAATAGAATTTGGGCGATAGATGATTGAAATAAAACGAATGCATTAAAAGTTGCTAAAAAAATAGGTTACCAGTAATGTATAAACATAAAACGGCTGAAAATAGTTGAGATCAGATCAAAATCAGTTGATAGATGGTTGAAGGTAGCTAAAATAAACTAATAGGTTGATTAGAAATAGTTAGCTTAAAGTGCTGAAGTTGGTTGGAATAGGCCGGTAAAAGTAAAGTTCTAATAGTTAGCTATAATCATTGATGGATTGACCGTTGAAGTTGATCATTAAAACAGAACGCTTAAAATATTGGATCAATTTGAAATTGCTAAAATTAATGGTAGGATGGTCGCAGCAGTAGTGCAGTTCATTACAGTTCATCCGAATGGTGTCAAACACTTTTAGACTGTGACAGGTGGTGTTAATGAAGTGGTGAGTTTGTCAGTTATTGATTATTCATAATAATCGAGGTTGCAGCCATAATAGCTGCTATTTTTCCCCTCCTTCCTTCCTTAACCCACACGCCCCCTCACACACTACCACCTTGTGTGCTCTTAAAGGCTGCTTTGACTATTCTTTCCTGTAGTCAGGCGTAGCCGAGCTGGTGATGCTGGAGCTGCAGGCGGGCTAGAGGTGGGTCAGCCACGGGTGCTAACTGCACCGGTGAGGCGACGGTAGTAACCAAGAGAGGGGTGGAGAGGGTGCTCGTGCAAGAGCGGTCCGGCTCAGAACAGCAGCGCCTTTTGTGTCTGCCTGTTTCTGACGGTTATTTATAAACCCAGTAAACCCGCAGCACATTCCAGGCTGCCACAGACGGACGCAGGAAGAGCTGCACCTCAGCCATGTGTGTCCTCTTTGTCTCTGCATGGAGCTCGATCCGAGACGTCGGGATCGGGGATGACGTTCTTACATCTGGTCTAATTAAGAAGACAAAAAAGCCGGTCTGATCGTGGAGGTGCATGGAAAACCTTCTCTTGTTATGGTATTTAATTTGCTTTTGGCTGTTGCATTTTTATGACCACTGCTTGTGGTCTTCCATGACTCATTAATGGGAGGGCCTCCTTCCCTGGCAATGGATTCCTCCAGTTTAATGTTAGCCTATTACTAAGCTTGACTACTTTGAAAACTCTTTCTGTACAAAGCTCCTGGGACTTCCTCTTCTGCGTTTGTGGAAAACATTAATCACATTTCCTTGGATGGCTTGACAAAACCAGCGCGGGACAATAATGCATTCAGGGTTCGCCATAGTAGCTTTATCTTTAGACTGTGGATCAGTCTTTGGAAACTTTAATCGTGTTTCCTTATACACAAAGCTTACCAGACATTGATGAACATGAAATATACAGTTTTGTGGTCAGTGAAACCCTTTCAGATGATCCAAACCCAGTCAACCCAAAAGGTCACGGATTTCCCAGCAGCTCATCGAGCTCCACTGGCTACCTGTAGCAGCCCACATTAAATTGAAATCACTAATGCTTGCCTACAAAGTTGTCTCCAGTTCTACGCCCACTTATTTGAAAACCCTTACGACAAAACCCCACTCGTCTCTCGGCACATCTCTGTCTGTCTTTTGGCCCGTTATCCATATGACTTCAAACCCTACTGGGGGCGTTTCAGACTTTACTTGTTCAGATTTTCTTCGATTTATGTGCTTCTAAATATGCTACATAGTTCATTTGTTTCCTTTTTGGTTGTTTCAATGATCAGCACAGGGTCTATACAGATTTGTACGAGCTGCTCATGGTGTCCATCAAAAACAGAACAGCCGCCTATTATCCAAAGCCGAGTGGAGACCCGCTTCTGGGATAGTTCATGATAAGCTCTGGCGGCCTAGCGCAAATGAAACATGCAGAACCCCCAAAATTTATGAGGCACGGATGCGACAAACATTACCTCCTCCCCATTGGCGTCCTCCAATGAGCGTCATCTGACTCACTCAGGGCAATCCATAGATTTCTCCTCTGTTGTTCCCCATTGGTGGAACGTCCTACCAGTTCCTAACAGATATGGGGCGTCCCTTTGTAGCATTAAAAAGACCCAGCTCTTTGGAGAGTACCTCCTCTCTGAGCACTACCAACAACTGGACATGCTAAATCTCCCTATCTCTACCTTGATAGTTTCTCTTTTTGTAAGTCTCTAAAATGTAAATGTTAGACGAGCAGCTCAGGTAGTCATTTGAGGTCCTTCCTCTTCTTCCATTTTGTTCTGGCAGCAGTTGTTTGCAGGTTTCCTGTAGCCGGGTCCAGAGAACTGTTGGAGGAAGTCCAAGCCCTAAAGGACACCCCTTCCCTACCCTTTGAACCAGACTCCATTTTCTACTCTCTACAAAGGTCCCATGAGCTAACGCTCACAAATGTATACGATGGTAGCGGTACAGTCCTGTGTTTGTTTGTTGCAGCGCTCTCCAAAGGTTTGACTACAAACATACAGCTTGTCACCATTTTCTCTTAAAACGCAAAGCTGCACTGTTTCTTCCTGATTATTGGCAAGCTTTGAAAGACTTCCCCCTCCTTTTTAAAAAAAATGTTAAGCCTGATTACAAATCTCAAGTTCTGCTGTGCTCTCTCTGCTACAGCCTGAAAATGTTTAAAACACTGGAGACGGATGAGTCTCGCCATCTCAACCGATGTAATCATGTCTTTGGAGAGCTGCAGTCACTGAAATGTGTTGCTTACGTGCTGCTCAGAAGTCGGTTTCAGGAGACTCTTACATGTTTCTCAAACACTTGAGCTTGATTTTGTGGAGGAAATACGGCAGCGGCTGATAGTGTAATGTTAACACTAACTGCTATGTTGTACCTAGTTAGTTTGACACCAAACCCAGCACTTTAGTAAATTGCTACTTATGCAACAACTTGAACGAAAACATTTTTGCAGAAAGTGTCGCTTGATCCAGCAGCAACATTCAGGTCAAATTACAGAGAAAGCAACACAAAATTAGGACCTTATTATACTAGGAAAAACAGTTTTTACCATGCTTTATGTTTTATGCAGCAACTTCTGTCTGCAGTTCCTCAAACGTCCACTTGAGGCTGGCTACAGAACGAGTCAGTCTCCACTCGACACATATATTCTTTATACTGTCAGTGGGTAGAACTCACTCATAGCACCAGTAGTTATAATGTAGCGTTAAAATAGGTCATTTCTTCATTAACAGTTGTCATTGTTGTGGTCGTTTGATGAACTGCAGTTTTTGGCTTCTCTTCACAGCCACGGAGGTTGCCTCTTGGTTACAGCCAAACTCTTGCACTGCGTCCAAACTAACCCTCGTTTGAACTTGCACAGAGCCAGAGCAACAGGCTGTTGGTATTTAAATGGCGAGTTATATTAGAAACATGAAATCAGATATGTCCTGCTGGCTCATTAGTCCATTTGCAGCGCTGGATCCGTGTCAAGCTCAAGTAATTTCCTCCACATTGCCCTCTTTATTTCATGGCCATTGCTTTCAACCAGACATTATAATGCAGTTTTTAATTGCCGGTGGCTCAGAAATGTTGAGGATTTGTGCCTGAGGATTACATCATCTTGTCTGAAAAAAGCCCTTGAACTGTTGAAATAAGATATCAGAAGAGTCTGTAGGAAACCGGGGCTTAGTACGAGCTGGTGACCTCTGCCTGCATCCGTGGGAGGCCTCAGATCTGTCTGTCAGACTTGTGGAGCTGAATTACAAACACACCGCCCGAGCACACGCTTCCTCAGATGCTGCCTGCAGTGGAAGATTCAGACTCTGGGCAGCCTGCTTTACCTCCATGAATAGAAACTACTACCGCAGGAAAAAAGAGCTATAGACATTTTAGATATTTTTTTATCCTTGACTCTGTTTCCTTGCGAGAGTCTTTACAGGTGTGTACAAGACAAATCCCACTAAAAGAGGCCCTCGGGTCTAGAGGCGGGGAAGGTGACGAGTGCGGAGATTACCGAATGTTTATGTAAAAGTTTTAAGAGTTTCACTTAAAAGCCGAGGCGCTGGTGTTGAGGAGGATCGGAGGTTGCGCGGAGGTTAGGCGTGAGCGGATGACATGAAGGCCTCGCTGTTTCAGCAGGGCTATTAAAGGCTTGAACTTTGAACCTTCGCTTCGCCTCGATGATCAGCCCTCCAACAGGGTGACACGACCCTGAAAATCGACACTCGAGCCTCTTACCCCCCTCTGTCTGTCTGTCTGTTCGACCCGTCTTTCATCATGTCTGTTGCTGCTTATTCTCGCTGTCAGATGTTTATTTACAGTGGCTGCTCGTGTGAGGTTTTAAACTAATCATGTGTGGAAAGGAACACAATACCTACTGTATGTTCTAGAATAAGCCGGAGTTTAGTGTAGAGTTGTTCTTAAGTTTAACCAAAGTTGCAACCTTGTAACGTTGAGCTTCAGAACAGCTCTTCTAAAACCTACAGATGACATCACGTATACGTCATCCACTCTTTATACTGTCAGCGGTTCAATCACTTCAAACCACCAGCTCTGACGACAGAGTGCTCTCGTAAATGGTATCAGCTCCTCAAAGTAAAGTCGTACTTCCAGAGTGTTTACTGACTTTGTGGTAAAGACGGATCACTCGGCCTCTCAGAGTAAAAAAGATACACATCCACACACGACTACGGCGTCTTCACGAGAACTCATTGTTCTGATGTCTTGAATGAACTGGACTTTAAAGACGCACTGGTGATTTTATATGTTCTAGCCACGGCAAACGTTCATTGTTTTACTTTGTTTTTGAGATCTGCAAGTAGAGCGTTCACTAAAAATCAACCTGCAGAGACATGAAACTTGTTTGAGGCGCATAATCCGTCACTATAAACATTTCATCATCTTTATTATTTCACATTACGTATACTGTTTATAGTCATTTAGTCGCGGGCAGGGACTGATGTGAAAAGCTCTGATGTGGAGATTTTTAAAGTTGTTGTGCAGCAACTTTCTTTTTCAACCAAATTCACACGCTTGAACGATTTTCAAACAACGTAACTTGTTCAAAGTTAACAGCAGATGACAAGACACCTGAAAGTAAGGCAGCGTTTGATCACGGCGCAGGTGGATTGGCTAAAGAAGATTATGCGAAATGATCAAAAGCTCCATAACATCTACTTAATGGCCTTTAGGTGAGATTGTTTTTGCCATGGCTTTAGAGCGTTGATGGCCCTGCAGAGAGAATTTTGAAGATGGTTTCTGGAAGAAGAGAAGTCAGTCTGCTTGTTTGTGGCTCTACAGTTTGTAGTTAATGGGTTGAAACATGAAGCGTCGCCTTTAAACGGCACGAATAAGCACCAGTTTGGCTGATCCGACTGTTACCTGTGGGCATAAGTAGGATTATACTTCATGATGAATTGAACAGAGCCAATCGAGGTGGTGCAGACACCCGATAGAAACCCCTGTGTCGTCCGTCCCTCCGGTCTCTCATCAGTGCTGGGAGCTCTTGGAGATCCCCCAGGAGAAACTGGAGGAAGTTGTAAGCAGTGGTTAAAAAAAGACACTTTGCTCACTGTGCTGCCACCACAGCCTCGAACTTAAGTATCTAGAAAATTGATGGATGTTTATTTTGAGGCTCAGCGGGGGTTTGGCTTCGAGCTACACGTCAGACCTTTTTATAGTGCGAGCGTAGCCTCAGGTCTTCTGGCAGAGCACCACAGGTTCTTCCAAGGATCTGTGCTTATAACAAAAGGTGAGCCGGTCTTTGCTGTCGAGGCTCTCGAGGTCTGCATCACTGCCAGTGCTGAGGCTAGCCAGATCAGTAGCATCTTTTAAACCACATCTCAAAGCACAGTTGTACAAGGAAGCATTTTTACAATGTACTTTTATGTCCCCTGTTTTATTGCTGTTCCAAGCCTGTCTGTCTCTTCTCAACTGAATTTTTATTTCTAATGTTTCCTTTTATCTGCTCTTCTCTGTTTTTTATTTCATTTCATCCTGTTTTGTAAGACACTCTGTAGTTCATATAAAAGCAGTGAAATTGTATCCCCAATGTCCCAATTAAATTGTGGAGTCAAGATGAAATTTTAAAACATTCAAGCTGTCGGACATTTTGCCACTCGAATTTTATTGTTCACTTGCATTAATTAGACACTGTAGCTAACAGTAAAGACCAGTGTGCATGAGGCTAAAACAGGCTGCGGTCATCTTGTGACTCTAACGAATACTGTAACGCCTTCGCGACAAAACCTTTTTCAGACGATCCAGAACATGGCGGCACGCCTGGTTTTCAGTCAAGCCAAATGTTCCCATGTTACCCCACTGCTCATCAAGCTCCGCTGGCAACCTGTAGCAGCCCACATAACATTCAAATCACTAATGCTGACTACAAAGTAGTCTATGGCTCCGCACCGACTTACTTGAATGTCCTCAAACAGACGTATGTTACCTCCTCCAATGAATGTCAGTCCAAACCTTTCTCGTCTGTTGTTCCCCGCCGCTGAAGAGCCAGCTACTAACATGTCCTCGTCACACCAGCATCAGCTAAAGGACTATAAATGTAAATGTGTAGTCGCTGACTGCAATCCCCTCGCCTTCCTAGTGTAAAGGAGATATGTGTACATAGAGCCAGTGCCAAGCTTCTCTGTTCTCTGCTACTGGACAAAGAACGGTTCTTCTTTTCAGGTGATTATACAGGAATGAAATCATATTTATGCATATTATATTTAATTTATGATATATTGAGTAAAAAATAGTAATATTTATTCTTAAGATACATTTCGTGACTAAATGTGTGTGTGTACAACGTTTTTCACAGCGCGTCCCTTGACATGTGGTCCAGACTTAATGGATATTTGATTTGTATGACGTGTATGTGCAATACTTTAATCTGGATGAAATGAAATCTGCACCCAAGAGTCTCTTCAGACTGGCCAATATGGGCGGATTCAGCTGGAGAGGGAGCTTATCCGAATCTGTCGCCTCTGCTGTGAAAAGCGGCGGGGGTGGTGGAGGCGGCGTGGGTGGGATAAGCCGAGAATGAGGCGTGCATTGGAGAAGGGCGGGCGGGGGTGGATGGGGTTTGTGAGAGATACGAGAGGGGTCCAGATGTACAGCTCGGCTATAAAATGCACGGGGCAGGTCTGCAGCGGCAGCCAAACAGATGTGACTTTTAATGAGAGTGAGACTAGAGGAGGAAACGGGCTAATGGATGGATATAAAGTGTCACTGTGTCACTGTAGAGCTGCATGTAGCTCAGGTAATGGGCAGAAAGAAAGAACATCCTTTCCCTCAGGAAAAGGGACACATTGTTGATGTGGCGTCACATCATTGTGTGTCATTGCCCAAAGCTAGATTAATGAGATATGATGATATGTGAAGGTGGATTTCCTGGAACAGAAGGTCGCTGTCAGGCTCGAATAAGCTATCCATCCTTTTTCTACCACTTATCCGGGATTGGGTTGAGGTGGCAGCAGGTTTAGCGGAGCCCTCCCCCTCCGACATATTCCAGCTCCTCCTGGGGTGTTCCCAGTCTAGATGGGCTATGTAATCTCTGGCACCAAACACCTCCAAAGGACGGCAGGCATCCTAATGAGATGTCCCATCCAGCTCAGCTGGCTCCTTTTGACGTGTAGGTGGAGCAGCTCAACTCCGAGCTCCCTCCTGATGTCCGACCGGATCTCTAAGACTGAGCCACCCGACAGAGGAAGCTCGTTTCCGCTGCTTGTATCTGCGATCTCATTCTTTCGGTCACTACCCAAAGCTCATGACCAGAGGTGAGGGTTGGAACGTAGATGGACTGGAAGATCGAGAGCTTTGCCCTCCGGCTCAGCTCCCTCTTCCCCATAACGGTCCATCTCACACGGGAACAAGACCCTGAGATACTTGATCTCACATGGCTATTTATAGTACATATATACCACCGTATATATAGTGTATATACCCTGCGTGTGTGTTCACATGCCCTGGCCTCAAAGTGCCACTTCTTTCAGAAGTCTGTGTTGTTTTACAAGGCAGACCAGACACAGGGTGTCATCATGATTTATGAGGCTCCTCGCTCCCTGTGGAGGGTACAATTGGACCAAAAATATATGGTACCCTGCCAAGCACGCTGTGTCTCAACATCATGGCTTTTATTGTGTATATCACGCTTTATTGGAAGTGTTCAGAGCATAATTCAAGATATAAAGGCACTATCATGCTTTTTTTTTTTAATTTTAGGATGAGGAAATCTCTCCGTGGTGTTTTGGCCCGACTGCGAGACTCGTCCACTGATGTTTGATTTAGAGCTTCAGCAAGCATCAGAATTCGTCTGTAAGAGATTTACAACCAAAGATTCAACAATGTAACTGCTACTATAACCCATAAAAACACATTTACTTCAAACTCCCATCGCAAAATCTGCATTTCATGTCTCTGTCTGCTAGCAGCGTCGCAATCTCATCTTTTTTTTTTTCCTCTTTTTAAGCTTTTTTGGTGTGAAGATGAGTCAACGCAATAGTCAGACCTTGTCTGTTGAATGGCTGCACATTCAGACCCTATTAGAACGATCCGACACAGTGTGACATGAAGTGAGTGTATACGATTGTTGCTATTGCACAGTAAAAAGGTGCGTTTAGGGCACAGAATCGGACACTGCCGATAATCGCTGCGTGGTTGTCTGCCGTGTGAAGGTGGGCTGCTGCAAACAATCAGGTGACTACTTTTTATTCAGCTGATTAACGGGCTTTGTCGATGCCGACGCTCCCTCACTCTCATTCACTGTCTATGTCACTTCACTAATGCTCTCTCTTGCACACAAATCAAATTAAACTTCTTTATGTCACTATTTTGCAGCGCAGATTGTGAGTCAGGCACAGATTTAGAGGCTGGTACATGAAATAAACAAAGCCCCAACACACACACACACACATACTCACACACACAGTGTCAGTTTAGTCCATGAATCCACCTGGATAGTCTCAGTTTCAGAGACATTTCAGGCTGACTGTGGAGAGTTTGACCAATCTGATTGGCGCCTACAGCATAATGTCAGGCTGCATTTCCAAAAGCTGGATCTGGATTAACTTCTCCACCACAGGTTACTGCATTTTTTGGCGAGCTACCCTCAGTTCAAATGAACAGAAAAACCTGTGTTTCTGCTGCAGCACTGGATCCTCTCTGAACGTGGCCTGAGATTGTGGCTGTGCAGTCTAAAGGCACCATTATTTTGACATGTTGGTCTGTGTTTTGTGACGTCAGTTTCCTGGTTTGCATCTGTTCGCTAATGCCTGCATGCATGGATGCCGATTTCATCCTGAAATTACATGCGCATTGGCTAAAAGTGTGACAGTGTAAGAATAAATGCATTGCTAACCAGCCCGCTGTGTGTTACATAGATTGCCGTACATGTAGAATTCAGAGCTGCCCTGATTATGCACAAACTGCTGATAATGTGTCTGAAACGTTCCCTTCAAATTTCCATAAATATTAATGTGTTGTGTTGCGATGGGATCGGGGATAGAGCTGCGCCTCCCTGAGACTTCCCAGGGCTCCATCACGAGGTGGAGGAGGAGGAGTGGTGGGAGTTAAACGTGGGGTCACACAGAGGTCACAACAGGGAAGCTGTCTAAACCTGACACCCAACCCCCATCCGACTGTGTGCACTCCAGGAAAGCGGGGTACCGGAGACGCCGTGGAGGTTTATGGGTTGAATTAATGCACAGTTGCTGTGGGTTTGTTTGCTGAGTGTATCTAATTGAGCAGTAAGCGTAAAAACCAAGTTGTGCTGAGAGGCTTATTCTAATGTGTGTTTTGTCTCGTTATTAATATGTAATGGACTGAGATTCCCCAAGTGCTCAGACTTAATGAGGCTACACAAAGTGCTTTTTACAGTTTCTGCACATATCTGCCTGTATTGGATTACACTGGAGAGAGAGCGTGTGTTGTATTACCTTTTGGCAAACGTTGTGATTTTTCAAAAAAAAAAAAAAACTCCAAATATGCACCAGGCGTTCCAGGTCATGAGTTGGACGATCACTGAGAGAGTATTATGCCAATCCCAGAAGGTCATGCTAAGGTAACTGATAGAGCAGGTCCAGCTGGTCCAGAGCCAGACCAGCTTTATATCATCTCTATCTTGTCTTTCTCTCTCTCTCTCTGTCTGTCTGTCTGTCTGTCTGTCAGAGCCCGCAGGCCTCGGCTCGATGAAATGCAGGCTAATGGTAGGTAGGAGGTGTGAGTTGAGAAATCGTGGCAGTGCTCACACAACAAGCTTTCTGTCATGCTGTGAACAGTGTTGAGGTAAATCATTACAGCTGACTGGAAATTCAGCTGAATTTAATGATTCACCCGCAGTGACTGAACAAGAACATACAGCGTTACACATTACGTATACTGTTTGAATAAGACGTCTGTTGTTCATTGTTTTCACTTCTGCTGTCTGATGTAAAAAGCTATAAATCTCAACAGCTACTGTACAATTTGACCAAAATGTGTGGATCTTAGTCTCCAGATGATGTCTCTTAATGAGTTTAGTCTTTTTTCTGGCACCACTGCCACTTCAAAAGCTCCCCTTGATCAACATTTTGGTTAATTAAAGTGTATTTAAATAAATAAATAAATGTCCAAACTTGACTTGACATTTACGGTTCATTGTCCCCAGACAAGAAACTTTTGTGAAATCCTTTTTAATATAGTGTCTGGCCATCTGGCCCTGAGCCATTGACAGTATAAAGAATGGACGGCGTATGCGTGACGTCACCCACAGGTTTGTGAATGACACCTGGTTGCTCAAACAAGCCATCTGCTATGGCACCCACCTGACAATCAACGAATCCATGCTGTTAATTATACACACAAAAATTCATCCTCAGTACAGTTGTCATGAACGGGGAAATTAACTATAGAGACCAAAACTGTTTTTTGTACCAGGCTGTAAACATGTTTATTTCTGCTGTGAAGTTGGACATTTTAACATGGGCACTTATGTAGACTGACTCGTTCTGTAGCCAGCCTCAAGTGGACGTTTGAGGAACTGCAGTTTTTTGTCTTCACTTCATAGCCATGGAGGTTGGCGCTGTGTTACCAGATTTCTATATTTTCTTCCATGATTTTTCTTGAGTGTCAGCTATATTCTTATAAATGTAAAAAAAAAAAAGAAAAGATTACAGGCCACTCACTCCACCCTCCTCCACCAGGCTCATTACGGAGGCTCATCCTGTTCTATACACATCCATTATGACGGGCGAATGCACTCTCCTGAAGGCCGTCGAGCCGAGAGGCTTCACATCGTGCCTCTTGTTGCCTCTATCTCGTGTATTTTATTAATCCCGCGGTGGATCCTCCAGATGCTGACTAAATTGCTTTTTTTCGATAAAGCGCCTCCCCGTTGCCGCGGCAACGGCACCCCCAACCCCGACCACGAAGTCGGGGACGTGTCGCCAGAGTGCCAGACACATTGTGGGCTCTTAGTTAATAATTCAGTGATAAATTAACGGGTTTTTGTGAGGAAAACAGGTGCCAGGATGTCAGAGGGCTTAGGGTAAATAACCCAGCAGAAAAAAAAGAGTGGGAGAGAGAGAGGGAGAGAGGGGAGGTGTGTGGGTGTTTCTCCCCCTCCAGCCTTGTATGGAGGCACAAAAGCGACCCCCTGAATACAGGCTCTAAATCCAAACTTGGACGCTGTATGGTGAGAAGTTTTTATGTAGTAAAGAACGCAGGGGGGGGGGATTGTAAAGGAGTAAAAAGCCAGCGCTCAATAGGTATCTGCAGCATTGTCTCTCCACAGGCGTGGGCTGCCCTTGAGGCCTACATTCGGCGAGGTCAAAGGTCAGGACGGCAGGGGGTGCATTCTTCACTCCCAGTGGTGTTTATACCGGTCTGCCTGCCTCCCTCCCCCCTATAGCCTTACTGTTTTTTTATTCCTCTCTCAGGCTATGCCTCGTTCTTTATGAAACATTACAAAGAGCAAAGTGTAAACCTATTACACACACACACACACACACACACACACACACACACACACACACACACACACACACACAAGCCGTATCCACACTAATGTGGAAAAAATTTAAATTGCATCCTTTTCTCTCCGCTCCAGTCTTCCATCCACGCTTAACTGACATGTTCAACCACAAAAATGCCTCTTTTTGAAAACACTCACCGTCCGAAGAAAATAAAATTAAACCCCCCCTCTTCCCTCCAACCCTGTCCAAGACATTGATGTGTGATAATCATGTGATTTGAGGCATCTGTATATCATGTGATCCTTTTTTTTTTTTTTGAGAGTCTTCACACTCACTTCCCAGGCTGCACTTTTGTAACGCACGCCCTTGTAAACAGTGGAAAGTAGCTTGGTGGACATGGGACGGAAGAGCATCACAAATGGCGGAGAAAATGACTCGAACACACGATATTTACATTTTATTCATATTTTCCAACAGTATGTTTCAGTTTTCTTTCAAGAGGCTGAACAAACGTAACGCTACCTCAGAAAACAAGTTGTGCCCAAATCGATTGAAGACAAACCGAGCCGCTAATGTTCGTCTTCTTCTGAGGTAAAAAAAAGAGAAAAAGAGGCAGGACTACAAACATGTCTAACATCTGTTAGCATTGCTTCAGTAGGCTAGTTAGCCAGACATTTATATCAAGATTATATAACAAGATTATAACAAGATTATATCACTGACTGTATAAAGAACGGACGGCATATGTGTGACGTCACCCACACGTTTCTGAAGAGCCGTTTTGAAGCTCAAAATCTGTGGCTCTGGTCGCCGCCATGTTTGTAGTCCTATCCTCCTCCGCCTCCTAGCTAATCTAAAAAGCAATGACGTCTGGGTGCTTTAAAGTGGCTCTTTGGAAACCTCACGTATACGCTGTCCGTGCTTTATACTGTCAGTGGTAAAGCGCAGAAGATGAAAACATAGTGAGGGGGTTTATGTAAGATAAAACGAGACATTAACACACAGGTCGTCGGTGTAGCGCTGTCAAAGGGCAGCGAGTGTGCAGCTGTCACGGGCTTTGAAATGTGTATTTCACCACCGGGGGAGCCGCCGCGGTGAAGACTCTTGACCGGGTAAAGCGATAGTTGTGTCAGAGCGGCACAGATGGAAACGCTAAGTAACACGCACACTAGCCTGCATAGTGTTGGCTGAAGTATGGCTGAGAGGTAGGTGGGTGGGGCGGGCGGGGGCTCCCTTTGTAGCCATGAAGAGCTGCAACAGGGTTTTGAAGTGCATACAGGCAGTTTACTGAGAGCCTCGGGAGCAGATTGAGCAGAGGTGGGGTGCAGCATGGAGGAATGTAAAGTCAAAACTGGCTGCAGGGGCCCAGCCAAAAGGGAGTTACAGCAGCGAGAAGTTTGTTTCTCATCTGTCTCCAGCCCAAGACCGGGAAGAAAATGTTTTGAATTTGAATCTGAAAGCTGCCTGACGCATGATAAATGAACTGCTGATGCTGCTGCGCACCGGCACGTTCGTTTGGATCCATTTGCAGATGAAGTCGCTGCGCAGGTGATGAGCTTGTGTTAGCGGCTGCCAAGAGGCAAACCCAACAACGCCAGTACAGTAAATCTTTACGGTCAGAGATCACGCCGCCTGCAGGCGCTCTCAATAAAAAATGTTTTAAAAAAGCCAGTAAAAGATGAATGCTCTTGTTGAACAACGTCTTCAGGCGTTCGAGCCGGTCAGTCCATCACACGGACAACCTCCCATCTCCTAACAAAGAGCTTTCACACACACATGAACATGAAGCCATTGATCGGCTGACTGTTGTCTCTTCTTTGTACGTGTAATTTCATTTTGGAAAAAAAACCTCTCCATCTTTGAGGATTTAAATCAAATCAAACTGGAGCATGATTTCCTCTGTGTCCTCTCCTGAATAACGTGGAACGCATTACTTATCTGCGTTGTAAACAGCGCCAAAAAAACTTCCCTCCCGACATGAATGAATGAAAAGATTATACGAGGAACATTTTTGCCATTAAATTAAATTTCACAAATCTACTTTGCGCAGCCATAAATTGTGAATACTGTTCATCTGGTTGAATGCTTTATTTCAAGATGTCCATTGGACTATCACCATTTGTCCCCGAGCTTTTGCTGCTTTCAGAGTCACAGCAGGACACCTCTCATGTCCCCTGTTGTAAAGCGCTGACTCTCCTTTTGTAGCGGCACTGTTGTAATAAAGCAGCGTCTGGCAGACGCCTCAGGCCTGACCGGCCCCAGTGAAAGCAGATCTGTGAGGAGATGGGTGACTCCGACAATGATAGGTGAATTAGGCGCGATGAGTGACGAGATTTCTTCCACTCTGGTTCTCTCAACACGCCAGCGCCATCGCCGCTTAGTGGCAGAGGCTGAATTTCAGCTGCAGGACAAAAGAGACTGAAGCAGATGTGTGCAGGTGTTTAGCCCTCAAATCTGTTAGGGGAGGCGGGGGTCCCCGTGTAAGCTAACCTCCTCTTAAAGTGCAAGATGTTGCAATAAAGTGCAACAGTGCAAAGAGGCGTGAAAGCGATCGCCACGCATGACATTTAACATGGAAATGTGGAGGCCTGGGGAGCCCTTTGTCTAGCTCACTCGCCGTCTATAATGGGTGCAGGTAGGATATTAATGCACCCCGCCAAGCTAATGAAGCTACATCTATAAAGAATCAGCATTTTCCTTGAACAACGAGCCACGGTGTGTCCATGCAGGCTGATCTATTGTAGCCTGGATACGGACACACAGCCATGCGTGATCCAATTAGCATGATGAGCACCAAGCGCGGCGTGAGGCTAATGTCTGCGTGTCCACGAGCATAAATGGATTGTTAGTATAGATTTTCAGCTCTCCCCGGAGTCTTAACAGTCGGTGGGCTCTCTACGGGGGTTATTGGCATCCTTAAACCAGTGTGTAACCGTATAGCCGAGCAGCAGCCTTGGCTATACGGTTACACACTCTGTTGACATTGTTAATGAATAGAGGCGCCCTTAGAGAAAGCCGGCAGTGACGACGTGCAATCTCGATGCAGTGGATATGGTCTGCAAACAGTTTGAATGCTAATTGGCTACTGACTGCTGTGCTGGACGTGAACGGTTTGTGTTTCTGCAGGAGAAATCTCACAACAAATCAGTGAAGAGAGCAGCTAACAGTCAGTTGTATGATGGATATCTTTCATTAATTTCAGACATTTGCTTGACGTAAAACGATGCATTGAGAAGATTTTCTGCAGATTAACGAGTTTCCAACAATTCAAGGTCGTTGCTTTTGTTTTATTTTATTATCATGTGGCACAGAAGAGAAGCAAGTCCTTGCATTTCCTCACATCATCATGGCATGTTTTGGTTTTACAGGAGAATCGTGCCAAAATATTTCCTGCCATGGGTTTGTTACCTAGCTGTAAGCTAAGATAACCAGCTGGTTGCAGCCACAGAGAGTTTAAAGAACGGACTTCACCCACAGGTTTCTAGAGCCGAAAATATGCAACACTGGCCAGGAACTGAAGTTTTTTGGCGCAGTTTCACTTCGCAGACACAAATGTTGCTGCTTGCCTAACCTGGCTCCAACATATCTTGTTTAAATCAACTGTAAACATGACGTGTTGAAATGTGCCAAAATATTTCATGTCAGTGGGTTTATTGCCTTTTTTTTTAATACAGGAGTGGTATCAATATTCTCATCTAAGTTTCTCCGTTCAGCAGCACATGAGAAACACTTTCATCAAACGAGTCGTGTTACAGACGAATAAAACCTGACAAAACATCCTTAACGGCACTTCTGCGAGGTGGAGGCCGTTTCTCAAGCCAAGGAATTTGACAGCATGATTTATGTGTGCTTTATTATTCTTTTTTTTTTTAGTACAACATATCATGTCACAGTCTGTACTTATTATCTGAGCTGTAATCGACGGCCTGAGGCTCTCGACAATGAAGCTGTATGTTTTGGGGGAAATGGATCACCGTGGCATGTGATCCTCATGTTCACGAGGAGAGAGTGCCGTTGTTGTGAGAGCTTTTGTCTTCAGTGTTTTGGTGAGCGGTTTTGGGTTTACATGTGTCTATGACAATGAAAACTCTGTGAAGCTGTGACATGTTTCACCCCACCCCATACACGATGAATTCCCGTCTTTCAAGGTGCTGAGATCCATTTTGTTTGCTTTGCCTCAGACTGGAGGACATGTTGCTTTTGTAGTTACAAGGTCGGTCAACGCTGCTGAAATCATAACAGTAGATCTAAACCCCCTGAGGGGATTCAGCATCATTTAGCATTCAGGGCTACTGTGATCTGCAGCCAAATCACCAGGCAGGCATGATTCAAGGATGCAGTAAATTAGTGGTAAGACAAGGAGGAGGAATCGCTTTTCCTCTAGCGCTGTCATTTGTCGTGTTCACTAATGGCTTTGATCGTTTTAAGGAGGCGATGCACGGTCCATCGTGCTCGCACATGTAGCGACAACACCTGGAATCCCCATTACAGGTCACATTTTTTATGTCCAAAACTTTGTTTTATGAGCAGATTTAGGGTACATTCAAGTGCTGCAGGGAATCGCTACAGGGTTGTCCGGCGGCGTAGGAGGGTGTGTCTATTCGTGCTGAACGTAACCTCTGTGAAACACTCAAGAAATAACTTTATAGGTGCCCATGCTCCTTTACTCTCATTCACTGTCTGTGTCTCTCGACCACTGCTCACTCTCTCAAACCATCGCATACAAGCGCATTCTGCAGCGTAAACTGCGAGTCAGACTCAGATTTAGAAGCTGGGTACATGAAATAAACAAAGCCAGAACACGCACACAGGTAGAGAAGCAACTGTTACCGGTTCCGAGACGTCCAGCATCGTCTGATCGGCGGATGCAGCGGCTTTAGATTCTTCCTCATAAATCTTTGACACAAAATATTCATTTTTTTTCCTAGTAAGCAGCCGTGTGATATGTGGAATAATACAGAGAGGATTTACTGCTCTGTTCATTACTGTGAAATAAACCCCGGCAGGGTGATGCAGGATCCTGACATGAAGCATTATCCCTGACAAACCCTTTAATGTAAACCTGTGAGAGGCTGTTAGCTAAAGGCAGTTTATTTGTCATAATCTAGTGGAAAAGCAGATGTTTTAGCTTCACCGTGCATGTTATTTGTAATCTCTTGAACACCTGACTAACACTGAATCATATTACGCTGTCTTATACCTCAGAGCGCAGGCCTCTGAGCCTTGACGTGCAATGCATTACGTGACATTAAAGTGCTGGTGCAGAACCAATCAGCCTGCCGCTCTTGCTTTCTTCTCTCGAGTCCCTCTCGCACACTTTTTTCGTCTAAATCCGGCTCTCGATCTCACATCGTCAGCCCGGACGACGGCAGGCAGCTGAGTGAAATGGTGTCGGGCACGTGAGCTTTTCGGAGACAGTCACAGTTAATGCCCTTAACCCCATCAATTTGTGAGCCCGAGATTGAGTTTCCAGAGCAGCACGGAGCGTGTGGTAAAACTGTTGACTGTGGCAGACGCTGAAGTTTACTTTTTGACCGACTTCCAGACCGACATTGTCAGGAGGCTCCGGGTCGTCTTGTCCCTGGGACAGACCGTCTGACCTCTGGCGAGTGTATGACAACATGTGCTCGAAGAGGACACACACACTCCCACACACACACTCACAGTGTGAATTAAACATGCACTGTGCAAGCTTTCCTGTCTGTTACTCTGAGCCTCTTTGTCACGAAAAAAGACAGCAACGAAAGGTTTTCATCAACCTGGAGCTCAACGGTAACCCAACCCTTCATTTGGCACTCAACCTAGTAGAGCATCCAGACAGCACAAATCATCATATTATACGGGTTCTTAAGTGTTTGGCGGGGTATAGCAGGTAATAAATTGGGTGGCACAGTATTGAACGTGCTCATTTTTCCTCTGTCCTGTACTTTGGGTCTGAACCAGACGTATGTAGGTCAAATAAAAGAAGATGAAGCACACACTGACGCTGTATTTTTCCGGAGGCTACGTTACATCTGAGCTCTCCGGGCATGGGATTACATGCGAGGGATCCCCCTTCTTCTTCTTCTTCTTCTGTACTTGCTGAAGCAGCAAGTCCCGGCTATTTTCTATTCACGGAGCAGGACTCTTCCCTCTGATATGGAAAGCGAGTCTCAGATATGTGAAATGCTTGATCTGCTCTTTTGATGTTAGCACTGATCGGCTGAACTCCCATAAATAGCGTCGGTTCATGCACAAATTTCAGCCTGTAAAGCCTCGTCTCTGACTTTATGAGGCTGTATTAATATCAACTCATCATACTGGAGGTATTGTGATTAAATTCAAGGCCAACGGGCGCTCATAAATGCCTATGAAAGTATGAGTTGTCCATCCAAGAAGCTCCAATAATTCACAGTGCTCGAGTTTCTCCTTTACTGCAGAGCAAAAGTAGATCTTTTCGCAGCTGCGTATCCTTTTTTACTCGCGTTCATGACACAGCGGGGACGGCGTGAGTTCAGCTCAGCCTCTTTTTAAAGTGCAGCAGGGCCGACTGTATTTCTACTCCACCTTCTCGTCTCCTGGGTCTCTTTTTAAACAACGGAGACGGTGTTTGTCCTGTAAAATATATACGGCGCTCAGTTGACGTTTCTTTCGTTTATGCCGTCGTATTTCAGGAGAAAACACTGTAACTGCAATGAAAACATCATTTTGGGTTACAGCTTTTATTTTCTTCCCAACATCTCATCATCATCATCTTCTTCTTCTTCTCTCTGCAGATGAAGCTGTGGAACAAGTACAAGGTAACCAGCATCCCATCTCTGGTGTTTGTGGACGCCGTCACGGGGAAGGTGGTCTGTCGAAATGGTCTACTGGTGGTCAGAGATGACCCTAAAGGTAAGATCAGCAGCCGCACACACACACACACACGCACACATGCTTGTAGTATGTTATTAGTAAAGACATCGCGCTGATTTATTTTTATTCCCTGACCTCAAGCTCTGACCTTAATCCTCTTTACTGAATGGTTAACCTCAACCCCAACCACCCAGCGCTCAGCCCCTATAAATACCGCTGTTTAATGAGGTAATAGAGGGTCAAAAGGACAAAACAGCACATCAGTTTCCCCACACACTTTGTCTGTCATACCTGTGTAACCCTGAATTCTTGGTGGGTCGACTTCTTCAGCCTCTCTTGGCTTCTCCTTGAATAATCTCTTTAACCGACCTCAGCAGGACGGTAACGCCCAAATTCGCTCGCTCAGACTGTTTCCTCCACTTGTCTCCCATAAAACGGCAGCAGCAGGCAGCATGTAGGAGCTAAAGTCCCCCCCCCGAGGAGAGGTGGCATGAATAAGCAACATAAATGTAAGAGAAAATGTGCATTAATTGTGTTAGGAGTTGGTCATAAGCAGCTGGTGGTGTTGATTGTCCCGTTGGCTCCCGTTTATGACTTTTCTGGACCTCGATGGCTCAAATATTCACAATACAGAGATTAGTATTTGATCTTGGTGGCAGTTTGAGGTGTTTTATGATTGGAAAAATGAAGAGTGCATCATGATTCATGCACGAAGTCTTGTTTTATCGCGACTTTGGCAGACGTGGAAAAGTTTGCGCATCGATATTTCAGGTATTTTTCTTTATTTTAGTGTCATGTTAAAAATGTGCAAAAAAGGTGAATGGAAAAAAGACACGGTGTCGTGTATCGTGCGGCCCAACTTAAACGAGTAAGACTAAACTGCAGAAATTCAAGTAAACCAACATGTAATGAGTACAAGATGGGGTACTGGCAGTTGTTGTGTCTGTAAATAATATTATAAATAGCACGGTCTAAGATGTGCACCGTGTGAAGAGTTATGCAGTAATTGTCATTATTTAGCTCTATATATGCGTAATATGCATTGCATTACACGCAGACTTACTCAACACTCATCCTCTGTAATGATGTTTACTAAATACTCAGTTGGAGTTGCCTGCAGTGCCACATCATTCAACGTTCGGCTAAAACATTTTGCAATAACTTTTTTTCCCTCCCCTCGTTTTGTGTTGATGCTGGCGTAATTATGGTGCTGCATGAATATTACAGCGTGTCCGTGTCTCACTCCCATCATCTGCAAACCCTGTAATTTCTGCACTTTGAAGTGGAGGCAGAGAATTAACAAGAGTGGGCTTGCATTCCTTTCCTGTACAGAGGACGTCCTCTGCGGCGGCTGCGAAGATCTCAATATTTAAAGAAGGGGGGAAAAAAAGCCTTCTCCAGTCAGTCGGCGTGAAAAAAAAAAAAAGTAGCCATTAGTCATGTGAGCGGGGAGAATAGCGGCGCTATGGCAGCGCAGCATTGAAGCAGAATGGATTTCACATTATTGTGACAGATTTTGCAGCCAGCCTGGTTAATAAAAGCCAGTCCGAGCCTGCAGTATTATCCACGATTCATTAACTTTTCCTCCAAACTAAACGTGGCTGCAGAAGAGATTAATCTCTCCCTCAGTAGCAAAATATAGTAGTCACTTGATTATGCCTTAAATCTGCCACAGCACAAAGAAACCGGGCCTGTGTTTTTTGTTTTATTGCGCATTTGATGTATTTCCTCCTGATGTGACAAATCAATCCAGCTACAGTTCAGAGAGGGAAAAGGGCACTAAAAGTTTGCCGTGCATCGAGACTCGGAGGGCCGGGTGAACAATTCAGGAGCATCGGCCTTTCACTCTCGATGAAAAGGCCCTGACTTGAGTGGCGGCATACTAGCCTGCAGCGCAGAGATGGAGTGCACTTTTACAATGGGGACAACAATAAAAATCCGCAGCAGCGCAGCACAGACGTGTCATTCCTGCCTAATGAAGCCAAGCCAGGTCATTATGAACTCAACCGTACAAGGTTTTATTTATGATGACTTCCTTTTTAATTTGGCCAGAGCTCGGCAGGTGACAATGAAGGCAGCTCGGAAAGGAAATGAAAAGTGTGGAAGAGAGCGAGTGACAGGGAGGGAAGTATTTCTGGCAACCTTCATGTGCTCGAGAGGGAACACTCTCAGTCGTCATTAAAACCATATTTTGGATCTGGTGTCTATTTCCACGAACAGATGTGCACAGAAAAAAACTGTTAGTAATGTATACATGACAAATACACATGACTCTTTGTTAACAGCCACGGCACAAAAGTGTCTTAGATGGTTTCCATCTGCACGGCTCATTCTGAGACAAATAACACATTTGAAGATGTCACCTTGTACTCTGAAAAACAGGAAAGAGCGTTTAATTAAATGTTGAACTGAGGATGCAGTTGACAGATTTTTCTGAAACATGTTTTTAACCCCTTCAGTGCTGTGGCTTTTTGATAATGTCGGCCGGTTCATTCATGGTCCACAGAGGATGACACTTCATGACTTTAAAGATCCACTGACTGATTTTCTCTATAACGCCACTACGATGTTGACATATTTGTGTTTTAGTGAAATGTCTCTGACAGTATGAAGAACGGATGGTGACGTCACCAACATGTTTCTGAAGAGCCGTTTCATAGCTCATAGTGTGGTTTCTCTGGCTGTCGCCATGTTTGTAGTCCCGCTTCCCTGGCTAATAAAAATCAGCAAAGACGTGGCTCATCTGCGGACCTGAGGCGGCTTGAATGAAGCTTGGGTGCTCAAACAAGCCATCTGTAAAGTCACCCACTGCAGTTCCTCAAACAGCCACTTGAGTCTGGCTACAGAACGAGTCAGTCTCCATAAGTCCCCATGTTCAAATGTCCAACTTTACAGCAGAAATAAACATGTTTACAGCCTGGTACAAAAAACAGGTTTGGTCTCTATAGCTAATTTCCTCATTCATGACAACTGTACTGAAGGCAAATTTTTATAGAACTTACCTGTTCAAATTATATTTAGGCTTAAAGTTATGCATGATCTATAATAAACAGTGTGGACACTGATTGGCAGGTGGGTGACATTACAGATCACCAGAAACCAGGTGTCATTCAGCCCGCCTCAGGATAACCAAAGATCCACATCCTCGTTTTTGATGTAGATTAGACGGGAGGCAGAAGAGGCAGGACTACAAACATGGCAACAGCTAAAGCCACTCTGAGTTTCCCAACGGCTCTGCAGAAACCTCTGGGTGACATCACGGATACGATGTCTATTCTTTATATTGTCACTGGCTCCACATCAGCATTTTAACATCGTCACTGAGAGCATGTTAGCACTGCTGTGCTTGTGTGCAGCCTCACAGAGCAGAGCTGCTAGCATGGCCGTAGACTCCTCGTCTTGTTTTCTAATCTTTCTCTTTCCCTCTCTATCTGTCTCTTTCCATTTTCCCCCCCGCTCCGCTCCACTTTCCTACCCTCTCCCAGGCCTGGAGTTCCCCTGGGGACCGAAGCCATTTGCGGAGGTGGTGGCAGGGCCTCTGCTCAGGAACAACAGGCAGACAACAGACAGCAGCTCTCTGGAGGGACACTATGTGGGAGTGTACTTCTCAGCACACTGGGTGAGTGGAGAGAGAGAGAGAGAGAGAGAGAGAGAGAAGAAGGACAAAGATTTTTTACTTTTCTGGCCTCGTAAATGTGTCTCTCCTGCAGAGCGGAGCAGGAAGAGACAGAGCAGGTAGTTAAACAGATAAGAGAGAGGAGCAGGAGGAGCAGGAGGGTGGAGGCGACTCCATTGTGTTGGTGTGTTTACATTAACAGTGGTTAACCATCTCTGTCACCTCTGAGGCCTTTTTTTTCTCTTTTGCTAACCACGCCTCACTGACATCATCACTGTCGCCTCTTCCTCTGCTGGAGCTGCTGATATCCAGTAAAGGTCGTGACTCAGTGATGCATGAAAGGCGTTATTTTATCGTCGGCGGGCTGTTTTCTGATGAGATGCAGCGCGGGCTCTGCTGAGACCAGTCAGCACAGCAGCTGCCAGAGCTGCAGCCTCAGAGACCGGCTCTTCAGACCGGTGACGCCTGAAGGCTGGCTCACGCCCCAGACCCACACAACATTTGAAAAGGACAAGTCACAAAAGCCATTACAGACTTTATTTGCAGGGTTTTTTACACCACATCCCCTCCAGGTTACTTGTGTAAATCTATCCGCTATTAAAGTAATTTTTTAACACAGAATGTCAGCACCTGGTGCCGGCGTCCGTTTACACAGAAGTCTGTGTTAAGTTTTTTTTTTTTGGGTTTCCTTATAATGTTCTGGACCTGAAATCACCCCTGGCAGAGAAACATGACCTGTAATGTACAGTGTGTTTTTCTTTTTCACCTGTAGCTTGAGTTTCTTTGACGTCATTACAGTAAAACTTTAGCTAAGTTTAGTCAGAAATAAAAGCCCATGTAAGGCGGCTTCATGATGCTTTAGCATTGACCAACTATAATGAGTGTACAGCACAATAAACAGCTGTTTACTTCTACGAGCAACTGAGGAGGAATCCAGTTAATGAGCAGTGAATCGATCGAGGCTCACCATGACTGGATCAATGAAAGGTGATTGATATACTGTAATGAAACCCAGTCAATAACTTGGAATAGATTATGTACTTTACTACATGTTGAAGCCTATTTTATGTCATTACTGTCATGTGACATAATTTGTGACTTCAAAATAAAAGCATGTGCAGGAGAAGTAGAAAGCTGGAAGATGAAGACTTGAAATTTAAGGCAATAAAACCAAAAAACATTGACATATCATTTTAATAAAACCAATATGTTTGACTAAATACCTACTATTAATAATCTGTCAATGTTTTACAGATCAGTGTTTCTCAAACCTTTTAAGGCATGCTCCCCCTCAGAAAAGTCACAGACAGACATTAATATACAATATCAGCCCTGTTGGGCCATAGTTCACACCGGAGGCAGGTGTATTCCCAATAAGAATTCGTGAATACTCCTGATCCACACTTATCTTCCTGATATTTCCTGTTTAGAGCCACGACTGCAGAGTTTTTAAACCTCAGCTCATCACGTTTCAGCTGGTGACTAATCACAAATGTCTGCAGAGGTGAAAAACTTCTTTTTAAATTATGATTTCAAATTAATTTACTCTCAAATATGATATCAAAAATGCCTCAAAGCACCACAGTTTGAGAACCAGTGTTATAGATTGACTACTGGTGCTTCTGCACCAAAGGAAATATAGATATGATGAATAAATTATGCCATTTAATTTCACTAAGTTCAGAAAAAGTTGTCACGTGACTGCGATTCAGCCTTTGACCCCATAAAGTGACAGTATTAAAGTAAATTTATGGCACTAAAACCGTGAAGGAAAGCTGCTTTAATGACTCAGAAACACAGAGTCACAGAGGTTCTTTGTCTTGTGATGTAGATATCCAGTATTTGTGTTTCACTGCAAAGCTTCAGTGGGAAAGCTCAGACACACAGAGCGAGTACAGAGAGTCTGAGAGAGGAGTTGGAAGTTAAGACTGGTCTGTTTTCCCTCCAGCTGCCATGGCACTCTGATGTCATCTTAATGCCAGCCATACCACCGCTCCCCTCGCCTGGAGAGAGTTTCCAAACACAGACACACTCACAGAGCTACACACACACACACCACACACACTCACTCAAACTTGAGTATTAAAGCAGGATTAGTGGTTGAAAGAAGCTGGAAACAAAACAAGTGAGAGTTACTAGTTTGTGTGAAGGTGTTTGGTGACGTGTTTGTGCCCTCGTTCACTCATTCACACCCCCCCTTTCTCTCTCCCTGTTAGTGCCCGCCGTGCCGCAGTTTGACCCGAGTGCTGGTGGAATCGTATCGAACCGTCAAAGAGTCGGGTCAGAAGTTTGAGATCGTGTTCGTCAGCGCTGACAGGTACGGACTGACGCACGCACACATCTGTCTCTGTTCGTCAAGGACATAAATAATCGGTGTGTTAATTGAGACCATCGAATCACCGTCTGCTGCGTCACCGTTTGCTTCTCTCCAACCGCCCATCCAGGTCGGAGGCGTCCTTTAAGCAGTACTTCAGCGAGATGCCGTGGTTGGCGGTGCCGTATCCAGATGAGGCTCGGCGATCACGACTCAACAGGCTCTATGGGATACAAGGTATTTCAGAGCCGCTTCCTCCTTTTCATGGATGCAGCTTCAAGCTGAGAGGAAAGGGTGTTTTTCTTTCCTGTCGAGCTCAGTCATGTCACGCACTGAAACACTGGCACAATGGCTGATGGCTCTCTGGCTCTCCGGCCTGGCAGCACAGATTGCCCTGCAGCCTGAGGAATGTGGGCCGGTTATCAAGTTTACGGTCTTGTTTCGCCATGGAAATGCCCTGCGCAGAGAGCCGTGGATGAAGTTAGTCTCTCGTCCTCTCCTGCAAAGAATGTGAGGAATGCTCACAAGGAACACTGACCCCATCCTCCACCATGCAGTTCATGTTGGTCCCACACCCACCCACAAACCTCTGTTTACTTCAGTCCACATGCGCAGACAGGAACACACTCACTGGCGTACATTGTCAGCTCCCGGATGGTTTCTGTCTCTGATAAGGCTGTAAATAAGGCAAGGAGATTGTAATCAGGTGGATGACATGTGGAAAACAGAAAGTGGGAACATCAGGAGTGAGCAGAGCAGGTCCGAAAACAGCTGAAGACATCCTCACAACGAGCTGCATTATGAGGCAATCCTCTCTCCCTCTTCTCTCTCCAGGCATCCCCACGCTGATCCTGCTGGACACAGAAGGTCACATGATCACGCGACAGGGCCGCGTGGAGGTGCTGAACGACCCCGAGTGCCGGCTCTTCCCCTGGCACCCTCGCCCGGTGCTGGAGCTCAGCGAGGCCAACGCCGTGCAGCTCCACGAGGGGCCCAGCCTCGTCCTGTTTGTGGGTGAGCGGGCCTGTATTTATGGTGCAGCTCCACGTGGGGGGCTCTGAAGTGGCATTTATGTGGAGGATCATATTGAATGTCAGACTCTGTGGAAAATTCTTGCAGTGTTAAGAGGTCCAAAGGTCTCTGGGAAATGTTTGAGCATTTACCTATTTATATGCTAATAGAGGAGGTTTGTGAATAGCATACATAATGTCTTCAGTTAGGGCACCAAAAAACAGTGGCGACCCTCTAATTTTAAGACCATCCTGATGTTTCTTGAGGTCAAACTAGATTCAAAAACAAGACAAAGACCGTCTGTGTGTATCTGTCTAACAGTCATCTCTCCCTCTTCGCTTCCAACATCCCTCATCTGTGCATTTTCCTCCTCCCCCAGGTGTTTTTTCATACGTTTAACATCTGTCTGTGTGTGTCTCTCTCTGTCCTGGTCCTGTCAGACGCTGAGGAGGAAGGTGAATTGGAGCCAGCCAAGGAGCTCATTCAGCCAATAGCAGAGAAGCTCATGGCCAAGTACAAAGCCAAGGAGGAGGAGACGCCGCTGCTGTTCTTTGTGGCTGGAGAGGTGAGATAAGCCTCTCGAGGCCACTCAAGGCGGAGCGAAATGCTGTTTCACACAAACCTGTGAGGCTGAAGTCTGGGGTTCTATTGTTGCACGGTAACTCATCTGTGATTGCTGTGCTGCTATTTTTGAGAACAGCGCTGATACTGACCCTTGTGAGTGCTTTCTGGTTTAAATGAAACAATTAATTAGAATTTTCTGGCCACCTGATGAATGCAAGTCCACTATGTGGTCTCTGTTTTTGGTCTCCACCAACTCCAGAGGGAAATAACTGGTTCATTAGCTGCTAAATGCTCCCTTGGCTAGTTGCTAACTTTGTTTGTCTGCTCCCTGGTGCTCAGCAGGCAATGTGCAGTTGGTTTTTAGAGATTTTGCTGAAAATTGAAGAACAAAAAGGTAAAGTTGCTCGCTAGAAAACCAAAACAATGAGCTAAAAGGCGCTAAAATACTCATACACATACACATGAAGGCTTATCTCAACAGCAAGGGCCGCTCACTCTTTGTCAACTGCTCCCTCGCCCACGCAACTACAAAGTTTGGGTTGGTTTGTCACCATGAGCGACACATTTCAAGTCATGTGATCCATCGTAAACAGAAAAATATCGATTAAGTTACTAAAGAATTACATCAAACCGAGGCACTTACCATTGGAAACAATAAATCAGCAACAAGCACAAAACTCCAACATATATTATGCATTTATTTTGTGCATTGCAGTTTGTCCTTTATACGCCTACATGCAGTACAGCAAAGTTAATATATCTGTAATAACCTAATATCGGATAATATTTAGTCAGTTTATCGGTTAAGCTCCAATAACATATTGTAAGTCCCTGGTTTCTGCACCCAACAGCTCGGGCATTGTTGAAAAGGCAGCATTAGAGGCCCCTCTTTAAGCCTCTTGAACCTGCACTCACTCCTATCCGTGACCCAGAATTCAACTTGTGGGCTCTTATCGTGATGGGTAGACCCAGAGCGTGCCAGCAAACTTTCTCTCCTCCCTCAGACTGTGTCCAAATAATCCCTCCATCTCCTATTTTATCTCCTCCCACGTCTTTCCTGTGTGGGACGGACGCTGGAGTTTTCATAACTCCTGTTATCTCGTGTTGTTCTGCCTCGACCTTTCCAGAGCTGGTGGAGTTAGCAGCAGCGGCGGACATAATTACCAGATTAGCTACCTCTCCCCAGTTCCCAATGCACTCTGCCCTCCAGCTCTCCTTCCTCCTAGTCCTCTCTGCCCAGCAGTCTGGGAGGATTTCGCTGGTTTCTCGTGTCACACACACCAAGGGCAGGCTCAGGTTTCGGCCGTGGGGCTCGCACATGTGCTAACTGTCTGACACTGTGTCTATCCAAGGCCGCTCCGCCCTGATGTCAGCCTTGAAATGTCACTGACGTACGAGCGCAGAACGAGAAAAGTGTTGTGTTTCGCGTTCATTGTCAGCGCGCCAATATTTATTTGACCTAACACAAAGAAACACTGTTGCGCTGAAGCTCGCAGTGATCCAGAAGCGTCTTGTGTTATAGCTGCAGTCCAAGTTGACTTTGTTTCCCTTGTGGTGCACGTTAAGACAGATATTTTTACATGCATGTAGAACAGGTATAATTTCCTGGCTTTTGTTCAACCAGCTATAAAATCACCAACCGGGTTTCACTTCCAGATCGAGTTCACGGTCAGATATCGCCTCCCGTTTCAGCCGTACACGCGGTGAGTCCTCCCAGACTCTGGGCTCAGACTCCTCTACCTTGGCCCGGGTTAGCCCTGGTAGTCGCACGCTGCTTGCCAGGCCAGCTGCTGGGTTTTCTGTGTCCATGAGACAGCAGTATGTTGGCAGTCTCTCAGGGGGAGGCTGAGCAGACCAGGCTGAGCAGAATGACACAGGATCTTGTTACCCTTACTGAAAAAAAAAAAAAATGTACGCCACAGAGTAGTACACTGATTTATAAACTCAGAATGAAAGATCTTTTTGTTCTTTCAGTTCTGCTGTGAATTGGCTGCTCGCATGCACAATGAACTCTGGTGGTTTTTATCCAGTCACATAAGAATTTAATTGATTTCTGTGGCAGGCAGCTGTGATTCTGCGCTTCAAAGCTTTGTTTTCCCATGCTTGATTTTGTGTGTAAAGCTCAAAGAATATTACACTTTTAGCCATGCAAGCAACGTGGCTCTAGGGAGGGATGGGTCAATATTTTGGTCCCTTCAGTCGGCCTGCCACTTTGATTCAGACTGAAATATCTCGACAACTATTAGAGTGATGCCATCAGAGGTTAAAGATCTGGCGTAACCTCATGGGCTATGGCGGGTGGAGAGGGAGGTAACCGTCCGACATCTGTTTCCTGCCTCACAAAATGTGACAATCTGCTGCTTTTATCTCTTTTACGTCATCTTAAATTCAGTTTCTTTTCTTAGCCCCCGTCCGTATATCCTCCTTTACACTTGGAAGGGTGTGGCGAGGGGTTGCAATCTTTCAATCAATCACTTTGAACCCGGGTGCCATGATATTTTGGACAAGACGCTGGCGGTTCCCAGGCGATGGCGCCACCATGAGGTGGCATGAGGTTCACATTTGTGGTTTTTGAGTGAAATGTTTCAACAACTGTTGGGTGGATTACAAGGACATTTGGTGCACACGTTCATCGGGTCCAGTCAATGAATCCTGATGACTCAAGTTGAGAGCAAAAAAAAAATAGTTCCTTGCTTTAAAATAATAAATATTATTATAAATAAATATTACTGTTATTTTAGTATTTCAGTGTTTTCACCTGATGGTCGGACAAAACAAGACATTTCATGAGTCTTGTGCTTTTAGGATCTTGTGATTGGCATTTTTAACTGTTTTCTGACATTTTGAATTCAAAATCAAGGAAATAATCAATAGATTCAAGTGCTATCAAATGAATTCGTAGGATCCTTCAGGATGAATTAATAACGTGTGTGTTATCTACCGCCTGTTCAGTACTTGACCTAATACCTGCAAAACTAATGGTGTGTGCAGTGCTGTTTAGAAAATGCAAGCATGGAAACATGCTGAATTAAGATATATATGGTAAACAATGCACCAGCTAAACATCAGCATGTTAGCATGTTTGCTTAGCTTCTTGGTTCAATCCTTCATTCTGCGTGTCCTTGAGCAAGATAGTAAACCGCAAGTTCCTCCCGCCATCGCTGTGTGAATGTGTATGAATGGTTAGCTCCCATGAACTGATGGCACTTTGCAGCCATCAGTGTATGAATGTGTGTGTGACTGGGTGAATGAGATATGTAGTGTAAAACCACCTTGAGTGTCCAGAAGACAAGACAGGCGCTGTATACTAAGTGCAGTCCATTTCAAAGCGGTTCGCACAGCATGTGGACTTGTTGGTGGTATTGTTCGACTGTAAACACATTTCCACTTTGTCTTACCACTGGCGATCAATCTTTAATTTTTCACACAGTGTCTGTATTTGAAAATCATGAGCGTGCATCTCTTCTATGAAGAGTTCATGCATTTTGCACCTCGTAAACTCAATAGTTGTTCTTCAGTTGTTTAAATCTGCTGTTTTCTCTTCCAGCAGTATAAACCCAGGGGGAGTAATTGCTGTTGAAAATATCCAGAATTTCACAACTGTGACTTTTTTTTTTTCTCCCCCCTCGAAGGAAATCAAAGCTTGGCCAGTGAGATGGACGCAGCTCTGACTCAGAGGCCAGTTGTGGGGAGGCTTGTTATCATTCTCAGCTCAGGCCTTATCAAGATAGTCATCGGCTGTGAAATGCCACAGTGCATCAATAATCAGAATAAGCCTGACACAGCCCAGCAGGTTCCACACGGTAAACACACGCTGAGCCTTATCACAGCTGTGAGTGCGGGCTACAGCAGAGAGGCCCTTTGTCTTTTTTGTTCTGAGCCGAGCTGCAGAGGGCGGGCGGGCGGGCGGGCAGGCGGGAGGGGAATGGCTGCACCTCACTAGAGGCAGTTTACACAAGCAGAGAAGCCAAACAAAAGAAGATGCATGACTTCCTACGGGGCCGAAGACTGACGCAGAGATTGCATCTTCTCATATCGAGAGAGGACAGAAAGGCCACGGTGACAGATTGCTGGATCTTTGTGGTCTCTTTACGCCGTGATGATCTATCATCCACGCTCAGTAAAGCTACGCGAGACAAAGCTTTTATTTGTGGTAGGAGAATGAAGCAGTATTTCACCCCTAACAGCGCTGTCTTCAGTGACAGCTTACATCTGTGCATATTAAGTGGTCAATGTATGGTGATTTGCAGCGTAATAAAATGGGCTCCATTCACGAGGAAGTTTAGCTGCCTACAACCAAATACCACTCTGCAACTCATCTGCTCCATCTGTTAGCAGTTTTGCAAAGTGCAGGTCACAGACTTCATCTTGGCATACTTATCCTTTTTAGGTAGCAGCGCAGCCAAAAGCTACTCAATGAGAAGTCTGCGAGTTGATTGTGTGGTTTGATCCATTTAGCAAGAATAGCATGCAGATTTTCTGATAACGGAGAAGACACAACAAAGAGGCCTGAAAGGAGAACGTCCTCCGGCGTTTATACGTTGCAGGAAATCCATCCAGAGTCGCTTTATCTTCGACTTTGTTTTGACAAAACTCACATTGGCACATAAACCCAGTAACGGCATTAACATCAGAGGTTCTGCCTCTCCTTATGAGAAGTCCCAGCTCTTTGTTGCAGTGCCACCCTCTGGCTCTTTCCTGTTAGTTCTGCATTTCCAACCTAATCTTTTCCATATGAAACTGATCTTTAATCTCTGCGAGTCTCCCTCCGAGCCAGCGAGCTAAGCTGAGGGGAAATCAGGTCACGCTGTCATGAGGAAAGGAGAATGTCTTGAGTGATGGTAGCTGTACACATCTAATAAGTGAACCGTGGGACCTTTTACAAATCATAACACATGAGATCTATTTGACTTTTGGAGAAGATGTGACGGAGGATAATGGATCTCTGTCGAACTTCCAGGAGCACTCCCTGCTGGAGCTGAAGCTGAATTACGAAAGGCCGTGATTTCTTATTCAGCCTCAATAATTAATGGCCCTTTCAAGCTTGTTTGAAAGTTGCAGCCTGCCTGCAGCCTGGTGATTCATTTGTTACCTGTGAATACGCGGGGCTGCAATGAGGGTAAAAGGTGACACAAACCCTCAGGCTGAACACGGCGAAGTAACTGCAAAGAAATAAAACTGGAACACGGACCAAACCCAGCAGCAGTCTACATATTTGTAACACATTCCTTCACAGATCTGTCTCTCCTGCCCACGTGTGCTGCTCAAACTCTGTGTGTGTGTGTGTGTGTGATGCGATGAGCTCCTGAGAAAGCGGAGATGTTGTTGGACCTCCAGCTGGTTCCTTCCCGTCTCTCCACACAGCAGGATGTGTGACTAAGCTCCAGCTCGCTGGTCTCTCTGGGCAGGTCGCCTGCAGGAAGACGGGGAGTTTCATATTCTCTTTCAAGAAGTGTGAATTAATAAAGATTGTGCCAAGCGGTTATGAATTTTATGAGGTAAATCTTAATGTAGCGCAGTTCAAGCTAACGGCTGCGGCGCTAGTTTCGACGCCAAAAGCAAGTCTGAGCTGATGAACAGCACATGAATGAATATTTTAGTGTAATCTCTCTCCTGGAGCGTATTCAGTCTTTGACTTGTTGGTCGAAGTCATTCGGTGAATCACCACCACGGCACGAAGAGAGCCACGTCGCTTGTATTGCTGTTGTTCATGCTGTGCAAACAAAGACATGTCTGCCTGGTTCTCTGTCAACAGGTTGGAGCCAGTTCAACCAGAAGTTTGATTTGAGGTCATTAATTAATCAATGCACAGCTCAGACTACGTCACCTCAGGAATATGCTGAATTCCCGCCTGCTGTTGTTGAGATTGCAGGAGCGTCTGACTGAACACCCTCTGTTGTTTGACCTGCATGCCGTGCAGGAGCTGTGAACTGTTCTCCAATACGATGAGACGTTTATGAAGAAGATTATAGAAATATTAATTCTCGCATTTAGTGGAGCAGGAAACGGACGTGCCCCTCCTCCTCGTGTTATGCTGAATGTTGGGGTTCCCCCACCTCCTAAATCCCGTTTAACCCTGACTTAACTTCACTCGGAGTGTGTGAGAACAAAGACACTCTACCCGATGTTTAAAGACTTTGTAAGGAAACTCATGGTAAAGGTTATATTTTCAGAAGCTCTGCTTTGGGCTTGTTCCCAGTAGGAAGGTGCAGTAATCCATCCACGCATGTGAAGAATGCACCGCCGTAACATGGCGTAGTATCTCACTAATCACTGTAATTTTCTCTTTTCTCCTTCAGGACGACATGACCGACTCCCTGCGGGATTACACGAACCTCCCAGAAGCGGCGCCCCTGCTCACTATCCTGGACATGTCGGCCCGTGCCAAGTACGTCCGCGACGTCGAGGAGATCACGCCGGCCGTGGTGGATCAATTTGTGAGCGACTTCCTGGCTGAAAAGCTCAAACCGGAGCCCATCTAAAGAGGAGGTCTGGGTAGAAATTGGACATACTATATGGGACTCACTCCATCATCGAACCCTGACCTGTTGCTACACCTTTACACCTTCCCACTACTATCTCTCCCACCTCCCCTCCTGACTCTGTCAGACTGTTAGAGAGATGTCTCACTTTTTACTGACATTTTAACATTTTTTTAGACATGTTCCTCTTTTCATGGAGTCCTCTTTCTCCTGTGGTGCCTTGCATTGATGATAGTCCCTACAGTAATATATATGGAGATTCTGTTGGTTCTTTTGTTTGTTTGTTTTGGCCTCAATAAATTTGTTTTTTTTTTTTGTTTGTTTGTTTTTTTTCACTTGATAGCTTTTCTGAATTCTAGAGAAAACCAGAGAATTACACGATGGACCTACTTACTCAGCCGATTCTTTGCTTTTGTGTTCTTGTCTGCAAGATCCTTCTTACTTTTTTTTTTTTTTTTTGGTTTCTGAATGATGTTGAGAAAGAAATAAAAATGCATTTTTACAGTTGTAATTCACACGTAGTGCAAAGAAAATGTGCTAAACTTCAGTTGGATGTAGCCGTAAGCCTTTATGGTCCTATTTAAAGACAAAACGATTCAAAAAAAAAACCAGATGCACAGACAGTAAAGATCACATTATACTTGCTTGTAACAGACCAATGACTGATGTTTTCAACCTCCTTGTGTCTTGTTGTGTATGTTATGATGTGAGTGAACGTCATCTCTTGCCAGTTTGTCAACGGTGGTTCTCATCTCAAATCGTCATTACGAGGATTTTCTGTGAAGGTCCCTTAATGAAAAAAAAAAAAAAAAGGTCAGGTTATTTCTGAAGGCACAAAATGGCGCTGGGAAAGTGTTGAATGTATAAAATCCCTGTATTCTGTTACTTCAGTCATGACTTCTCGCACCCATTAAAAATTCACTGGCAAGCACAAAGTCTGTTCCTTTTCTTTAAGTCAATGTTGGAGTTATGACAGGAGGCAGTACGCAGATTGAGTCAAAGCGCAGTGAGAAAACGGAGCTGCACATATAAATATATAAAGGACGGAAAACTGCCACAGTGAGTCTGGTCATTTTTTATAATGAATGGGCCTCAAGTTCAGGAAGCTATTTCAGGCTCTGAGGGACTGAAAGGAAATTATCAGGAGGGGAGGATGGTTCTTCTTTTTGTTAAAGAGAACTTTGTTCTTTGTTACGAGTGCAGCTTCACTTAAAAGATGAAACATCCAAAGTGCACTAGATAACAAAGAGATAAAATAAGCAATAAATTAAAGTAAATAAATAGTAATAAATAGCAACACATAAAAGACAGAAATCAACTAACTGTATCTACATGCAAACTTGAGCTCCAGTGGCTCCACAAAATTATTCTTCCATGAACTATGCGTTTTTGTTTTTTTTATGCAGATTCAAAAACGAGCTTGTAAATGTGAAACCAGACTGCTACGACTAGACAAAAAGACTCGCACAGACACACACATACACTCCCATATGTAGGCTGCTGTGACTACCTTCCCTTGTGATCAGGTGCAGAGGCGACATTCACACAACTTACCACACACACAATAACAATAATGCATTTATCAGTTTATAAAGTTTGTGAAGGTGGTGCTAATTTTGCTGCTGGTTTAGCATCATCTTCCCTCAGAGTATCATTAAAGTCTTGTTTTAATCTATAATACAGCATCATTTATGTTTATCTTATATCAGATGTTATTAATCTGATTTATTGATAATGAATCGATAATTTGTAGATAGTGGCCCTAAAAAAAGGCAAACAAAACACACACACATTAATTCAGACAATAATTTCACATTCCCTGATTGACATTAAATGTTTTATTAGCAGAACAGGATGTAGAGACATGTACACTGATTTTCAGAGCTTACGTCATGAATGCTGCTGCCCAGCTTTAGATTTCCCCTTCCTCCCAGACGTTTGCGTCAGTTTTAACAGTTGTTTTCTGCCCTCAAACAGAAGGATGCTGGTGGCCATGGCTGAATTCAAGCTGTCCATATTGGGGACAATGGGAATAAAGAGCCTGTGACCGGACGTTTTCTCAGCCAACTCGACTGCTTCTAGACTTAGACCATGTGTCTCTCCGCCTATCACGAGTGCAGTGGGATCCTGAGCCCACCTCTGGTGGTACAGCTTTGTCTCCACACTGGGAAGTGAAAGACTCTCACATTCACCGTCTGAGTCAGAATCAGAGTCGTATTCCTCGTAGCCTACGTTATTGTGAACACGCCTTGTGCTGACCCAGCCGAAGTCTCCAGCTTTAGAGGGTTTGTTAGACTCCTTTGCTCCTCCGCATCTGTTGTCAGCCACATGGACCGTCACAGGATTAGGGAGGTGATTTTCAATATTGTCCCAGCCTAAGTTGGGATGGATGGGGAGGTGGAAATGGGCGCCCATTGCTGCACGCAGAACTTTAGGCTCCCAAGTATCGACGCAACCTGTGGGTGGAAAAATAAACAGATATAAACAACCACAAGAAAAGAAGTGAAGCCATTTTCAACAGGAGGAGCCACACCGTTAATCAGTAACATGAGCGTACCCTTGGTGAGCAGGACATCACGGCAGCCAGCAGCGGCAGCACATCGCAGTATCGTTCCAAGGTTGCCAGGGTCTCGGATGTTGTCGCATATCAGGGACAACGGCAATGAATGACCTCTATTTGTGAAGTTCATCTGTGATGGATCCGGACAAGAAAATATGGCTGCAGAGGAAAAAAAAAAATAGAAGTCAAAGTTGGCAACAACTCATCTGAGAGCATCTGTGCTTCATAATGAATCAAAACAACATATGTGACCCTCACCAATCACTCCCTGCGGGGCCACGAGGTCAGACCAGATCTTGATGTCCTCAAATTTGACTTTGACTAGCGTGGCTCTTTTCAGCTTGTCTAAAGGCAGCTCTCGGAGCCGTTCCACTGTGCTGAAGAACACCGTCTGCGGTTTGGCTCCGGCATTCAGGGCGTCACAGATCAAACGTCTGCCCTCCAGGAGGATTTTACCCTGTTGCTCCCGAAACGCCCTGGACCGAGCGATGCTCACCAACCTCCTGAAGGACAGAGAGGCAGAGGCAGAGAGAGATTACAGGCTGAATAATTATCATTTTTATGATTTTGATAACACTGTAAATTATAGGAAATGGTGACTTGTTCAGGGTGTGCCCCACCACACGCCCAAAGTCAGCTGGCATAAACTCCAGCTCCACTGTGATGCTCATTAGGATAAGCAGTTTACTGAACATTTACTGTATAGTATATCATTATATATATTAAATAAGATTATTATTACTAATGTTTTAATATGTACGCGTCATTTTAATGCTGTAGCTGGTTGAGGTGATGCTAATTTAAGTATTTTAGATGCTGCTGCATACTTTAATCTTGAAACAATAAATCATATTTCATAGCCTGATTTTTATGTTTAATATTAATCTAAGAAGTAACTAGTAAACTAGTATAGTTGCCAAAAAGATCAATATTTCCATCTAACATGTAGTGGAGTATGAATGTGAAGTAGCATAAAATGTAAATACTCTTAAATAGCTCATGTGTCACCTGATATAAGACAGACAAACGTCATAAAATCTGATGGTGAACCAATCAGAGTGATTTTCCTGTGACTGGTGTTTCGGTTTAACGAGCGACCCTGTTAACTGGTGACCGTCGAACGAATGGGTCTTTGGTTATCATAGTTACGACAGTCGTTAAAAATACGAATATACGTCACTGTTTTGTTTTTTGTTTGTTTGTTTGTTTAACGTTACAATATCAACAGCTGTCATATTTGACAGCTTTCTTTTCCTGTGTCAACGGCCGTCGTAACCATGGCAACAGCAGACGCGTTCGGCTAAAGGTCATCAGTTAACACGGTAGCTGGTTAAACCGAAACACCTGTCGTAGCAATAATCCCAATGACGGCGACACTCACGCCAGTCTTTTATCTCCAGGCAGAGCCCTCTCGAAACGCAGTCCATCGACGTGGTCCTTTGTGACAATAACTCTCTTCGCCTTGATGAAGTCACTTTCTTCGGGCTGCGTCGTCGCTGTGACCTCCCTCTCCCTCCTGGCGTTAGGCCCCGCCGCTGGCTCAGACTGCAGGGTCGGCTTGACGACTTTCTCCGAGTCGTTTTCGGGAAACAACACTTTGACAGGCCTCCTCTTCAGTCCGCGCACAAACCGCCTTGACTCCACGATAACACCGCAGCCTCTTGTGAGAAAAACATTTCTCTCTGTGGAAACGAGACATATCACGCTTCTCATGTACGCTGCCATGTTGGTCCCGTATCTTCTTCTGGTTTCACAGAAGGTGCAAACCTACTTACCGCCACCAGCTGTAGGGTCGGTAAAACTGCATGTAGGCGTCTAAAATCAGTCTAGTCTAAGCAATGTCCATAATTAACTGTGAGGATATGATAATATTAACAAACTAGTTAATTAAATTCGTTTTTCATCGTTTATTTTTGGTTTTTTTCCTGCTAGTTTGAATTAACGGTCAGTTACTGACGCTCAACTGTAATCTCACGAGAGAGAATGCGATAACCGGGTGATACCAAGTGCGCGGGTTCACCCGGCAGTACGGGTGATACCATTAATCTGATTTTATCACTTTTTATTTAACTCAAAGTTGTTGCGCTTATCAATAATAATATATAAACGTTAATAAATTATCATAAACCGAGTTAAGATGTAGGAATTATATTTGTAGTTGTAAATGCCGGCTGTTTGCTCCCCTCCAATCGACGACAGAAAAATCGATCATCATCAAGGAAGCTTAATCGATTCCTGCATCCACGTCGATCTACACAGCAAACACAGGCGTCGTATCTGAGCAGAAACATGGCTCTAAGACGAGCTCTGCATTTTGTTTTTAAAGTCGGTGACAGAGCCAAAACAGCCACGTTTTACCGAGATGTTCTTGGCATGAAGGTACAGTTTCTCTGCTTCATTTCACCCCCAAATATGACTGAAGCAAGCAAGTGACGTTTGTTGATAAGAGGCTAATCAAAGTGTTGCACAACATTTCGTAGCTATTATATCCAGTTCCTCTTATTTCTATGTTTAATACTGAACTTACTAATATTATTCTTCAATCTCCTCTTATTTAATGCAGATTTTACGCCATGAAGAGTTTGAGGAAGGCTGCAAAGCAACTTGTAATGGGTAAGTATGAGATAAACCAGCTGAACTTTGCCCTCTCAAACGTATGCAGAGGTGTCTAATGTACATAATAAACTCTATCCACACAGACCATACGATGGTAAATGGAGCAAAACGATGGTTGGCTTCGGCCCTGAAGATGACCACTTTGTTGCTGAGCTGACATATAATTATGGAGTGGGAGAGTATCAACTTGGCAATGACTTCTTGGTGGGTGAGAGTTCAGGACAACGTGTTGTGTTATAATAATGGATAAATAAATAAATACATCATACATGTTTTCACTTTAGGGGCTCACCTTGCAGTCCAGCGAAGCTGTAAGCAATGCTAAGCGTCTGGGATGGCCTCTTACTGAGGTGGGAGAGGCTCTGTATCTGACCCAGGCTCCAGGAGGGTATCCTTTCTACCTTCTGGACAAAGAGCAGCCCCCCGGTGGTGAGTGTCAGGGGTCATATTTTGGACATTAAAAAGAAGAAAATAAAAGAAAATAAGAATCATGATGAATGAATCATGATGATCATGATCTGCAGTTAAAATACCAATTATTACCTGGTTATAGCTTCACAAATGCAAAAAGTTGCTTGGTTTTATAGCTTCATTCATTTCCTTGTTATACTTGTTATGTAGTTTTACACTATTGGTCAGTAAACATACTGTAAGTCTATATGTATGTTGTATTCATTTTGTATTGAACACAGATAAAATGACATACATTTAACATCTATACTAAGAACACACAAGAAGAGACTGCGTACATTGTCATGAAATAATTCTTCCGTTTTCTCAATCAGAATGTCCATGACACCGAAACATGAGCAACGCGTAGCACTTGCCAAATATATTTAGTATCAATTGTACTGCAATAAGAATAAAAGGACAACTAAAAATATAAATAAAAAGGCAGTAAGACTTTTGGCATTGTCTGTGTCAATGGTGACCATCTGTTTTCAGCTGTAATAATTTTCTCCATGATAAAGTTGTAATTGTTATCTTTGCTATTAAAAGCAGAATTCTCAGGAAAGAAAATAAGTCTGTGTTTGGAATAATAACAGGAAGTATACACAGTATGTGAAGTGCTGGATCTAAAATAAATTCCTCAAAACATGTTTAATCTCTTTCATTGGGCAATGCCAAAATATATGTGTAAAGTCCTCCCACAGCACCTCCAGCATAGTTCAGTTTTACAATCAGATTCCCTCCACGTTGGGTTGTTTCATTGAGTAAATTATTCATTTATTAACCCTTAAATAATAATATCCAAGGAAAAATAATTATGATCTGCAGCTATAAAGACTAAGACTAGACTTAAACTTAGACTAAAATAGACATGTTGTGTCCATCTCGATCTATGGTCTATTTTCTAGTAGTAAAGCTCAATGATTTATTTATTTTTTCTCTGTTACTGATGACCTGTAACCTCTGATCATTCGCTCTCAGACCCGGTGCAGAAGGTTTGTCTCGGAGTATCTGACCTCCAGAAATCCACCCGCTACTGGACGGCGCTGCTTGGGATGAAGGTGATGGAAAAGAACGAGGAGAAGAAAACAGTGCTGATGGGCTTTGCAGACACTCAAGTGAGTCAGTAATCAAAGGAATAATTATGCGTTGTGTTAATAAATCAGAAGTGTTTTATTATAGTTTTATGTTTGTGCAGTGTAAGCTGGAGCTTCATGATGTCGGTGGGACAGTAGATCATGGAACAGCGTTTGGGAGGATCGCATTTTCATGCCCACGGGAGCAGGTAAAATATTATTTTCATGGATACATCCTTGTGTTTGTGAATATTGGAGAGATAAAACTGTAATCATCAATATTTTATTACACCCCACAGCTGCCTGACCTCGAAGCCTTAATGAAGAAGGAAAATCAAAAAATTCTCACTCCATTAGTCAGCCTGGACACTCCTGGAAAAGCTACAGTAGAAGTGGTTATCTTGGCTGACCCAGTGAGTGCATTGCAAATAAAATCAAGTGAAATTCATCGCTGTTAATAAAAAATATGAACTGTATAATATTTGTTCTAGGATGGTCATGAGATCTGCTTTGTGGGAGATGAGGCATTCAGGCAGCTGTCCATGGTGGACCCCAAAGGAAATGACTTGCTTGATAAGGTTGGTGTTGCTCCAGTATTTTCCTCTCTACATTAAATATGCAGCATGTGTTGGATACTGACTGCGCTCTTTATTCTTTTATATTTTCAGGCCATGGCCGCAGATAAAAGTGACGAGTGGTTTGCCAAACACAACAGACAGAAAGCTGCTGCGTGATGAAAGAAAGAGGGGCTCGCTCGGAAAACTGCACAGCAGTTCGTTTGATGATGAGTTTCTGTACACAGCGGTTGGAGTGTAAATCTTCTTGTAATGACAACTTAATTATGCTTACGCTGGCAGTGCGTTTATCGTTCACTGATGGTGTGCCACGAGGCATAGTTGTATTGACAGCACTTTGTAGAAGGACCACTTGTTCAATTTGTTGGACATTTTTCCAGTAAATAATGTTTTTGTCAATAAGGCAGAGAGGTCGGCAATAAAATGTACATTCAACATTCTTAAAAACATATGAGTGATTTGATCCACCATCGTCTGTGCATGCAAGAGAAACATAGTTGATTGTTGAGTCTTATTCGCAGATCGTCAAATCCTTGCGTAAACCTCCGTGAAGTGGAGCCAGTGCAGAAGTGCCAAAAACTGCAGTTCCTCAAACGTCCACTTGAGGCTGGCTACAGAACGAGTCAGTCTACATAAGTCCCCATGTTAAAATGTCCAGCTTCACAGGAGGACAAAAAACAGTTAACACAATAAACACAATATTAAAAAAGATTAAGTTGTAGATTTACATAACAACATGGTTCTCAAACTGCAGGGCAGGCACAGAGCCTCTGCAGAGTGTCGACAACCAGGGTAAAAATATGAATTGAAATTAAGTTGATTTGTGTCAGTAAAATAAAAGTTTTGATGATGATGTGTTGCAGACTTTAATTTCACTAAAATTCAACTTTCAGCTTGTTGATTCCTTTAATTATTGTTAGTGATTGAGCGGTGGGTGTGGACTTTTTTTCAGCCTCTAAATGGGGTACACCAGATAACAAATGAACAAAAAAAATCACCACCCACACTAGGGAAGTTGTAAGCGGTCATACATTCGTGAATTTCATTATCTCTGTTTTCCTCGAGACCTCCAGTTATTTATGTCATTGTCAACAACAACAAAAAAAACATGCTATCTGTTGTTGATTGCAACATTCCCCTTTCTCTTCTGACACTGACTGAATGATGTTTCCTGTAATGATTTAATATACTGGACTATTTAAACCTTTAACCTTTTTAAATCCAGGCTAAAAACTCACCTATCTAGGATGGCTTTTTATACCCAGTATTACTTTTATCTTATCTTAATTTGATTTAGTTGCATTTTACTGTTTTTATTGTTCCTTTATTGTTTTTACATTATTTTATTTATTTTTATTTTTATTTATCTGCTGTTAAGCACTTTGGTACACCGAAAGTGCTGTTATAAAGGACTATACAAATAAAGTACATTTACATTTATCCTTTTGTTTGCTGAAGATCAAAATGAATTAGGTCCTTAAAACAAAACAAAGTTTAATGATCTTGAGAAAATTATCTTGTTATTTCGGTTGTTATTTGTTACTTCCAATTAAAGACGTAAATAACTGGAGATCTTGAGAAAACAAGTAAAGTTAACTCATTATCAGGAGAAAAATCCAGTTACATGAAGTGTACCTGGAACTAATCCAGCCTATCATTAAAGCATACTGTTTGCAGATGAATGCATTCAGTATGAGGCAGTAGAAATAGTTTAACCATGTGATTTATCTTTAATAATAATAATAATAATTAAAAAAAACATGACGGTTGAAATAAACTTTGTAAAACAGCTCACGCCTCTCTGTGAGTTTCGCCTGCACATGAACTGGTTTCACTGGGTGTATATAAACTGCTGAGTGACCCTTTAAGTTTGAATGCATGCTTAAAAGTTAATATTTGCTCGCACACAGCGCTGTTGGCGGTACTCCAGCTCCTCGTCACAAGTGAAGTGAGCAGCCAGCAGCCAGCTGAGCAGCAGCAACAGCAGCAGCGGCAGCAGCGGGGCGGACTGTGTTTACTCTGTGCTAGCACAGAGTTAGCTGTCACATCAAGCTGCATGTTTGCGGCTTTATGCTTATGAGACGCTTTGAATATGTCAGGGTGAGTATGCTCGACACTTCACACGGAGCCTTGCGGAGACCTGTCAGTGAGCGGCAGTGACAGAGGACATGAGTTGTGTGGCAGTTTGTTAATTTTTCTCGCAGCTAAGCTACGTTAGCTTTAGCGGCTAGCGGTGCTAGCACAGATTTTTTTTTTTTTGTGCTGCTGCTGGTTTTTGATCTGATGACGCGGCGGCGAAATATCTTTAACTGTTTCACGTTTGGTGAGTTTGACAGCGAGTCGCGGCTTTGCCACGGGTGCTAAGCGAACAGGGGTGAAGTTTAGGTGGAGGTTTTTACACCCTGTTGAGGGATAAAGTTGAGCTAAGTGCAATGTTTGGTGTTAGCACTGACTGAGAGAGACAGAGAGAGAGGCCAGCTGTTACCGTTAGCTGTGAGAAACACAGCACCGAGGCTCAGAGTGAACGTTTCCTCGGCTTGTAACCATCATAAACAAGTTGTTTGTCGTTGTTTTGTGTCAGGACTTAAACCCCGAGTCTTTCTTCCTCTTTGACAGCAGACCGAGAGGAGCAGGCAGACCCATGTCCAAGATCTGGGTGTGAACAACTTGGGACACAATGTCTCTCTTGCTGGTGTCTTTCCTTTTAATCTTCCTGCTTGGGATTGTGTTGCTATGTGTCATTTTCAGGTAAGAAGTCTGCTTGTTTCTGCTGTGATTACCGATCACGCCCTACGTGCAAGATTCGCCACATTTCTGGATAAAAATCACTGATTTCTCCCTTTTTTAAAAACGTCTAGGTGGCTCATATGCACCCTGGCCGTGCGATTCTTCCAGACTGCGCTCAACGCAGAGCTGAAGATCAAATCAGTCGGGCTGTTTTCCGTCCAAGGAGTCAGTATCCAGTTTCACCCACAGCATACTCTGGTGAGACACACACTTTACGTGACATTTACAGGGACCGGTCCAAAGTCTGGACACACCTTCTCGCTCAGCTTCTTTGTTTTGATTGTTTTGTACACACTCTAAACTAAAAAAGGTAGACTTTTAACTTTGGTGACTCTTTATTCTATCAGTCAGCTTCATGATATCTTCACCTGTTCCTGTGGAGAGGGCGGAAAAAACGAGAGAGCCGCCAAACCGCGCGCAGTTAGCTTATTAATCCAGACAAAACGTGACAGAAATGAACAGTCCTCAAACCCCCTGCCACAGATGTAACACTGGTTAGTATTAGCATTAGCTATAAACTCGACTTTTAATGAATTAAATTAGTTTCCGGCTGTGTGTCTTCATATCACTCCACCAAAACTTTAAAATGTGCCAGTTCCCTCACTGAGAAAAATAAGGCAATCTATGTATCTTACATGATGAGCACTCGTCGGCTGCTTTGCCTTCGCTTCCTGTCCTGAGGCGGAGCCAGTTTTTTTGTGACTGCACATGGTACATTACATTATTACTGTTTTATAGTTTTGATGTCTTCAGTGTCATTGAATGAGAAGGTGTGTCCGAACCTTTGACCTGCACTGTATGTGGTGAGCTCGTTCAACGTGGCTGCTCTCCTGTCAGGGGGCAGTTCTGACCTTCCCCAAAATAATAACATTTGACTCTCTTCATGGCAGGAAATTGACAGAATATGGATTTCAAGTAAACTTCTAAACCAGGATTTACCGTAAGTTCTCACGTCTCCTTTGTCGGTTGGACTCAGTGATACATGAAAGCACCTTCTGTTATTTAAGATGCGCACTGCGGCGGCTGTGTTTCAGGAGATACCTGGCGCTGTGTGTCGGCGAAACCAGAATCCGGTTTGACTTGCAAGCACCGCTCGGACCTTTGGTGAAAAAGAGCGAAGGAAAGAAGCATGGGAAGATTTCAGTCAGCCCGACAACGCTACGCTTTCTGTCGCAAGTATGAAGCTTCGCTGCAGGGTGAACTTTTGCTAAGTGATTTTTGTGTGTGATAGATATTCGCTGACTTCCTGTCTCGTGTTTCCAGCTGCTGTCTTTCCACATCAGCTCGATCAATGTGATGGTGCTGAACATCGCGCTGTCAGAGTCTCTGTGGCACATGACTATCACAGGCATCACTTTGTTACTTGACCACCAGAGTAAAAGGTAGCGGCACAGCTCGCACTGATTAACAGAAAAGAGAGAATATCACACAGATCGTACAATGTTCTTATTTTACAGGCTGGCGTGGGACTTCTCAGTCGGGCAGCTCAGCAGTAAAGTGCTTAAAAGCAGTCAGTTGGTACGTTCTTTTATCTCCAACTAAAATAGAAGCGTGTGATTTGATGTGTGCGTGACTAACTCTCTCTGCTTTTGTAGGACATATGTTTGGCTGAAGTGGCTCTGAGTCTGCTGCTGTCTGGAGATGTGAGCCTACCAGAGATGAAGCCAGGTTGTTTGTCCCTGAGTGTGAGGACGCTTATAGCAGAGCTGCATGAAGGACTGTTTCTAAGCCAACTCCTGCTGCCCCCGTCTCCCAAAAAGAGCATTCAAGATGCATCCGGTGAGCAAAGCGTCATATCTGAAACGTTGTTTAGCGATGGCAGTGACTGATGGAGCGATGTTTCTGGCTGACTTGTTGATTTTCAGTGCTGTTTTCAGACCAGTTCAAACATTTTTTGTTTATGTCGAGCATGATGTGACTGTCCCTCCACCTTTGATCGGGCTTTATTGTAAATCTATAAGATCAATTCACGTTAAACCTAATCAAGATGCGACTGGGTTGATTGTTTACCACGATCTCCAAGCGCCTCGGGCCACTGAGTCTGCGGAGTGTGTCTTATTTAGACTCGTGTCCATGAACTTAATTCAATCTTTTTGTTGTGAAAATCCCAAAGCAAAGGGGGAAGGGAAAAATCAAACAATTACAGCGCCATAAAAGGTGGATCCAAAAATATTCCCTGCTCCATTACCGACTTGATACTGTGCTAAAACTTGTGTCGATCCATGACTCAGCCGACTTCTTAGCGGATTATATTACCGTGCTTATCTAGACGCTTTTTTTTTTCTGCACCCATGCGCACTCAAACCTGTCTTACAGCATCACCAAAGCTGTCACAACCTGCAGTAAACTGTCTTACAGTGATGTCATCCACTATCCAACATATACATTATCTTTACACTTAAATATTAGCAGAACGTAAATCATCAACATTTTTTGCCAAACAGATACAGGACTTAAGTGGCTCTTACAGATTGTATTCCCCAAACTAATTCGATGGCACTAATTAATCACATTAATGATCTTCTGCTTATCCTGAAACGTCTGAATGTTCCAACGTCTGTGATATTTTTAGCTGTTCTGCTTCACCAGCAAGAAAATGAGGACAAGGTCGTATCACAGAGCTTTATTGACCTCTGAAGGTGTTTGAAATGTCCACATGCTTAGTGATAAAACAAAGTTTAACCTCCCCGGTCAAATTAAGCTTAAGTCAAGGAGAAGTCAAAGAGATGTATTATTACAACTGTAAATATGCCAGTTGCACAGAGAAGTTAAATTCAGCAGTAAAAAGAGGAAGTGACACATTAGCTCACTGAGGTTATTTTCATGGAAAATGTTTTTCTAGATCGTCAGAAATCGGCGTTAAAGATCCAGAAGCTTTACGTTTATAGGCACAGTGCCTTCTTTCTGAAAGAGGCCCAGACAAATATGCAGAGTATCGTTCCATATCAGGTGGCGTCGGCACGCTGTCACAGAGTTTATTAAGTCTAAACCTGATTGTATTTATGATTTAATAGGCAGATTTTTTTTGTTTCTACACCTGTTTAACAGATTATTTAGCTCGTATTCCTGATTTAATAGTTTTAATGCTGTTTCCTTTCAGAGTGTGAAATTACAGAGTTCATCCAGACTGAGACTGTGGAGCGGTTTCATCAGCTGATTCCCCACAAGGTCAAAGTGGAATTTGATAACACAAATGTAACCCTGTCCATGCACAGCCAGAAAAGGTGCGTCAACATTTTACCACCAGCTGCATTACACTTTTATTTGTGCACATTTTGATTCCCTGTTGAATTTATGACTCCCTTTTTCTTTTTTTTCCCAGACACCTGAACTGGACTCTGAAGTCTTTAAAAGTCGGCTACGGACGTGACGATGAGCAGCTTCCTCTGAAGAGCTTCACTCCTGAGCTGAGCTTTCCCCAGAGCAGCCTGGAGCTCCTTCTAGAGGGTTAGTGGACAGCTGCGTCCCAGATGCAATGCAGAGAAAAGAGAGTTGGATGAAGCTCTGAATAATAACGTTTCTGTTTTGATTTTATTTTGTTATTGGCAGACGGACTTCTCCTCTCACAAAGTCGACAAAGAATCCTTTGTGTGAACACTCTGAAGACAACGCTGCAGGTGAGGAAGACGCTCGATCGTCACATCGCAGGAAAATGACTCATCTGACTTTATTTTGACTCTTTTTGTGGGGGGTGTTTTTTCTACATTTAGGTTACATCAATTGACATTACGGGGTCATTCACAGTCAACACATGCATCATCCACTACCGTCACCAGGAGTTCTCACATTGGCTGAATCTATTTCCATGGGAACAGCTAATCCACAGGAAGGCAGCACACAGAAAAAGGCGAGTCACTAACAGAAACTCGTCTTCAAATCTCCCACTGCAGCGCAAACTAATGATCTAACGCCTCTCTGTGATCTTCTTTCTTTCCTATCCATGTTTGTGTTCGCGCATCCTCCATTCTTGTACTGCGTTACTGTCTCGTGTAGTCCATTAGATTATTTGCCCACCCTCCTTTTCCTCAGGCGCCTCCCTCACCTCGACGCCCCCGTGATGATCACCTCCTCCGTGTCCAACGTCAACGTGTCCGTTCAGCTGGGAGACACGACGCCTTTTGCCCTGGGTTTCCTCTCTGCCAGTGCAGGTACTGCAGGTTTATAAAACATGCCGAGAGAGGCAGGTGAACGTCATGTGATGTTGTTGCAAAATAAGGGCATCGTGGTGTTAAAGTATAACTTCCACACTCTGTGGTAAGCAAAAGCGCTTAATGTTAGTGCTTTGCATCATGTGCAAGTCCTAGTAGAAGTGTCACACAAACTTTTCCTGCAATGGTTTATTGAATTCTGCAGTTTGGTCAACCTTTTTCAAACATACCAAACTAGATTAGAAAAGGTCTTTACTTCAGAGGGCTCTTTAAAAGTTACACATTAACTCGCACTCCTTTCTTAGTTTTCAGCAGAGTTTGTTTGGCTTCTTTCTTGAAGCAGCTCTGAACATATTTCCTCCTCTCTCTCGTGTCTGTAGAGCTGCAGCATCTCCTCGACATTAAAGACGACACGGAGAGCCCAGAGTCTCAGAATGTGCACCAGCGTGCCTCGCTGTCCTTGGACAACTTCTGGTGGAGAGTCGGTCAGGGGTCTCATATCCAACAAGCACCCCACCCTCCTGGCAAACATGTGTGGGGAGAGGCGCTAATTTTAGACTCGCTGAGTCTTCAGGTGGGAGTACAAATTAATAGGGAGTGTTTGGAAACTTGATTTATTGTATGTGTGATGATGTTTTATAGTCATCTTCACATCTCCAGAGTCTCGCGTTCTTCTGTTTTTCTTTTTTAGTTTCTGCTAACGTTTGTGTACTTTTAATCTCACCCCTCCAGGGCAGTTTCAACCGACCGCACACTGAGCCGAGCAGCCACTCTCCGAGTTTGAGCGTGGAGTCCAGTCTGAAAGGGCTTCAAGTGGAGCTTTCAGAGACATGTGCGCTGTGTCTGTCTCGCCTGCTGTCCCTCATCTGCGTCCCTCCTCGTGACACGGGACCACAGCTGTCGGACGTGGCCTCTGTGTCTCCCCCTGGTGACGACGCCGTCCAGCCCACCCCTTCCTCACAGCTACACCTGCTGTTTAAACTGGACTGTTGTCTGGAGGACGTTAATGTGTTCACACTGTCTAATCTGGCAGGTAAGTACATATATTTACATGTGCCTCTTCAGTTGGATCAGACAGAATAAGTAAACAGTCTTTCGTCTTATGATTGCCCCTTTGCATCCTTGTTATCTTGTGGAACCACAGGATGCCTCTGCTCTGTCACCGCTTCTGTTTGTCCATGTTCTCTTCAGGAGCCGTGGCTTTGCGGACGGACACCGTCAGAGTCGTGAGCTCTGCAGAAAGCTCCACGGTGTCTCTTCAAGGTGTTAGCTTGTCGGCGATCAAAACACTCACAGAGAACATGGAGTCATGTTGCCCCGCCTCCCAAATCCCCAGCCCTGTGCTCAAACTCACCGAGATAACCTTTGCCTACCACATCACCACACACACCGTACAGGTAATCGCATCACTGCGTGTTTTTTTTATTTCTCCGGACAGTGTGAACACGCGTGAACATTCATGTTTTGTGTCTTCATCAGGTCCGGTGTGAACAAGAGCTCACTGTCGAATGGACACCGCCGGACCACATGGTCTTATATCAGCACCTGACTGAAGCTCAGGCGTGTTGGCGTATGCTCTGCGGGGAGAGAGGAGGGGACAGTCCGGTCAAACCTCCAGAGGGTGAAGTCATCTCAGGGCAGAGTAGAGGGCTGTGTGTGCGCGTCGATCTGGGCTGCACTCGTCTGACGGCCCACGTTAGCGAGCTGAATTATATCCTCCTGCACACAGAGGCCCTTTCCGTCTCCAAGCATGCTGGCTCCATCCGCATGCATTCGCCCTCCATGATCTTCAACTTCGATGGCAACAACATCGTCACCTTTAACGGTTTAGATGTGGAAATGCACACAGAGCTGACAGAGATGCAGCTGCACAGAGACGCCTTCCCCTTCCTCACAACTCCTCACAACCGGGTCTGGGTCCTCACTTGCCCCTCCATGGCTGTTGAATTCCCGTACCAGTACAACTTCTCAAACACCTTCGACATGGCCATTAGTGTGCAGAAGTGGCTGAAGACTCTGCATCGCTCCCCAAGCCAAGCCCCAACCGTCCAACGCCTGCCACCCGACCTCGTGTTCAAAATCAGCCAGTTCTCCTTCGTCTTCCTGGACGACATCTTTGAAATCAAGCTGCGGGACAACTACGAGCTAATGAAGGATGAGAGCAAGGAAAGTGCGAAACGTCTGCAGCTTCTGGACAAGAAGGTGGCAGATCTACGCAAGCAGCACGGAGAACTTCTCCCCGCCAGAAAGATCGAAGAGCTGTACAGTTCACTGGAGAAAAAGCACATCGAGATCTACATCCAGCGCTCGCGCCGCCTCTACGCCAACACGCCCATGAGGAAGTCGCTGCTGACCTGGACGGTGTCTGACCTGGAGCTCGTCTTCCTGGCTGATCAGTCCCTTCATGGACCAGAGAGGGTGAGAGAGCAGCTGAGGGACATCGACGGGATCAGTCCGTTCCCTAGAGATGGACTCCCTCTGGTGGTGCAGTGGTGCCGCGCTGTCAAGTTTAAACTGGCTGCATTTTTGGGTGAGTTGCAGATGTGAGATCGGATTCAGATTAGACTAAATTAGATGCAATTAACTGAATTCAAGGCCTCACAGTTTAAAGCTTATTTCTTCTTTCGTCTTTTTCCGATCTGCCAGTGAGAATTCGGGATTACCCTCGCTATCTGTTTGAAATCCGGGACTGGACGCTGTCAGGACGTCTGATTGGGACCGAGCAGGACGGACAGGCCAGGGCTCATCGTAAAGAGATTGTCCCACTTGGTGCACCATGGGGAGACGTGACGGTCCACAGGAACATGCCACCTCTCAAGTTTTACTATGATTTCAAATGTGAGTTATTGAGTCTCCAAGTGGAGTCACACCTTCTGAATGTGTAGCATCGATTCATGTGACTTAAACAGAAGTTAAAAGCAGAAGTAGAGAAATCCTGCATGTGTTTAATAATGGCCATTTCTCTCATTTCTTCTCTTTGTACAGCCAACATAAATCTGTACACCATCGTGTGGGGGCCATGTTGGGACCCTGCCTGGACTTTGATTGGCCAGTCGGTTGACCTGCTGACCAAACCCACAGTCGATCCGTCACCTCCTCTGGCCTGGTGGGACAAAAGTCGTCTCCTTATGCACGGGCGCTGGGTTATGGACATCGATCAGGCCAATCTTCATCAGCTGGCCACAGAGGTAAAATTACATGAAAGTAACTCACTTATAGGTCACTCACTGTGTGAGAGTTCTCCCTCCGGGTTGGGAGCGTGAGACGGCCCCGTGGTTTCGGAGGGAGCTCAGAGTAGAGCCGCTGCTCCTTGTGGCCACTGAGTTCTGTGTTTTACGGCACTCGCTGCACCCTCACAGTCGTTTTATAATTTAGTTTCTGAGCCGTCAAACAAGATAAATCACCTAATCTAATATAAATCTTCTGCGTTCTTACAGGACCCGTACAACACCACAGAAAACATGCACTGGGAGTGGAATAAGCTGAACTTTGACTGGAACCCGGGGCAGTTTGTATTTAAAGGAGATCTGGATGTGAACGTCAGGACTGCATCAAAGTAAGCGAAGACATCAGAGATTAAATAAATGTAATATTTGTAGAGAATCGTCCTTTTAATAAAAGCGTCTTTCTCTCTAGGTATGATGATATCTGTTTTCTACACCTGCCCAACCTGTGCATGACCCTTGACCTCCAATGGCTTTGCCATGGCAACCCCCATGACCACCATGCTGTAATGCTCTGCTGTGCGGAGAACGTTGCAGACGTAACCTCAGGACAACCTCATGACTCCTACAGAGCCTTTCGCTCCGAGAACCTCAACCTCTCCATCACCATGGACCTTAACCAGCACTGTGGCACAGGTACACACAGGCAAACTCACTCACTGCACTTAAAAAAAACAGTGTTATATACACATTCTGCTGTAGGTAAACCATGTATGTTCGCATCGCAGAAGCCTCCCAGCCCAGGATCCTGCTGTACAGCAGCACCCTGCGCTGGATGCAGAACTTTTGGGCGACCTGGACAGGCGTATCTCGACCGATCTGCAGAGGCAAGCTCTTCCACAGCCTCAGGCCTATCCGCAAGAAGCTGGGTCAGCACTACAAACAGATGTCCTACACAGCCTCCTTCCCACAACTACAAGTACGTGTTTTTCTAGGCCGCCTGCCAGCAGCGGTCCACTAAAAATATGCTTGATGTTTTTTTACCATGAAATCTGCGTTTGCAGTCACTTACACAGCACAGTTTGTCCCTCGATTCCTGACAGATACCGTACTGAGTGCTTCCCCTTTTTTACTTCTTTGTACCTAATATCTACATATGTGTAACTTTCTCCATGTTGTGTCATCGTTCAGGTGCATTACTGGGCCTCCTTCGCGCAGCAGAGAGGTATCCAAGTGGAGTGTAACAAAGGCCACGTCTTCACTCGAGGGGCTCAGAGGCTCATTCCACAGGGTACGGGCGTTAGCGTTCAAGAAAAACATCTTTATTTAGTCTGAGTTATATTTGTAACGTGGATCTGTGTGTGTGTGTGTGTGTGTGTGTGTGTGTTCATCAGCTGGCACTGTGATGAGGAGGCTGATCTCTGAATGGAACGTGACCCAGATGGTTAGCGAGCTATCTCAGGTGACGGTTCACCTCATGGCCTCCACCTGGGACGAGACGGCCGACCACCAGCTCAACGCTCAGGTGAAGAAGACTCACCTGCTCAGCCTGTCCTCCCTGAGTTATCAGCGACAGAGCAACCGCATGGAGGAGGTAAAACCTTCTGGTGTTTTTTTATTACCATTTTAAAGGAGGTTACACCATTTGCGGCTGCGTTAATTTATAACTGAGATCTTCCTGAAATGTTTCTGACAGGAGGTGAACCAGAAGGATGAGACAAATGCTTCGTACACTCACAAACTGCGCCTGGTGGACCTGCGTGCATCCTGGACCACCACTAACAGGAACATCGCCTTCGGGCTGTACGACGGTTATAAAAAGGCGTCTGTGCTGAAGAGAAACCTCTCCACCGAAGCTCTGAAGGGTCTGAGGATCGACACGCAGCTGCAGACCAAGAAGCTCAAACGCTCTCCGTCCAACTACTCTCCAACCACGGCTCCGACTACGCCGGTGATGCCCACCGTCAGTCGAGCAGAAAAAAGCCAAAATGAAGGTGAGGAAATGGGCAGACTACAAAAAAAAGGCGACAGCTTTTAAGGCGTGCTAACGTCTTTCTCGCTGTTTTCGCTCTGCAGGAACGTCGATGCTGCAGAAACTGATTGAGGAAACGGATAAGTTTGTGGTGTTTTCAGAGGAGGACTCGGGTGTCAGCGATCAGCTGTGCGGTATCGCAGCCTGTCAGACCGACGACGTCTACAACCGCAACTGGTTTATCGAGCTGGTCAACTGTCAGGTGCCTGGATGATAGCGTTTTTATTTGGTGTTATTTTATTTGCGCGTTGATGAATCTGTAATCGAACGATTAAATGTTTTCACCCAGATGATGTTACGTGGCACCGAGACCGCCGGCTGCGTGCTGGTGTCTGCAGCAAAGGCTCAGCTGCTGCAGTGTGAGCATCACCCGGCCTGGTACAACGACACCCTGAAGCAGAAAACCACCTGGACCTGTCTGCTGGACGGCATGCAGTACTTTGCCACCATGGAGCCCAACCCGTCTGAGCAAGAGGACAGGCAGCTGTGGCTGGAGGTAAGCTCGACTCTGTCTCGGATACAAAGATGATCAAGATGGTTTGAGAATTCAACAAATTAGTCTGTTCTGATGAGAGAGGAGATTTTTTTTTTGCCACTTTTCAACTTGTTATGATGCAAATTTAATTTAATTACACTTAATGGATGTTCATTTTCACTGACAGTCAACAAATTTTTTTGCAGATTAAACATTAAAATTGTGATTTAAAAAAAAAATAAACCTGCACTGCACAGATTGTGTGCAGGTTGTTGATTAAAAAATATAAATTGTAGGAGAGGTAAACCTCCCCCAACAAAAGTTTTTGGATGTGTCCCAGCCTGGAAAAATACTGGAGAGCCATTTTCCATACCTTGTCCCTCGTCCTTAACGAGGTCACCGTCGGTCGTCCTTTTTGGCACCGCCGGAGAGGACGACCTGCGCCGAACTCTGTCCTGTGTCCTGTTACACCTTGAAAAGAGCCACTGCTCAGTTTGTAACTCAGACAAGAAGTTTCATCAAAGTGTGGAGACCTTTCCTGAAGTTGGAGAATCTGTCTCTGTGTTGTCTGTCTTTGTCAGTTTCTAAATTTACCTTCATTCATTTATTTATTTATTTATTTATTTATTTATAACACTCAAGGAACAACATTCCTTTGGGGGGAAAAAAATTCTGGTATCATGATGACCTTAATTTTAATACCGCGTCAGACTAAACTAAGCAGTTACAGCATAACAAGCGCAGCTCTCTGCTGAGACTCTTTCATCGTCGTTTTTAGGTGAAAAACATCGAGGAGCACCGGCAGCGTAACTTCGACTCTGTGCTGGAGCTGATGGAGAGCGGGCAGGCTGTGGGAGGAATGGTTAGCACCACGACAGGTGAATGATCGTTCACCATAGGAGACACTGACCACATTGCTGTGAACGCCTGTAGATGTAACGGCTCCTCTTTTCTGGGTCTGCAGACTGGAACCAGCCGGCCCAGGTGAACGAGGCTCAGCAGGTTCAGCGCATCATCTCGCGCTGTAGCTGTCGGATGCACTACATCAGTTACAGTCATGACATCAACCCAGAGGTGGCCACGCAGATCAAACCACCAGAGCTGAGGAACAACCACGAGAAGGAGGACCTGCTGAAAAAACAGGCTGGTGTGTGTGTGCTCGCCTACATGCTGAATTCTTTCTTTAAGTCACCATATATGAACATTAAAGGCTTTTATCATGTTGATTTAACAGGAGCTGTGGACACGTTCACCCTCATTCACCACGACCTGGAGATTTCCACTAACCCTGTTCAGTACGCCATGATCCTGGACATCGTCAACAACCTGTTGTTACACGTCGAGCCCAGACGCAAGGTTGGTTAATGATTCCACAAAAGATTTCCTCGTCCTTCCTGATGTTTCATCTTTGTTCATTACATGTTTTTTTTTTTTTATGCAGGAGCACAGTGAGAAAAAGCAGCGTGTGCGTTTCCAGCTGGAAATTTCTAGTAACCCCGAGGAGCAGCGCAGCAGCATCCTGCACCTCCAGGAGGCCGTCAGGCAGCACCTCGCCCAGATTAGACGGCTCGAGAAACAGATTTACTCCAACATCAGGGTGAGTCGTGTTTCATCAGTCGCGCTTTGACACCTTTTCCATCTGTCCATCGTGTGTCGCAGGAGTGCAGTGTTAAATCAGGTTTTTTTTTTGTTTTCATCTTTCAGGCACAGCCGGAGGAGCTGAGCGTCGACGACCTGATGGAGATCAACACCAGACTGCAGAACCAGCTCAACCAGGAGAAGAACGACATGCAGATGAAGAGCGAAGAGCTCAACATCCTCATCAGGTCTCACATCAGCTCTCTATCTCTATCTATGCTATCAAGAGCTACTTAAACATTAATTAAACACACTGAAACGCTCATTTAAGAAGAAGAAGGATGAGCTGAGCTCTGAAGCGGTTAGTTAATCGGTGTTTGGGCTATTGAGATGAACTGCCTCGATCCAAAGCTGAGAAAATGTGGCACACAGGTGGAACATTTTTTTTTTCCTGTCAGGTGTTTTAAGGACTTCCAGCTGCAGAGGGCGAACAAGCTGGAGCTGCGTAAGCCCCCAGAGGACGTCAGCGTGGCGAGGAGAACCGAGATCTACTTCGCGCAGGCCCGCTGGTGTTTGACAGAGGAGGACGGCCAGCTTGGCATCGCCGAGTTGGAGCTGCAGAGATTCATGTACAGTAAGGTGAGCGCAGCAAGGGAGTACAACAGTGTGGACTTTAAAATTATGCAGAATCGCTCCTCATGGTCCATCCAGGGGTCAAAGCCTGACGTCCAAATACATCATCTGTTCTTACACGTCCTCTTTTATTATTTCCAACCCTCTGCCTCCCCCTGTTGCCTCTTTTAACACTTCCTATAGCTGCATTTGTTCCTCCGGACACATCCAATAATCACTGCTGGATGAGAGATGATGCTAACTCTGTGAACACTTTGTTCCCACAGCTGAACAAGTCCGACGACACAGCAGAGCATCTTTTGGAGTTAGGCTGGTTCACGATGAACAACCTGCTGCCCAACGCAGCGTACAAGGTGCGTCTGGCTCTTTAACGTGGCTTAAGATTTCAGATTTGAAGTAAATGTGACAAACTGTGAGAAGTTGTCGACATGATGCGATATTTACGACTCTCTGCCTGGTTTCCTCCGTGCAGCGTGTGAGGGTATGTACAGTGACAAGACTTAACGTCTGTGTTGACTCCATCTTGTTTGCTCAGATGGGAGGTTCACATTCAGTCTTGCATGCTCACGCTCGAGGATTCATTGATGCATGCGTGACCCAGGGACCCATCGTGTTATCGTGCATAGTGTGATCATATTATCAATATCACATCGAAGCAGGAGTTTTTGTTTGGTGACGAGGATGAAACGAGCTCTCCGTCTTCTTTCACAGGTCGTCCTCCGTCCTCAGAGTAACTGCCAGCTGGGACGCCAGTTTGCGCTGCGCATCTTCAGCAAAGTGCGCCCCCCTGTGGGAGGAATCTCCGTGAAGGAACACTTTGAGGTGACGAAACGTCGCACGCGGCCACGTTCGCGTGAAACCTTTTAGATCTGTGTTTTTAATTTAAGATTTCTTTCCTCCGCCGTCATCGTCAGGTGAACGTGGTGCCTCTCACCATCCAGCTCATGTACCAGTTCTTCAAGAGGATGATGGGATTTTTCTTCCCGGGAAGAAACGTCGAGGAGGAGGAGGTCACAGACGAGGAAGACAAGTTCAGATTGGTTACCACAGGTTTGTTTATCTCGACTCAACAGTAAGATGAGCAGCTATATACTCTCTGTGAGATCACCGGCCTGTAATCGACACCAACTATACCCGATCAATAATAGTTTCAGCTTTCTCTGTCAGATGTGTGTGTTGAATAACCCATTACTGTGTTATGTCATCTCTGAGCTCTCCCTCTTTGGATATGACCTTGAGATGTGTGTGTGTGAGAGGCAGGCTCAGTGGGAGTATAAGGTTTAGGCTGCAGAGTCACCCAGAGGCCACGGTGCTGATGCTGATGCGCTCTGTGTCACAGGTATCCCTGTCAAGCCTCGGCAGTCGTCAGAGGACACCATGGGAGCGATGGGCCCCAGCAAAGGCGTCGCCCAGGGACTGAACCGCACGGCCGGGGTCAGGAGGTCATTCAGGAAACCTCCAGAGGTATTTTCATGCTTCTCGGTGGAGTCGTGCTCCGACACAGAACGAAGACTTTAACTGTGTTGTTTCTTCCCACCAGCATCCTGTTGACGACATCGATAAGATGAAGGAGCGAGCTGCTATGAACAACTCCTTCATCTACATTAAGATTCCCCAAGTGCCCCTGTGTGTCAGCTACAAGGTGAGAGTGACTAAGCTCTTCTTACACAAATAACTCAGTGTATAAAGTTAAATATTGTCAGCCAATTATAGTTTATAACATTTCTTTAAGAGTGCTTCTTCTCTTTTTTAATTTGTGCTGTTTGTCACATCAGACAACGTATACGGCGATCTGTCTGTTGAGTGTCTGTTGGCTCTGTTTGTAGGTATTCAAAATGTTTACGATCCATCACAGGATGCGAAACATGCCGCTTGTCCTTGCACCATCAGAGAATGATCACCTGACTCTGCAGTTCCCTTCAACTCTGTGGAGCATTTTAGGCTCATTCAGCTCATTGTCTTGGTTCAGTCTCGCAGCGTAGCAAGAAAGCGCCTTTAAAAACCCACCAAACTGCAGATAGACACAGTTAGCAACTACCTGGTGAACACAGGGAGAGCCAGAGATTTCCCTCAGGAGATGGTAGAGACCAAAAACTGAGCTAAAACAGGGTAGATATTGGATTTAGCTGTCTCAGGTGACCAGAGACTGCTGGAAATCAGTTGTTGAAGATTGAATTCACTTTTTAACCAAGATGTTTGTTGATGTTGTTGTCTTTAGGGAGAGAAGAGCAGTGTGGACTGGAAGGACCTGAACCTGGTTCTGCCCTGTTTGGAGTATCACAACAACACCTGGACGTGGCTCGACTTTGCCATGGCTGTGAAAAGAGACAGCCGGAAAGCACTCGTAGCACAGGTACGCAACGCTAAGCTGTGGTGTGAAAGTTTGATGTGGTGGGTTAAACGTGCCCTTCTGCACTGCTTTAGTCGCTGTAATTTATTTATCACCACGGAGAGGCAGAAACAACGCAAGTTTGCCCTGACACTGACTTGTTTGTCTCGCTCAGATGATAAAGGAGAAGCTGCGCCTGAAGCCGGCGTCGGGCTCAGACCTGCGAGGCAAATCGTCTGAAGGGAAGTCCGACAACAGCCTGCAGCAGCAGGAGGAGGACGAGAAGGCGCGCCTCCTCATCGGCCTCAGCAGCGCCGACAAGAGCTCCGGCAAGAAGAGCATCTTCAGCCGCCGCAAGTGAAGCAACAACACACTCGCACATTCAGACCACGTCAGACCGGACCGCGCTCAGAGCGCCTCCGAGGGTTAAGATATCAGTCTGTCTTTTGGAATCTCAATGAAGAGGGGAGGTGGTGGAGCATTTTAAACACTTACTGTAACATACGAGCCTGCTGAACTGAAAGTCTGGAGTTTTTGTGTTTTTAAAAATCCTCCTCATGTGTCTCAGTTTTCATATTTATGGCTATAATCCTTCCAGGATTACCAGGGTGCCATTTTGACCAAATATATATTATTGTTTTTATTTGTGTGCCATTTAAAAAAAGAAAATCACTCTGCATTTCATTTCATACACAACAACAACGACGACCACTTAACGTTGCATTGAATGTAGCGAGGATGACTTACAGTATGTAGCTAGCACTGTTTCCTCTGCAAGACACACGAGAGCACCTTTTCCTGCTGGCTCAGGAACGCTGTACGTCAAACGTGTCAACGTCTGCTAGAATAAAACAGGACTCGGTTGAAAGCACCTTCAATGCTGCCCGCTGTAAAGAGAAGAAAATAGATTTTTAAATGCCATAAATAAATATATCAGATATGTTTTATCAGCTTAAGTAAGTTGGCTGTATGACTGTCGCCCCGACAGGAAGGCCTTCAACCCTCGGCTAGCCGTGCCTCACCCCTGTGCTATCTATCAAGAAGAGCAGCAAAGATGTGTTAATGTGTAACGTGGCACTTGGTTTGATGGTATCGTGGCAAAAAAAAATCGAAAAAACAAACCAACTGCAGCTAATCGCTGAGTGTATGTTTTGTAATTTTATTACTAAAGCACTTTTTTTATGCAAAGTATTTTGATATTTTTGTAACCACGTTTGTTTTTCTGTTGAATTACTTGGCGCAAATTCTGTTATTAAGAGGAAGAGGAGAAAAATGGCCCTGAACGTTTCAATTAAAATCAGATCATATCGCAAAAGAAAAAGCAGATGTATTCACATTTCTATCAGCTCTGTGGCTTATTGTTTATCTGTTAATAAAAGTGTTATAGTCTCTAAGTGGCGTCTTTGTGTGTTCATTGCTCTGCAAGAGGAGGTGATTGATCGTCGGTCATTGATCTGACAGCTTTAACTGGAGCGGAATCGAGCTCTTTCAGCTCCGGGTGACCGTCTGCAAACATTTCTCTCTCTCTCTCTCTGCTCGTGGATCAGAGGCTCCACAACGTCCAAGACAGGACGCGAGAGAAAGAAGAGGAAGAAGAAGAGGAGCTGAATTTGTCCACTTTGTGTGAAATGCTTTGGTTTATTTATGGGAAGCGACGTCAGTAGAAACAAGGTGAGTGAGATTTACAGATGTTCACACGCTGACATGGAGTCTGGTAAGATGTACATAAAGATACAAAGATGTTTGGAACAGTACAATAAGATTTATCTTAAACACCCTTTTTCTAAAGAATTTGTCTCACTATAAATGTACTTTCTCTAGATGGAAAGAGATTTTTTCAAAATAAAAGCAGTGTAAAGTGTAAAGACGTCCACATTATGTCGAAGCTACTTGATGATTTTAACGTGTCTTTACAGTCCAAGATGTTCCACAATGTTCGTGTTTGTCCTGTCCACTGCATCAAAGTGTCAAAAATAGAAGTATTGATTAGCTGTTAAGTGATCGGCGACCTTCCATCGTACCAGCAGCACGAGGGTCAATAGATGTTTGATTGTCTGCATCTTTGGATACTATAAGTGCAGGAAAAAAATGTCATCTTTGCAAATATTTTTGTGTTTTGCACTTCAAATTTAATCCAGAGATTTTGATATTAAATCTTTAAAAAGAATTGAGAAGGTAAAGTGTCAAAGTCCATTTGCTGAGGAAAGTAGATCATTCATATCAGTCAAAGTTGTTGCTATGTCATAAGTTTTGTCTCTGGTCACCTGAGACAGCAAAATCCATAAGTTCTGTATTTTTTAGCTTTGTCAAGTAAAATACACAGATCAGATCGCCTGCCTAATATTGCGTAGCCCTGACCCATCACGGCATGGATCCTATTTAACCTCTGAAAGTGTGCTGTGGTATCTGGCACCAAGGCATTCACAGCGGGTCCTTAAAGTCATGTGAATTGCGAGCTGAGGCCTCCATGGAATCGAAACTTGAAGATGTAGCTGAGCCTGAAGGCAAAGGTCTCCATCTTCCAGTCCAGTCCATCTACGTTCAACCCTCAACTACGCTCAACAAGCTTTGGGTAATGACCGAAAGATTGCAGATAGAAATGGTTGAAATGGGCTTTCTCCACTGAGCGGCTGAGCTTAGCCTCGGGGATAGAGCGAGGAGCTCGGGCATCTAGAGGAAGCTGGAGTAGGTTACTGCTCCTTCTCGAGGTGGGGCCTCCATGGATGGAAGTTGTTTGTCCAGAACGTCATCACAGGCTGTGTAGAAGCAACTTGACCTGGTTGTTGTGTTCCTCAAACCATTCCTGAACCATGTTTGCTTCCTGACAGGACGCATTGTCCAGCTGAAAGAGGCCACTGTCTACCAGAGTAGCTCTTGACCGCTGCAGACTGGAAACACCCAACAAGAGCTGCAGTTTTGGAGATGCTCTGCCGTTGTCTGCATTTTTTCTGCTTCTAACATGAGCTTTGAGGACATAATGTTGACTTGCTGCTTAACATATCCCACCTAATCCCACCCTCCATTATAATCTTTTATCATCTAGAGAGAGGGACCCGCTGCCCAGCGTCGACTCAGTCATGGGTTCCTGTCAAACGTGGGGGTCTCCGTCACTCATAGACACTCGGCTGTATTTTGTCAGCCTGTCGGACCGGAGGGCAGATCGCCCAAAGTCCTGCTGCCTCCAGAGGACACGGCTGAGACGTCAGACAAAGAGAGAGCTCCTCCAGCTTTCATCTCTGTCTTTCTGCCTGAGTTCCCACATTGTAGATTCCCTGGACGAGACCATTTCCAGGTACGCTGCACCTCGACTGTTTTAACTGAGTTTAAAAAAATAGCAGAAACACTGAGATGTCTGTCCTTCTGTTACTCACAGATCCTGGGCTTCATAGCCAAAGGCTCATATGGGCCCATCCTGAAAGTGAGGGACGTTTTCAAAGACAAGATGTTTGCCGTGAAGGTTAGTTCAGCCATAACGGTCACAACAACATTACAGAAAAACACAGAATAATTTTCGTGTCGTATCACTTTCATCGTTTTGCAGGTTCTGGCAAAGTCAGAGATCTTGAAGCATGGAGTGGTGGAGCAGTCGAAAGAAGAGGTTATCATTCAGGTATCACACCGTCGGACTTGATCTTTACTGCTCTTATACCTGCAACAATTCGTCTGTTGAATGAATGCTTCTGATCATTTCTAATGTTTCAAGCAAAACTACCAAATATTTGTTGCTTTTTATCGGATACGGTAGTAAACTGTGGGGAGTTTGAGTGCTGGACAGATAAAACAAGCAATCTTAGGACATTTGTTTGGACTCTGATGAGTGTAAAATAATCAGCAGGTTAATCAATAATAACTCAACTTACACACTCAAGAAGAAGTTATATTTCTTAACAATAAAACAAATTATACAACACCCTGAGGACACGCCCACACAGTCCTGGAGTACATGTGTTTGAGTGTTTGTAGAGCCGCAGTCAAAATTTCAACAATGAGTACATACAAGGCTTCATCTGTCCATCTCTCATTATCGTTATATTCACTGTGTGTGTGTGTGTGTGTGTGTGTCGACTGTTGCGTTGCAGCGGCAGCTCAAACACCCATTTATCCACAATCTGCAGGAGAGCTGGCAGACACAGCGCCACCTCTTCATTAGTGAGTTATTAACAATAAGTGACGCGGCTCTTCCCTCCTTCCCTTCTTTGAGCTTTTCTCTTGCGGTCGAACCGCTGCATCTCAGTGGTGGTTACTGAAGAGGTACACTGCCATCTAATGAGAGTGTTGGGTAAAGCTCAGTGTGGCTGCAGCTGCCTGCATGAATTCCCAGTTTTTTTTTTCTTATCAGCCATGATCAGAAATTTATATTCAATTTTAAAGTTCCTGCAGGATAAAGAGGAGCTAACAAACCGGGAAGCATGCATGTTTTTGACTTTATTCCACCTTCCTCTTTCCTTTCCCAGCAACATGATGAGTCTTCTGTCCTTTTTATGGTCTCCTTTTCCCTCCCAATATTTTATAACAGAGCATGCCGTCCTGCGTTAACTCAGCAGCCAAAGACATAAAGAGTAACCGTGTGTGTGTATTTGCGTGTCGTCCTCTGCAGTGTGTGACTACTGTAGCGTTGGAGACTTGCACACTTACTGGTTACTTAAAGGCCAGTTTGGGGAGGATGAGGTCCGTCTCTTTGCTGCAGAGCTGGGCAGTGCGCTGGGTTAGTGCCAGTCACACTTTCAGCATTAAGACTTCAGCACATTAAACTTCATGCTTCGTGCGTTTAAAACAGGATTTAAAACTCATTTTCTCTCTTTGTTATTTCTAGGATTCCTGCATGACTTAGGGATCATGCACAGAGATGTAAAGGTATGATTTTTTTTAAATATGTGATGTTTGTATCCTGTATTTGTGATTCTTTATGATCAGAATTGGTCTGTTTTTTTCAGATGGAGAACATCCTTTTAAGTGATCGAGGTACTGCTTGTCTGTATTTCTTTACTTTGGTCAAATATGCCGAACACCCGCGGTGCTCCTAAACACATTTTCCGCTTCATGCAGTCAACAAACGTCGAGTAGATTCAGCCTCAGCGTGTGTTTTCATTCAGGTCACCTTCGTCTGTCTGATTTCGGACTCTCCCTGCGGCTGAAGCGAGGAGGCAGAGCGTTCACGATATGTGGGACGATCCAATACATGGGTGAGATTTTTTTGGTTTCATTTTTCTATAAATGACACGCGAGAGTGTTCTCGCTTGAAGGGAAGTGTCGTTTGTGTGCAGAACCCCACCTGTGTTTTGCTCCCATTTGATTCAGCTGACCCAGTTATGAATGCGACGCACCTGTGGTGCACTTTACATATTATTGCTTTGGGCTTTTTTTTGTGCTGCAGTTTTGAATCTTTTCATGTTGATCTTTTTGTGCCGAGGTTTTGTCTGAACAGCTCCAGAAGTTTTAGGTGGAGGTCCGTACAACCACGCCGCTGACTGGTGGTCTCTTGGCGTCATGTTGTTCTCGCTTGTGACAGGAGAGGTGAAGGCACATAAACTCCATATTTACTAGCTCTCCTTGTGGTTGTGTGTTTAACACTGGTCGGTTGTGTGGTTTGTGTTTTGCAGTTTCCAGTCCCTGCAGAGCCGGACCACAGCACCATGTTGAACAAGGTCAAAGACTTTCATTATGTCCTACCTAAGACCTTCAGCCCTGCTCTGATCTTACTGCTCACTGAGGTTTGTAAATGTGATTCTCCTCTCTCTGTTTCAAACCCTGCGATCCCTCTCATGTGTCATATTTGTCTGTTTGCTTTTGTCCGTGCAGCTCTTGTGCAAAAATACGGCGAGCCGGCTTCGTAACCTGGAGTGTTTCAAGATGCAGCCCTTCTTCCGTGGCTCTTCGTTCGACTCTCTCATCCTTCAGAAGACACCTGTTGACGTCATCCTCCAGCTCAGGGCTCATCCTGAGTGGGCAGCCAAAGCGAGGAGAGGCCTTTCGTTGGATTACTTTAACAGCTTTGACAGTGATAAGATCCTTCATTCTCCTACAAATCCCACTGAACTGTCACCTACTTCTACACCCATGTGGACCAGACTCCAACCACGGAAGCAGACTTGAACTTGACCTGAATACAGACTTTGAGAGCGAATGATGAATATTTAACTGATACATGTGTCACCTCCTGGACTGGATTTAAAATTCTGACCGTGTTTTTCCCTCTGTGTGTTACCTCCTGTCATCCTACAGCCAGTTTCCTGCTACATATTTGAGGCTGTCAGTATATAATGAGAGAGGGTGATATAATGATATGTTTGTTTTAAGTATTGTAACTTTTGTGACAGTCCTACTACTGTGTTATGTTGGCTTGTCGCTGTTGTCTTTCAGGTCTTCTTGGTGGTTTGGTCCGTCCTACCTCATTGGTTGATTGATGTCAGCTTTATAAGCTAGGTCATCTCACGATGACCTCCTATTGCTCGTATTTTTGCTCTTTGTTCGTCCTGGAAGGCCGGCTGACACCTTTCAAGTGCCCACTTTGCTTTGGTTTGGTTGTTGATTCACGTTCACACACAGTTTAAATGAGCACTCAACTCCCACACACTGCACTGATTGTTGATTTAACAGCATGGTTTGCTTGAAATAAATTAAATTTACTAATCTTTTGCTCGGTTAAATGGTTTCTGTGTGGTCCTCCCTCTTTTTCGTCCTCTTCAACGAGTCAGGTATAACACTATTAAAATCACTTTGAGCTGTTTATCTTTAAACTTTGAAATTACACGTGTAAGCACAGATTTTGTACTCCTTGGATGGAGCTAAGAAGCGCCGCTCGGCATCTGTCTTTCAACCTTTTATTTCACCAAGCTCTCTCCAACGACAAAGTCAGTCCCAGATCTACTCTTGTCCAGCACTCTTCTGGTTCACTCTCCTCCTCTTTTCGTCTCTGTCATTATATCCATAGAGGCTGCTGAGCCTGGTTACATTACCCTTGTGAAGCATGAGACCTGAATGCAGAAGCCGACTGCAAATGATGAATGAATGTTTCTCCTCCTGGACTGGAATTTATATTTTGTGTGTGTTACCTGCTGTAGTCCTGCAGCCAGTGTTCTGCAGGAAGAGGAAACTCCTCTTCTTCTGGCCTGTGGTACAAACACCAACACTCCCGCAGGTACTCTGGTACTCTGACTCTGGCCCGGCTAACAAACTGAGCTAACATTGGCTAACAGCCGCTATAATTTGCAGCAGTTTACTTTAATATCCATCAGGAAAGAGTTCAGGCGGAGCAGCCAGAGGACGTCAGAGGGAAAAGTTGAAAACATTTCCATAAAATATGATCCTGTTTCACGTAATCGTGATCGTACCCGGGGCACAAATTTATACAGTGCAGTGACAGACGTACGAATGGCAGAGACACTCACCTGATTACACATCAGTGTGTCATCAACATGATTTAAAATGTGTTATTTTAGGCCAAAAGTTACATAATGTTGCTTTAACAGCCAGGAAATCATCCTCCAACTTAGAACGAACAACAACCTCGGAATCTATTTAAATGACAGCAGTGTTAAATAGTCCTACTGCTGTAGTTACTACATAAAACATCTTAAATCAGTCATCAGTCATCACATCCACGTTGCACCTGAATACATTACGGCCAACTTTCAGCCTTGGGCCGACCCATTTAGAGGAGCGCTCACAAACCCATCGAGGACAACGTTAATAGCACAGAAAATTGAGGACCAGATAAAGTATCATCATTAAATGTTTTTAATTAGGTAACAGAGAGAAAAAAAATTCAGTGTCCCGGCGGAGGCAGCCACATATAATTGCTGTACTTCTTGAAGTCACGTATCTATTTAAACCTGTATCTCCTGGATGGGAGTGCACCGGCTCCTCCTCTCCGCTGCCTCCTGACATTGAATTCCCTCTCAGGCCCTTGTCTTAGACAGGTCCACCATGTCTGTGTTGTGGCTGTATAGTGGCAGGCAGTCCAGTGACCCACATCTAGTTTCAGAGGCACACTGACCCACAATAGTGAAGAGAGGAGTCTCCTGAAATGCAGGCGAGTCGTCCCACTGAGTCCAACCAAACTGTGACATTATACGACAGGAACATACATTTTCCTGAACGTAGCTTAGACTGCAACATAACTCAACGCCTTCAGCTCATCAGGACTAAATTTGAAAGACAGAGACTGTCCTACTTTAGCTTGCAGAAAAGCATAATTAATTGTAACCGTGCAGCAGATGAAATAACTGTTTTTAATTCATTTTCTGGTCTAATTTTGTCTGTATCACCATGTTCATTTACATTGAGTGAAACCTGGAAATTATTTCTATTTCTGACACCTTTCATCGTATTTTTTACAGTTTAAAGCTCATGAAAAAAAAAAGCCAAAGCCACTGAGTGCACGAATTGCTCTGAGACTGAAACACCCCAGTGAATTGGAGGGTAAAGACCGAATTGTCAGGAGACTTGAAATTTTCCTCAAGGCACATTTTTACTAATTAAAATAAAAATAGCACGTCACAGGGGTATAGTTAAACGCTTAAATTAGGTTGCTATAGGAGTAGAGACCGAATATATTATTTATTATCTTATAATCAGCCTGAATATGTAGTGGGACTCCAAATGGTTGAGTTAAAACTTAGATATGTACATCCGATTTGCACAAACATTGCCGGTTTAGAAGCACTATATGAGTTATAGACACAAAGTGACTAAAATGGGCACATCAGCATAAAAAATCTAAATCCTGCATCTCTAAATTTAAATAGAACAATGATTCATCAAAAATCTGATCATTTATGTGGGGCAAAGGTGGGTGTGTAAGCGCCGCCCAGGGGTGTTGGCTTGTGAAGTGTGACACACTTGAGGTGGATACAAACCAGAGCTCTCCGTCAGTGTTCATCACATCAGAGGACGAGACACGTTTGATTTCTGACAGGTAGGAACTTTTATTACTCATCTCTTCTTTTAATTAATAGGATTACGTAACTGACTTTAGTGGGTGATAAACACTTTTATCAACTTAAAGCTGTCAGCAGGTTGAACTGCCATGAGGGCAAATAGAAACTTTCATTCATGAGTGTTTAACTTTTATTTTATCTCATTTAAATTGAGAGGAAAGATGTACTCCAAAACTTCACTTCTTATTTTAAACTATTTAAAACAATGTTTGTCTGTCTGTGATTTTAACTTTCCACCTCTCGAGTCAGTTTTTTCTTAATACATCTTCCAAAGTAGCTGGCATGCTGTGTAAGAAACAAAATGTAATGATGTGTTTAATTAAAAATCGCACAACTTGAGAACTTTAAGGCCGATTGAACGTGTTTGGCACATTATGAAAGATAAACTACGACACCAGAGAACAAGCAAGAATGCACATTGTTAGCCGCTCTGGAAATGTATGCATATGTGTGCATTTTTAATGAGATGGTGCCTCATTTGCATATTTAAACATCAAAATTGTATCAAACCTATAACACAAAAAACAACTGGGGAAGATTCATTTTATATTTTTGACCTTTACATCGGCTTAAAACGTAGACATAGGTTTGTGTAAATCGACACAGACCACAATGCTCATAATTTAGTAATTAACTTATAAATAATAAAACATGAACAGAGTCCAAACGGACCTCGGGCTGAAGTTTTCAGGTCTGCACTGAAGGAGATGTTTCACAGTTTTGGAGCTGCTCGAATGAAAGCATCAAAATAACCAAACAAACACGAGTTTGACCTCACATGAACAGGAGGTCTCCTCCTGAGTGTTGGCGAGACTAGCTTCCATGTAAAATTTGGGTTGCGAATGTGTGAATAATACAATCAAAACATCACACATCTTCTAGCGGAGGATCAGAATCACTCAGGATGACGCACCAGACCCCGACGCTCTCCGAGGCGCAGAAGAGGGAGCTACATGAGACTGCTCTACGCATAGTTTCTCCAGGGAAGGGCATCCTGGCTGCAGACGAGTCAGTAGGTCTGTAGCACTCTTCATTTCCTAACTATTTAAAACATGTAGCGCACTGGAACAATCGCACACACCTGGTCCAAAGAGTTCACACTCTGGGTATGAACCACCTTGCATCACTTGTGTTAATCACAGGCAGCATGGCTAAGCGGCTGGCCCAGGTCGGAGTGGAGAACACAGAGGAGAACCGCAGACAGTACCGGCAGATACTCTTCAGTGCAGACGATCGCATCAACGGCTGCATTGGTGGGGTGATCTTCTTCCATGAGACGCTGTACCAGCACTCTGATAACGGAGTGCCCTTTGTCAAAATGATCAGGGACAGGGGCATCCTGGTCGGCATCAAGGTGTGGCAGTCTAGAAGTATCAAATCATACCAACCATTGTGACAATATGTTGAATTACTGCATCACATATGAACATATATTAACGTAATTATTCCTCAGGTCGACAAAGGAGTTGTTCCCCTGGCTGGAACTTCTGGAGAAACCACCACACAGGGTCAGCTTGAATTTAACAGCTTGATAGATTCATATCGCCCACAGGAACACGAGATGAATTCAAAGATCTGTTTTTAAACTTGTTCCTCAGGTCTGGATGGATTGTCCGAGCGCTGTGCACAGTACAAAAAGGATGGAGCCGTCTTTGCCAAGTGGCGCTGCGTGCTGAAAATCAGTGACACCAATCCATCTAAACTGGCTATCACAGAGAATGCAAACGTTCTTGCACGCTACTCCAGTATCTGCCAGCAGGTCAGACTTTTATATAGGTCAGTATAACATCTGTACACCTATATATTGTTCTGATGACCGCTTCTTTCTTGGACAGCATGGCATTGTTCCCGTCATAGAGCCAGAGATTTTGCCTGATGGAGATCATGATCTGAAACGCAGCCAGTACATCACTGAGAAGGTGGGTGTCTTTTGCGTGACAGCGTTACTACAACAATAAGAAGTGAAGGAAGGAAGTACCAAACCGTCTGTCTCGTTGGTGAAACTCTCTCCAGGTCCTGGCTGCAGTGTACAAGGCCATGTCCGACCACCACGTCTACCTGGAAGGCACTCTCCTCAAACCCAACATGGTCACTGCCGGACACAGCTGCTCCACCAAGTACACCCCAGAGGAGGTTGCGATGGCGACCGTCACCGCCTTACGCCGCACTGTTCCCCCCGCCGTCACAGGTAAGATTTTAAACGGATAGGCATGAATTTGTAGAAATAGAAATGAAAAGTTAAATTGTGTTTACTGTTCCCTCGACAGGAGTGGCTTTCCTCTCAGGCGGTCAGAGTGAAGAGGAGGCCTCTGTCCACCTCAACGCCATCAACAACTGCCCTCTGGCCAAACCCTGGGTCCTTACCTTCTCCTTTGGCCGAGCCCTGCAGGCGTCTGCGCTCAGAGCCTGGAGAGGACATAAAGAGAACGAGAAGGTGGCAACTGAGCAGTTCATAAAGAGAGCAGAGGTTTGTCTGTCTCTTATTATCTGCACATAAATCATGCTGATGTTCAGCCACTGGCCTAATATCTTCACCTATCTGTCCACAGGCGAACAGCTTGGCATGTCAGGGGAAATACACTGGCGGTGATAACTACGGCGACGTTGGCCAGCGCTCCTATGGGTCCTGTTATGCATACTGAATAGTTTGAGAAGCCACATCTCAGTCATCATCGTGTCCCCTCCATTATTATAACACGGTAACTAGGTTACTTCAGGATTCTGACACTCATGACGATGTTACATGAAAACAAGTGACAGCGTGTTTTCTTGCCTTGACAAATGAGGACAATCAGAACATGGCCTTGGATATTTCTAATGCATGAAATGAATGAAAGATGCTTTACTTTTGTTATGGATGTACAGTCTGCTCTTGTAACTAACTCCTGCATTTACCGCTTAATATCACAAATACTAACATGCCACACGTTTTGGCTGCAGAGCACTGACTGTTAGTTAAAGTTAGTTAAAGTAGTGAATTTCCGACATACAGCTCCTCTTCAGTGGAAGTATGTCTTCAGAGCTTCTCTCTGTGTGTGAGTGTGTGCAGTTTAGTTTCATTAGCGGCCGTGCACAATTAGAAATATTGCACCAGCTTCAAGCTCATTTGAATCTGCAGTCCCTGAGCAGTCAGCACAATCAGCAACTTACAGCACAGTGTGATTTTCAAATAGTATTCTCTAGTGTGTGTGATAGTCTGATAGTTCGCATGTAAGCATTCAAACAATAAAACAGTGTTCAGGTTCAGTCTGGTGTGGATATTTGTGTTATTGTTTTAAATTCAGGCACGATGATCTGCAACGTAAGAAAACACACAAATACACAAAACACGAAGAAATTAAGAAAACAATTTGACCAAAAAGTTCTGCAAAGTGAGAAACAACATCCAAAAACAGAAACTCTGCATGTAGCAAAGTGTCACAAATGACAGTGGAAACTTTTACACTTACACTAAAAAGTGATGAGCACGACAACATGTTTGTTTCCAACACCTCTTATGGAAAGCTGACTTCAAAACTAAAAGGAGATTATGGATGCAAAGATGGTGCCTATTCAATCCAATGAGAATGTTTTTATTTACTCTATAAAATAAGAATGAATGAGTAAGATATCTGCGACATCTGTTATTATAAAGGAGTGCATACATTTAGAAGATATATTTATTCAAATTGCAAATTATAAGTTTGAACTTTTAATTTAATAAACTGGATCTATTTCAGAAATAATGTATTTGTAGTATCACTGACAAAAAAAAGGATGTGCGTGCGCTGTAAACATGTTTATTTCTGCTGTGAAGTTGGACATTTTAACAAGGGGACTTATGAAGACTGACTCAGTTCTGGAGCCAGCCTCAAGTGGACGTTTGAGGAACTGCAGTTTTTAGCATTGGCTTCATTTCACAGCCAAGGAGCTCGCCACTTGATTCCCAGGCCAGGTGAGCTATATAGTCCCTCAAGCAGGTTCTGGGTCTACCTGGGGGTGAGTTGGATCGACTGGATGTGCCTGGAACACCTCCAAAGGAAGGTGCCCAGTGGGTGTCCAAATCAGGTCCCTGAACCACCTCAACACTTTTATATTGAACCCGTATATTTTGCCTGCAGAATAATCAAGAAGATTAGTGTTGACACAACCTTACAGAACACTTTAGTAGGACAACACAGACGTCCTGTACAAAAAGGTGGGAGGTATGTGATGGTCACCAAGGCAGTGTGTGTTGGAGATGTCCATTACAGAGTGGACAGAGACCTAATGGTCTTTTCAGCTGTCCTCATAATCCACTGTGGTCAGAGGTGGTGCAGATGCCGTGATGAATCTTCCTCTGCTTTGGGATGGTTGTGAATACAAATAAAAACATAGAAAGATCCCTACAAATAACTTTATTCAAGTCCAAATTATATAAAGACTTAAAGTTATGTCTTTGTTAAGTCTTTGCTGATTTTTATATTAGCTGGGAGGCAGAAGAGACCGTGGAGGAAAAAACCTGTGGGTTATTATTATTATTACTATTTTATTTATTTATTTTCACTTATTTAGTTATTCGTGTATATTTATTTTATATATTTATGTATTTTATTTTTATTTAATCATTTACTTATTTTATACATTTTATTTCATTATACATTTCTTATGATTATTTTCAATTTTTGTGGTTTATTAATACTGTAATTTATATTTAATTCTATATACATAGTTAATATTACCTGAAATTTAATATATGAATATATGAAGTCATATGTCAGGAAATGCTATTATGTAAAATATCAAAATAAAATATTTAAATTAAAAAAGTAAATTATTGATCACTACACCTGGTGTAGTGGCGGACTATTTCGTACGGCGGATGTGTCCGCGGTTGTTTCCGGTATTCATGAATGCCTCGGTAAAGGAGCGCGCGGTTCGTGGAGAAAAACAGGAGCAGTGAGGGCGCCTGGCTGGGGTGTATTGTCTACCCACTAAAATACCCTGCACATTGCAGCGTTGAAAAACGGCGCCAGTTTGACTTGTTTTGTATTTTTCTGCATTGCACTTTCTCCGCTCTGCAGCAGCAAATAAAGCAAAAAAGGCGCTCGGACCTCTGATCAACGTGTGACTCGCGCGCACGGCCGTTGGAGGATCGAACAAACAAACCGTTAGTTTCAGTTAAAGCCAGCCGGAGCTAACCGTTAGCATATAAGCAGCAGCAGCAGCAGCAGCGATGTCGGGTGTCGTGCGAGGCCCTGCAGGGAACAACGACTGCCGAATCTACGTGGGGAACCTCCCGCCTGACATCCGCACGAAGGACGTGGAGGACGTGTTCTACAAGTACGGAACGATCCGAGATATCGACCTGAAGAACCGGAGAGGGGGCCCGCCTTTCGCCTTCATTGAATTCGAAGACCCCAGGTGAGGAGCTAAGCTAAGCTAATGGCGCTAACGTGCCTTTAGGCCTCAGGAGCAAGCCCCCCTATTGTGTGGCTAACTAACGCGTGTGTGAGTGCAGTGTAGCGGGCTCAGACTATTCCCTGGCTCTCAGCAACAAAACAAGGCGTGGTGTGCCTCCTATTTCGGCTCATTAACTGGCTCCTAGTGGAGTTTAAACTTGGACATACTAGGAAAAAAACAACGAATTTGTGCTAATGCGTCCTTAAGGTGTACACCGAGTTCACGCAAACACCCACTTGTCCACTCGCTTGTGCACACATTTCTTTAACACACACACACGAAACACTTGTTTGCGTGTTTATATGTCAGCGAGTTTTTTCGTGTAACCACTACAAACCAGACGGCCGAGTTGAAGCCACATTTCTCCAACTTTAGTTGCGCCTGCACGGCGGATTAGCCCAAGCCAGATCAGGCTAGCCGCTAACATGGCTGACTCCGTGTCCGTGACTGCGTCTTTCCTCTCTGCATGTGTAAGTGAAACCTCGCTGCTGTGACCTCTCCTGCGTGTTAATATTTAAAAACGTATTGTGTTTGTTTTTTTTACAACAGAGACGCCGACGATGCAGTTTATGGACGCGATGGTTATGACTACGACGGGTACAGACTGCGTGTGGAGTTTCCCCGGAGCGGCAGAGGCTCAAGAGGCGGCTTCGGTGGGATCGGCGGAGCTCCCAGAGGCAGATATGGGCCTCCGTCCAGACGCTCAGAGTACAGGGTGATTGTGTCGGGTAAGTATGCAAACTAGTTAGTCATTAATTTGGATATTACACTGGAAGGGTTTTGTTGCAGAGGTCCGTCCCTTTGACTGCTGTGTGGAGGATTGTGTTGGCTGGAAAAGTCAGAGTTAAGTTCACAAACAAGTTCATGTTGGTTGGCGTGTGCTCTACGTCTATTACACTTAAACAGCTTAATCATGCATGTAAATGTACGTTATGTAAGGTATAAATTCTCATACACGTCCACGCTGTGCGAGTACAAACGGAGAGTAAGCAAATCTAGACTGTAGTCTTTACAATATTTACAGAGAGCTGACAGTGGCATACAGTGATACCGTTACACTCAGTATGTTTCTACAGCATTGGGACAGTACGCTTAAAACAAGGTGTAAACAATGCATATACCGTTTTAAAAGTACAAACTGTGTCCTTACATTCTGTTGTGGCTGTAATCATTTTAGTGTTGTGGATAGACACAGTGCTCATTGAAGAGCATAAAAGTAACTTAAAGTTAGCCAACATTTGCAGAGATGGCCAACTTTTATCTGTTGTCTCTGACCGGTTGGACTGCACCATAATACTGGAACAAGACATCTTATCGCTGTGCCCTGCTAGCTCCTCTTATAAAGTATGCACCTCATGTACAAAGACTCAGTCCTTGCCGCAGCAGCCCGGGGTTCAACTCCGACCTGTGGCTGTTTGCTGCTCGTCTTCCCCCTCTTGTCATTCGTCAGCTGTGATTGTACAACAAAGGTTCAGAAATCCAGAAAAAAGAATATTATCCTAAACATAACAAACAAAATGTGCATAATGTAACACAGCTTATACTAAATAAGTTATAATAAGACACTATTTATGGTAATACACTGTTCTTGAAGTGAATCAGTTTTCACATTTAAATGAACTGAACTGAAACTGTTTGACTTAATGCTGCTACTGCAATGTAAGGAGACTGTCCTATTGAAAGTTAACCACGTGTCCGCTTGTTTGTGTGTTGCAGGCCTCCCTCAGAGCGGCAGCTGGCAGGACTTGAAGGACCACATGCGTGAAGCGGGCGACGTGTGCTACGCCGATGTTTTCAGAGATGGAACCGGAGTTGTAGAGTTTGTGCGCAAAGAAGACATGACCTATGCCGTTCGAAAGCTGGACAACACCAAATTCCGCTCGCACGAGGTATGTGTGCCGCTTTGATTGACTGTCATGGATAATGTTTCTTTGCTGTGTCGAGGTGAGTACTTCACAGGAAATGCTACATGTTTATTGACGCACACCTGGCCCACATTTCCATCTGTGGTTTTTCCCGCCGTCGGAAGGAATGTTGTCTTTTCAATGTCAAGTTCTCTTGTGTCCGCCAGGGAGAGACTGCTTACATTCGTGTGAAATTAGACGGTCCCCGCAGCCCGAGTTATGGAAGATCACGCTCCCGAAGCCGTGGCAGCCGGAGCAGGAGCCGCAGTCGCAGCGCCAGCCGCAGCCGCAGCAATTCCCGTGGCCGTGGCAGAGGATCTCCACGCTACTCGCCTCGTCACAGCCGTTCTCGCTCCCGTTCCTAAACCTTTCTACCACCGATGTTTTGCCCTTTTGATGTATTACCCTCCTGTTTTTACCTCTTTATGAGTTTCTCCAGATGTCAGCCATTGATTTTTAATTTTCGCATTTCATGTCCCGATGTCCTTGTGGATGATCTTGGTATGTAGATGTACCTCCCCCTCCCTCCCTCCCTCTCTCTCCTCCCTCGTACACCCTCTTTCCCTCCTCACCCGCCCTCTCCAGCTGCTTTGTCCTTTTCGTTTTCTCCCTCTCTCTCTCTCTCTCTCTCCCCTTCTTTCTGTCCTCTCAAATTTTTTGGCGACAGTAGAAATTGTGCTGTGTTGAGCTTCAAAAACCTTGAGTTGTTATAACGTACACTCAATGTTTTTGCAAGTATTTAAAATTGGGTTTTTGTTTTTTGTTTATTTTTTTTAAATAGCTTCTCATTGGATAATGTGGGGTGGGCTGTTTTGGACGGGGAAGCCCGATGCTTAACTGTATTTTACCCTTGTGTCTTCCTTTAGACATCTGAAGAGAAGGATTAAAGTGATTTGGAATAAAACCATTGTGGAGCACATTTCATTTGTATGGTCAGGATAGGACATCTAATTGAGGAGCAATCAGGTCGAGGCAATGGTACGCTTCATATTCCCATAAATTGAATGTTTTGATAGGTTGCCATCTCATGCATGTCATATTTAACAAAGCCATATGTGCTGTACTTTGTTATATATATCTATATATACAATTTTTAACTTGCTACTCTGGCTTGTGACAGAATAAGCAGTCCTAGATCAAGTGTTGTGATGTAAGTGTAACATCTTTGCTGTCAAAATGTAAAAAAAAATCTGATTCACTACTTTGTTGCAACAGTGTCCCACTTTAACTTTAAATGTCCTCTCATTGGTTAAAATGTTTTAATTCAGGGAGCGATAGTTTTTGTGCTCAGTGGCATTTTTTTTTCTTGATCTGCTCAAAATGGAGAAAAAGAACAAAACAAAAAAAACAAAAACAAATTAGGCCCAAAAATCTTGACATTTTATTCTAACAGTCTGCCTCTGATTTTCTTCCTGGTATTTCAAGGTTTTGATTGGAGGAGTGGCTCAGTGGATCCCAATCCTTGGAGCTGGATGAGTGGATCGATTAGTGGACAGGGATAGGCAAGGATGGATGCTCGGAACGGGATCAGTTTTTTTTTTTTTTTTTTTTTCTCCTCCCCCAGGATTCAAATGAGTTTCGAAAACTAATTTACAGGAGTCCCAGAGCAACTTTTTTTTTTTTTTTCTTTTTCTTATTAGGCCCCCTCCTCCCCCCTACCTCCCTCCCACAACAACAACATGCCTATTTAAAGTTTAAAGTTTTATTTTACAAGAAAACCAAACTGAGGACCAGGAAGTTGGATCAAAGGATGGAGTCGTAGATGCCTGGTATGAAGGAATTAAAAAAAATAATTGGGGTTGGTTGGGGAGAGGGTTTTATTTGGGAATAGTTTGTATGTTTTTATTTTGCTTAATCTTTCTTTTTTTCTCTCTTAGCATTTTCAATAAAACATTTTCAAACAAGGACACTTTGAATTTGTCATTATTTGACGCTCGATGTGATTTCCTGCCCCCGTGTGTTGCATCTATCTGCTTTTATAGACACAAATGATGTTTAAAAGCACATCATAAATCATATGTGTTACATTTCTTCCTTGATAAAAGCCACATTAGAATCAGAAAAATGATATAAAACACATAAAAGCTGCAGTGTCTGGTGATAAACAGCCAAATGATACCTACCCACAAAGCCAAGGTCTTGTTTCCCTTTTAGCCCACAGTCAGTCAGTGGTGCTGGTGCTGGTGTGTTACACACCGTGAATGATGCATTGTGGGATGAAATAAGATGCCGGCAGACAGGAGCTGGAGAAAAACGCTTGCAACAACACGGGGAGGCCTCGGCTCAGCCAATGGGAGGGCGCATCATGCAGCAGAGGAGGCGGGGTGAAGAAGCTGCTGGGAGCAGGCAGGCACAGCAAAAGAGAGAGGAGCCAACCTACCTTATCTTACCTCACCTCCTCACATGCTTATTGTGTAAATCTTTGAAAAGCAATTAGCCGCAGCATCATCTGAAGCTTTCACCTGTCCTGGCTTGCGGGGACGTACGCGCCTTTGTTTTGCGGGAAAACAAGTGTTTTCAGGCGGCTTGATTAAAGGTGAGTTGCAGATTTCCCGATGTGAAAAAGATTGACTTGCATGTCCTGACATATTTCTGATTTCTCTTGTGATGCTGAGCTCTTACTGTGCCTTTAATCATCTCCACCGCTTTACATGTTGATGTTTGTGCCTGATTTTTGAAAAAAAATGAATAACATAAAATTGTGACACTTTTTTTTTTTCCTGCTGCAGAAGCTGCTTTTTATCGGGGGGGAAAGTAATTTAACTCCACCTGTATCAAGTTTCGCAGCCAATCTATGCGACGCTCCTGTCATGGTGTAGTTAAGATTATAAGAGTTATCATTGTGAATCAGTGCAAGATGAGATGCCAGATCTCCTGCGTATGACTGATGTTGGCCTAAACCATCCCCATCATCACCACCATCATCATCATCACCACGTGCGGTGTTAATTTTCAGTGCAGCACTTGTCTTCAGCTTCCTCTTTTTTTTTCTTTCCTCAGCAGGCAACAACCATCCTCCTCCTCCAACCATGACCGACAGGAAAGCTGTGATCAAGAACGCAGACATGTCCGAGGACATGCAGCAGGACGCGGTGGACTGTGCCACCCAGGCCATGGAGAAGTACAACATAGAGAAGGACATCGCTGCCTACATCAAGAAGGTGAGACAGGACACGAGGTGGCATCATGGAGATGGATCCAAGTTTGGAGCTTACATCACTGGCACATGATCTGCTGTTTTTGTTTTTTTTTAATTCTCTGATCTATTTTTGGTCAGTGTGGAGATGAGGCTCTTATCATCAGGGCCGTACGTAATTGCTGAGGTCATCTGTCCACAAGTCCCCCCCAGGCCCCACCCCCAAAAAAAGCAAAGAGTTTCCGAACATTTCAACTAAAAAAATGGCGTCCAGCAGTATTTAGTATTTTATGAAACTAACAAACATGTTGTTTGCTGTAGGGTTTGTGCAGCACCCACTGACAATGTAAAGATTGGATGGTGTAGCGCATCTGTGACATCACCCTAAAGTTTGAAGTAAAGAGCCGTTTTGAAGCTGTGTGGGCGCCATGTTTGTAGTCCTGCCTCTGCCACCTCCTGGCTAATCTGAAAATCAGCAAAGGCGTGGATCATTGGTGGGCTGGTTGTTTAAACTAGCCACATGTAACAGCAACTACCTGTCAATCAGAGCAACTACACTGTTAATTATACATAACTTTAAACGTTAATATAATTTGAACGGGTGAGTTATATAAAAATTCACCCTGTTTTTTGTACCAGGCTGTAAACATGTTTATTTCTGCTGTGAAGTTGGACATTTTAATATGGGGGCTTATGGAGATTTACTCATTCTGTAGCCAGCCTCAAGTGGACGTTTAAGGAACTGCAGTTTTTGGCACTTCTGCATTGGCATTGGTGTAAGCATCTGCTTAAATGATAACAATTAAATGATAAAAACAATAGAACAAATAAAAGACGACAAAAATTAAGAGAAGAAGAGTACAATTTTTTTTTGGTCATATATGATATTAAACTTAATATCTTCAGCTTCTAGATTACTTTTAAGGACTGGAACTATAACTGTGAATTATAATGTACATTTTGCACAATTTCCTGACACTGTCAGGAAAAAGTATCGATTAATTGAGACCAACACCCTGCAGATTCATCAATAATGAAAATAAAAGACATCATCATGATATCCTCAGTGTTAACTGCGGCCTTGGTTAAGTTGGGACTTGTAGGTCGCAGCTATTGGTTCCTGATCTAATCGTCTTCTTTTGACTTCTTTTTCAGGAGTTTGACAAGAAGTACAATCCCACCTGGCACTGCATCGTCGGGAGGAACTTCGGCAGCTACGTCACCCACGAGACGAAGCACTTCATTTACTTCTACTTGGGCCAAGTGGCCATCTTGCTCTTCAAGTCTGGCTGAGAAGTTTCTGATGGGTGTCGAGGAGATTTTCTCCCTGAGCCTAAATCGGAAATGCACTGGTGGCTGACGTGTCCCATACACTAATAACGACATACCATAACGATGCAAAACCGGCCGTGCGCAATTGCATGGACTATACACTATTTAATATGTATGTTACAGTAAGTTTACTTTTCAATAGTTGCCATTTGAATGCAACTGAAGTAGTTTTTGTTGATGCTGTTAAATTCTAGGTTGTTAAAGATCTCAACGTGGCCCTTGATTGTATAATAAAGGAAAGCTGTAGAATGTAGTGGTGCATCTGCTTTCCTTTTAAGTAACTCTGTTATGAGACTCCATCTGTCGGTTTAGATGGTAAAAATCATACCGCGTAACAATTAATCATCCAGATTTCCAACGTGCGATCGTGAAACGAAGCTGGTTAACGGGGCAAAAATACTTCAACGGCTTCCTTCGGCCTCCAGGAGAACATACAGCATGACTTCACTTTATTACCGCATCAGTCGTAATAATTTTAAAAGAGTTGTTTTCTCTAGACACAAATACAAATTTAGATTTGAAAGTAAAATCCCCCCTCCCCCCCGATAGAAATTTAAGCAGCCACTTTGAGGAAAAAGATGTCAAAACATCCAACACAAGCCAGTGCGAACATTTCCAGGGATGTTTAGTTTGCTCTTAAATTTTCACTGTGAGGGACGACAGAGCAAATAAAGCTCACATACGTACACAGACCTTAGCCTGTAATGTCCGACTAAATAACACCACAGACTGGTTATCTCCAGACTCACCTAGCTAGATTTTAATCTTGTGTTTCTGCATGTTTTCGAGGATAGTAACCACGATTTCCTTTAACCGTCATCAAACATCTTGAAGCTAAATAATTTATCTTTTGAGTATGTAGATATTGGACTGAGCCGATGTGTGTCTTGTCCCTGTAATTGCTATAAAGCAGCAGCAACAGCATTAGGAAGGTGATATAGATAAAAAAAACAAAAAAAAACAAACATCCGCAGTCAACTCTACCAAGGCTACTAACACCCTGTGTGTTTCAGATGGTTGTGTTGTCTTGTGTGGCTTGTGATACCTTCAAGTTGCATCACCTTCCCCGTCCCCGCCCATCCTTTATTTTTGCATTGCGAGTGTACTGCCAGACATGCAGGGAAGAGTTGGGACTTCTTAAAGCAACTTCAAACAGGTGTATCTCTTGTCTAGCAAACTGATTTTTCATTTTGTCAATACAATTAGTTTGAAATGGCAATGCACAAAGTTTGGATGCTGTAGAAATGTGTTCTTTGGGAGGGCAGATTGGAGGGATTTAGTCCACAGACTGAATGTTTACTCAGTTCTTTCTCTCCCGTAATCCAACAATGGGTGAAATGTGTATCTCTCAAGTGTTAGATTGTGTTCGCGGGAAGTCTTCCTAACTATTGTCAATGTAAACTAATTTAGTATTGTTTTCCTCTGGCATGTATTTTTGCTGTGTATGTGTAGGAGCCGTTCCAATGCTGTTAAATTTGCACAAAACGTGCCTGTCATTGCTCTCAACTGTAACTGGCTTGAGTACAATTGCACTTCATTAGAGTTATCCAGTAGGTTGCTACAGAACCAAAATCGTATAAACTCGATAAAATAAAAATTAATTGTTGACTTATTACACTGTGGTCTTTTATTTTATCAAAGGAAGAGATTAATTCATTGGCTGACAGACAGAAATTACATCCATGACACATTTTTTTATTATTTATTATTCACTTAAAGAAAGTAGTTTGACGTTATTTGTTTTGTTGCAAAGAAAATAAGATTGATATTAATGACGACAGGCTAGCTTTCCCCACCTTTTCTAGTCTGTATGCTAAGCTAACTATGAAGCATGAAAAGAATAGTTAATATGATTTATGAACTGTTTAATTGTTTTCTTAGCAAGTGTTAGATGAGTAGATTCACTCTTATGTCAGTCCATTAAATTGCCAGCATCTGGCTAACTTAGCTTAGCATAACTAGCATAATGATATGGCTAAAAATGGTATCAATATTCTCTAACTCTCAACAAGAAAGCTAAGTTTGTATACCAAATTGTCGGATCATTATTTTAAATCAAGGTTATGTAACATAAAACAGCAGACTATTGTCCACAAACAACAATTATGCCATGGTGGAAAATGCTAATTTGTAGCGTATAACAGTAGCATAAGTAAGCAAAGAGTGGTGAAGGCTATTAGACAGCAATATCTAGACTTTTTTTCAAAGATATTGTCAACATTTGCTGCTTTCTTTTGGATATATTTGAGTTTTGGACTGTTGTCAGACAAAACAAGCTGTTAACAGGACCGTATGTTTCCTTAAATTACTCATATTCTGCAAAAAGCTTTCATTCAAATCAGGTATAGACCCTGAGAAATCCATTATGATGGTTTATAAAGAAGAACAATGATACTTTTATACTTTTGCTTGTTGCACAGTTGCAGAAAATATATAATACAGAGCAGAACATATATGTTCATGTTCATACAGCTGCAAGGGACACTGTTTCTGTACTGTTGCATTTATTGTGTGTTTACTCTGAGTATCTGAGGCTGAAGTGGTATGAAAAACAGTCCATGGCAACAAGTGTGAGACCTTCACTCAGAGATGAGGAGTACAAACTACGTAACCGTGACATCAATCGCTGTAGTGTTGTGTTGGTGACCCATATGGCTCACCAAGACACTCATCTGAGGGATACACTCATGCACCATGAAAATATATTCTTTAGTTAGTGTCATGGTAGTTAAAAATCATCCATCCATTCGCCCATTGATTTTCAGTTGTCATGAATGCGAAATAAGCCAAAACTATGTTTTGTACCAGCCTGTAAACATCTCTGTTGGACAATTTGACATGGGGACTCATGGAGACTGACTCATTCTGTAGCCAGCCTCAAGTGGACGTTTGAGGAACTGCAGTTTTTGGCGCTTCTTCATTGGCTTCACTTCATAGACACAGATGTTGCCACTAGTTTCAATAATACACTGATTTAAAGGAGTGTGTCTAGGATTTAGTGGCAACAACAAGCGGTAACAAAAATTTACATTTACATTTAGTCATTTAGCAGATGCTTTTATCCAAAGCGACTTACAGAAAAGGGAACAATCAAGGTACAGTGCGATAAGAAAGCGTTAGTGCAACAATAAGTGCTATGACAATTCTTAAAGGGGGTAACTTTCTCATGTCCAGTTGTAGGTAGTGCTAGGAGAGGAGGTAATTTCTAAAGAGCTGGATCTTCAGGAGTTTTTTAAAGGTAGAGAGGGACGGCCCTGCTCTGGCAGGAACTGGTGGTGCGTTCCACCAACAGAGAACAGCAAATGAAAAAAGTTTGGATTGTCTTGAGCGAAGAGGTGGTAGAGCCAGGCAACGCTCATTGGAGGAGTGCAGTGGTCGTGAGGTAACATATACTACACCAAATAAGCAAACCTTCATTCATTCATAACGGTGAGCTCAGCTGGTGCTGTTTGGTTAGCATGAACACTCGTGTACACGTGGCTCATGGCTGCAGGAGACAAACAGAAACAGAAGTTGGACCTTAGAGTCGGTCCAGAGATAATGTGTCAGCAGGATAATGGTATGCATTACAATGTGATGTAATTATAGAAAAAAGACATTTGATGTTTTACTTCAAATCTCGACGGCAGTACAGCATTAACATGAACTGATTTCATGTTTAAGGTTGACTTATTTAGTCAATATTTTAACAGTATAAATGCATTTTTCACCATTAAAAAACCTTGGTTTTGCTTTATAATTGACATGAAAATACCACATGAATGCCGTGTAAGATAAAGGTTTTGCAAAATATTGAAATATTACAGAGTTTTACTGTAAAATTAACAGTCTCTAATATAAAATACTACTTTATTCTGTATAAATCCTTTTAAAATGCCGTATAAATAAAGGTTTTAACCACAAAATATGTGTTTTTTAACAGTAAAAACTGGCAACTATTATATCCTAATGAATACTGTAGTCCATTCCTCCAATAAATACTTAAAAATGCTGTATAAATAAAGGTTTTGCCATGAAATATGACTATTATAGAGATATTTTGCACTATTTGATGTTGTTGATGTCTAATTGACCACAGCTGCAGGCGTATTGAGTGACACTTGTCTCGTGTTTTCAGGTTGTGCTGAAGTTACGTGATGTCTGTACGAGTGTGCAGAGCCAGCAGCCCTGAGAAAGAAGACAAATCAAAGGACAAGTGACTAATGAATAATTTCTAGAGACAGACTGAGGTCAAAGTGGCTGAAATAAGATACCCTGTGGAGTTACCAGGAACACTTTGTCTTAATATTGGAGTACACATTCTGCAAATTTCTCATCTCTACAAAGCTTTGAAGCTCAAAAATGATTCTTTTTAATGCCCAGAAATCAATCTGCCTGCTCCACAGACATACTGAGTAATGTGAAAAACACGATGTATCATAGCAGCCTCACGCGTTTGTTCACTCACAATTTAAACACAAGTGCGTCAGAGGCTTGTCAGCCTTTTCACCAAACCTTCACTGATGTTTTTACACTCTTGCTTTTCCCATCAGCGTCTCCTCCTCCCCCGACATACCTGGCTGCTTTGCGCTCATACTGTAGCCTCGGGCTGCCTCCATCCGTCTTCCCACACGGAGCTGTAATTCATGGTCAGAGCACCATCACATGTCGACTGCACACATGATTGTATGGATATTTAAGCTGGATATTCTCAGGCAGGTTTAAGGCATTTAAACTCACCGCTGACACAAAGAGTTATAACTTTACTATGGTGTTCTGCACTGTTTCCATCATACTCAAGTATTCAAATCTTAATCCTTTTAGTGTGACATATTTTCATCCATATGCTCACAAATGGCTATATTCAGCTCCACATATGCTCGGCATGAATAACCTAAATTGCACCAAACAGACTCAGTTGTTTTGGTTCAGGCTGAAAATACACTCCTGGTTTGTTCAGAGCGTAGCTCTCATTGATGTGGTGAATGTTTGTGCTCTGCAGATACCTCATAGACTGTGAGATGACCAGTGTAGGCGGACTTAACACTGGCATAACAAGGAGGCAAATGACTCAGATTCAAACATCAGGGATGTCGATAAAGGGGGGAGGTGGGGAAAAGTGCCACATGAATATGTTAATAACAGCCAGAGCGATGTGCTGTGTAGGTTGCATGTTTTGTTTGTTTGTCTGGGGAGACTGAACGCTTCACTGTATGAAAATCCTTGAAGTTAAATGATGTTCATCCACTCTACATCCAAGGACATCAGTGAGGATCTGTCAGCATAATGAAAAGGATCAATACAGATATTGTTGTGGTTCAGAAGGATCCTGAGCCAGAGACTAATAAGGATACATTCAGACAGGTGGAAACGCAGGTTTTTCCATTCATTTGAGTGGGGTAGTGTGTTTTGGCCGAGGCTGCAGAGGTGTCCTGTGGCAGAGAAGTTGACCAGATTCAACTTTTGAAAAAAAAAATCACACAGTAGTCGCGAATCAGACGATCAGACAGGTCAAACTCCTCCACAGCTTGAAACGTCTCTGAAAATGAGACTATCCGGGTGGATTCATGGACTAAACTCTGATGCGCTACCTGTTGTGTTCCGACTTTGTTTGGCTCACAATCTACACTGCAAAATAGTGACACGAAGAAGTTTAATTTGGTTTGTGTCCGATGGTTTGAGAGACAGAGAGAAAGCGAGCAGTGGTTAAGAGACATAGACAGTGAATCAGAGTGAGCGAGCGCAGGCCAAAAAAAGTTGGATAATCAGCAAAATAAAAGTTATTTTCTGATTGTTTCACGGAGGTTATGTTCAGCACAAGTGGCAACCTCCGTGGGTGAAGTGAAGTGAAATTATCTCTGAAGTGCCAAAAACTGCAGCTCCTCAAACATCCACTTGAGGCTGGCTCCAGAGGTGAGTCAGTCTCCATAAGTCCCCATGTTAGCCTCACATATTTTCACCTCCAAAATAGCGCTTTGGAAACCTGCGGTTTCACTCATTTTCTGTCCATTCTTTAGACTATCATTGGTACAGCACAAATCGAAATGCCCCCAGCAGCCACCACACGAGTGTCAGATCCTGACTGAACCTGACTGAATGCACTCTTAGACCCGACTCCTGCAACACCTCGATCTGATCTCCAAAAAAAAAGACAATCTTCAAAGTTGAACGCAGTAGAGCTTGACGCTCCTCACAGAAAACAAAACAGGACCCATCACTACATATTTCTAATGTTGTCTAATGATTTTCATTTAGGGACTATCTATCTATCTATCTAACTCTTTGTCCTATCCACGACACCTTTACACGAGTTAGTCCAGCTTTTCACTGGGTATACTTGTCCATCACTTAGTGCAACATGTTTCTGCCTCCTCGTCCTCAGCTGTACGTTTTTATCTTCAGGTTTTTTCCACTCTCCTTTTGCTGTTTTACACAATTAGATTCAGATCATGCACTGTTTTAATCACTGCATGTTAAGGATTAATTAACTTACTTATGTTTACGCTCTGTTATGTACAGATCATGTTTTATAACACAGCGGTGCTGTATTGTTTTACGTTCAGTGTCATATAATTCTTAAAATATGAGATGTCCTTGCTTTACCTGCTTGTACCATCTCCTCTTTGTGTACTGCTCAGATGCTTGCACACAGCTCTACACATCTACACTGAATGTTGTCACCTTTTTTTTTTCTTTTTTTTTTGGCTCCATGTTGAGATATTTTTAACCACAGAGCTACAGGACAGATTTAAAACAGGGCAGCATTTATATATGCACGTCCATGTTACTACCACAAGAGGGAAACCTTTCTCTTCCTCTCAGAGCGGCCTTTGTCTTTATGGCTCTCTTTGTGTTCATGATTTCTTACTTTGGTGCCGGTCTGCCAGTTCTGGTGTGAAACCTCACATGATGATTTCTAAAATTAGAATTAGAGCTCCAGTGTGTCATCATTAGAGGTGGCAACAATCACACGGTTGATTTGTTGGATGTTAATGATTTGATTTAGGTTTTAATGTTTAGGAGACAGTTACTAGATGTGTTTGTTGCGGTGCCTGTAACTCACTCTTCTGTGTGCCTGTACAAACAAAACATTTTTTAAAAAATTATTTGTGTGTAAAAAGCCACAAAAACCTCAAAATCAACAAAAGCCATCAAACCATGCCGTGGAAATAAATGTTTTAAATGTTGGGCTGCCCTTGAATTATTAGTATTTATATCAGTTTTCAGTTTAGTTTAGCGTAACTGATCTTAGCTCAGGTTAGCTTACCTGTTTAGCGTAGCTTGTTTTAATGTAGCCTAGTTTGGTTTAGCTTGGTTTAACTACGATTTGCACAGTTTAGCTTAGTTTAGTTTAGAGTTAGCTCAGCTTAAGTGGTCTTAGATCAGGTTATCTTGGCTTACTTTAATCTAGTTTTGTCTAATTTGGTTTATCCTATCTTGCGTTTCGGGAATCCCTATTTAAAAACTGATAAACTATCACTTAATCCAATAATTAGAGAATTATTTACATTAAAACTAGACTGGACATAAAGACAAAAATAAACAGATGAAAATCATTTTTATTCCTCTGTGTCTTCATGTAGCTCTGTGAGAGTTTGCATGCAGTTTGTGCTTTGTCCTTGCACGGGGCACCCAGAGGTGACTTGGTTCATAAAAGATGGTGTCCGGTCTGCTTTGCTGCACCCGAGAGCAGTTTGTTCTAATGGTTTCCTCTGAATGGAGGCTTGCATTGCGATACGGGAAGTTGCTGAAGCAGTCACCCCATGCAGTTTCACTCACAGGTATGGTTCATATGACATTAGTCTCATTAATAGAGCCACTCCTCTGCGAGGAGGCATTTCATTGTGATTGTTGGCGTTACAGCGTAGACATAATGTTCATCAGAGTGGCTAGAATTGCAGGAGAATGGTGGACATGATGACAAAGCAAACATAAAAGTAACATACATAACGTTCAGTTTTAAAGTCATCAGATCTTAGCAAACATCCTGCATGACTAAGTGAGGAGCAGGTTAAAGGTTGAAATGGTTGCCTTTCATGGGCCGCAATATTTTTATGACCTTGTCCGCACAGAGACTACTGGAAACACTTAAACAAAAGTTTGCTCCTGGAAAATCTTCTTGATTCATAAATTTAAAAAAAAAAGCGCATGACCACATATTCAAATGTTTTGCATGTAATATATGAAAGAAAAAAAAAGAGGTTAACTAGAGGTTTCTGTTGACCTCTAGTCACCGGTTCTGTCTCTCGGTCCCACAAACCACCTTATCTGAGCCAAACCCTTTATGGACCATCACCTTGTAATCCTGCACCTTTACTGCCTTCACTGTGCGCTGCTGTCAAGGATAAGGTAATCAGCTTATCATAAAGACATGATTTATAAAACTTGTATGCAATAAGGGCATCTCAGTGATTCAGACTTTCTTTGATATCTTCCAAAGAAGCGGTCTCCGTTGTTTTCATTCTCATGTGTCTTTATTTTTATTCAGCAGATTTCGTATTCATTGCATTTCAGGTCACCACTAAAACTTCAACATGCATCCTGTTCATTTACCTGAATGAGCAGCGTAAGGAAGAAGGAGGAGAGTCAGACTTGTTTCGGTACTTTCTTGCCTTATCTCAGATCATATCCCTGCACTGAAGGCATGTGATGTTGGGCAACAGGGCCATAAAGCAGGGCAACTCTTTATGAGAGGGACTGTGAAACTCTGGCTTCACTGATTTGGCTCTGTGGCTGCAGGGGAGCTTCTGCAAAAAAAGAAAAACTGTTTCCTAGAATGTAACATTTTGTCCTTGTATTAAAAATCCCTTTTGTATGATGCAGCTTTGTTTGTTGGTTTAATGGAGCAAATGATTGACATTGTTTGGGAAGTACTCCATGAACAGTATTTCCCACTTCCTTTAAGACATTGAATTAAATTATTTAAGATGTGTTGTTATTGTTTTGAAGTGAAGTGGATGAGGTGCATTTTCTAAGTATTTCCATTTAATTACATGAGGGCCGATAGATACATCACAAGTGTTAGTTTATATCAGTTTAGCCGTTAGCTTAGCCTATTTTAGTTAAATCCAGTTTAGTTTTATCTTTTTTTGTTGTTGCTTATGTTTTTTATGCTCAGCTTAGCAGTTTAGCTAGCTTGTTTTAGCATAGCCTAGTTTGTTTTAGTTTAGCTTATTTTAGTTTTTTTGGCTTAGTTTAGTAATTATCTTTAGTTTAGCTTAGCCTACTTCATTTTAGTTTGGTTTAACTTAAACTTGCACAGTAACTGATCTTAGCTCAGGCTATCTTAGCAGTTTAGCGTAGCTTGATTCAGCGTAGCATAGTTTGGTTCGGTTTAGTTTAGTTTAGCAGTTGGCTTAGCTTAGCCTACTTCAGTTTAGTTAGGATAAACTTAAACTTGCACAGGTAAGTTTAATTTTAGTTTATATTAGTTTTCAGTTTATTTTAGCTTGGTTTAGTTAAACTTAACTCAGGTTATCTTGGCAACTTAACTTAGCTTGTTTTAGCGTGGTGTTGTTTGGTTTGATTTAGCCTACTTCAGCTGAGAGCTGATCCTGCTCACAAACAAAGCAGTGCAGGTGCTCCCAGACAGGTAAGTGATGGGCTTAGATTACCCTGACTGAATTTTAAAGCGGCGTTATAAAAGTGACTTTTTATTTAATTGCTGCTGGCCCTGACTCCATTCAAGGTCTGTTTGAAGACAGCACGAAAACATCCAAAGGACGTGGGCAGGTGGGGGTGGTGTTGGGAACCGAGGGGGGTCAGGGAGGTCCCAGTGGGGGGTGGGGAGTCACACAGGTAGGAGACACTGATACAGGCGGTGGGACTGTGCAGTCACCATGTCTCAATCTACAAACCGACCCTGCATGACTAGTCTTGGGCAACAGCTAATGGCCCCCAATTACAGTTTCTCTGTCCTCCAGAAAGCAGCCAGTGTGGCGTGACCCTCTGAAATGAGTCTTCCTCATGAAAGCATGGCAACAACCAACATGTTAAGACTGCGAGAAGCTTAATTTTTGGTTCATTTTCATGTCCCAGACACAGATTAGAGTGTTTTTGATAGACTGGTACTTGCTGGTTTCTGTTCAGTCCTCAAACAAGCATGTCGAAATCTCAATGAGGGTGGGAAAAGGGTAGCGACGGAGGTTCTGGGGTGGAAAGGTCAAACTGATGTTTCACCGTCAAACCAGAGAAGGGACATTTTTTTCCAACAGGATGCCTCCTGTGGTCGGGGGTTAATGTGGTGTTGGAGGGACAGAGATGTGCGGATGAATTAATTTTAGGGATGAGCAGAGCAGCGTGGAGACATAGGTCCAGAGTCCACTGGTAGAGCGGTGGGAGGAGGAGGGAGGAGAGGCGGCTTTGGAAAATGGGTTTCTGAGCACTGATCTAAATCAAAAATCAAACTTACAGTCTAGTTTTTTTTTCTAAATGAGCCACCTGTGAAAAGCTAGAGTGTTTTAAAGTGAAGTGAAAGTTTAAACTAGAGTAATTTCTTTGCTGTGTTAGCGGAGTGACTCCAGGAATGTCTCTCTGTCGGTATTTCCACCCATTAGATGTATTGATATGAGAGTTTGCACATATATTCATGGTCCCAGAGGATGAACCCTATTTATTTTTGGTGATCTCTTGACTTTTCCTCTAGCACTATGAGGTTGTCTCAAGAACTTTTAGATGTACTGACAAGGAATTTGGTATTCATGGCCTCCAGAGGATGAATCATAATGATACTGGTGATCCACAGACTTTTATATAGTACCAACAGCAGGACTGATCTGTTGGATAGATTCTGTACCGACATTCATGGTTAAAAGGTGATGTATCTTTGATGATCCCCTAACTTTTCCACTTCCTACAACTAGCTGAGCAGCTTAGCTTTGGTCACAATTAGCTAGTTTGTTGCGTTGCTCTTGGCTAGTCAAAAGAAATCGTTACATACTCTTTTTCTTTCTACCGTTTATCGTCGGCTAAGATCAACACTTTTGGTCTTGCTTTGTGATTCACTAACGATAATGTTAGCAAGCAAGCATAGCTACAACACTGCATGTGTGGCCACCAACAGCGTTAGCCATCAATGTGCTGCTGTGCCACAGTCCAGCCTCATAGCGCCACTAGCATGGCTAGTCTGGATTCTTTTTGAATTTCTTATGAAGTGTTTTCAAGTGTGTGTGTTCAAGACCCAAAGACTTGAAAATGTAGGTTTGATGGTTTGGAAATTAACCTAAAATGCCTGTATACCAGAATATTTTGCTCTTTCCTAACTCTCTAATCATCTTTTGACGTCTCAGGAGGGTCCTGACCATGAGCCTGGGAACCACGATTTGATCAAAAATGACCGTAATAACACAAACAAGCTGTCCAGGGGATTTTGCTTTATGGGAATAGAGATTGGCGTCCAATGACTAAAGAAGGAAACTGTAGGTGCTTTAAGCAATCACAAGGGGACAAGACAGACGCCATGGTTGACTGAGTGTGAAGCCTTTCTCTTTACTCATGAAATAATAGATAACTTGGATTTCACATTAGGTGGCACAGGGCCAGAATCTTAATTGTTAAAAAAGCTGACTTAAATAAGCAGAGCAGATTAAGAGGAGCTCCTGTGAGACCTTTCCTATCAAAGTTCATGTTTACAGTAAAAACAGCTTATACACCAATGGAAAGCTGGACCTTATCATGACAAGTTGTGACCACGGATGAACCTGAGCTGTCACAGGTGGACGACAGGTGTTTCATATTTTCTTTTAGCTTTCTTCATAGAAGAAAATGTGACTCGTAGTTAGTTATTTCTCCTCAGTTTCCTGCTTAAAACACCCATCTGTAGTTTTACATCTCTCTCTCTGTCTCATATCAAACCTCCAGGCAGGATGAAATGCGTTACTGTATCCACTGTGACAATGATCCCATTTAGCTCCCTCGCAGCGAAGCCACACCAACATCGATCTGTGTGTGAGGTAAAAGGAAATGTGCTGATTCCTCGCACACTCGGTTACACATTAACTGTTGACCAAAAAAAGAGAAAGAAATAAAAAGAGCTCATAGACTCGGATAGATAACCTGCTACTGCGTCTGTCAGACCAGGTAAATAAATTGCTGACAGAAAGAATAATCTTAACACAAAAGGTCATTGTTGCTACCGTCACATTTTCATGTTATTGGTGAGTTTATGGCCAAAATAAAAATCTCTTGTAGACGTAGGAAAGAGAGGAAATTCAACTCACATGAATTTAAGTGGCTTTAAAATTAAGTAAGTTAGTTAAATTAAATAAGTGTTTCTGCAGTTTTATTTGTGTTTGTACATTAAGATTTTGTTATTGGCAGTTTAGAAATTCATAGTTATTCTTTTAAGGTCCACAGTGAACAAATAGTCGAATAATAGGATAAAAACACGGTACAGATAATGACCTATGATGATTCCGCGTATCATTAATAACAAATTCTTTATACAGCCTTTATTTGCCAACAATAAAACTGTATTTATATATATATATATATATATATATGGAGTAAGTTCACCATTGTAATGTTAAAGCTGTGTTAAACGCTGTTGTAAAATCATTGTTTAGCTTTTATGTAAAATCTTGGAGAAAATATCAATACTCTGCTTCTGTATGGCGTCTATAAAATCATAATAATCACTGTAAAAAGTCAAACACACCTTCAGACCTTATTAAAACTCCAGCCCAACCCAAGTGTCTTACAGAGTTTTTTTCCATGCACTCTCGTGTGTAAGTTTACAGCTGTTCTGACATTAATCACAGATATGAAACAACAAAAAATTTGTAATTTAAGTGAGCTGTTAAAGATGATGCAGGGCTAAGATAACCTGCAGACAACAGAAAACCAGAGTAAAAGTAACAAAAGTAAAATAATTTATTATGTATAATTGTCGTTTTTAATTGCCCGTTTAATTGCAAAGTGTCTACAAATCATCATGCAAGTTAAACATTGATAAAAATCAGTTACAGCTTTAAAACGTGTGCCTATAAAGTGCGTAGTAAGTGTAAATCTAAGGAGTGATAATTGGAAGTATGTTACATGCTGTTGTGCAGTTTATTCTACTATAAAAATGTTACATATTTTATAGGATCATTACGTTAAGTCTTTATATGCAAAGTAACTGCAAGTCACAGCAGAAGCGGCGTTACGTGGAACCTCAAAGTTGCCTTAAAAATAACATCCACACACTGTCACTTTACTTTGTTTGACGTGGAACAGTGAGAAGTAAAAATACTGAAAATAAAACTGGATTTGAAGAGTTAAAGTGCCTGTTATAAATGTGAAACCAGTAAGCTTTGGATGCATTGTTGCTCGTGTTGTGCAGCGTGTTTGTTTTGCAGGTTTCAGTCAGAACGTTCCGCCTGTTCCTCATGGCTGCTAATGGCAGGTGTGCATGCCTCTGCATTAATCAGGGTGCTGTGAACCTGCCGTTTAATCGCAGAGGAAGCCGAGCAGGTAATTACTTTTGAATCTTTAATTGCTCAGACAAGAAAAAGAGAGAGAGAGAGAGAGAAATTTAAACGGGACAGGGAGGGAGGCGGCCATGGATGGAGATCACATGTAGAGGCTACAGCTGGGTACAACTTTGTCCCTGAGTGTCCCACAGACTCTATTTGTTTCTATTTAGAAATTCTGATTTAATAAACTGTTTTTCCTTCTTCCACAAGTTAGCAGTTAGCTTCTTCAGTAGTTTATACTTAGCTAAACTAATGCAGTCTAATACTGCAGGAACTCCCACTCCCTTCACGAAGGTTATAATCAGTGATGCAAAGTAATTAAACTCATTTACTCGCAGTACTAAAAGTTTTATGATACTTCATACTTCTACTACACCACAGAGATGTGTACAAATGTTGTATTTTTACTGCACTACGTTTATCTGACAGCTACTTTCAGATCAAGAACTTGACCCATCTAAATATGTCACACTGATATTGATCTACCCCGCAGTATAAAAAGTAGGGATTCACTGAATACTCCCTATTAAAAACAAACTAAAAACTGGCCACAGGATGTGACTGAATGTATGTAATTTATAGCAGAAACAAGTTTAATGTGTGTTAGTCACCTCCTGCCGACATTTGATCCACTTGTTAATATCGTGGAGGATCTGTGTGGAGGACTGGATCGGTGTGTGCTGAATATGAAGTGATCAGCCACACCACGCAGCTTCAGCTTTAAAATACTGCTTACACATAAACCAGCACTAATCCCACTGATACTTTCTGATACCATAAACAGATACTTATTATATATATAGTATTTTGAGGTAGTATGAGTGGATAAGTACCTCACACAACCCCACTTCAGAATACCCAAACCATCCCTTTAAGTTCATAGTTGCAGAGCCCGAATGCAGGACTTTTACTTGTAGTGTAAAAGTATTTTTGAAGTGTGGTATCTCAACAACCCAATTACTTAATTCACTCCTGCAGCACTAACTCTTAAGCTGATTTTGGTCCATTTCTGCCAACAAAACACAAGAAAAAAGACACAGACTCAAATAAAAATGTACAAATCTTTACAAATCTATACTATTAAGGAGCAGCTAAAGGTTGTAAATGTATATATTTATTTTTTTACACACACAAATAGCAGAAATAAATCTTCAATACTGCCTATTTACATGTCAAGTGATATATTACCCCATCTTTTATTGTGCTTTATTTATTCTTTACGAAAATCACCCAAAATGTCAGTAAATCATAGTTTTAAAACTACAGCATTGATGATATACTGTTAAAGATGGTGTCTGCATGTTATCTAACTAAAGTGAGTGAAACACGCTCAGTTTCAGAGGGTTGTGTCAGTAATAACACTCCAACACCTCACATGGGTGACTTTACTGCCAGTAAATTAATTGTTCTGATATACTTTTTACTGTATTTTTTACTGAAGTAAGATTTGGAATACAAGACTTTACTTGTAATAAAGTGTTCTTCAGTGTTGTATGACTACTCTTACTCCAGTATACTTCTTCTTCAAGCTCTCACAGTTACATACATACATACGTGACCTAAGATAAGGAGTCACAATCCAAAAAACTTAATGCAGAAATGACCAGATTTTCTCTCCCTTTGCGAAGCACAACAAAGAGTTCACACAGCATTTGGATGTTAACGAGAACAAAGTAAATATCTGATAACTGCATTCCAGTCTCGTTTCCAAATAAAGAGACTTCTTATCGCGCCCTAATTCGTCACAAACTCTTCCTTGTAGGCGTGTGTTTGACTTCCCTGCTGAGTACAGCAGCTAACGGCTTGGATCTGATTCACTCGTGTTCTTTTTCTCAGGAGATTTATTGCGCGGTGACACACCTTACGTGGACCTGGCACAGTTTGTCTGCTCAAAATAAGGTCAGGGGTGATACCGTGCATGCATGTGTGTTTGAACTTTATTGTTATATGCTGTGGGTACACACCGTGTAGCCAGAGCTATAAAACCCTCAAATAAAAATGGAAAAAAAAAGGATTTAAGTTGATAGATTGAGCATAATAGGATAGAAAAATAGACGAACAGCAACAGCTTTGCAGGTGCATGCATCATGTTGAGTGTTACCTGCATGATGTTTGTCCCGTCGTTCACTAGGTGACAGCAGTGAGTTCAACAAGAAGTTTCAGGGGGGAAAAACCACAGCTTCACATCCTGCTGCTAATCTCCAGCTCTTTACCCTCAAACAAAAGGACTCCTATGTTTCTATGTCTTCTCTGCAGAACTATGCAAAATGAACCACTGGTATGGATCTGTGGCCAGTGTCAAAACGTAATGGAGCTCATGAGCCATGTCCAGTTTCATGCAAATCTCCCCAGAGTTGAGTTCAACAGTCGCTAATACATAACCAGGGGATATCGGTGCAGGGAGATCCAACATCTTTTTATTTTGCACGCTATTTGGGCTTCCAGGAAGGATTGTGGAGAGCTGGAAACACCTACTCAACAATAAGATAATATGAAATAAATGGTTTATTTCAGAGAAGTGACACGTGAACCACAGGCAAATTCCCGACTGCTGAGACTCCAAATAAACATGTGGAATCAACTAATGCCTTTCTGTTCCAGTCAGGAGCTAATTTATCTAACACGTCTATTGACTAACATCTAGTTTAACCTCAGAAACATCGGTGTGTTTGTCTTGCCGTTGGATGGCAGTTTTCTTTTTCATGCCTCGATGTGCCTGCGTGTGCTTTTTGGCTCATTTACTTTCTCAGAGTCAATCTGTCTGACGGAGACGCCACTGTCAACCTCTTGGCCTCTCGTGTTAGTGCTCAAGAAAACTGTTAGTCAAAGCTTTTTGGAGGTTTTATGATCCAACAAAATATAATAATAAGGATAAATTATTGAAGTCGCAAAAGTATGTTTTAGATATTAGATATTTTACAGTATTATCAATATTATGTCTGTTAATAATGGATATAGCAATTCAACATCGATGAACCTCTGATACTTTTTTTTTTTGTTTTTGTTAGTTTTTACATAAAAAAACATACACAAACAAACATAAACTTTTTTCTTCTGTGTTTCCTGAAATAACTTTATATCCAAAAACAGACAAACACTGTTCCTTCACATGCCAGATTTTAACCGTAATAAATATGGTGCAACTTTATCAAATATTACGGTAAAAGGACCGTTGAGGTTGAGGATATGTTGGCGTTTTATTTCATATTTTATGGTATAAATATCATCAAAAGAAAAGCTGTGTTGCCATATAATTGACATGAAAATACCACATGAACACAGTAAAATACGTTTTTTCCCCATTAGTTATTACAGTGTTTTACTGTAAAATTTATTTTTGTCATTTAAAATACAACTTATTCTGTAGAAATCCCCTTTAAATGCTGTTTAAATAAAGGTTTTCTTATGAAATATGACTGTGTTTTTTACAGTAGGACACACACAGGTGTAAATAATGTAATTAAATGAGGCTGACTTCCATTTAGCTGCTTCAGTTTCCGAGTCCTGGTGTTGTGCATGCGCTCACACTGTCATAACTTATTGACAAAAACGCTTATTTGTCTTAAAAGAACTGTTTCCTTCAGTTTTGTCTCCAGCAGAATCTTTAGCGGTGCAGTTTCAAGTATTTTTAAATGCTGCTGGCTTTATTGTAGTTTCCTTTTATTCTGACATGCGATGAGAAGCCTGTTTCTGTTTTCACCTGATGTCATAGAGATAGCAGGTCTGCCCCCCTGTGCACCCTGACAAAGTGGCTGTTGCTTCGATCCTTGAGTCAATATTGACCACCAGCCAGCAGGAGAGAGAAACAGCAGCAGCAGCAGCAGCTGGGAGGAGGACGAGGAGGAAGAGGACAGCCAGGAGAGTATCATCAGCTACAAACAAACACACATAAGTACACTGTCAATATGATGTTATTCTGGACTGTTGCTCTCTTGTGGTATCCTGATGCTGTACACTGTGACTACAAATCGCAGAAAGAAAACTACAAAACTACAGAGGACTGAGGCATTAGATTTAGTCGTGGTCCATTACAGCAATCTGTGTAGTTATATTAATTCAACTTTGACACCTCAGAGAGGAAACACACCTTATAACCTGATGCAAAGTGTCAGGAATAAAAACTAAAATGCACAAACGCAGGTAGAACAAGACACGACACGTGTACAAACAGCCTCATCCATCTATTAAAATATGCCGCATTATTAAAATGATATAACACAATGACAGCCGAGTTATTTAAGTTAGGTCAGTTTTCAGATGTGTACTTGTGTATCGTATGTGTTGATTTTGGGCTTGAAGAGAGAAACATGTCTGAATATGATCAGCTCATAGTCCTGGAAGAGTCAGAAATGCAAATTTCTTGCGGTCCCGCGAGCCAGATTACGGTGGCTTTATCTACAGAATAGGACAGAAATATAATATGATATGCATATCTATTTTTTCATATTCATTTGAAATGTAAAAAATGTATTTTTGTTATGTTAAACTGAGACTTTTATATCTGTCAGTCCTCTAAGTCACAAAATAAACACTGGCTCTTGGAGTCTTTCGTTTTTTGGCCCGTAGTTTCTTCTTCACGCTAGGCATACAAGGGTGAGGTGAGGAGGCTGCAGTCGTTAGCCACACTGCGAGATGCCACTAAATCCTGTACACTTGAACTTGAACTGTTGCTACCAGTCTTGCTAGATTTGGCAACTTTTTATTCAGCTGAGTATTGAGACCGGTTATTTTTGTTCTAGGCTCTGATTGGCTACTTGCTGTCAATCCAATTTAGCAGTCTAGTTATTTCTTGTTGAAGCCAGAACTCACACATCTGATCCAATGATCAAGACCCAGATTTTAATGGGCCTGAGCAGAAATACAAGCGATAATGTCTGGACTTACATGTGTAAGGTTGTTGCCAGAATTTTACCGTAATAATTACAGTATAACTTTTTTCTAATATTACAGTAAAAAGATGTTAGTACTGTTGGCGTTTTATTCCATATTTTAAAATGTCTGTCTGATTTTTACGGTGAGAAACTACCAAAACGTGACAGTAAAAGACGCAGAATATGGCAATAAATATTACCGTATTTTACCGTACAATTAACAATCTCTGATATAAAATTCTACTTTATTCTGTGTAATTTTCCTTAAAATGAATTTGAAATATGACGGTATTTTACTGTATACAGGAGAACACAGTCATGCTCCATGTATATTTTACAGTCTTTTTTCTGTCATGGTTTGGCAGTTTTCAGCGTAAAATGTACAGGTATTTCTTACAGTGCAGGTTATGATGACCCAGCTGGTTCTGTAGAGGGTTCATGACCTTTACCATCAAATATCTCCCCTCTTTTTCTTCTGATAATCTTAAAATCGCAGCCAGGATCTTCTGCAATGAATGTAAAAACACGACTTGACAGCTGTATCTGGGGGCAGCGCGGCTCAGTCACGCTAAAAGTGTGGGAGTCTATGACGCAATGGGTTGTGCTGCCCTAATGAACAAAATGCTGCATCACTGTTTTCTCTCATGTCTGAGCCTTTGTGAGTTCACACATTGGAAAATCCCAAATCAGTTGTGACAGTTTGGCAGTTCTTATCAGAAGCTTTGTCATTGCGAAGAAACTCAAAAAAAAAAAAAAAGACAGAAAGAAAAGAAAAGAAGTGAGAAGTTGAGGTGTAATCAAACAACACTAAGAAAGAAACCAATTTGCCGTGACTTGACTAACAGCCGAACCTCAAAGCTGCTCTGATCTGACATGATTTAACAAAAGAGAAGAGGAGGAAAAGCTCAATCCCTGACTACACACACACCTTTGTCATGAAGAGCAAACACAACTTTTTCCAAGTCTTTGGCTCGACTCAAACACACACACACACACACACGCCCTGCTGCAGTGCATGTTGACAGAGCCAACACCGTCCCTGTGACACACACCGCCGGCGCTACGAACTGGCAGCCACAGGCCTCCCCAGCTCTCCCAGTGCAGGATCATGCACAGGTCATGTTTATGAATTGGGAGGAGTGGATGGACGCCAGTGTCTTCCATCACTTTCCTCTTCCTTATCCTCACTTGTATCAGTCGGCCTCTCTCCTTCAGCCATCTTCTTGTGATCCATGGGCGTGTTGATGAAATCCGATGGCGCTGATAGAGATCAAAGCTGCTGCTCCATCCGATGAAGTGATGCAATCAAAGCACTTGTGGAAAAGTCTGATCGCTGATGGATTTATAACAGATAACCTCATGAAGGGCAACGCGAAAACAACCTGTGATTGTCATAAAATAGTCAGAGGATTTGCATGATTAATGATGTTTTTTTGATTTGTGGGGACGTGACAACAATGTTGGAAACTTCTTTATTTTAAATATTTCCTTGCTGACACTTCCTGATTGAGACATTTTTCCTGCTCACCAGTTAACATACATATGCTACACATTCAACTGTCAACCGTTGTAGAGGTTTGTTGCTTGTCAATGCTGCTAAGCTCCACGTCAGCTTAGAAACAGCTAGCCCAGCTTTGTACAAAGGTAACGAAATTCATCTATCTCAGCTGACTGGCTGCAGCAGTTAATCATTTTGGGAAATATACTTATTTAGTTTCTTGTTGAGAGTAGATTGATTGATGCCACTCTCATGTCTGTCTGCTATGAAGATAAAGCATAAAGACTAGGAACAGGGAAACAGCATGAACTGAGCTTTTTGTACCAGGCTGTAAACATGTTTATTTCTGCTGCGAAATTGGACATTTTAACATGGGGACTTATGGAGACTGACTCATTTTGCAACCAACCTTAAGTGGACCAAGGAACTGCAGTTTTTAGCACTTTTCATTTGGCATTTACTTTACTTCTCAGTCACAGAGGTTGCTGCTTGCACCTAAAACTGTATCCTATCCTGATGGTAGGTGGAGGTCAGCGAATACGTTACACTTTAAGATTAATAGGAGGCAGCACAGCACAACACAGTGGCTAGTTTGAGTGTTTTTAAGACTCATGTAGCTTCATAAAAAACCTCTGTGTTATGTTTTTGACTAAGGCTAACTGTTTCCAGTCTTTGTGCTAAGCTAAGTTAACCTGCTGCTGGCCGTAGCTTCATACTTAGCGTACAGACATAAGAGTGCTATCAATCCTTTCATTCCCCAAGACTATTCTTTAAAGTTAAAACTTCAGGAGAAAATTCTGGAGAGACTTTCACACGTCTGCCTCTTTATTCAGACAACAACAGGACTTGACAACAAACAGCCGCCTCAGTCCGTGAGGACAGGGGATGAGCGGTCGGTGGGTTCAGGTTGAGGGTAAGGTCCAGCTCAGTCTGTGGAACGGTACATGGCCGCTGGTTCCTGAATCGCACGCACACACCGTGTAGCCCTTGCCCTTTTTATTTGAGTCACTTTCCAAATGTTCCGGTCTTGTGCCCCGGCCGGGCTGTGGGGTGAAGAGCGAGAGGTCACAAGAGGTGAGCAGAGACATCGAAAAAGCAGCCAAGCACACCTTGAGACAACATCAGTACTCACGCCATGTCCCCGGAGCTTCACTTAAAAGTACCAAAATGACTCGGAGAACAGGTCTATGCTGGCTGGATCCGGGTTCAGAGGGTGATCGTGGCCAAGGAAAACTATAGATTCTTGACCTTTAAATCTCACTGCTTCAAACTCATGACAGCTGGACAAACTCCATCTGAAAACTGAAGAACAGAAATTAAATCGAGCCTGTGGTGAGATTGTTCTGTCAGTTAAACCAAACATGGTATGCGTAGTGTCAATCGAATCGAAAAGGCGAATAAATTCAAATATGATCATATCTATGTAAAGTAACACAAGTTATTATAACTTCATGAAATACACCTTGATTTCAATGTGACATCCTGAAATTTGTAGACTTTCACTGACCCCGGTGACGAGTGATACCGAAATCAAAAGCAAAAGTAAGAAACAAAAGTTTTTTTCTTGCAGCATTTTTTTGGTGGCCCCAAACCCAAACGCTGGGAGTTTTGGAGGATCATGGTGGTGTTCACGATAAAAAAAATGTTTTTACAGTAATTAACTGGCAGCTGTGGTTGCCTGAATTTAACTTTTGTTGCCATGATGGTGAAAGGACATTAATACTGTTGATTTCATCTTTAAGGTTGATGTTTTATTCCATAATTTTCTATCAAAAGAAACAATATTTTTCCATATAATCGACATGAAAATAACACATGAATGCTGTATAAAATAAAGGTTGTACCATGACTTATCGTCAACAAATGACACGGACAGATGAAAGTGTTAGTCCACAGCACAAATGATACTTCCTGACCTCCCCATGCTGTGTGCTGCACTCAGCCCAAAGCCTATTGGTTTATATGAAAGACATAAATCTTTAAAAAAAGCTCCAGTGAGATGTTTGTGCGATTTATTTAGGATAAACTACGTAACATATAAATCTCCATCTTTATCCTTTAAATGCATATCCTGTGCCCAGCGTGACTACAGGTGGACGGACAGGTAGAGACAGGGACAGGTGGACTGTCCTGGTCCTGGATGGTCCCTGTCCCCTCCCTGGTTGCTCAATCCTTTGTGTCCCTGTGTGAGAGCGTAATGGGCAATGCGTGTTCAACGCTGCGCTCCAGGTGCACATGCTGCTTTCACAACAGTGGTGATGGTCTGTGTACTGGATAAACTGTTTTTGCTGCTTGTTATTATTTGTTGTTAATGGTTGACAGATTTTAAACAGAGACACGTGAAAGTGCCAGAAAAATGTATGCCAAAGTGGAAGTCACCCGAGAGGTGCCAAGAGGCGTAAGTGTGTGTAAGTGCATATACACGGTGTCCCATAAAGTTCAAATAATTTTGTTTTCAGACACAATTTTTATTCCTATCTATACACATCGGGTTGCGTTTTAGTTTTTACTGATATATTTGGAGGAGACTGATCTCAATCTCGATTTCAGAAGCAACGGTGAGTGTTAATACTCAGTGTTAGTTGGTGAAAAAGGCTTTCACAAAACTTGTTTTTGATAATTTTCAGATGAAATTTATAAATTAAATTGAAAAATGTAGCTTTTGGAGCATCAAGTTGGTGTCATTTATGAAAACTCGTGTGGTGGAAAACTCTATAAATGTGCTTCTTTCTTTCTTTCTTTCTTTCGTGACGTCAAACATATATTTCCTGAGGCGGGCTGAATGACGCCTGGTTGCTGAAACAAGCCATCTATAAAGGCCTTTACCTGTCAATCAAAGCGGCCACACTTCTAATTCCGCATAACTTTAAGCCTTAGTATAAAAATAAAAATTCACCCTCAGTACAGTCGTCATAAACGGAGGAAATTAGCTGTAGAGACCAAAACACTGGTTTTTTGTACCAGGCTGTAAACATGTTCCTGCTGTGAAGTTGGACATTTTAACATGGGGACTTATGGAGACTGAGACACCTCAAGTGGACGTTTGAGGAACTGCAGTTTATGGCGCTTCCTTTTGGCTTTCGCAACCACGGAGGCTGCCGCTTTCACCAACATCTGACCTTTAAAAACCCTCTGTCCTCCTGCGGAGTTATAAACTCGTCACCAGAGGTGACGGAGCAGCAGACTGTAATTCATCTGTTTCCACTGGGTTATCAACTTTACCCACATAACACAGCGGCTGGCACTGTGCACAGTGGAGCGAAGGGCGGCTCAGGTGCACATCAGGGAAACTTTGTACGACAGTAGTAGAGATAAAGGTGTTGCAGTGCAATCTGCACGAAGACACCCAAAGATGGCAGAAATCAGGTTTATGTGTCTCTATAGAACAAAAAGCACCGTTAATAAGACGTCACTGCTGTCCACTGAGACTCAGCAATTGCACTTCATGATCTTCGTGTATTGTGACTGCAGCGTTTTAGTTGTTTTCTTCATATAAAAGTTCCATTACAATTATCATAATCGCTTTCTGAGAAGTTAAACTTTCACTATCAACACATGCAGTGTTGAAGAAAGCCAAACTGCAAAGTAATAATACGTTTAGGGGCAATCCTGGATATTACTAATGATCAACCACATTGATACTACACTGAAAGATTATACGTCTGACCAATAATTGGCTACGTATCTTGTTGTAAACCATCATACATATTCACAGAGGAGTTCAGTGGCTTCTGTGGTCACCTTGTTTTTGTTTACAACGCACCATGAAGGATGGATAACTTCATGTGGTTTGATTTCCACTCAGAGAAGAATATTTTAAAGCAAAATATGTTTCTCTTTCTTATAGTTATCTAGTAAGAAAACTACACGATCTGCTAATATTTCAGTCAAAACTCACAAAAAACATGGATTTTATGAACTCACAGTATCTGTTTCTGTGGATACTCTAATAGAGTATTACCACACTGTGAAAATACTCCATTACTACTAAAAGTCCTGCGTTAATCATAAACTGACTTCAGAAGTAGGAGAATTAAGAACACTTAATCCTTCAGTTTATCAGAAAAATAATACAAGAACCGTATAAAGAACAAAATATAAATACTTACCATGAATTGGTACTTGTACTGCATGAACTAACCTGCTGTACAGGAGCTCTCAGCAGGTGTTGTCATCTTCATCTTAACATGACATTAAAGTTATGAAACTGTGGCTGCACAGTAAGTCAGAATATAGTAATATTATTATTATGGAACAGACTGTTGTTGCCTCTTTATGTATTTGAATAAGTTAATAGTTGCAGTTAATATTACAACATGAGTGACAGTTCTTTAAAAAGATATTTCTGTGAATAAATGGATCAAATGTATAACCCCAACACGAGCAGACTTTGTACGACTCCAGTGAAGTTTCATGCTGTGAATAAATAAGCTAGCTCTATTGTATATAGTCACTGTTTAATACACTGTGAGACGGACACACGTGAGAAGGCTGAAGCTAAAAGGCAGATTTAAGCAGAAGTACACCTGGACACGCGGATATATATACACCTGGAAGTGAAGCTGAAGGGCTGTGTGTTTGCATATGTACATGCATGTATGTAAAAAGTGGAACAGTGATCTATCATTGTGCATTATGTAAACTTATCTTTTCCAAATTCAAAGAAAAATTATATTTTTGTGATGCATTTTCACCACTAAGGGTCATTTCAAATGTCACGCAGACATTTAACTGAGAGTGAATGGTTGTTTAAACTTGTAAGGTTGTGTTATACCTGCAGAATATAACATGTGATGGACAGCAGATGAGTGTAATACAGATTAATACGACTTTACAACGTCTGATGCGCACACAGACCTAGATAAACACACAAACACACCAGTCTGCACAGCAATAACGGACTACAGGCAGCTCTATTCACACCTCTTCACAGCGGTGTATGTGAGCCCTCCGTGTGGCCGTGAACATAGCATCAGATCTGGTTTCACACTTGACTTAATTTAATAAAGAGCTAAATAACGTGCGCCCCATTTCTGAAAATAAGTAATTAATTAATCGGTTAATGCAGGAAAAGGTTCAGCTTCACCGCGAATCATCCATCTAGTTTTGCAGATTTAAGCTCCGGATAAATTTAAACCACCTTCGAGGAAAAAGCATTTAAAAAAATGTAACTCTTTGAACCTTTAAGTCGCGCCTTCACCTGCTCCGTGAGTCCATCCCTCCGTCTTTGTCTCCTCAGGTGTGTTTAAAGGCTTAAATTCAACTTTATTTTTGTTTATTCGCTGAACATCTACAAAGGGGGGAACTAAAGGTGAAAAGGTGATCCGAGGTTTTGTTTGTAACTTCCTGAGGGGACCGAAGAGACAACTGGAGGGGTAACATCTTTAAAATGTGGCCACATTTTAAAGATGTTAACTGTAGCTACAACGTGGCTTACATTTAAAACATGACGGAGTATCACCAGTAGTCTGTAGCTGTAATAAAATGTAAATGTCTTTATGGTAATGTGAGAGCATTTACCTGAAACTAATGAGAGTATTTGGCTTCATTAAAGTGAACACACGGACTTAATGAGGACCTCGTTAACACCTGTATCCTGTCCTAAATAACACACATGAATAATAACAATAAATGGAACAGAAATAAAGAGGGCCTCGGATTAAACCCACTGCTGTCAGAGTTAGATCCAGCGATGTGAATATGTGCAGCTCGCCTTTCTTAAAAGTCTTTATGGCATATATACAACAAGGTCCAAAGTCCATGAAAGTTTTGCTGATAAGAGGAGCCAATAAAAGCAGCAGTGCGGCAGTGTAAACACATGTCTGCCTCGGCCCAGAGCGGGCCGTGTTCTGCGGATTTACATAAGGCTCCCATCAGCCGGCCCACTCATTATCATGTTGTATATCCCCCCTGCTCTCGGAAAGCATCATGGCAAAGTAGCTCCATCCTCCCCTTCAACAGGGAAGTGAAGCAGCTTCTCGGAGCAGGTGTCAGCAGCTGAAAACTCCCCACAACAACTGGACAAGAGAGGAACTTTTGTATTTTATTCCCCTCTAGCCTCCTTTTTTCTCCTCCTCTCTGCGCTTTTACGCGCACCCAGCAGGCCTATGTTGTGTTTTTAATGTTCTCTAAAATGGTATCCAAGCTGACATCCCTGCAGCAGGAGCTCCTCAGCGCCCTGTTGGACTCAGGAGTTACCAAAGATGTTCTGATCCAGGCCCTGGATGATATGGACCCGAGCCCGCCGAGCTTTGGAGTAAAACTGGAGAGTCTGCCCATGTCGCCGGCTCCTCCGCAGAGCGGTAAGATGAACGGGGCGTCGGACGTCGACTCGAAGCCCGTCTTCCACACGCTCACCAACGGCCACAGTAAAGGCAAACTGTCCGGGGACGAGGGCTCCGAGGACGGGGACGAGTACGACACACCGCCGATACTGAAGGAGCTCCAGTCGCTGAACACGGAGGAGGCCGCGGAGCAGAGGGCGGAGGTGGAGCGCATGTTGGCGTGAGTTTTTCCATTAAATCTGACTTCATTTAAAAAGTTTATAAACCTATTAAAACATAGTTAAAATACAGATTAATCAGCGCTCCAAATACTCAGTTCAAAACCTTTAAAATAAATAAAAAATGAACTTTAAAACATTAAAAATCACTTCCCAAGGTTTGTTTACAGTTTTAAAATAACCCGCCACGGCTCGGTTTTCTCATTCTGGTTACTAATTATCCACATGGATTATTATTTCTTTACCTTTGCAAAATATCAACTGAACTTAGAGCTATTTATTATTAACTATACTCCACCTCTGGGTGAAGATAAAAATCCGGTTACAGGAGGAGAAAGTGAACAAACAACAACTCCAACTCTGAATTTAGGATTTAAAATAAAAAAATAAAAAACACGTTCATAAAAATCACAAAACAACGAGAATCATTAAAATAAAGAAACCGTAGAGTTTAATTTAATTATTCACCCTTAATTATAAGTGTTTTATTTTTTCCGTTTATTCGTGTATCAGTAAACACATCACCTCTTGATATTCACTGTAAAACTAATATTTGAGGCCGGAAGAATATCAAAACTAACCCACGTGTAGTGAAGTTATTATTAATTTTATTCTATAAATCATCAACTGAAAGATACACAGTGGCGTGTGATTAGAGTGAATGGAGATCTGGTTATTCATTGTCAAAAGTTATAAACTAACATCTCCCACTTAACCCGCAGACTTTAGATGCAGGCCTCCACATTCTCCAAAACAAACAGACGCGTGTAGATTTGCTATAATTACCGATGTCAGAGTGTCTGGACCTGCTAATCTCTGATTGTATAGGCTGCGGCTGTTTTCTGACACTTTTCGTGCTGCTGCTACTGTAAAAAATAATAATTTAAATAATAAGAACTGGACGTACAAGGGCGAAATCTGCAGGTAAGGACACGCAGGTTTTAAATGCAACATTTATATTTGCAGATAAAGTTAACACCGACACAAGTAATGTCATTTATTTAAAATATTTTCACCTTTTTTAGAGATGAATCTGTACAACAAATACAAATTATCCTCTAATTTAAAAAAAAACATCTGATTTAATTATGACTTTTTTTTTAACTTTAATCAAGTCAAACCTTTTTTTAATTTAGAAAATTAAAAAATATGTTGTGTGTTTTATGTCACATATGCTTCAATATTCCTTTTATTTGAGTATTATCAGAACTTTTTTTGGTCTACGTGTAGATTTATCACCTGGTTTTGTGTCTTTTTTTTCCTGAGTGAGCTAAAGAGTGCATGGCTATTTTAAAAAAAAAGTTTTGTGTCAGATAAGACATCATTAATTTAACTTTAACGTGGATTTCTGACTTTTATTTCAACCTAATCTCTTTCCACACCAACTGAAACGACAAACACTAAGTCCAAGTTTCCCAACCCTGTCTGGATCCACTTGAACTAACCTTTGAAAATATTTACAGCCTATTGAACGGGCAACAATGATAAACGGGTCGTCTGTTCTGCGAGGCCTTGAAACAGTGGAGCTAAAGTAGAAGGGAGAAGTTGTGCTTGATCTGATTATTTTTACTTTTATGTCAACAAAACTGCAAAAGATCTTGACGATCGTGATGAAAGAATTCTTATTCCGCTCATAAAATCCGAGCAAAGCTGATTCTGCTCTTTACCACCTCCCTCTAAAAGCTGGCTGTGTGTCGTTCAGCGGTGTAACGAGTGCTGTTTTCTGTTCCTGAACCCAGAGAGGATCCATGGCGTGCTGCCCGCATGATCAAAGGTTACATGCAGCAGCACAACATCCCCCAACGGGAGGTGGTGGACATCACAGGGCTGAACCAGTCTCACCTCTCCCAGCACCTCAACAAAGGCACGCCCATGAAAACACAGAAGCGAGCGGCCCTCTACACCTGGTATGTCAGGAAACAGCGGGAAATTCTCCGACGTAAGTTAATATTTGAGTTTCTCACAGCTTGGCTCCGGCCTGTACTGTGTTGTTGGCAGGAGCACTGTATTTTAGTTGGTTGGATATCAAGTTGGATTGGATGTTTCCCCATCATGCACCTACACCTGTAGGCCTATGCTAGAAGCTGTCATGATGCCTGACTAACTTTTTCCTCCCGCCGCAACAGTTTTATTGAATCTACCTCTTCTTATTTTGCAGAGTTCAACCAGGCAGTACATGGTTCTGGCAACAATATGACAGACAAAGGCAATCAGGATCCGGTGTTTTTTTTCCCAGAGTTCAACCCGTCCGGTCAGGGCATGGGTCAGGCTGGTGACGACGTGGGCAGCGAACCCTCCAGCAAGAAAATGAGACGTAATCGTTTCAAATGGGGTCCTGCATCCCAGCAAATCCTGTACCAGGCCTATGAACGGCAGAAGAACCCCAGCAAGGAGGAGCGGGAAGCTTTGGTAGAAGAGTGCAACAGGTAGAAAACGTGACACCGTCCTGCACGCTACTCGAGAAATGTCACCTCAGCCACGATGGTCTAACCTTGTATGTGTGTTTCCCTGCAGAGCTGAGTGTCTTCAGAGAGGCGTCTCCCCCTCCAAAGCTCAGGGCCTCGGCTCTAACCTGGTCACAGAAGTGCGAGTCTACAACTGGTTCGCCAACCGGCGTAAAGAGGAAGCCTTCAGACAGAAGTTGGCCATGGACGCCATCACCGTGCCGCCACACAGCATCAACCCTCTGCTGTCACACAGCTCGCCACATCATCCCCAGACCAGCGCTTCGCCTCCGAGTAAGACTCAGACTCACAACCCACACAGTTTTATTCACGGTGCCTACAATACCCATAATGCAACGACGACTTTTCAAACTTGTAGTCTTCAGCGCCAACTGATGCTGACTTCACTCGAGGCAATTTGTGTAGGCACAGAAGTAATTTTTTAACACACAACACCCCCTTTAAATGTTACACGTGCAGATTCATCGCCTATGCTGGGAAATAACACGTAACTGATGACAGAATACCCGCAAAAATGTGAGCTAACGACAGTTTTTGAGGCGTTTACTCCAAAAAAATAAGTGGATGATTTGTTTTTCTTGGGTGTGAAAATGCTGTCAGAAACGTCAGAGGCACAGCTGATGTGATCAGAGAGGCAGAGAAAGAGGGGGCAAGTGATCAATGAGCGTGAGTGAGTGAGCTGAGCAAATGCCATTGTTATTCTGATCTTTGAAAACACACTGAGAACAATCCACATTGTACCTGCAATCTCCACTCCAAAGTCAGCATGGAGAAGCATGACACAAAGGGCAGCGATCCTGTGACAGGCCTGGGTCAGGCCAGGGTCAGGGAGGGGGGGACAGACAGATCCACGTTACCTCTACATAACGCCGTCATTTCCACATTTCCTCCACCCGATTGCAGGTTGCTAATGACTCTGCTCGAGGAGTTGCCAAAACAAGGAAACGCCGTGTGTTATTGCTCTGACCATTTCACCCTGACCTGATGTTTGCGTTTGGACTAATTAGTATTGACTGAGTCTACCTGGTGTATACGACGTAAAAACAAAAGCTGATAGGTTTCGCGGAGCTTTATCCTCCGTGCCATCACTCACCCTCCATAAAACTGTGATTTGAGAGACTCACTCGGAGCCCATTGTTGTCCTCTCGTGTTCGAACACGAGGGCGAAGCTTTGAAGGGGGGAAAACACACTTGTTTGCCTTTCGGCTTGCTCTTTTACCTTTGGATAAACGGGTTGGATTGTCTGTTTATTGCTCAGAACACCTGACCAGGCATTGACCTCAGGCTGCGAAGCCAGAGGGGTCAGCGATAAGGTTGCCAAAGGGAAGGGTCGGTGCAAGCGACGGCGGAAAAGCACTTTGTTCCCCCTAAGAAACCCCTCAGCTGGCTGCTTACAAGGTGTCCTGCTGGCATCCTGCCGACAGCATCAGCTGTTTTTCAGTGTCAGCCTCTGGCCTGACAATAATATCCCAGCGGGGCGTCTCATTGCGTTGCTAGGGCACGGCCTGTATTATGCATGCTTAATGGACAATTAAAATCCTTTGCTACTACATCTCCCAGGCCTTTGATAAGGGGCTCCTCTGACTTCTACTCTCTATACTCTACCTCGGCAGGAGGTCCCATTGTCTGTGGAGTATTAGAAGACTGCAGTGACTGTAACCTAGGTTCATTTATCTCTGCTGGGCCTTGAGGAGGACTGATTTTAAAGCCTCCCCCCATCACCTTTATGGGCATTGGTATAGTTGCCGAGGCTGGGTGCAGACTTGAAGCAGCAGGAGCTGTCCACCGGGGTATTGGCTCTTTTCTGGCCAGACAGGACTGATGACCCCTTCTTCGCCTATAGAGAAAGCGAGTCAACCCCACCCACTCCCTCCTTACACCGTCGCCGCACCTTCAGTCATACAAGAGAGGTCACTGCTGGGTCAGATCAAAGAAAGCTCTCTTACTCTGGGAGTTTTTATTGATTCGGTTGCACTTCGTTGGCCGCTTGGTCACGACTGGATAGACAGCGAGCGGTTTTGTCTGTGACTTTTTTGTTTTGTTTTACTTGCAGAGATTAAACTGATCTCAGGCAGATTACAGATCTTGTCAGCTGCTTGTACACGAAGCACACACCTGTGTTTTCCGACGCAATATTTACTTACTGTTCATCCGCTAATAACGTTTGCTGAGCTCGAGTAATCCATCTTCTCATTTACGGCGCTTTACTTTGAAGCATTGATCTCCACTGATGAGTTTGTTAAATAAATCATAACTTACAAATGAATGTTTGCAAATGTTGGATTGCAAATATAATTTAAAGAAAAGTTTATTGACTCATTTATCCATGGCCCATACTTAATATACAGTATTAAGGTACTTTGAGTGTTTTAATTGTTGTTGACTTTTTTGGGCCAAGTACTGACCTCGAGTTGGAAACCACCGCTCCAAACTACCTCATTATATGTAGTAGTTTAAACTAGCTACACCACAACCAGCTACAACAGTAAGATGATGCCAGTGATGATAATATTTTCGTGATAGGAGCCTTTTTTTAATCTCATTTTTGATACGTTCTTACTTATGTCTGGCTTTGGCTACTTGAAATTGAGTATTTTAAGATTATTGGTGATTTTATTTAAATCAGAAATCTGAATACTTCTTCCCTTTGCTGGTAGTTTGGCAGCTAAAGTCACCGTAAAATTGAATCAGTGCTGATCTGGAGATGAGCTGCATCGTCGTTCTGCACGTTACCAAACCCGCAGACTCAGAAGTTCCAGATGAGATACAGCAGCAGGGGGGATTATCCGTGGTTTTTTTTCCACCACCTCGGGGTAGCTTTAAAACAGGGCACACACACACACACACACACACAGAAAGGATGGCCTAGCTTTGCACTTTCCACTGCTCTGAGAGCCACAAAGAAGAGAGACTGGATACGTCCTGCAGAGACCCAGGAGGTCTGTCATATGCAGGGCCACTACAATGAGCACTGCCTGGGGTTGGGGAGGCAGGCTTTGATATTACATGGGTCACACAGGGAGCTAGAGCCTTTTAAACCTGCTGAAGATCCTTGCTACCACTCCCCTTCTGAGGTTCTCGCCCTCCCCGTGCTCCTGAAGGACTCCTTCAGCTTTTCATGGATTGTTTCATCATCGTACCAGAGCACAATCATCCAGTAATGGTAGAAACCATCCCAAAGTTTATCTTTCTAGAGAGTCTTTTAGCTCGGATCGTAGAAGCTTCCTGCAGTTAGAGTTACTGCCCGAACCCAAAGAAACAAAACTGGCCTGAATAGCATCCTTTTCTCCCTCTGACACTTTAAGAGGTCGCCCAGTACCGAGATAACTGCCTTTTTATGAGTCCTCTTCTATTGTGTGGCAATGGGGGTCATGAGTCCAATGGAGTGCTTTATTGTTCCGCGGCAGTGTTTACAAGGCATGGTGGAGTGTTGTGGGGTTGCTACTATGTTCAAGAAGACAATATGAAGTCTGTGAGCTGAACAAAATGGAGGACAGGTACTTCAGGGGATGAAATATGGCTCTGCGGCTTTGCTTCAGACATTGCGGCATCTGTATTTTAAGTATGCAAACTTTTCGCCGTGATGAGGAACATGCTTGTTGTGGTTGTAGTTAACTGTTTCCTGTCTCCAAAATGTCAAATTATCGCTCTAAATGTTTGGTATCTTACACAAGATTGTTACTATACATGACTTATCTGTTTTCACCGACACCTGAAGCAAACTTGCATCCCTGTTCCAGTTTCCAGCAGTGACAAGAAATCAATGCCCCCCTCCCCCCTCGTTGGTCACATTTAGTGTCAGCCCCTCCCCTCTCTTTTTGTTTTATCTCAAAATGGCTGCATATCAACGCTTCCTGTCATGTCTGACCGACTTCGGCGGGGCGTTCACGGCGGACACACTTGGGTCAGGGACGGAGGGCGCTCGGGGAAAGATGGGAGATCTGAGCGCAAACAGAGTCTGTCTCTACACTGTCAGTGAGCGAGGAAGGGAGGGAGTCTGTGTGGGGCTGAGACCACAGGATAAGAATGTGTTTGACATTGTTTGTAATTGTGTAATGTTTACTCTGTTGGTATCAGAGGGGGCCTGCATTGGCAAACAGGCATTTGATTGTCGGTTGCGGTGGGGTGAAGCATTCCTTTGGGCCTCCAGTGAGAGACAACAAGAAGTCTAGACACGGAATTAAGTGATGGCACTGAAAGACGAATTTCAATTTCGTCTTTCGAGCTTCGCTTCACTGGGAAGTAACCGAGTACATTTACTCAAGTAAAGCACTTGCACATTTCATTTTCTAACACTTGGCACAAATGTTGTGCATTTGTCCGGCAGCTTTAGTTTCAAGACATTTCTATTTAAAAAAATTGAACTTTAAAAAAGATCTCAGATGGTCTGTTTCATCTAAATTATCCAATATGTCTCCTGAAAAAAGAAAACACAGATTAGAGAAATATTTGCAGCAGAACTTTGTTTTTTATGTCTCCTCTTTTAGATTTGGACCTCAACCAGCTACAATATGCCACGTATACATGAATCATCAACATTCCGTTGCTGTACTTTTACTTTACTTGGGTATTTGGATCAGAGTACTTCTTTCACTGCTGGTAAACTTCACACTGACGTAATTGCAGACATCATCAGTAGCATTTGTGTGCTGATCGGAGAGTCCGATGGGAGTTTTGCTGTAGTGAGTGGGTGTACACAGTTCACGGCCTTGGCTGAGCTGCGCAGATAGCAGCAGTGGACGGGTCAGTGTGTTTGTTTGCTCTGTCCTCCGCTGTCTGAGGCAAAGAGCATGTGAGCTCGGCTCGTTGGAGCGACAGCATGTGAAGAAAGAGGCCGACGCTACTGTATGCCCTGTGTAACTGCTATAGCTGTGAAAATAAGTGAAACTAACCGTGTGTTTGTCTCTGTCTCAGTGCGTTACAGCCAAGGCCCCGGTGAGGTCACCTCCTCCACCACCATCAGTCACCACAGTAGCAACGCAATGCCGTCCAGCCAGTCGGTGCTCCAGCAGGTGTCTCCGGGAGGATTGGACCACGGCCACGGTCTGATGTCACCTGAGACTAAGATGGTGAGTGAACACACCTGGGCCTCAGATTAGATAAGCCTGCGTTTAGCATAAACGTACAAAGCAGGTTCCTGAACCTCGTCTCCCATGGACCCACCGGCAAGAGCCAACAATTAGCACATTGTGCTGCTCTGTTTGGAAGGTGGAGCCGAAGGTGGCAGGCCATGGCTGACCTGACACGCAGCCTTCACCAGAGTGCGCCAGGCATGTCCGTCGCTCAGCCAATAAACCTGACAAAGAAACATTCTTTATTGATTAAATGCCTCGCAGAGAGGAGCCACAGGTGGAGCGATACTCGTTCTGCCAGAGAAATGACGCCAACATTTGATTGTACCTGATGTTTTTTTTTAGTTTCTCCCTTCTGCCCTAGTTCAATATTTGATCAGTGACAAGGAAAGCTGCACATGGATCTATAACTCTTGAGTAGTGGTGCAACAATACCTTTGATATTTGATTTATTGTCAACATTTCTTTTTCTTTTTCCCCCCACAAAACAAAACTCAATTTAAACCACTTATCTTGTTCCGGCTAACTGAAATATTCAAAACTGTTCACTGACTTCCCTGTTGGATAAACTTACTTCTGCCTTTCGGGGCAGCATTTATATGAAATGACCACAGCGTAGGCAAGCGGTGAGGCGCGCAGCGGGTCAGAGCTGACAGTTTCTTATCTGCAGATGTGCGTCTGTGCTCTGTGGGCAGCTGCCACTAGTCAAATAGACACAGCCCCTCCAAACGGGAGCACAGATAGCCATTACTGTACATGCAAAGATGTTGTTTTGGACGGCCGTTGCTCATGCACGACATTTTTAGTACGATTTCTTTCCTTTCCTATCTGTATTTGCTTGTGTGCCATATGTGAGTGGAGTTACACAATCCTGGTGTCGTACAAAAGAATCTGAGCTGAGTCAACATTTATGCCCGTTGTTTGTTTAGCAGCCAACATCTGTTTCACTTTGAAAATACATTTATATGAATTTACATAGCAGATACTCCAAACGCTCTCGTAACGTTGGAGTGTCGCAGTCTAAATAATACAGCAATAAAACAGTGCTGTAATTGTGTTTATTTCCTTCACCTTTCCCCAGATTTCAGGTTCAGGCGGAGGCGGACTTCCTCCAGTCAGCACGCTGACAAACATCCACAGTTCCCATCACAGCCATCAGCAGACACAAAACCTCATCATGCCTCTATCTGGAGTCATGGCCATCGCACAGAGTAAGTCCTCCACGTCGCCCCTCCGCAGGACATTATCTGTCTCGTCGTGGTGACCTGGTTTGACTGAGTTGTGCCGTCTCCCGTTAAGGTTTAAACACGTCGCAGTCTCAGACGGTGCCAGTGATCAACAGCGTGGCGGGAAGTCTCGCAGCGCTGCAGCCGGTGCAGTTTTCCCAGCAGCTCCACAGCCCTCACCAGCAGAGCCTGATGCAGCAGTCCCCCAGCCACATGAGCCAGCAGCCGTTCATGGCTACCGTCACACACTCGCACAGTCAGTAACACTTCTTTCTACACCAGCCACGAGCATGCTGTTATAACGTTTGTGCTGCTTTTATAGCATTGTGTTACCATTTGAGTCTCCTTCATGTAGGAAGCATGTGTCTGATTATCTTCTATGCTGGAAGTCAACTCTTGACCTCTCACATGAACATTAGGGATCCTTTAGGGAAGCAATATATCCACCCTGTTATCATCTATTAGATTTGATTTTCTTGTCCTAAATTCAATTTAAATTTTGGCGTCATTCATGGACTCATCTCTGCCCGTAAGGCGAGAGGAGATGAATCACTTGCTGCTTTCCAAGCTGAGAAAGCGAAAGCGAAAGCTCCACAGATACTAGATTCTAGATCCGATCGTACGTTTTCCAGGATTTAGGCTCAACATAAACACAATAATAATAAACGTGAGCTTCTAAAATCTCTGGTGTAACTAATCATCTTTTTGATTTCCGTTGCAGTGTACCCTCACAAACAAGAGCCCCCGCAATACTCCCATCCGTCACGCTTCTCCTCGGCCATGGTGGTCACGGACACCAACAGCATCAGCACCCTCAGCTCCATGTCCTCGAGCAAGACGGTGAGTCTTTTGCCATATCGCAAACCCAGAGGCTGAAATCAGAAGCATGTCCTCACCTCTGTCTGCCTGCCACTTTTGGGTTTTAGATTGAAAAAGTCAGTGTCTGTAATCAGTTTTTGGGGGGGTACCTGCATGAGAATCAGCTGTAAATTTAAGATGTCGTTGGAATAATTCTCACATTTTGCAATCGAAGAGTAACAACTTGACGCAGAAATCACCGTCACCTCATTCTGATTGAGAGAAACGACACAATCTGAGCGCACACTAACAGCAGGAACTAGATTACGACGTAGAGAAGTGTGTTATGATTGTGTGTTGACTTGTTTAATTCCTGTCACATTAGGACGCTCCTGTAAACAAGATGGTGCAACTCGGGGGTCTCTCCTGGGTAAATACAATTTCATCAGTTCAGTCACTTTAAATGAGTAAAATCACAAAAAATCGCACACAAATCAAATATTTAAGTTCTCTTACATGTCAGGGATTGTTGTTTGGGGCTGCTGTCGACGTCCAAATGCTTTTATACGCCTCCAAACGAATAGACGAGACAGATATATGGATAGTATACTCCCTCCGATTTTCTATTTCCTCTTAAACAGCCGCCTAATCAATCACCTGTTCCCTCAGCCTGAACGCCTCCGTTAACTTTCCTCTGCGATCAGGAAATGAGCCCCGCTCTTAATCAAAGTTCTCAGGGGGTTTTGTGTCCTGCTACTTTCCTCCATGCTACAGTGAGGCTGGAGATGAGATGGGAAGGATGATGGGTTGGAGGTGGAGGTGGAGGTGGTGTTTTTTTTTTTTTTTTTTGTCGAGTAATTACACCTCTTCCTCTTTCCTACTTCTCCCCGCTCTCGGTGATCGCTCTAGCCTGAAATGTTGTCCACGGTGCTTTCACACGCTCAATTTCCCACGCTGAGGCAGGGCGCTGCTCGTACCGCCGAGCTGCTACTGACAGACTGATGGGTTGATGCGATGATAGCTGAGAGCACGGCGTATCCTCTGTGCTGGATACGCTTCAGATTCAACAACAAGCATCTACATCTGTCGATTACTATACCAGAGTAAAAAGTACTAACATTAGAGTACATGTACTGGTGGTGACTTTGGCATCATCACCCTGTGGTATTTCACAAACCCGTTTATGTAGAAAGCAATCAGCCAGCAGGCTCTCCCAGGTATTTTCTTATCAGGACTTTATTTGGCCGGGGCAGCCTTCTTCTCATGACACGACCAACATGCTCAGGCTTTTATAACACTCACTGTTTACCGTGAACCCTCCATTATACCTGAGTCTGTTTAAAAAACAACAACTCACCTTTTGCTTTAGAGGCCCGGCGTCGTCTAATGACTCAAAGTCTTAGCAGCGGGTCAAGCTTTATCAGGTGAAGCTGTTTGCTGGCCGCGGGGTCACGTTAGGGTCACCTGCCTCCGGCCCATGGAGAGGCAGGACAAAAATAAATTCCACAAACAATCCCCAAAAAAAGAAAAGAAAGGAGTATTTCAATGGAAACGGAGACATGGGAAGAGCGGGAAGAGGGATGAGGAGTGTATTTAGTCAGGTGTGGCACATAAAGGTGAAGAGGTGATTCAAATCATTTACGTGAGTAAAAGAAAATATAAATACTCCAATTATTATTGGAGCATATAACAAGTTTAACCTACAAGAATGCATCACATTTTATAAATATATGATGTGTTTTTTATTTACAGTCTTTATCTGACAAGTAATAAGTAACTCTAGCTGTTAAATAAATATAATAAATTAAAATAATGAGGATAAGGTAGCATTAAATACATCATTAGACCCAGTAAAGAGTGTTAAATGCACTTAAAGGTCCAGTGTGTAGGATTTTAGTCACATCTAGCGCTGTATTAGCTGATTTCAACCCCCTCACCTCACCCACTCCTTCCTAGTGTGAAAGAGAAACCAGCAACATGCATGAAAATCTCTATCAGTGCAGTGTTTAGTTTGTTTGAGATTTAAAAGACTCACTTAAGGTAACAAAAACATAATAATTCTCATTATTCAGACTTATTAAATTATATTCTGTAATTAGAGCCCTTAAATCTGACACGCTGGACCTTTAATCACTTCCCAGCCTTGATGCACATTATCATATATATACCTGTGTTACCGGGCAGATTGTTTTTATTGTTTTATGTAACACAGGCCTACTTTGTCTGACATTTCTCTCCCCCTCTCCTCCTCTTCCCTTTCAGTGTCCTCTTCAAGCTTGGTGAGAGCGTCCACCTGACTTCCTCGGTGCCCGGCAACCGGAGCACATTTTTCCACCCTCTTGCCGCTGTAACCATGACAACTCTTAATAACCCGGCAAACGTGGCGAGGCTGGATGATGAGTCAGTCAACAAACGAGAGGAGAGTGACGACGGTGGGCCAGGAGGTGGATGATGAGAAATGGGGGCGATGGAGGAAAGAAAAAATAAAATAGAAAAAAAATATATTTAAAAAAAAAAAAAAAAGCACCTGAACGTGAGGACTGGACTGGACTCTCCTCCATCGGTCGCACACAAATGATCAACAAGGATGTATGATTTCTACACAATCTTTGAAAACAGTATTTTTCTAAAGCCCCCTTTTCAACGGAACAAAAACCAAGCACCCAAACACTGCTCATAAACTGTGCGCGTGCGTGTGTGTGTGGGGACCTGAATGAAGGTTCTGGGACAACTTATATTACACTGTGATTTAAAAGGTGGAAATATGAAGGCACACTGACACTAACAGAGACAAATCAGCAGCAGCCTCCGCCAGAAAGGCTGCGATGAAAGGCAGCGAGCTCCCCCCCGCCGGACGCCTTCGCAGACGGCTCACGCAGATCTCGCACGTGAGCAGACAATCACAATCACCTGTATTGATCTTCGCACCGGGCTTTAAAGGAGTCTTCCATGTTGTTTCTCTCACACTCAGTTTACTGTAATAGCATTACAGCCCTCCGCCGCTCGGGGGGGGACTCATCATGTCGAGCTGTTCAATGTGTATACTGTGATTGAAAAGACTTTGACAATCTTGAAAGGACTATGCAACTACTACGCGTCTATAGGTGTATGCAGTGCTTTGTATAACTGGACTCCACACACTTGAGGCTGGAAATGAATATGCACTATCAGCACAGATTATTAGTACACTGGAGCTGCCTGTAAAATAGCACAAAAGCAGATGGATGTGTGACAAATTTTCCTTTTCCAAAGAATAGCTGAGTGTAGGCACGGCTTCTATTTGTCATCTTGTCTCAAAAGTTAGCCTCCAATATCTATAAACCGGCTCTGCCTTCGGGGGGAACTGACTCACTCTTTAAATGCGGCCCTTCCCCTCCCGTGTTGTTTGCACACAGGTTCAGGTGAATTTCAGGAATGGGACTCACCCTCCTCCTCCTCCTCCTCCTCCTCCTCGTCCTCGTCTTATTCTTTCTCCCTCTCCCACTTCCTGCTGCAATGTGACGAGACACCAAAATAGGACAAATATTGTTAATAACTCCTCGTTATAAATCATGGCAAGCACCGCCACCACCTCCATCTGCGCAGAATGAAAATATTGACAAGTATTCAGAAGCAAAACATCTCGGTCTGGTATTTTTGTGAAGGGGAGAGACATGAAAGAGGACGCTGTTGTGACAGCGGCTGCTCTAATCATACAGGAATCCACAGAGACTGAGAAATGTAAGGGAGAGGAGCAGCTGCTGTGGGCACAGACGCCCACGCGGACACTATCGAGGTGTGTGTGTTCGGACAGAAAGCTACAAGGGAACGGTCGAAGTTGTTCCCCTCCGGTCTCTCTCCCTCTGCTCTTTTCTTGGCTGTCTGACCACAGAGTCGCAGTGTAGCTAGCTGGACAAGGATGGGAACGGTTGGCACATTTAGCATCATTTAGCTTCTCCGCTTACAGTAACACTTCTGTCTATCAAACCCTGCATGTTATGAGTGTGGCAGATCCAGTCTCCTGTTCAATATAGGTCATTACATTGTTATTATTATGTTGGTTGGTTTGTGACTGTTATAGGCACATCTACTGCCATCTGATCAGAGGGCACTCATACTTGTGTGACAGGGCATGATTTGTTTTTTTTTTGTTTTTTCTTTCTAATGTATTATTTTTGTATAAAATTGAAATCAATCATAAATCATTATTTATACTTTCTGAGAAAATATTGATATTTCAAGTAAAAGTTTTTTTTTCCCCAGAATGATGACATGGTTTGGATTATTTCGTGTACGCAACATGCACATAGATAGATAGATAGATAGATAGATAGATAGATAGATAGATAGATAGAATAGATAGATAGAGAGATAGATAGATCACCTTTCCTGTCTTCTGACCACTCAAGGTGCTTTTACACAACATATTACACTCACCCATTCATACACTACCATGCAACCTACTGTGAGCTGCGTTCACTCACTGATAGCGCATCCTTTCTTGCCCGAGGACACTTAGACATGTTGGATCGAACCACCGATCACTTGATTAGTGGACGACCCGCTCTGCCTCCTGAACCAGTGTTACACTAGAGTTACGTTCCACCAAATAAAGAGGCTGTTGGCCGTATAGTAAGAAGTAGCAGTTAGCGTGTTTATAGCCTCTTACAAAGATGTTGTGGCGTTACTGTGCCATAAGCAAACAGCCTCTTTGAAGTTCATAGATCTAAAGTGCACATTGCATTTCAAGCAACAAGTTCATTGAACCCAACATGCATAATTCATTTCAGCCTTTATCTGCTGCTGGCATAGATGGAGGTACGCTGTTTTCACATTAAAGGATGTTTTATAACGCAATCTGTACGTGAAGCTTCAAACCCATTGTTCACTTTAAAAATGTGTAATCTGAATTAGTTAGAGACCGTTTGGTTATTTGCATATTAACCAGTGATATAGTCATTTATAAGACTCTTTGGTCTGTTTTGTCCCATCACTACACTTAAATCTACATTAGTTGGGTTTTTTTTTTCACCACTTAACTGACGTATTATCAGCCTTCAAGTTGAACTCGTTGGCAAACAGTTGCTTATTTACACATCCAGCAGTCATGGAGCAACATTATCACTCATTTTGAGTCACGTTCCCGGTCTTCTGATGACTGTAAGTCCAACATTCAGTCTCTTTTTGCTCTGTCTTATCTGCTAAACGCTCCACTATGTTCAACAGTTAGTGGCTTACGGGGATCTGTTTTGCTGAGCTCAGAGGAGTTTTAGAGCCTAAACAACAAAACAATGAGCTGAAGCTCATTTTAAATCATCGTAAAGCTGCAGATTCACATCATAATTTTCTGTTTGTCATTTAATTATTGTTATATCGAGCATAACCACTTTAAAGACATCAGCTTTAACTTTTTAAAACTTTAAAAAAGTAGCAGGATTGTGATTTACATGACTTGCCAATGCCTTAAATCTGCTCTTCTATCCCTGCGTTGACCTGCGGCCTCCTCCTCTGCGGAGCCCTGCTGGGGGAAGCCTTGTAATCCACTGATGTTGCTCTATTTAGTTTTGAATGAGGCCTTTGATTTTCACACCCAGGAAGCCTCTAAAGATCTGACCATGTCTCCTTTTGAGTCTTTTCTCTAAAAGAAACTGAAATACTGGGAGGCTCATTAGCATCTGTTAGACTTTGAAATACAACACTAAACTCTCTAAACATGACATTTAATTCAGCTGTGAATTAGAGTTTGAATACAAACTCGGCTCACTTTGTGCTAAAGAATTTGCTGGGTGCAAACACAGTTTATAATTTGCCGACCAATTAGTGATAATAGTATGAGGCTCATTGGATTAATAGCTTTATACTCCCAAGAGCTTCATTGTATTTAGTATGTTAACGTATCTTAAAGAAAAGCCACACAGATTTATTTCTGTTGGACTTGGAAACACAAAATTTACTGTGGAAACTGTCAAAAGGTGGCGACACACGACAAGATCAAAAGTTTTGATGTTACATGTCATGGCTTAAATGGTAGACAAAGCTGATTTTCTTAGCTTTGATTTGACATGTTAAATATCAGATTTACACTGGACCAGTACACATATTATTGAAATTACAAAACATTTGAAGCTCCGTATAGTTTTCAAATACAGACATTTCTATATTATACTACATTTAGTTGTTTATTCACATGGAGTTACTCATTTTATCCCACAGGTATACTTTATAAAAAGTCTCTTAAGTCTGAGAAATGTCAATACTGGACCAGAAAAAGCAACAGATTTTCATTGATTGTAACATAGGTGATGTATGTTGTGTGTTAAATTAAATTCCTGACTTATTGTTCTGGACGTTTCCTGGAAAACTGAAAAATGCGACCCCCTAGGAGTAATGACCACTGACAGTTTAAAGAATAGATGGCGTAAGTGTGATGAGTTTCTGAAGAGCTGTGGATCATTTGTGGACCTGAGGCAGGCTGAATGACGCATGGTTGCTCAAACAAGCCACCTGTAACAGCACCTACCTGTCAGTCAAAGCGTGAGGAAAGGAAATTAGCCACAGAGACCGAAACTGTTTTTTGTACCAGGCTGTAAACATGTTTATTTCTGCTGTGAAGTTAGACATTTTAATATGGGGGACTTATGGAGACTGACTTCGTTCTGTAGCCAGCCTCAAGTGGACGTTTGAGGAACTGCAGTTTTAGGTACCTGCATTGGCTTCACTTCACAGAGGTTGTTTGTTCTGTTGACATCCAATAAAACCTGCGGCTTTTCTGTAAAATATTTAATATTTGATCAAAACGTGTCAGTGCAGTCTTCACAGTCTACACTCTAAGAACTGATTCAGTTTTACTCCTCCATAACTGTCTGCTTCAGAGCTGCATCTCCTCGGATCAAAGCACAAATGTTCCAGGGAGGAGAGGATCACGGACTCTCCCTGCACCTTGAGCATGACTCCCAGGCAGCAGAGCGTTACAGGAAGGAAGGTCATGACTAATGCCGCCCAACCAAACTGGGCAAATGTTGTCAGTCAAAACACGACATCCTTTAGAATTGTTTGATGTATCTTAATAATGATTCAAACTGGTTCATATATTTCTATGTCTCTGAAGTTGCACTCAGGGCGAGTTCAAGCTTCTTAATCAGTATTAAGACACAGACCGTAAAACGCACTGCAATAAAACTATAAATAAGATTGCTACTATCGCTGATACTGCTAAATATTAGTGTGATATCTGTCCTATTGCTGCTTTATTATTCGGGTGGTACGATGATATAAATAGCAGCTCAGGTCGTTCCATTACACAACATTTCACAGTAACTGCTGCTGTGCTCTTTTAATGATGTTCAACATTTTGCTAAATTAGCTGCGTTTCATTGGTTTTGATTCTTCCTACAGCTGGTTTAAATCTTTATGGTGGAGCTGCTGCTCATTGTTTCAACTTAGTGCAAATATTCCTAATATCACAAAGGCTTGACCATTTTTGGACTTAAATTCCCATATAAAATCACATAAACACATAAAAATGTGTAATTGTAAAGTAAAACACTGTCAAATTTAATGACAAATCCTTCATTTTATAAAGCATTTATATTGTATTGTCAATATGGAATAAAATACCAACCTTAAACATGAAACCAAAAGTACTAATATCCTTAAACAGTAATAATAGAAAAAGTTATACCCTATTTATATTCAGTTTTTTACCATAAAAACTTAATTTCAACATCCTTTCCTGATATTACAATACTGTGGTTAACATCTGGCTGAATTTAGGGTATGTTCATAATTATATAATAATTCACATATATTCTATAGATAATTTGTGAAACACCTACTGAGTGCAACATTTGAAACAAATCCTCCACTACCTGCAGCCATACTATCCAAATAAAGTGTCACCCAACTTTCTTTCACCTTTATTTATGAGTCTATTCAACAGGATTTGAGTCCCTCTGACCATGTTAAGTGTATTTTATGTACTGGGTGAATAAATCTATTTTAAAACGTTGTAAGCCAATTAAAATGCCCCTTTTATAATATGCAGAAATATTACAGTACATGAAATGTAAGTTATATCAGAAATGATTTTGTTCATTGTGTCATGTCCCTCATGGCTATGGCTGTACTTCAGCTATATAACACATGGCTAAATATATCTTCTCTGTTACAGCAGCGCTATTTTAACAGTCTAGTAGAATAACGCGGACAAAATAATTTGACTGAATCAATCAATAAAACTGACAATAAACGAGGCTCACAATGGTTTAAAGTAATAAAAACAGAAGATAAAGACGTCGCCATGAACGCCATGAGATACAGAGCAGACGATGCTCTGTGTGCTGATGATCGGCCAGTAGATTCAGTGCGGTCGAGGGCTCGAGAGGTCAACGCGAGGAGCGAGAGACAGAAAGTGGAAACTGCAGGGTGAATGTGGCCGTGTGTTTAGCAGAGCCAGAAGAAAGGAAACTACATCAACTCCAGCTGAGGCCCAAGGGGTTAATGGATAAGACTACCCAGCAGGGGTCAAGGGTCAGGAGGCCACTCTCTGCCAGGGCTAATTGGTCACTGCGACCAGAGTTAACGCCAACCTCTCTATGGAGAAATACATACACATGTATGGAGCTGCTCTGACAGGAGTCTTCCATCAAAAGCCCCCTGATCAAGGAGGCCTCTGTTGTTGTGCTCCTGCACAGTCATGGAGATCAGTCAGGCCTCCGCGGTAACAATCAGTACCCTTCACCGTACATCGCCACCAGCACCACCTACAGTGACAGCTAGGCTGGACTCGAGAAAAGATGGGTGGCTTTTGATCTCAAGTTGTTTCATTCAGTTCAATTCGACTCATTAGCATTCACTTTTTTATCTTTAATAAGCAAGACGATGGAGATGTATGGGAGGAGAAATATCTTTATTTGCCCTCTCTCGAGTATAAAAACATGATCTCTATATAGAATACATACAGAGTACGCAGCGTATTTATTGAGTATGTACATGTGAAAGATCAACATTTTTATTCATAATATCAAACATATTTTAACACACAAAGCAGCTGCAAAGTGTTGTGCAGACATCTAAACTTTAAGACAGATTAAAACAAACTTTTAAAAACGCGTGTGAGCCAGTAATGATTTGAAAATGTCACTATAAGAGGAACAACATCAGAAGGTGCTTTAAAAAAAGATTTCATATAAATTAATTGAAGATTAGTGTCTCATTTGTATCATGCAACTGTATCCAAAACAAATTAATTTACAGGAAACCATAAATTTATACAAGCCAGGTCCAAAATGCAAACAATGTTACAATAGTAATTTCACATCTGAGTTCAAAAATGCATAAATTGTTGAAAAGGCAAGAACAAATGCTAAATTTATGGTCAGTCTTGACTTCTTTTCTGTGATTTTGAGACAAATCTAGCAACGTACCTGCACACCTGAATATTTCAGGATTTTATTGACACATTTCATGGAAAACTGACGTTCTTAAATTGTTACAGTTTTACAGTTTATGACCAATATATATAATATATAATATACAATATATATACCTGAAAGGTACAATAACATATGATTCAGGTAGGTGCTTTTGTTTAGTGTGTTAATCTTCAAGACAGAAAAGATTGGGTGTACATAACTGGAACAAAACAAACAGAAAAGAACAAAAAAGGCTGTCATGTCGCGAAAATAAACTTGTGTTTGATTCTCTTGGTCGTATTTTACCTGAAAGAAAGCACGTCACATGTACGAGCTTTAAACTAAACATCAGGGCCACATTAAATGTTTTTCGATCAGTCTCTGTGGGGCAAAAGTGCAAATCTGTTTTCACCAGAAAGAGTCTAAATTCAATCAATTTGCATCTGAGTCTGAAAACCTGCAAGAGCCTCTGGTTTAGAGGAATCCTGACAGATTGATGTTGTCATGCTGATGCTGTCACAGGCTTGATGCTGGACGGGTTAATGATTTATGGTGAATAGTGGGATGCCCAGAATGGGACCTGGGTTAATGTTCACCTTTACTCGGCGGACCTCCTCTCTTTGGAGGGGGGTGGTCTGCCCACGGTCAGTCCAGATCCAACCGTCACAGGGACGTGACAGACTGACTTGAGCTGACCGGCCTCCAGCTAAACCCGGCACACACAGCAGGGAGGGAGCCCACGCTCTGCTCTCAGAGGCCTGTGAATAGGTTCAGAGAAGAGGAGGGGACAGGAGAGGGACGAGGCCTAATCGTCTCTTTAATGAGTTTTAATAGAAGCAATAATGAGCAGCAGAAAATGAGCTCACATAAACAAACCACTCAAAATGTTACTTGACTTCACTGTGCAGAAGAAGCCTTCTGAACAGGTGGTCCACAGTTTATAGTGAAGTAGGAGACATCCTTTGCCAAATAATTCAACTTTTGAGATGAATAATATTTGCACATTCATCAAATCTGCCAAATCTGAGCAGATTCAGATTTTTTCAATGAGGTATTTGATTTTTTGTTGGAAAAAACTCATCATATATCGTCCTGCAGGTGTCCAGGATCTTAAAAACACTGGAGTTTAAATTCCTCAATGCAACCTTCTCTATTCTACTGTGTTGATGTTATTATTATCATGTTTCATATTTAAGTGCTTTTTATTAAGTTTTCTGTGAACATCAATGCTCAACGTGAAGATCTAAAGGCTGTAAAGTGTTTACAGGGCTGAGAATTGAACCAGAAGGTGTTTGTATTTGTTTAGATTCTCGTCTTTCTATCAAATATTTTCCATAAACTGTATTAAACTTTACGTTAAATTGTGATCAGACAAAACATTTCTGTGCTGTTTCATATTTTATGTTGAAAGACAAGATGCCGATATGCCCCAGATATTATTATACATGTGTGGATTTGTTTCCAAATGTACTTGAATATGTTGCTCTCTGTGCTGTTTCAAAGTGCTGACCACTCATTTCCACTGAGAAATGTCTAAATCAGCCTTCAAACTTCCATCATGTGTATTTTCTTCTCCTCCGGTCAATAAACCTCCAAAATTCCCAGAGAAAATATTGAGAAAACTCTCCATATAAGCAGCAAAACTCAATGTTACTCAACTCTTTGTTAATTTAAAGGTTTTATTGACATAAAAGTAGTAAAATTCAAGCACTACAAACACACTGAAATAAGCCTGTAAAATCTGTAAAATATGACTTCCGTGTCTGCACTAAAAGCCACAGCCCTGTCCTGTAACACTGGCTGAGATTATATGCAAGTGAATAAAAAATAATTTACTGAGAGGATGAATGAATAAATCCTGAATTGACTTCCACACTCGTCTTCTTCACCTGCATGTAATACTGTTTTGATCGTCAGTATACGTCCAGTTCAGTTTTTCGTTAGCTGTGAGTCACTCCGAAGCCTAAATGGTTGCATTTGTCCCTCTGTCATGTATATGGACTCTGAATCATTGCTGCTGAATAGAGCTGTGCTATAGGAAAGGTTGAGGGCAAATCAGGTGATGGATAGCAGCGGGACTTGTCATGCACTGCTCTCATTAAGCTGTAAATCTTTCACAACAACACCCACTAAGACAATGCCAGAGAGACTTTTCCCTATTGCTCCACCTTGTCATTGGTGTAACAATGAAACTGAATCACTTTGTAAGGACGCACAATGCCCTCAATACTTCAAGCAGCCAGTAAAAATGTTGGACAAGACATCAGGGGATAGATACAGGGGGCGTGGAAAACAGTGAGCAATAAAAAGATCAGTTTACATGACATAATGGAGCAAATCAGAGATATGCTCTAATGACATAAAAACATAAAAAAAAATGTTTGTTGCATTGTTTTGGCTCACAAGTGCCCAAAATCTAGAGACATATGATAAACAAATATTGATAGTGTGTGATTAAAGTCATGCAAAAAGGACACACACGCACAAATATTAAAACTCTAATTCAGGAAGATGCCATCATTGCTTTAATATTTAATATGTTGGAATAAAACTGCAGAAAAATGAAAGAGTGCTTGTGTTTGATCTAACATCTTGCATGTGTACTGGACAGTGCTGGAAAGAAGCTAAACACTGACATCTGCTGGACATTTGCTGCAGCTGATGACAGGTTGTGTTTGCTGCCCTGTGTTGAGCCTCTCAGCTAATCCTTCCTCTCCTCTGAGTATCAGTCCTTCCTCTTTCTTTAAGACTGGCAGTTGTACAAGAAGTAGTCAGATGTATTACCTGAGTAAAAGTAGCAGTGCCTCTGGGAGCTCATCAATAAACAGATTTATTGTGTCAAATTATTTTAAGAAAACAATGCCAGTGTTTTTATATGGCACCTTACAAACATGAGGCGTAAACTCTATCAAAACATTTAAAATTACAATTTTATTTGCTAAATGTAATAGTTTATTTAGATTAAGAAGTGCAACCCATAAAGGAGAACGTAACACTTGAGTTTGACTCAAATCATTTTTAATTACACCTCTAGTTGATCTTGAAGTCAGGTTTTATTCTAAATTTTTTATTGATTTATTGCTTTTAACTTATTAGCGATGTTATTTTTGTGGTTTTGTTTTATTGTGTTCTATATTGTACTTATTATTATTATTAGTAGTAGTAGTAGTAGGTGTATAGAAATAAATAATAATAAAAAAATAAATTAAAAAAGTCAATAAAGATCAATAAATAAATCAAGTCAATAAAAAAAGAAACAGGTCCAAAAATATGTTAAGATGTATAAATAGATACAGGATGGCAGCTTCAGATATTGACAAATTATCTAAATGGATAAATAAATACTCAAAATATTAAATAATTATAATAATAAATATAGTTCAAGTAGTCTTGACTTAAAAGCATGAACATGTGCTGGAGAATGCTGAAAGCAGCAGGTTGGTACATAAACACAGTGAAGTTACATAAAATGGAAATGCTAAAGTACTCGAGTACTTGAGTAAACACTTGTGATCATGTGATCAGGAGGTGCCTGGCAGCAGCAGGAGCAGCAGGAGGAGGAGGAGGAGGAGGAGCGCTGCTCCTGACAGCCTGAACTCAGGGCCGCACAGCTCCTCGTGCCCTTCCTCCTCCTCCTCCGTCACTGCTGACGTCATCTTCCTCCTGGTGACTGTGCTGTTATCAAGATGGCGCTGCGGCCGGGATCTGGGGGAGGCAGCAGGTAATTTTAGCCTTTTAAATTCAACTCTGTGGCCGCCGTGTGAACTGTTTGTGAGGTGTCCGCCTCTGGGTGCCGGCTTAGCGGACACGTTAACCGCACGGGAGGGCCTCAGAGGCGGGCTTGTTTTCTGTGTTTGTCCGGGCATGAGATGGCTGGTTGTCAGGTGTCACAGCTAACGTTAGGTTAAACTGGTGTGAGCTCGCTGTTTCTGCATGTCCGAGTGGACCAAAAACAAAACACAGTGCTCGTGTGTTAACACATTTAACGTGGCATGTCGTCTGTAACCCGCAGCTCAATGATATCATTTGATATAACACATAATTTATTGAAAAAGAAACGCTCATCACTGTGGTAGCATTGTTAGCACCTGTGCAGTCAGGCCTGAGGAGGGCTGATGTGTTGATATCTGACTGCATATCACCTGTTATCGGGGTGTCTGGTGTTATGTTGCTCCTCTGCTGAGTACTTAAGATGCTGAGGCAGATGGGGAGCGAGTATCCTGCAAAAAACCCCAAAAACAAGCAGGTAAATAAGCGATCCTGTCCTTACACCACCTCTGCAGGTGGAGTTAGACTGCTCTGCTTAATGACATCTCTCACCTGGAGCTGTACAGGAAGCTTATGATGATGGTGATGGTCGGTGCAGGAAGATTAAACTCATGATAGACTCATGTTTCTTGCATAAGCTGAACTGGAGCAGCTTGAATAATGAATACGCTCTCTCTCTCTCTCTCTGGCTAGCCAGGTGATACTGATCTGACAGGTGAAACTGAAGCTCACCAAGACTTTACATGAGCGGAGAGAAAAAGCAGATGTAACGTGAAGACCTGGATGTAATTGTGCTTCTCTTTTATGTGCTTATCGTTCTGCTGACGTCTGATTGTGTTACAGTGTCTCTCAGCTGAAGTCAGTGTTGTTTACATGCCCCTATGTCAGGAGTCAGCCCCCATTTTTTTTCTTCATTTAATCAGACAGGCACTTCAATCAATCACAAACATCCATAAAGTCTGTATACTCTTCATCTGTCATGTTTCAGTGCTTAAAGTGAAATGTGTCAAACCAGGAGGTGGAGCGGTGGTGCAGCCTATAAAACCTGAACGTTTGGAGCGAATGTATCACTGAATAAATGACGCCTAGTTGTTCAGTCATAGTTACAGCGGCTGTAGACGGTGACGATGCACCACATCAATCCTATTAGGTGATAATAGCTCCATGCAGATTTCTTTGTCCTCAACAGGCCGTGTGCTCACAACATATGACAGACGTTTGACCTCATGAGTGTCAGATGATGTCCTGTCTGCTAATAAAGAGTGTGTGTAACTATTGACGTGCAAGTTTTAAGTAACCGGAAATGCATCTGGGCATATTTTCCAAAAACAATGCACATAGATAGATAGATAGATAGATAGATAGATAGCTACATTTAGCTGTTCCTGCTCATCAAGCTGCTGCTGTAATAATTAAAAAAATAAAATAGAAAATGTATTATTTGTTGAGATAATATTCTCATAATCATGATCATAATCTCCAGTAGCATGTTCATAGTAATTCCCATTGTGGGTTAGCATCGAGCTATTGGACTAAGCTTGATTTTATATGTAGCGTAGCGCTGTTATTTATATAAAATCAATTCAGGAGTGTAAAAATCTCTGTCTGTTGTTCTCCTCCGAGATGATGACATTGAATGAAACTCCTGACCGCTCCGTCTGTCTCCCAGGAAACAGTTTGATGATAGCTGTTGGACGATAACAGGCCTTTTATAAATCACTGGCCTGCCCTGCGTCCACAGCTGCCATTACTGCTTATCTCCTCCTATGTTAATCTGCCCAGCCGTGACCTGTTATTTGCTCCAGGATGGTGGGCAGCAGAGCTGGAGCGCTCCTATAAAAGCTTTTTAAGCTCTAAATCTTACAGCGAGCAGATGTAAGAGCCTGAAACTCTCCGAGTCATCACTGAAGATAACTCCCAGTCTTATTACATCAGCGCCTCTTCTGTTTGTTTACTAGTTAAATTATGATTAAACAAAACATCTCAATCAATGAATGATGCCACTACGATGAAGGTTTTCATATAATCTCATTCAGTTTATGAAGCTGCCATCAGACTTCTTCATTCATTTATCACCACGAATAGACATCAGCGTGTTGTAAATGTGCCAGACTTAACCAGATGGCCAGTTTTTATCAGCGGATCCAGGGCATGCTGAAATAAAAGGCGCACAAACAATACAGTCACTTTGTACATCCAAGTCTTCGTCTGCGATGGCATTAACGAGCGCTCTTTATAAAATGTCGCCCAGTTTCTCACTGCATCAAGTGTAAACCTGCATTAACTGTATTATTTGCCACTTGAGGGCAGCAGAAACTTTCTAAAGGTGAATTTAGAGCAAACAGTTTTTTTTTGTTGTTGTTTACACTCCAACGAGACATTGTTAGCATCCAATATTTACTCTTCTCTTGTTGATGTTTTTGGCTCTGAAGTTGCTAAATGCTAACCGTGTCTGTTGCTGAGGTGGTAGTGTAAAGCAATGATGACGACTCAACTGAAACAGTAAAGCTGAAAGACACCATGCAGTTCTCTGTGCGGTCATAACTATGAGAGACTTCACTTCACATTAAACATGTAATTTAACAAAGTCTAAAGTATTAATTATGGCAGATTTAAAGGTCCAGTGTGTTCAGATTCAGGAGTATTTATTAGCAGGAATGGAGTAGATTATTCATTAGTGTGTTTTCATCAGTGTTCACTCACCTGAAATTAAGAATCGTTGTGTTTTTGTTGTCTCAAAATGAGCCCGTTATATCCACAGTGAGAGCGGGTCCTCTTCTGCGGAGTCCGCCATGTTGAACCGTCATTTTTCTACAGTAGCCCAGAGCGGAAAAAAACAAACACTGACCTAGATGTGACCTTTTGCTTTTAATGTCAAATTTGCCAACCAGAGTCTCTTTCTGCCAACCAGAAAGAGAGGGTAGTTGCAATTTGCAACTGCACCACTAGGTGCCACTAAATCCTACACACTGGACCTTTAAAGTTTATCAGTTTGATCATTTATGTGTACTGAAATGTTTCCTTTTTATAAACTGAAGCAATTAGTCAGCTCACGGAAAGTTAATCAACAACAAGACCACTTATTAATTATTGAAGATATTTATCAGGGACAGAATTTGTTGGAATCAGCTTTAATAAAAGTTCTACTTCTCTCTGTGAAGTCATGGTAAATGTAACTTTTTTTAGTTTAGTTTTGTTGGTTGAAACCCCCAAAATATTAAAATTACAGTGTTATAACAGCGAGAAGTAGCAAACACACAAATCATTTTATATATATATATATATATATATATATATATACAGATGTATAATTTACAGAAACTCATCAAATCCCACCATGAACGAGCACTAGTTTACAGCAGCAAAGTGGGATATGGTTAATTGACAATGATAATAATGGTTAGTTGCAGCCCTGACATTTCCACTGTTACACTGTCTTTGTCATGATGAATGAATAAAGTCAGTTTGCATGCAACTCAAGTCAAAATGATCCCTTCTTTGCTGCGGGGAGTTGATAATTGCATTGGCAAACGCTCGAGCTGCGTTACGAGTTCCCCTTCCTCCCTTTTGTTAGCACAGTTGCGCTGCTACTAAAGCTATCTGTATGATAATGTCACTCATTCGTTGGATTAGTTAGATACTGTTAGATGCTCAAATTTAGCTTAGAGCCAGTCGGGGGAAGCGGAGACTTGGCTCTTCTTCTGTTTGTCACTGCATCATCGGCTCCAGCCTGAAGAGCGGAGTTGTAATAAGTTATTTGACAAATAGCTGAAGGCCTGTGTGGGTTGGCTCCGACAAGGAGAGACTTGGCCGACTTGCTTCCTTTTGATTATTTCTCAAAGCCCTGTTCGTCAGCGCAGACCCAGTGACGGTCCAAGTCGCCCTGTGGAAATCAAACTCCACCGCGAGTTTGCTGCTTTTTGGCGTCAATGTTAAAATTTCAGGAAATTCACCTTGAATCTGTGTGATCAAGCTGGAGCTGCTTTTGGTTTGCAGACTCACTGCGAGGCTCGCTCTGTACCTGATCATCATGATCAATGAATACCGACAGCGGGCTTATACAGGATCAGTTTTTCCTTTTACCTGTCAGATTTAGTGCCTGTAGGGAAAGCAGCTTTCATTTGTGTGTGCAAAGACGACAGTAGCACAATAAAATTCGCCCTGAATGCTGATGTGGTCTGACTCAACCTGTAGATGACGAAAAAAGAGACGTCACGAAGCGAGCAAGTCATTCTCAAGAGGTCTAATCACGTCGGTGCTTTTATTTTTTTTAGCACAGCCATTTATTTGAATACAGCTGAACGCAGCCTCATGTTACATAGTCTGATTGCAAGGTGAGGGTGAGGAACGACACAGTTAATGAAGTAGTGATGAGTGCGTACATTGTTCAGGTCTGCAGGAGACGTGACGCTGCCTCTGTCATCATGAGACAAAAAAAATTGACAAATAATGAACTCCTGTGTCTGAGAGAAAACTATTATCTTAACTATGATGTTTTGTCATACCTTGTTTTGTATTTAAAATCAATACTGCCGTGGTATTTTAATGGTTTCATAAGAAATACAGATTATTGGTACTAGTTTTTTGAAGGGTTGAGCCGAACCTCTTAGATTAAATTTGATTGAAGCTTGAGGAAAAAACATTAAGTCGTCCAAACAGGAAGATGCCGATGGAGGACCAGATGATTTCCAGACAGCAAAATCCTCCTACATGCCAGGAGGGAAGAAAAAGCAATCATCGTCTGCTTCCTCCGCACGCACGCTCGGGGTCTCAACAGGAACCCCAAAGATGACAATATAGATCAGTTTTTAGACTGTCAGATAATGTTTTAAAAAAAGTTTGTAATGGCAAACCGAGGTTAAGGTCGCTGCATCTCTTCTAATAACCTGCATTTCTTCTTCTGTTTTCTTTAGTTTCATGTATCCTGTGGGAGGAGGCCTGGGACCTCCACAAGGTGAGTCCTTCTGCTGCCAACGTTAATATTACAATTTCATTGCTGGTCTGAATTTGATCAGTGACGTGGGATTTTATGTGAAGTCATGCTGGTGTTAGAGAGCTGGAAAGAAGCGCTCCTTCTTGCATGGTGGGTGTAGCAGTCTGTTGCTGGAGGAGCTCTTCTCTGAGAGGAGTTCACTGCAGAGCAGACGACGCCAACACAGTGTCATAGAAAGTTTTTAACAGAGTAGACAGAGTAGAAAACATTCAATCTCCTCGGTAATTGGAGGCGACTGTGACCCTTTTTGTACTGGACCTCTGTGACGTCCGACCAGTTTATTTCTGAGGTGAACACACGCAGCAGCAGCAGCAAGAATTCGGCACGTCGGAGCTCTTAGATGTACGATCACTCAGCTGTGTGTGTTTGTCATATTTCGGCTGTTGACTTTGCAGTAACACTCCCGATAGAACATCCAGGGGACAAGTGTCTCTAAGGGGTCATTACATGCTCCCATTAGCCATGTCATTTTCAGACCAAGAAGATTGTGTGGCACCTCCTAAACAAGCCACTTATTCAGCCCTGTTGAGCCCTAACGTGGTGAATCATCTAGAGGCTGGAGAAGGAGCTGGCTGCTCAGCCCTGGCTGTCAGCTCACACAGCATCTGTGAAAACAAACAGACACTCTTCCTTTTTTTTTTTTTTTTCTACCCCCCCCTCCTCACTCGTCTTGTTTTTCTCCAAGCTGTCACAGTAGTCACCAGAAAAACAGATTTGGTTGTTGCTGAGCCTGTGTCTTTTTCCAGCTGTCCAGGAAATTGATTTGCAATACTGAATCATGTCCAGACTCTGGAGAATGTTTCTTTTCAAACCCCCCGTCGACACTCCCCTTGTATTAAATTTTCTTCACTGGGCTTAAAATTGTGCTTACTGTCATGCTTCAAACAGTAATTGAATACACTATTCTTTGCCACGTGTACAATATATCGTAACAGCGTTTGTGCGTGTTTCCGCAGGCATGGTACCCATGCAGCAACAGCAGCAGCAGCAGCAACAACAGCAGGGCTTCCCCATGGTTCCTGTCATGCAGCCGAACATGCAGGGCATGATGGGAATGAACTTTGGAGGGCAGATGCCTCCGGGAGCGATGCCTATGCAGGTGAGATTGTTTGTCCTCTTGTTTTTTATAGGTGAAATAGTTCTAATAGTTCCCTCAGGGGGGTTTTGTTTTCTGCGTTTGCAGTATTTTTTTTTGAATACATAACACCGAAACAGTGCTGATTTAATTCAAGTGGAAGCCTGGATCCTTTTAACTCTCTCTGCTTTCAAATCAATGTTGTCGCAAACTGTTTTAAACATCAGCACGTTGTGCTGTGCTTTTTTTAGTCCATTAACTTCAGTCTGAAATGCACTGCTGTCCCCCGGTGCGAACGTTAGTTATCAAACGAAAGCCGTGTGACAGCAGCGACGCTGTTGAGGTTTCTGAGCTGCAGTTTGTATGTCGTTTTTTGTGTCTGACAGGGTGGGATGGCCATCGGGATGCAGACCCCCGGGATGCAGTTCCTGGGGCAGCCGCAGTTTATGGGTATGAGACCTGCTGGACCTCAGTACACAGCTGACATGCAGAAACAAATGGCGGAGGAGCACCAGTAAGACATCTTTACACTCACATCATGGTTTTGAGTTTGTCTGTGTGGAGTCATAGCGTAACCATAAGCTGCGTGTGGGTAGGCGTGGTCTGTTCGAAGTGGGACCACACCAAACATCGGTGGAGGCGTGCAGCAGTGGCTTTCAGTGTCTCGTCCTTTCTTGTCCGGACGTTTTGCCACGTTTACGACTTATTTACTTCGTCTGTATCGACGTTTATCGAGATAACGTCGGAGCTCTCCTTGCTCTTGTAGGAAACGTCTGGAGCAGCAGCAGAAGATGCTGGAGGAGGACAGGAAAAGACGACAGTTTGAGGAGCAGAAACAGAAGCTGAGGCTGCTCAGCAGTGTCAAACCCAAAGTGAGTCTCCCCTCCACATCTTGTTTATTTTACTATTTTTCTGGCATGTCCACTGCACACCTGTGTAACCCTTTTGGTCTGTTGTTCTGTGCGCAGACAGGAGAAAAGAGCCGCGATGATGCCTTGGAGGCGATCAAAGGCAACCTGGACGGCTTCAGCAGAGATGCGAAGATGCACCCGACTCCGTCATCACAGACAAAGAAGCCAGGTACCTTCACCTCAAAGCTTTTAGATGTAATCCCTTTGGATTCTTCCCGTTGTGCCTCTGCGTCAGCAGATCTGCTCTCTGTAGCTGTGGTGAGATGCCTCCGCCTGAGAATAATAGCTGAATCAGAGGCAGGTCAGCATGATGACTGGCCAGCTGGCAGCCAGACGAACCAAAATTAGGATTTTCTGTCTGCGTATGTAACACGCAACACGGATTCTTAATTACATTTCATTAATCACATTGTTTTCCCCGTCTGTCGTCTCATCTGTACATCTGTCAGTGCTGCCATTATCACTTTTTAGTGAGTGTCTTCATTTTTATATCAGCGTTCAATACAGCACCTGTTTATGAACAGTTTCCTGTAGAGTTTCCTCACTGAACTTTTTCCTGTGATTTTCACGAAATCTTCTAGCTATGCACTTCTAAAAACAGCCTGAACTCCTCGACCTTTTGGTTTTGTGAAACCTTGAATTGAAGCAGTATCTGCTTAACAGCTCACGAGTTTCTTACGTCTGCGGGTCGTGAGCAGTTTCACCAAAGATGGATTTACACCTTAAAACCTGTCAAAAACTCCCCAAATTTGAGTAGTTACCCAGAAACTGTGACAGAACAATGTTTTTTTATTCTCTTTTATCACATGAATCATATCAAGACCCCGCAGATTTACCTGTGATTCATTGGAGGGTGGGAGTTTGATATAGGGTACATTCAGACAGGATCCAGCACTGCTGTGAAAACACAGGATTTTCCACTCATTTGGCGTTAGAGGCCGTAGGGGAGTCAGATCTCACTTTGTGGTAAATCAGCTGCTCAGACTGGTTAAACCTCCACAGTCTGCAGAAATGTCTCTGAAACTGAGACTTTCCAGGTGGATTCATGGACTAAACTCTGATACTCCACCTGTTTTATTCTGTCTGACTTTATTTCGTGTACCAACTTCTAAATGTTTGTCAGTTTAGGGTGCAAAATGGTCACATCTGGAGGTTTAATTTGGTTTATATCTGATGGTTTAAGAGAGGGAGATACGGTAGTGGTCCAGAGACATAGACGGTTAATCAGCGCAATAAAGTTATTGTTGTTTCACAGCAGATATGCCAGATCCTGTCTGGATGCCCTCTTAGAGTCACAATTTGGTGTTGACCTTTAAAATAAATGTTAAAAGTTGATCAATACTTCACGTTAAAATAATGATGTTTAATCCAAATGTTGATTAAACGCCTGTATGTGAAGAGATTTTGGTTGAATTTGCACTTCTACAGTTCGTGGTCGTATCTCACTCTTGCTGTTCATGCTCCATTGTAGTGTGTGTGTGTGTGTGTCATGTGTTGTGCCATCATCATTATTTCTTCATTTTTGCAGACTCATCGCCATCACACCCGTCTGTCTCCACTCACTCCCTCCCCCCAGCTTTGTCCGAGGACAATGACGAGTTTAGTGACTTTCAGGGGCCTTTAGGCGCCCCCGCCTCCTTCCCTGCGCCCTCCTCCTCCTCCTCCTCCTCCTCCACTTCCTCCACCTTCGGCCTCTCCTCTCAGGCCCGCGTCCAGCCTTCGTCCTCCGCCCCCAAGACAGGTTTCTCTGAGGAGGAGGATGACTTTTGTGACTTTGTTCAGGGTCCTGTAAATGCTTTCCCTGCCTCCAACCTCCACCTCACCTCCCAGGCCCAAGTCCAACCTTCATCCCCTTCCCTGAGGGCAGCTCTGCCCTCCTCTTCCTCCTCCCTCCCTCCCACTGTCACCCAGCACTCTGCTGTCAACACCAGCTCCCAATCTACATTTCAAGGTAACTCTTCCTTTGCTTTGTTGACACCTCCCCTCCCGTCCTCATAATTTATACTCAACCATACACCTTTTTTTTAAAATTTTATTTGTACTTGTAGTGCTGTTTTTATTGCTGATGCTGGGCTGGTTTTGGCCTGCTTTACAGTGTGAGAGCATGCAGCCAGCACAGCAGATGGCCTGGCCTCATTACCTAAACCTTTAAAAGCTACCAGACATTACAAACCAGGCAAACAAGGATGCAGAATGAATAAGAAATTCAACATGCTTCACCGTTTTAAAGGAGAGACTGTTTCTTTGTAGATTTTAAACACGCAGTAGCCGAATCCATCGATACCGAATCTGTTTATGGTTCATGCACTCATCGAAGGCTGTCAATCTATGCCGACTAATCTGCGGGATGAGCAGCTGCTCTGTGACAGCTCTCGGGCCTCGAGACTATGAATGACAGGACGGAGAGATCACCTCCTGTCCAGAGAAATGCAACAGCTTGCCCTCCACCGAGTGTCATCCCCTCTGTCCTCTGAGACATTTCTGACCTAGTTGTTTAGCATCTGGAATAAGCAGATTAGACGGCCTCACGCTCGCCTTTGCTAGGAGGAGAAAAAAAAAATAGAGACCACAGGAACTGTAGTTTACAGCTTAATGTGGGAAATGAATTAGAGTTTGCTTAAGAAATCTGTCGTGGTTAAATGGTCCGGAGAAAATCGACACACTGGTGCTACAGGACGGATACAGTATGTACACGAAGGAACAGAGTCTGCTGTATAAACAAAGGGGATCTTCAGTAAACCTGACGCAGATTTGATCAGAGACGCACGATTTTACTTCACTCGCATCATTTTTTTCTTTTAGTGGTATTTACTACAGATGTAAATAAGTCCTGTAACGGTTCTTCTGATTTTCATAGAATAACACGCGATAAGATCAGATCCCAGGCTGTTTTTAAGCTAGTGTGCAGTGATAAAAGATCACTGACTAAAGTTGTTCTCCGCTGCTGAACATGAAGTAGTGAAAAATGATTCATACCACGAGTCGCACGTGAGGAAATATTTGTTAAATAGCCCCGATCAGCTCAACAAACAGATCCGAAACTTGATGTTTTATGATTATTTCTGTAAACAAATAAATCATTTGTGCACTACCAGCTGCTTCAGTCATATCGTGCTGGGCAGGACTTGCTACGAGGCATTAAAAGTCACTAAAAATAAGCTTTGCATTTCTGTCCGTCTCTCACCAGCTCTGTTACACCTGCGTTTTACAGGCGAGATAAATCAGGTGCCGCAGCTATGAATTTTCATCCCTTCCTTGCATATTTAGTGCCTCCGAACAGCCACACCTCAAAACACATATCACATGCGCACAGTTTTTATTCATTCCCTTCATAACTTTATGTGCAGTATAGCAGCAAGTCTAATTTAACTTGAGCGAAACAGGAAAATTGAACATGTTCCTCGTTCACCCCTCTAGGCCCGTCCCTGGAAGAGAAGCTATTCTCCTCGTGCGATCTCACTGCTGATAAGACGGCCCAGATTAGCTTTAAGTCCAAGCAGAGTTTGGCTAAAATGGGTCCTAGAGCTAAAGTTTCAACCCAGTTTCAGTCCAGCACTAAATCCAGGAACTGGGCTGTGGCCCCCGCGGACTTGAGTTCTGTCTTCGTTGCTGAAAAGCTACCTGAGGCCCCCGTGCCGGCACCCAGCGCCCCCCCATCAGCTCCTGACTCGTCTCCTCAAAGCAGTAGTGACAGTGGTGAGAGAAGTGCCTGTTTATTAGACTTTATGGCTTCTTCTTCTCTCCCTTGCTTTGCTGCAGCATTAACACACAATCAAAGCGGCGGTGGGAAATTTATTCACTCTTTCCGTTTCTAACAAAATCATCTGGAACTTTTCGTAGCGGCTTAATTTATTCTATCTCTTTGGGTTATAATTGGTTTAAACCAGATTCTGGACTTTCTTCACCTCTGAGGTTATTCTGGAGCGTTGGCATCTTTGAGGTTCCCTCCCTGGTGTCTTTACATTCTCTCCCCGAGCCAAGTCTCTGCTCTTTTTCCTGCCCGCTTTATACCTCTGTCACTCCAGGCCAAATCTCATTAGAGGGGGGCCTTCTCATGTTGGCGCTCTCTCTCTTCTGCACACATTGTGGAAATGGACTGTGTCTGTCGCGGTCCTGGGGTAATACCTGCTGACTCAATAAGCCGCCGTCTGTCCCCCTCGCTGTGTAACACCCTCTCAGAGACCAACCTCTGGTTGCATGCTGACTGCTTTGGTTTAACAGGGATGCGCATGGATCGGCAGGTGCCACTGGGGCTCCCTCCCGAAAAAACATAATCCAAGGCTGATTGTGCATGCCGTCCGGCTACTTCTTTGTGCTCTTATTTGTTTGTCTGTGTCTGTGTCATCGAGGGAAATATAGAGGCTCATCATGGAGACCGGGGAGATTTGTAATAAGATTCATTTAACTGCCCAAGACTGATGGGAGTATTAAGTTCAAAGAGGCTGCCTGAGTAAACACATGCCCTGCAGAGTGTTAGGGACTCAAAATGAGCTATAGCTTCTTCTTTTTTTATGTTTTAGTGTATTTGCAGTGGGGGGGGGAAATGATATAGGTCAGTTTCAACAGTTAAATTAGATGTTTAGTTATTTTTTTTCTCACAAGGCAGTCGCCTCTCTCCTCTCTCCTTGAAGCTGGAAACGGCTCACAGACTGATTTATAGATGTCTGACGTGGCTCGGACGCTTGTGATTCAGTGCAGGGGAGCATTACATCTGCAGCGAGCCTTCCAGACATCAGGTGTATGATTTTGTTGAGTCTGATACACGCGGGGCTCAGCTGCCAAGAGGCTTGGCAAATCGCATGCCTGGACAAGGCGTTTCGCTATAACAACTAACTCTGTGTGTGTGTGTGTGTGTGACAGCAGGTGTTGGCGTGTACCCACAACAAGAGCACATCCAGCCCATGCTGCCAGGCTGGGTTTATAATGACAGCCTCGTTCCAGGTAAACATTTATACATGAATATGCCCAGAATAATGTTTCAGATATTTATATTTGACATCACAGTACGTCTACGCTCTAAAAATCTCCAGTTTAATCGTGGATTTAGTCGTTTTTTCTGCCATAGATTCATATTTTTCTTTGTTTTTCTTTCCTAGAAATGTTCAAGAAGGTTCTTGAATTCACCATGACTCCGGCAGGGATCGACACAGCCAAACTCTACCCAATACCTAATGTCATCGGGTCTTCCCAGGGAAGCGCTGGGGCAAATCTGGGCGTCAGCCAACCGCACAACACCTGGCATGCTGACCAAGGAGGAGCTCTACACTGTACTTGCACTAATTGGCGTGGCACAGGTAAACACTGACGTCGAGACAAATTATCCACTTAGAGCAATTTCACTAATCATCCCCCGCGGCTTCTTCGACAGAGCCTCGCCATAAACTCCAAACTGAAATTAGGCTTAGCTGAAAACGAGGAGAAAGAGGCAGGCAGTGCGCTGTGAATCAGCCGAGGGCTTGTGAAACATTGTAAGCCGAATATATTTCTGAATCCCCGTCAGCCGAGTTTGGCAGGAGGCTTCTTATCATCCTTAGCCTGTGCCTGTCACCGCCACCCCTGGGAAGGATGCAAATCTGCAGGCAGCTCACGAAACATTGCACGCCGCCGCTTCCATGCGAGGAATAATAAGACACCTTTGGTGATGTAAATCTTCAAGAGCCTTAAAACACAAACACAACAAGATGCATTGTCTGGTGTTTGAGTCTGCCGGTGACATCTTTTCAAAGGGAGCTCGACTTTTGTTGAATAATTTATATGCAAACATGGTTATTGTTGTCTTTTTTTTTTTCTTTTTTTTTAGGCAGCATGTGAAATAGAGTCAGAGTAGCCACTATGTCCTGACACCTCTGAGTGAAAACTGTATTTTATTTGCAACAGAATGAAATCATGAAGCGGTTAAACTTCCTGTTATTCTATATTTTTCTTACTGTCTGGCATGAAAAGACCAAAACCAGCGATGCGTCTCTGCCTCAGCAGTCACTCACATCCTCACTCTGTCTGTGGCCTTAAGGCATGGCCCCATATTTCCAAATGTGAAATGTCAGGTGACTGCTAAAGCTAACGACTGATAGCCTGATATATATTTATACTTATTATTAATTATTCATTCATTTGTTGACAATAAGACAAACATAAAATATTCATATGTTTCCTTTGTTTCAGAGTGGCCTCCCGGCAATGAATGTGGAAATCCTCAGTCAGTTCCCTTCTCCACCTGTGCCCAACCTGCCGGCCTTGGCTATGGCCATGGCCCCCGTCATGCCCCAGCACCAGCAGCCCATGATGGCCAAGCCCCCCGTCTCCATGTCCATGTCCATGCCCACACCAGCACCACCAGTCATGGCCATGACCCCCGCAGCACCGGCTCAAGCTCCCACAAACACCAACTTCGTCGCCAGTTTCCCTCCTGCGCAGGTAACGATGCCCTTAGCTGTGCACCCTCATCAAACTGATCCTGATTCCACGTCTTACTCACTCACATGTCGTTGACTCAGACGACCAAAGCCGATGACGACGACTTCCAGGACTTCCAGGAGGCTCCGAAGCCTGGAGCGGGAGACCAGGCCTTCACCGAGTTCCAGGGGGAGTCAGGTGGAAGTTTCCCCACCACCATCACACCTCAGCACCAAAACAGGTACCCTGATCACACTGAGTGGACCTTTTCAGTTTTAGTAATGCAAAGTGCAATTTTAATACAAGCTTAATTGATACTGTCTTAAAAAACATCTAAGTCTTCTGTGTTCCTCATGATTTCCGGGTCCGTTTGCACTTTAACTCCTTAAATTACCACCGCCAAGGCAGCAACTCGTCTCCTCAGGGTCCACACCAGTAATTGTTACTTATATCAGCAAATGCTGTGACAACAGAATTGCGTCAGTGACCTTTTTTCCACGATGAAGGCGAGACAACGATGAGCTAAAAATAGGTCTTTGATAATAAAATCCATGACGAAAATGTGTGTTTTGTTTTCGTTGACAGGACAAAAAGGTTAGTGATCAGCTATCGGATATTCAAATAACACACAGAGTATTTTCCCTCAACACGAGCTAATCCGCACAACTTTCTGCATTACAGTAAGAAGTTTTCAGGATTGAGCAGCCAGCCGCTGTCCAAACGCTCGCTCGGCCAAATTAAAAGACAAATTGTTCCGAACATGTTCTTCATTATTGAGTAGCAACAAAACAAGTTACCCTTCATTAATGACACGTTGATTAAAATGTATGAAGGATAAAAACGACTAAAACTCATTTTTAATTTTCGTCTAAATCTGAAGCTGCCAAATTAACACTGGTCCATGCGAGTAAACATTACATCGTCAGAGTTGTGTAATTAAAAGTCCAAGGTGATGGAGGTCTGATAATCAGCCCGTGTTGGTTATTTATAACTTAGTTTAATCTGCATAATATTTGTGCCTTTCATTGTCTATCTCGGAAACCACACAGTCAGACCACGGCGTCATGATATCTCATAATAACCTCCCCAGAATAATAAAGAGTTTGGGTCATCTCTTAATGAATTCATTTCAGTGGACAGTAGATAAGCTCATTTCTTTATATTACTTTCCAAACCCCATGTGGAGGGAGCGTCCTTTCACGGAGGAGAGGAAGCTGAAAGGCAATTATCCGCTGAAAGGCAAAGAGAAAGCAGAACCAAAGTATCTCACATCTAAGTGGCATAGGCTTTTTATAATCCCCTCCCAGTTCTCCCCTGAAAACATACACTCCTGACTGTTTCAGCGATTGTAACGAGAATTCCCCGCAGTCTGAGATCGCTGTCAAATTAAATGAGAGGCTGAAAAGCTCATGTTGGTTTGCCAGCCTCAACTGGCAAGCATAACTTACTGTCAGATGTCCCGCAGAGAAAGAGCTTTGTGGGGAAACGAACGTTCGCTGGAAAGCGAGCTTAATGATTCCCCTCGGTGCTCGACCCCTCGTACGTCATCCGATCAGCTACTTCTGCAACGTTGTAAAGGAAGACATTTGTTTAAAGGATTAGTTCAACATTTTGGGACTACGCTTGTTTGCTTTGCGGTGGTGAATTAGATCTGTAAATATGAAGCCACGGCCAACAGCCAGTTAGCTTAGCATAATCACTGGAAACGGAGGGTAACCGCTAGCCTAGCTCTGTTGAAAGGTAAAAAACTCTGCCTACCTGCACCACTAAAGCTCGCTAATTAATCTGTGTGTTACTAGAGTGGTATCAGTCTTCTTATATAGCTCTGGACAAGAGAGTAATTGTCAAACTGTTCTTCTTAAATTAGCTCAACCCAGTTTGAAGCGCGATGAGTTAAAAACTTAAGAAAAAAGACTTCAAAATCCAAAAGCATGCTGGCAAACACTGCAGCCGAGCTGGGTTTTTTTTTTTTATTGGGCCGAATGCCATTTGGCAGCAACATAACTTCAAAGTAGCTCAGTCATCTGTGCCCAAATTGGAAGAACACTGATTTAACAAACAGCACAGATGTTTAAGAGTTCTTTCTTTAAAATCAGAACAACATATATTTCTGTCTGTATCAACATGACTAAAGCTAAGGTAGTGACAAATGCACCCGCAGCCTCCGTCAGCTGTAGTCACCCTAATAGTTCGGACTATATATAATGGAAATAAAACCCAATTTGGCACAAATGTTCAGTCATCTCAGGCAGCTTATTGCGGATTAAACTTCACTATTGAACTTCAGCCTTTCTGATGTCTGACTATATCTTTTGTGCCTCCGCAGCGCGCCTGCCATGCTGACTCCGGTCTCTGGTTCCTCCTCCGCCTCCGTCACGTCCTCTGATAAGTACGCCGTCTTCAAGCAGCTGTCTGTGGATCCGCCTGCAGAGCCTACACCCGCCGCCTCAGGTACTGTGTTCTGCGCAAATGAGACAAACTAAATCAAAAAAGCAAACACAAACATCCACTCCAAATTAAACATATTTCCAAAGCACTTTAGCAGCATATTGCATTAAAGCAGCACCAGCCTGCCTGTTAAAAGTTGTATTTTCTGTTCATACGTTCTTCTTTGTTTGTTCCATTCCAGATATTGGAGACAAATACAGTGTGTTCAGGCAGCTCGAGCAACCTGCTGAAAAGAAACCAGTTGGTAAGAAACTCAGCCACCCTTTCTTACACATCCAAGTTGATCTTTGTCTGTCGAGCGTTCCTCGAGTCAGATCTCCTGTCAGAGGACATGTCGGACTTGGCAGAGACCGAAGAAACCTTCAAAAACTTTTTCACATCTTTGTTAATTTGGTTGTAATTTGGAGAGAGAGTGTTAGAGTCCCACTAATTAAACATTGTTTTATAACTTGGGTAAAGCCATCAGGTCACTACAATGCCATATTATCGCTGTTCCATGTTTACACCGTACCTTGTTTTGCAAGCCTGCAGTGTTCATACC